>JAOQGH010000001.1:74616615-74641030 GCA_025769975.1 Gallinago jamesoni | reverse complement strand
AATGTGGTTGGACTCGATGATCTCAAAGGTCCCTTCCAACCACTAAGATTCTGTGATTCTGTGATTCTGTGACTTGCAGACTTAAAGTACTCACATCTAAATTTTCAGCCTGAAAAATCAGTATTTCCATGAAAGCGTGTGGATGTGTTCGGTGTGGGGATGGCAATGACACTTAATCAATCACACCATCGGGTTTGGATCACAGCAGGAATTTATCCCTCAAGAAGCCTACAAAGTCCCCAGGGAACATGTGATGATGTAATTGTTATTTGATAGCCTTGTTTTGTTTTTCCCTGTATTCCTCTCTTCATGAATCACATTTTTAGTTTTTGAAGGTGATAATTTTTTCTTTGAAATTATTTTCTTTGAAAGTATTCTTGAAATAATTAGCTTTTTTTCTCACAAAAGCAACAGATTCCTATCTACATCTCATCTTGTGCCGTTTTGACTTTTACAGACTAGAATATTTGTTCATTTCTATCAAGTTAAGGATACAGGTCACTCTGATTTCTAATATTCCTGTAAGGTAGCAAATTTGTAATATATAGTTTTGCGGTACCAGCCACAAGAGATCTAGCATTCCTTGCCTAAACAGTCTACAATCCAAACAGATAGGGAGGATGTTTTATGGGAAAATGAGAAGTGTATCGATCATGTATATCATATGATACACACCTGAATGTTAGACACATCAGCCTGTATCTGACTAGTCTATCAGCAGAAGGGAGAACTGATCTCAGTTTTCTTGCACATGTGATCACATAAAAAAAGAAGCACCAATACTAGGATCCTGCAGCTATCAAAAAAAAAAAAAAATAGTCAGAGCGCTGTCTGTAAATTAATGGGAAAGATACAAAAGGCTTGTTAAATACAGCTTTTAAACAAAATATGACTATCCTGAAGCCTGCTGCTATCCTTTTTAGCTTCTGAAGTCCTCTGAGTCTTAGGAATGTCAGTTTTTCATGGAGATCGGGCATCTCACAACTTCTATTTGTACAGTTTGATAACTCACACAGACACTGTGCCAGACAAATGGAAGTAATTAGCATCCTTTCTAGTCATGGTTACTTGGAGGCTGAGTTCAACCACCCACCTAGTCACAAGTCCTTGTCAGTATGTGATTTTTCACCTCTTTTCTCATCATTCTTGCGTCCTGCCGTTTTCAACATTCCATTAAACTCTGTCTATACGTCCGCTGCCTTTTCTTTGTCCAAGAAAGCTCACCACTGCAAGGCTGGATAAGTGAATTTAACCTTCAGCAGGAATACCGAGTCTCACATGATTCAGGCACGCAGCTAAGCTTTGCAAGCTAAGGGGATAATTAATTTAATTGTCTTGTTTAACAACTCCTACTCAGCTTTGCCTGAAATCATCTGTTTATTTATTTATTTATTTATTTATTTATTTATCATTGTGGTTTGAAACTAGAAGGTAATGGAAATGTGAGCAATAGTTTCCCTTCTTCCCTTTCCTCCCTTTAAATTTGGATTTGTCAGGTCAATTTTTACTCCTCTCTTTTACTGCATGTGGAAAAAAAAACACTTTCATATAGAATTTCAAAGGTTCTACTTATACTTAAATCAAGAACTAAAGGATTAAACTACGAATGATACGTATTATCCTCTAGCATGAAACCTTTGTATTGAATGTGATAGTGTTAACAAATTGTTCTGTAAAAAACTGTTCTGAAATTGGATGGATTTAACTAATCAGAGTCCAGACATGTTTAATAGTGACTGGTTATCAGGATTCTGATAACCAATGTTCTGTTTTAGAACATGCCTGATTTTAAATAGTGGAGCACTCAATTAATTTATGTAATATCTGCTGAAACCATTAAGGTTAAAAACTTGCATAATGAGCATTTGAGTGAATCAGGGCCCCAAATCTAAACTTATTTCTCAGAAGAAGTGTTTATATCTTTTTCCTTTTCTCTCTGGGAATTTATTTAGGTTTTTTGCAAAATTTTTGTGTTGGAATAAACATTGTTAATCCTTTTCAACCTATAAAACGGTCTGGGTTAGACAACAGTTATCCAAAAGTAAATAGAAGCAAAAATTGTATTCTTTCTTCAGAACACATTTTTCACAGCTTTACTTTATATCCATCTTCATGATACTGAAGATCGTCTTTAATGCACAAATAGCCTTTTATCATGAAATTTAATGTGGAAATGGTCCAGCACTCATTCACCATTTCAGTCCTGGAGCAGTTAAAAAAAAAACCATACTCAATAACATATTTACTATTAGTTTTGACCAGTCTGGCACCTAATAACAGGGCATCATCTAGGGCATCATCCCCCAGCATCATCTGGGGGAATAAGAGCCATAGCAGAAAGAAAAAAGTCAACTAAGTCAATCATTCCAAGTCTGCATTTGTCTGCTGTACATTGTACTTTTATCAAGTGCTTTCTTATCCAACATTAAAAGCACAAGCAGTTGCTCCCATCCTCAAAGTCAGTGGTGTGGTCGACACGCTGGAGGGCAGGGATGCCATCCAGAGGGACCTGGACAGGCTGGAGAGGTGGGCTCGTGCAAATCACATGAAGTTCGACCAAGCCAAGTGCAGGGTCCTGCACCTGGGGCGTGGCAATCCCAGGCACAAATACAGGTTTGGGTGGAGAATGGCTGGAGAGCAGCCCTGAGGAGAAGGACTTGGGGGTGTTGGTGGATGAGAAGCTTAACATGAGCCAGCAGTGCATGCTGGCAGCCCAGAGAGCCAACCCCATCCTGGGCTGCATCAAGAGAAGTGTGGCCAGCAGGTCTCGGGAGGTGATTTTGCCCCTTTGCTCTGCACTCCTGAGACCCCACCTGGAGTCCTGTGTCCAGCTTTGGAGTCCTCAACACAGGAAGGACATAGACCTGTTGGAATGGGTCCAGTGGAGGGCCACAAAGATGATCAGAGAGATGGAGCACCTCCCCTATGAAGACAGGCTGAGAAAGTTGGGGTTGTTCAGTCTGTAGAAGAGAAGGCTCTGAGGAGACCTTAGAGCAGCCTTCCAGTGTCTGAAGGGAGCTACAGGAGAGCTGGGGAGGGACTCTTTGTCAGGAAGTGACAGGACAAGGGGTAATGGGGTAATGCTTTTAAATTGGAAGAGGGGAGATTTGGATGAGATATCAGAAAGAAATTCTTTGCTGTGAGGGTGGTGAGACACTGGAACAGGTTGCCCAGAGAAGCTGTGGCTGCCCCATCCCTGGAGGGGTTCAAGGCCAGACTGGATGGGGCTTTGAGCAACCTGGTCTGGTGGGAGGTGTCCTTGCCCATGGCAGGGGGGTTGGGACTAGACGATCTTTAAGGTCCCTTCCAATCCAAACCTTTCTATCATTCTATGATTCTAAGACTCACTTGAGGAATTAAACTCAAACAATAATCACAGTGTAGAGAACGGTAGGGAGAAGCAAGCCAGCGGGCAGAGTATTCCTTGTGAGCTGATTTCCCCAAGTAGTGGAGTCTGTGGTCTTGGCCTCTCTGAGAAATGTCCAAACGCCATCCCAGGATGGGAAAGGAGAGAGACTGAACACAATCACATGCACCTCTTTCCTCTGGGAGATGGAGCAGCAATTAATTTTCTAAGTGTCAATTTGGAACAAGTCTCCGTGATGGGATACGGGACAGAGATAAGTTAGTCATGAGCACAGATGAAGAGTAATCCTGCATTAGTCACACCACAGATAATAAGAGCTGGAAAATGATGACATGTGAGCCTCATGTTAAACCCACTTATGCTTAATTCTTTGTGCTGAATATAAATTGTTCTAAAGAACAATTCATTCCTACAGAACAGTTCTTCACATAATGCCACTAACATCTCTGTCACCTTGATTTAGGCCATTTAAATGTCAGTAAGACAAGTTAACATCGCCTAAGGGCAGCTTTGTCCTATGCACCAAAAATCTTGTTCTATCATATCCTATTTTCCTTCAGTGCCTCATGAAAAGATCTAACTTTCTCACACAGGGATAGATTTACTGGGAGGGGAAGACAGGGGCTAGGACTTGTAATTCCCCTCTCTCTCCCCAGTATCTCTACCCAGTGCAGTATGTGCTGCAATGCAGAGAACTGAGATGTAATGTGACTGGGTGCATCCCTGCCCCTGTGGTACCCAGCCCATTTTGTGCAAATACTTCCCTTTTATTAGGTTCACCCCTGAATCCCTTGGCTCTCTGGAGTTGTGTTTTTATGCCCCAAAATGTCAACTGACCAGCCATGGATGGTGAGGGAGCACAAGTCGAGTCTTCTATGAGAATAATGGGTGACCATCTACCCTGCAACAGTTTTGAATGCCAAAAGATCCAAATTTTCTAGCATCAGACAGGATTATTAGAATTAGAAGTTGAAAACACAGAAAATACTATAAATCCATGCTGGTCTGGCAAGCTCAGCCACAGAGAAACTGGGTTTTCAAGGGCAAAATATTTCTGGGGGAAGAAGGAGTCGGTGTGTTGCTTTCAGAGAGTGGACGTTCAACAAAAAAGCTGTAATGAATTTGGATGGATGGATGGATGAATGGATCCTGACAGTATTAAAACCTCAGCGGTAAAGGCTTAAAACATTAGCAGATTATTAACCGCATTAAAAATGTGCAGACACCTTCATTGCTGAATTAATTAAGTGCTCCCCTCTCAACTGCCTGCAGCCCATTTGAAAAGATGCTCTGGACCCCATGCCACATGGTCTTCTGACCTGCAGCCATAGCGTTACGTGGCCCAGACGCCACTCAACCAGGCGCCTTCTACCTGCTGAGGTTATGAGTTTGTCTCATCTGCGGGAGAATTTCAGAGCAGGCACTCAAAGACACCTTTGAAGTTCAAAGTTCTGCGGAGAGTTAAAAGACATCCTATAAACCAACTGCCACTGGGTCCTGGGAGAGCTGTTCCCACTTCTGCAGCTTTCTCTAAAGGCAACTTGTAGCCTGAGACTCAAAGGAAATATACTTTACTCACTCTCCTGGAGACTGAACTTTTCAAGCACCGTTACAGCATTTTTTCCTAATGACTTTGTGTATTTGTCCTTGAAGAACAGCAACAGCTTTGTGGCTGAGGGGAAGAGAAAAATGTTCTCTGGAGATGTTGTTTCTGGAGGTTGCTTTTAGAAAGCCTGGAGTCTGCTCCCACTAAAGTCAGCAAGAAAGTTATCACTGGCATCAGCGGGAACAAGACTACGTGTGACAGTTTTACATTTAGACTGGATTAGGAACCCATTTTTTTTTTTTTTTTTTTTTTTTTTTCTGGTCTCTGGTTTGTATGTCTTGTTTACACAAGGCAGATAATGCCAATAAAAGGACTAACCACTATTAACAAACAGCTGTAATAGATAACCCGGTGAGTGTGGGGTGTATTGTGTTACAACAGAGAAGGGGATATTTGTAGCTTAGTGTTATATTAGGATGGTGTTTTCCCATAAGGGCAGCAAATTCTCCAGTGTTTGGATCAAGGCAGGCGTCTGATTTATTTGCACCAAATCACTCCTATCCTTCTGCCCCCACCCCGGAGGACCCTCTCGCTGGGAATAAAGTAGCCTGAACATACTAGTCTCCCAGACAGGACACAGCAAACACGTTTTCAATAGGTTTCAAAGGCATTTCCCAGCAGCAGAGGACTGATAAAACTTCTGTCTGTTGGCTTTTGTTCAGTCTGATGGAGGTCAAAGTACGGTGACTGACACGGTAACATCTACCCCTTCCCTGCAAGAGCTGACACATCTTGCCCCACGTGCTTCCAGTGTTGCCATCTTTCCTTTGCACACCTTGAATTTCTCTTCCTCTGAGTCCCAGGTTCTTCGTTTCACCATACAAAGGTCCAGCTCTCCACAGTCCATCTCTCCCCCACACCTTCATCTGCACCCTTTTCCCTCAATCAGTTCTCATCCTCAGCCTTTCCCTTCCATTTCCCAGGGGTTTTATTTACCCAAATTCACCTTCCTCTCTACCCTCCCTGCTGCAGACCCTCTTCCACGGTCTCCTGGCTTCCCCTTCACGTTTTCATCAGATTGGCTTGCAGCCCCAGTTGCCCTTCCTTCCTCCTTCTCAGGGTTAAACTTCGTATACCTGTATCCTGATCAGGTACCCACAGGTCCCCATCAGACTGCCACCTTGGGGTATGTCAAACATCAGGTTGTGCAAAGCGTCTCCATGAAGGCTTTGAATATCTAAGTGGGAAGCCCAAGGTGATGCTGTGTGAACTGAGGCTCTGCTCTCTCCAACAGCATGTCTGGTACCTCAGGGTCTGTGGTCACTACCCAATTAAAATCTACCACCAGGGTGGTCAGGTTGATCTGTGTTGCTCCCATGGTCCTTTCAAGAATTGTGACTCTAAACTGGAGTATAGGGCTTCCCTACCCTCCAAGAAGCACTTTCTAACTTTACAGTCAACCCATGACAAAGGTAGATCTACATGTTTTGGAGGTGTGCTGTTGTTCTCTTGGTGCCCAAAGGGTCACCTCCATTTGCGGTATTATTTGAGATCAATGAAGTTTTAAGATCATGCTAGTTATTTCATTCCTGAGCCCCAGAAGAGTAAGGGGCTCTTGCCCCATAAGGCAATGCTGTTATTTCTATGACACTCTCCTCTCTCTCTGTGACACCCTCTAACTCCTACCCTACCTGTTACCACCTAATTCATGACCAAGACCTGACAATTGTCCCTCCCTCCACTTTCCTGGTCCCATACACCATCCAGCTGCTGCCACCATCCTACTCCTCACCCATTCCTATACCAGTTCTGCTGTTGCCTTCAGTAGTGCCAGCGTTGAGGCTGAGCAAACCCATCAAGAGCCATGCTTCTGCTTGCTACTTTGCTGCCCCTTGGATCTGGGGTCTCGTAGTGTGTTCCTGACTCCTCCCAAGGCTCCCTGTGTGGAGGAGAACAGTGACCCCCAGGTGTACCAGCCCCTGGCTACACAGGAGAACTCAACCACAGCTGCCCATGCAGTGAGATCTCTGGGGACCATGGTGAAGGATGGGTGCTAAGGAATCCAGATGTATCTCCTTATGAGGCACACACAAAAGGTGGACTGGGACTTGCCCCATGATGCTGCACAACATGTGAGTTTCATCTCCAATGCCTTTCCCAGGCAAAAGCTGTAAAAAAAGTTTAGCTCCCTTTTTTGGAAGGTTTCTCTTATTTTCCATCATTGTGCATGAAATTGCTTTCATTCTAAGAGTCCTCTACATTACTAGTGCATCTTTCAGTAATATCTCCTCTCACTTATATCTAAAAGTCCTTTCCTCACTTTTGTCTCTTCCTTCTGGCCAGTTTACAAGCCTGGTGGCCATGGCAGAACCCACGAGTGTCTCCGTTTAGACGCGACAGACACACAGCTACAGTCAGACAGAAGCCATAAATGAAACACTGGTTGTCTTTAGGCAGAAGTGAAGAACTTTGTGTCCTCTTTCATCTCTTCTTCTGAGTAGCTTTAATCCCCCGCTGCAATTCACCGCCTTTATTACAGCTCAAAACCTGTGCCCTCACTCGAAGGGGTCAGGGAGGCAGCATCCTGCTTTGCAAATGAGGTCATTACAGGCAAAGCTGGAAATTTAACCCAGTCACTGATACCACTGTGCCGACTCTCATCTGTTTTGTTTCTCAGGATACGCCAAGTCTGTGTTTGGATGACCAGACCTCTAACCCTTAAGCCGTGCTCTCCTTCCAGGCACAGACATGAAACCCAGGAGATAAAAATTGGGATGGCCTCCCTGTGCCTTCCCCAGGAAAGGATGACATTTAGTGTCCCCTGCAGAAGGCTGAAGCAGAGGATGGCTACCTCATGTGCGTTGCTTGCTCCTCTTTTAGCAGGAGTGCTGGGCTGCAGCAAGCCCAAGTTTGTATTGCTTCTTAAGGAGTTTTTCGGCAAAGGGCTTGCTGTTACAAAATGTGGCTATGACAAAAAGAAACCTTTCGTGGGAATGTTTTCATTCAATGAAGGCTCTGGGGAGATGGAGGATGGAGCTCTCGGATCCAGGGGGAAAACCTTGGTAAAAAGGGGTGTGAAGGAGAGTATTTTCCTTGACTAACCACATACATAGCAAGTGGATTTATTTCTTATCACCTGGATTAGGCAGGGAACTTCAGCCTGAGTCTCCCATCTCTTTTGTATGTGAGAAGAGCCCCTCTCCCCATCCGAAGGGTAGTTTCTACCCCATAGCAGGTCTTTCACAGTTTTCCCTGCTAGAGCATATCTAACCTCCATAAATACTTAAATACTTGCTGAGAGAGAAGAGTGTTTTGCAAGAGATTGATTTGACAGTACTGTTGTTCAGGCGTTCACACAGGATGTGGGAAACTGAGGTTCAGGTCCCTGCCTCAATGAATATTTCATTATCTATGGAAAGTGGAGCAGCTGCAGTAGGGAAGAGTGAAAGACAGTAATGGCTCTGGGGTTGGGGTGACGGAGTATGCTGGAGAAAACAGAGCAAGACCTCATCCCCAAGTGTCCCGCATCCCTGGTGACTGTTTCAGCCACTGCTGGCTCACTTTTTCTGGTACTTCAGGGGAAATCTTCTGAGCTTGCTTCTGTTCCACTTGGCAGTGGGTTTTGAAATGTCTGTGTAGCCCAAATTACTCCAGTTCTGGTGTTTCTCAACTTTTCAGACCTCTTTTTTTTTCAGCGTTAATATTCTTTAAAGTCTTACACTGTAAAAATATTTAAAACACAAAATAAAAGATCTCTGTCTTCCCTGGGACCTGTCAAGGAAGCAGTCTGAATAGGCTGCTGTATTTTCAGCCTGAATTCCAGGGCTGATCTGGGCTCCTGAGCATTTTTTGGCTGAGAAAAAAAAAAAAATAATAAAAAAATTAATGGGTTTTCTATTTGGTTTGGACAGCCATAAGGCTTGAGGTCAGGCTTGCAGGAGCAATTTCCGTAGACTTAACACTCCCAAGCTGTGTCTTATAATGCCTTTAAGGATCACGAAAGGAGGTTGTAAAAATAAAATACCCACTGTGAAAAAATTGTGAATGTATGTTCTCAAACCTTACCACAGAGGCTCAGGCTTACCACCTATGAGCACTATTCATAGAGTCCAGGAGCCCGGGCTCAGTATTCAACAAGAAGTCTACGTGTAGGAGAAAGAATGGAGCATTGTGTGGCAAGTGCGATGAACCTTTACATTTCGTGGCATCTCTGGACATCCATCCTATGGGTTTTCCTTCAGTTTTGGTCATCCCCTTTCTATACTTGCTGTTTACTTCATGTCAGAGAATTCCTTCCATATATAGTGTCTCATGATGTGAAATCCAAAAGCTTCATCCTTATTTATCTTTACCCAGTCATCCCAGGTCCTTTTTGCCTGCTCACTGTAGTCCTCAGCATGGAATTTAAGCCTGTTAGATCTAACTTTGCTGCTCACTCCCCTCAAGTATAGGGTGTCTCCATCTGCCTGACTTCAGTAAACACTGGTTTTCTTCAAAGCTTCCACCAGCTAAGTGCTGTCAAACCATATACTTCTTCTAAGAGCAAAAAGATTGTACAAGCTCCCACACTAACTTGGAGCTCACATTCATCTCTGTGGTCCCTCACCTTGCCATCATCTTTCTCCCTGAACTCTCTTTTTACCCCCATTAATTTTGTCTGTAGATCTCCTTGTCAACGTCACCACAACAATATATCCATGTCCACTGCTGTGTCGTCTTCCTAGTTGCTGAAATCCTCTTTAATTACCTGGATATCCATCAGGGACACTTGGGAGTCAGGTCTAATTACACTTTGAGGTATAGATATGACGTTAGTCAGGTATGGAGGGGCATCACCCACAGACTTCCCATCTGATCAGTGGCGGTAGCAGAGGGACAACTCTGGCCCAAAGTATCTTCCCAGTGCCCAAGATCTACTTGCTGGTAGAGCAGGTAAAATTGGCTCAGCCTTACTCATGCCCAGTCCACCCAGACAGCACGGACGAGTGAGTGTGGACCCGCACGTGGGCACCATGCTTGTTCTGGTTCTCCTTCTCCAGCAAGCTAGGGCGACTGCATCATAAACCATACAGTTTTAAAATGGCAGAGGTTGAACAGGAGATATTCAGAGTTGATCCTTGTGAGTGTCTCAGATACAGGAGATGCTGACTTTTTCACTATGCTTTTGTCCTCAGACAATTTGGATACCTGTGCTGGACTACGCCAACCAGCAGCTTTCTCGGTCACAGACGCCAACTGGCATGGAAGGACCTACGTCTGAGCTTGCAAACCATCACATCCATTGACACGAGGTGGCTGCATGTGAACCAGAGAGCTAGTTAGGACAGGCCAAGTTCATGCCTGGTCCCTTGGAGGGCTTTGCTAGCACAGGAGGTCACGTCCCAGCACCCAGGAATGCTCCCAGGCACACGGGCTTACTGCAACAGACACAGCCTTTTTGTCAAATCCGGGAGAATCAAGGACCTCGTTGGTCTTCTTGACTCAATTCAGAAAGGCTCTAGCTTGTGTGGAAGGGTAAGATATGCCCTGTTTTGCTCTGTTGTGAAAGGCCGTGGAGAAATAAATATGTAGCAGAGGAGGTAAAACTTGATGCACAATCCATCACCCTGACCTTTGCAGGAAGTAAAGCTCTGCTTGGGAGCTCATCAACCACAACATCTCACAGCCTGATTTACTGCTGGGGCACCCGAATATTATGCTAATGTAACTCCATTGATTTCTGTAGATTTACAGTAGTATTACCTTGGAGTAACAGGATAATAAACATAGCACTCAGGTTGTTGAAAGCACTGTGTGGCAGAAAGCTTCCCTGTTTTTTCCAATTTTATTAGCTGGCCAATAAAAGCTACTCTTTGTCCACGCAGTCCTAGACACCATCAGTCCAAGCGTGGTGTTAGTTTAAAAAAATGGTAAACGACCTTCTCTTACTGGCCTCTGAACTGATAGGTACTTGTGCGTTATTGCTGGTAGGTATTTCAAGAGAAAAAAAAAAAAAAGAAATTAAAATTAATTCAGCCAATCCACCTAAGCAGCATAAATGAAGGAAGATTTGTAAAGGACCAGTCCAATGCTTGGCATATCTGTCACCAGCAGAGATGCTCTGCATGACAATGTTTGCCTGTATTTTTCCAGTTGATTTGTAACTGCCTTGGGGAACAGTGAAAGTTGGCAGAAATTCTTGCACTGCCACTTATTTCTCTATTTGTTTGTGCTTTTTTTTTTTGTTTATGGACTGAACACAGAGGTCCTCCTTTGGGTTACTTTTTCTCTGACTTCTGTTACATGCTGCAGAAGGGAAAACATTCACTCCTTGACATTTGCTATACTGGTTTATCATAAAGCTGCTTAAAACGCATTACTAGAGTGAAAGAAAGTCTACCACGTAAAAAAAAAAGACACAGGACAACTTAGAGTGAAAAGATGTAATAACAACACCTTCACAAAGCAAAGTTTAGAAAGCAGAGTTTAGTGTGAAGCAGGAAAACACATGCACATGGATTTGACCGTATGACTGAGAATAAGAAACACAAAGATTCTTCTTGCTGGGAAAAAAAATTAAAAGAAATACCTGGGACATCCTCAGCTGGAAGAGCAAATTCATTGAATTTGTGGCAGCGAACTGTCCTTGGGATAAAGAAATGGGTCTCGTTTCTGACAGGACACACCACAGTGATGAGGGGCATAAATGCATGATTACAAAAGGAAAGATGACAATAAGCCTTTAATTGCTGGCAACACAAACAGAAAAAATTCCAGCAGGGGAAAACTCTGGCACTATTGGCAAGGGGGTACCTGGCAGTCTGGAGCTGTGCTGCTTGTTCAAGATACCTCCAAATTTTGACAAAATACATAGATAGCTGATTCCCAAAGGAATGTGAATTCTCCTGATTCCTGCAGCTAGCACTGCTGCCCAGTTCTCAAATGGAAGGAAACCACGTCTAGCTGGTTCTTTGTACCTTACCTTTTTCCAGCTGCCTATTTGGGTCTGAATTTCTGGCATTTGGGATCCACACTGATTAATTTCCACCACAAGGTCCTGTGTAGACGATGCCTGTGAAAAAGAAAAAAAAAAACAACCGTCAATTCAGCCACTAGCAAAAGAACCCCATAACATCCAGTTGTGCTGCAGAGATAGTCACATTAGCTGCTGGCAGACAAAAAAAGGGGGGTGTGTGTATGTATGTATACATGTGTACACACACGGACGTGCACATGCACATACACATATATATCCCCAGTTCAGACTGACCTGAGGTACGCAAAGACCATTGCAATGTATTGTTTCTGTGGGCACGACCCAACATTTAAACTGGTCAGGTGCCTTCCCATCAGATCTCAGGGTGAGTGAGTGGTGGTGCTACACCCTGAGTATGGGGCACCATCTAGCTGTGCTAACCCCCCCAGCAGTGGAGGAGGGAAGAGGAAGAGGAAGACCCCAGCTGCCAACATCAAATATCAGCTTTCCCCATCTCCCTCACTCCACGGCATTATCCCTAATGTGAAGTAGAAATGAAAGCTGTGTGTTTTTTCAAAGGGAGTTTCAGGATTTGGGCAGAACTGGAATAGGTCTAGGTTCCCCACAGAGCAGAAGAGGAGCTAATTGAATACTGTTGGGCTAGAATAACAGTACCACCAAATTTCTAGGGAATATTGGGTAATCAGCAACACCATTTCCATTTAAGCTCGGAAGACTAAAGAGGAAAATGACCTTCTAGAGTTCCTGAATTTCACTGACCAAGGCCAAAATTTGTGACTCCAGCTTAAGGGACAGCTGTGGTTAGTACAGGGTAGTGAGGGCTGGATCTGCAGAACCAGAAGCTGTTCTAATTCAGCTAATAAGCTTGCAGGAGCTCTGAGTTGGTGATCATAAAACAGATCAAGAGCTGACATCGGTCCATTATTGAGGAAACAAAGTAATGTTTTCCTAATCCTGCCTCCGTCAGCTCAGGCTCTAATGGCTGGCAAGACTGGTGAGGTACAGCCAAGGCTACCCAGTTCCCAGGAGCAGGGTAGAAGTTGGGTGAAGATGCAAAGAGGCAGAAGTTCAGCAAGGGACTGTGGAGGCCAAGACAATATAACTCTACCATAAATGAGCATTATCCCAGCTCCCAGATAGCCTTAGGACCTGTTGCAAAGGACCTTCTCTCTTGCCTTTCACCAAAGGAGTTCAGATGCTGCCTGTGGAATATTTATTTTCAACTGTAGAAGATGAGTTAGTCCTCCAATACACAAACACACTCTTGGTGCACTCTCCAAGGTTTTTCTGTCTGCCAGACCATGAAGAGGAAGTAAATACACATGTGGGCTGGCTTCCCACGGCAAGCACCCTCTGCAGAGAGTATCAGACTCTCAGACCACGACAGCAGAATCTTGTCCATCCCCAGCAGACAAACACAATCCCCTCACCAAGCTGGGTCCCTTGCTTGCTGCTCTCCTGGGAGTAGTTCCAGCACCATCGGCCACTTCTATCAGCCCTCAAATCATAGAATCATAGGAGGGTTTGGATTGGAAGGGACCTTAAGGATCATCCAGTTCCAAACCCCCTGCCATGGGCAGGGACACCTCCAACTTTTGAGCAGGTTGCTCAAAGACCCATCCAGGTTGCTCAAAGCCCCATCCAGCCTGGCCTTGAACCCCTCCAGGGATGGGGCAGCCACGACTTCTCTGGGCAACTGTTCCAGTGCCTCACCACCTTCACAAGAAAGAATTTCTTTCTAGTATCTAAAAATCTAACCCCTCAAATTCCACTGCAAGTTGCAGACAGTCAGATGGGAACTTATCACTTCCCCAGGTAAAATTAACCCCATATCTTTCCCCTCTGGGTCTATGACAAGAGCAGGAACTGGGGGATGGCTGGCAGAGCTACCCTCACCCCTTTTTCTCAGGCTCAAAGGAGGGAGCTAGCTAGTGATGAGCCCATCAGAATGGCTGCAGGAATCTCAGTCTGGGCTTCCCATTTCTTATTCAGCCCGGGGAGCTGGGAAGGGGTGACTCTCAGGGGTGGAGGGGCAGAAGGATAAGGGACAACAGGAGGTCTTCAGCGTAGGTGTGGGAAGCACAAGTGCCGTAGAGCCATGAATCCAGTGCTGACAGCCGGCACAGCAAGCCTGTCACGTTCTTCACCCTGCCTTTAATTACCTCACTTCCAGCATCTTTCCTACAAAAGCTCTTTCACACCTTCCACAAATGTGTAACAGTAAACAAACTCCCACTGTGGATAAGAAAACTCCGCCAGTGTAAGAAACCTCAAGCAGGTTCCCTTAAGCTGAGAAAGAGTGTGAAAAAGGTTGTAAAATTGTACATGCATAAGGGCTCTGTGACCCGCTCCCACCTTCCACTAGACTTATCCTGTCTGTCTTCCCACGGGTTTTTCACAATTGTCTTGCAAAGTGGCAGTTTTGCTGCCTTCAAAGAGAAACCTCTTTTCTTCACCGGGATTTGCTCTACGGCGAGTCAAAGTCATCCTTCGTGTTCTACTTCTGGTCTCCGTAAAACTGAATGGAGAAGTAGATGGGATGGTGTTTGGGCGCACGCTGAGGTTTGGTGGGTACAACGGCACACCAAACCCACAGGATGACCCATTGCTCCTTCGATTTGTTTCTACGCCCCCAGAGTAAGGACAGTTGAATGTGTGAAAACATTTGGGAATTTAACCCAAGTTTTACACTGAACATTTTCATAATTTGAAATTATATCTTAAAACAGTAACGAGCAATAAGGTTCAATACATGCGCCCTGCTGCTAAGCAAAAAACAGAGTCTAGAAAAAAACTGAGTTTCCAGCAACTCAAGTGCTGAAAGCCCTCGGGCCCAATGCAAGCAGCATGCACTTCAGTTTGTCTCCTATTCTTCAGGGTATTTCTGAGTGTTAACACTCGGTGGGAATTAGATCGTGAAATGAGCTGAAAGAGTGGTCAGAGCATCAAGGTCTGTGTAGGCACCAAGAAGTGGCAGAGAAATTGTTGCCGTAAGAAAGTACCTCAGCCTTGCAGCTGGAGTAGAAGAAAAAAAAAAAAAGAAAGAAAAAGAAAAAAAGTTTACCCAAACTCCAAAAAAGAACTTTACTACATAGACACCTTAGGGTGATGCTGAGTTGAAGAGGGATAAGTGAAGACACACGCACAGAAACACCAAATGCTTGTTGTACCACCTCTGCTCTGAGCTGCAGAGAATATCACCTGCACTGCAGGCAGGACCACTGTGGCAGATCCACACACATCACTCCTGCTTTGTACTGGTAAATAAAGGCCTCAGAGTGTGTATACATGATTTTCTCAGACCTACATAGCAGCAAAAGTCTCATGAGAAAGAAACAGTCTCTGCTTTGTGAAAGCTGGTTGCAAATATAGATCTCCAGTGCCTGGCACGATGGGTGCTGACAAAGGTATTCTTTGGAGCAAGTGCCTTGCTTTCTCCAACAAACTGTCAAGTTAAGGGCAGGATACATAAAAATGCTGCTTCTAAAAGGAGGATGTAAGCCTCCAGAAAGAGAAAGTGGGGCCGCTCTTCTGAAGATTTGGCAATCCTCTCTGGGAGCAATCCTGATACAGAAACAGTCATCAGTACAAAGAAAAAGAACTGCTTGTTTTATCCTTGAAAAGACACCTTCATTTGTCAGAGGGGAGCAGAAAGGACAGGAAGTGTTGAAGAAGAAAACATCTTTACTGCATTTAAGGACACCGGGGAACACCGGAGCTTTGGCAGAATTTCGGGTCTTCAAAAGCAGGTGGAAGGGGAAAAAAAGACAGCATTTGTTTCAGCTGGACATGGAGTGCAGAATAACTAGTTTTCAAGGAGAAAAAATAATAATATTGAAAACAACTGTTTTCAACAATACCCTCGGTGAGGGTGGCAGAGCCCTGGAAGAGGCTGCCCAGGGAGGGTGTGGAGTCCCCTTCTCTGGAGATCTTCAAGCCCCACCTGGATGCTCCTGAGTGATGTGCTCTGGGCAACCCTGCTTTGGCAGGGAGTTGGACTAGATGATCTCTAGAGGTCCCTTCCAACTCTGACAATTCCATGAACAAGCAGAAAAAAGGTAAAGAACAAAGACTTGTTTGGCACGTCCAAATCTACAAAAGAACAGAGATTATAATGGACGGGTCATGAAGAAAGGAAAAGGATCTAGCAAACCCCATATAGGCAGAGGCTAAGCCTTTGATACTTCTCAGGATGGGACAGCAACTACTGGATGACTTAACAGACAAGCACCAAGTCAGGGAAGACCTGGTGACTTGACTGTCCCCCTGCCTTCCAGTGTCACACAGATGCAGGACAGGTGCAGGAAGTGGGAAGAGTTCTTCTAGGGGAACAATCAATGCCACCACACTTACCTCAGAGTAGAGTCTGCAGATATTTCAGATCTGTCCCTGTCTGAGAGGGATAAACAATGCTGTGTTTTTCAACTGGTTTAAGAGCAGGAAAGTTTCACAACTCCCACCTAGCAAACAGAGACATGAGCCCAACCTGAAGAAGTTCCTGTACAGCCAACCCATTAGACATCACACAAGCACTTCTTAGCAACTTTCTTTGTTACTGCAGTCTTGAAAAAAAAATAATCAGCAGCTAAACAAAGATTGGCTTCATCTGGAGATACTGCTTCATGGTCCTTTCCATCTGCAGCTTAAGTTTCATTGTGAAACCTTTAGAGGACCACATTAGCCTTTGCTAGGAAAACTGCAGCATTAGCATATTACCTGATGAAGATATCTCCACTGAAACAATTATAATCATCACTTTTGTAACTGCAGAGAGGGACAAGCCACGTTTAATATGGCACCTGGCTGTGATTAAGTCCACAAAAAGCTGTAGTGTTCAACTGAGCCCTCTGACTGATGGCCTTGTCATCATCTGTGGCAGGGTTTAATCCTCTGGTGATTGCACACTTGACTAAAACAACTGACCATGACTCATTCCTGCCTTCAGAAAAACCTTCTCTTACCTAAGAAAAAAAAAAAAAATTTTTGTTTTAACTAATGGTTCTTCCTCGAGTAGAGATCAAGAGGACACATAAAATATTTCACAGTGAAACTTCAGCCAGTTACCAAATAGAATGAGCCCTTCATTTCCATTTATTGCTTCATTTCCTTGATCTTTCTACCATCAAATGGTTACAGCTGTGCCATGCAGGTCCAGATTACACAGCTGTCCCAGGGAGCGGGGAAAGTGTCGGAATGTTGAGAAGCCTTTGGGTTCTCAGAAGCCTGCAAGGAGTTAAGCAGGCACGCTGCTCCTGGAGGGCAGTTTGTACACAGAGATGGGAGGGGGGTGCCACAGCGACTCAGATGGTGAGCTGTATAAACGAGAAGTTCCTGTTCTGCATCAGCCTGCCAATGTGCCGCTTGCGAAAGGGCATCCTCAGGCTGATCATTACCAGTTTACAGCCCAGCCACTTCCACCGTTCCATCAGCGCTGCTTCTATAAACAGGGAAAAGGCAGCCTCCTCTGCTCCTTCAGACCCAGGAAACCTACACATTTCTCACTCAGAAGGGCACTTTGGTAAGAGGGGGAAAAAATTACACATGGCCATAAAAATAGTCGTATCTCCTACCCAACAGCAGCTTTATTTCAATGTGATGGATGGCTAAAACCAAATAAAGTTATGTTCAGGGATGAACCTCAACCTTCGAGGCTCTTTATTAGATATGTAAAGCTTGATCCAACGGGGCTCTCAAGCAGCTGTTTAAACATGCACGTAGTCTTAATGAAGTCAACAACGCTCCTGATGTGCTTCAAGTGCTCTTTTCTGGATCCATGCCTATGCAACGACTCAGCTCTATTGCTTGAAACCAGTGGTATTTAATGGGCCACCTGCAGACACAGGTGCCACACAGTGAAAGTGGTTACCAATCCTGTCACCCACAGGGAGATTAGATGCATGTGTGCTGTGAACCAGGTTCAAATAACTCTGGATTTTCATCAGCTTCAATGGAGCTACTTCCACTCCACACATTAAGACCAGCATCATAGAGTCGTGTCTCTTCCCAAAAGTTAAAATGAGCTTAGTTGTTGTTTGTATGTTATTCACACATTCAGCCAACAAAATAACCTAGGAAGTAAAAGCAGTGTAGTGCTCAAAGCAGCCTACTTTACTACCATCACTAGTAGTGGACTATGTGACTTATGCTGTGCATACAGTAACGATATAATTTTTGCTAGATTATAATATTCAGAAATTCCAGGTGCATATCCGAGCAAAGTACCAACTAGTAGTGATGTTCCAAAACATCTTCCCTGCTACTGGTCTATTCTGTCCATTGCCCTTTTTATTCTTTCTTCTCTTATCAATGAGAACAGGGGCAAGGTTATATTTACACCACCTCATTTGCCATCTCAGTTGGGTAGAGATTGAGCTCATGGTGAAGACCCTACCTGTGACAGTGTCTTAGAGACAGGCATGGTCTATCTATAGATGTAGGCTGGCTGTTTAAGCAATCGGAAGGAATCCAGCCAGTGCAGGCTCCTGGAGCCCCATGACACAGCTGATCACCAGCCAAAGCCTTGTTCAGACAAACAGAAGCTCTCTCTTGGCTCCATTGGCTATCAACAAGATCTACACATCACAGTTTGGTTGCTTAATAATGGACATCTGATGCCATTTGAGATGGCTGAGGATGTTCCTGCTTTGGCTTTCAGCTGCTGCTTCAGGAGAGTCCCCGAGCCATGTCTGTAAGTCCCCAGGCACGTCTGGAATACCCTAAGAAGCTCACGCTGTTTATTCATTTCAAACTTCTTTCCTTAGAAGAGATGCTGTGTGTCAAGGACCAGAGGATTTTACTATGTCCTCACAAAAAGAGAGGTGCCCAGTGTGACACATTTCCAACTGGTATTAGCACAAGTAAGAGTGGCATTTGCTTTGAAAACAAAAATCCTACACCAAAGAGCCCTGTTGCTTCTGAAAGCTATTAGTCAAGCTCTGGTTTTAAACCCTGGGAATCAACTAGTGTCTTTAAAAAAAAAAAACAAGTCTAATGGTCAGACAGTTCAAAGAAGCAGTACATTCAAAGTGAGTCATTCACAATGTCCAAAGGAAGTCCATTTTAAATGTATTGATGAGATTGTATCTTCTCATCTTGAGTCTGAGACATTCAGCAATCCAGAAACAGAACAGACTATGCCACTTATTTATCTTATGCAAGCTAACATAACCAGGGGATAAATAGCAATTCATTGATAATCACCTATTTGTGAGCACCGTAAAGTCCTCTGAGATTTGTGGCACACTTCTTCAGACACAAGTGGTCAGACAGCTAAGGCAATCTGAGAGTACAGCGGACGCAAACACAAGTATTCTTACACATTATTTTCTCAAAGCACTATAGAAGACACTGAATTAACATTAAGATCATCATTTCTGTACACAGCATAGTCACATCCTTCTGCTCCTGGATGTCTGCCTGACCTCTAAAAAGCATTTTGATTTGCTGTACCTCAGTTTCTCCAGTGGAAAACGGCCGCTCTGATGCTACAAAGAAAAAGCCCTTGAGCTAATAATCTAATATCTCTAATTCTGCTTACAGCCGCTGAGGTTTGTTGGCACGCCAGGCTCATGTGGGTCAGGCAGGCATTCTGTTTTCCTGCCCAGCCCTGGAACACCAGTTTGCAGAGGTGGGTGCGTGGGTTTGCAATGATGGTGCTGTTGACTCTAATCCATCCAAGAGAAGATGGCATGATTTGTACACAGCTCTGAAAAGAGCCCTTGTCAGGCTTGCTACCATCTGGGTGGAGAGTCATTCCTTGAACAGAGCCGACCACGTCAACTGCAGGGAACAGTAACCAGAATAAGCAAGTTTTGTGAGAATGAAGCACAAATGGGTGGGTTACTATTATCAGGACAAGGAGGCTTTCTCTATAACCTGAGAAGCCACTGATGATACATGAGGAGATAGATAGCCAGATGGTCCACTGCCTGGTCAAGGTGAAGACAGGTAGAAAGGTGGGCAACCTCTTACGTGAAACTAAAACCCAGGCAGAATTGATCTCTGCTTAGATTTGATTACAAGCACGAATCTCAGGTTAGGTTCATTGAAGTTCCTGGACATGAGCCGAGTATTAAATGAAGTGACCGCTCAGATTTCCAGCAGTTCCAAGTTACATTTAGAGTCAACATAGACCCCAGGGTGGAGGATCTATGGTTGCAGAAAGGAAGGTTGTGAACCTAAGTGGTTTTCAGCAGAAACCAGTCCAAACTAAGATGTGGATAAGTGCTGCTTTCTGTTCTCTTGTTTGGTTATATGAAGAACAAAATGGTGTCAAAGCCACTGTAAGTGGGGAGCAAAAGGAAAAAGGTCTGCTAGTAGAACTGCTTAAAAGTGGACACCCGTGTGATTTTCCTCTGCCTTTCCACAGATTTTGAGTATGTGTTCAAGCCCTTTTTAGCATACACTGAAAACTGGAGGGAAATTTTGATTTGTTTTGTTTTGTGGATATTGTTATGTTGGCGTTTGTTTGGCTGGTATCCACTTTCCAAATGTGGAAATTGCAGCAACGTTTGCATCTTTTTATTCTTGTTTTAAGCCATTCTGCTTTTAAACTCAATTTCACCTTCAAAACTAGGGCTTGAGATCCCTAATCCTGAATGTTTTTCAAACCTTTTTTTTTTTTTATTTGATGGAGTGGATTTCACTTTTTATTTTCTCTGAAAACCAGAAGAAAACCAGAATATACGTCATTTTAACAGACTGCTCCTAACCACATGTGCCTGGGCAGAGAAGGGCCCACAAAAGACCACATAGGTCTAGCTCCATCAGGATTAAAGACCCCAGGAGTGCACGGGGGGGAGGTAGTCTGCCAGGCAGGCTTCATGCTGTGTCTTACCCTGTTTATAGACGTGTCTTGTGTCGACAGGTCTCTGTGACATCTATGACTCTAGCAACTGAATAAGCAAATTGAGTCAACCGTAACCCTCTACGGAGATCAGCAAGAATCCCACCTCTTCACTGTATCCTGGTGCATGACATCGCGTTGTCAGAGCAAGAGGGGTGCTGCCAGGGTACTGCTGCTCCCTTTTTCTCTGTAGCCCATGCTCCAAGGTTCTTCTACCTTACACTGCTGAAGGTCCTCATGCCTTCTCCTGTTGGGGGAGCAAGAACATGGGGCTAATGTCTTTCCTCCTGGCTGCAATGTCTACCTCCAGTCCTAGAGATGATAAGCTGTGCATGTGCTAAGCAGCTGTGCTAGAGCTGACCAGACCTGCAACTGGTGGCCTTCAGAGGTTTCATGTTTGAAAGGCAGCCTCTAGGGTGGCCTAGTACCACCAGAGAGAAACACAATAGGATATTAGTCAAATCCTCCTACACCTGTGGCCTCAGAAGGCCTGCAACCCAATGCCTGCAGCTCATGGACAGAGCTTGTGACCTTCCATGCAGATTGCAACAGAAGAGTTTACATTTACTGCCCACGTTCTGGGAACACAGGAACTCTGCAGGTGCTGCAGTGGTGCAGGTTTCAGTGGGGCTCAGCGGAGCTGTTAATATGTCTGATGTCAAACCATGCTTCTGCACATCCCTAGACTTGGACATCAGGAAACTACTGTCTACTCGGAGCAGATCTACCTCATCAACATGGGCTGCTTCTCTGCTTTTCCTGGCTGAACTGTGCTGAGCATCTGCTGCAGTGTGACTTGGTCATTTGGCTGGAACACCACTTCTTTATGCTTTTAGATCACTAGATGGCACTCGGGTCAATCTCTACAGCTGACCTCTTGAGGACAAGGGCTTTATAACATCACTACAAACTCTGCAGGCCTGCTATTGATATGAAGGATACAGGCTGTTCCTGCTCTGGACCTCCACCAACAAGCCAATCCTCAGATTGCTCTTGCTGTCCTTCCCATCTTGTTTAGTATAAAAATACCTTCCCTTCCCCACACAGAGCTGTATGAGTGCAAGCTGTGAATATTGCCTGGCTCCACTCACCTTCTAGTTTTCTTCTGAACAGGAATCCATCCTGGTCCTTCCTCACAAGCCAGCCTACCTTCCCCTGAGCTGGGGGGATGCCTGCAACGAGCTGCAAATCCATTTTATGCACGTCCCCAGAGCAGCTCTCTGAAAGGATGCTTTGTGATTATATACCACAGCTTTGAGCAGAGTCAAGAGACTTGCTGGAAGGTAGGAACGGGCAGGTAAAGAGGAAAATGTTGTGCCATGTCCCTCCTCACCTGCTGCTCACCTGTGTGAGCTGTAAGGCAGGACGACTGGGCGGGCAGCCCCAGGATGCTGCCTTCACTCCATCTTGCTATCTCATGCTGTGCCCAGCTCTCAGCAACACTGAGCTGGCAGCTCTCAGAGACTGCAGCCTGCAGTTTGTGGGCTATGGCTAACTGCTCTTAAAGAGTAGGTCCTGCACAGCCACGTGCCAGCAAGCCCTGGCAGGCTGGTGTGCCTGCTGGTGTGCAATCACCACGTTCTCCTTGCCTTGGTCACAGGACCAAGAAAGTTCTCCAGACCTCAGTGGTCAGAGCCTCCCCCCCTCAGCACTGCTCCTATCCCCTCTGCAGATTTGTGCTGCTGCTTCCTACCAGCAGAAGGTAAACTGGAGCACTGGAGCGCAGTGGTGTCAATGGCAGGGCAGGGTAGGAGAAGGTGAGGACCTTAAGTCTCCCCTAACGACCACAGCAGTCTGCAGAAGCCTAATTGTCTCCAACATTTGAGGTCTTTGCCTCCTGGAAATAATGGACAAAGTTATCCCTAGCTGGCCAAAAACGTCTGACCTTAAAGGAGTCTATGTATTTTAGTTTCTACCTTGTGTGAGGGCAGCAGCAGCGCTCTGGAAGGCAGCCAGCAGAAGGTAGTGCCCTGCAGAACAGAGTCCATCCCCTGAGACCAACACCAGCCAGCCAGCTTTAGTCCTCAGCCAGCATCCCTTTGCCATGCAGCCTGATAGCCCGGGTGACTTAGGGGGCTTTTATCCCCTGCCCATAAAATCCAGGGTTGGCTGGAACTCGTGCAACGCTGTTCCCGTTTCTTTCTCTGATTCCCCTTTTTCCTAGGGGGTTACTCCCTATATATAGGTTTGCTTTAGCAAAAATTGAATTAGGTGTAAATTTCCCACCTTCTCCGGGAGCCATTCTTGCCTTTCCATACTTCTTAATGCTTTTTTGGCCTTTCTGCACTTACCTTCGTGTTCCTTTTGCAGAGCCCATCCCCCTTCAACTCCAAATTGTTTCCCCCTTTTTTATAGCTCCCTTCCTTTTTTCTTTTTCTTTTTTCTTTTTTCACTGGTTGGACTAGATGTTCTTAAAAGCTCCCTTCCAACCTAGGTGATTCTGTGATTCTCAATTAATTTTTTGGCTTTTCTAATTAATCTCCCTGCAATGCTGAGGTCCTAGTAAAATTGGGAGGATAAAGGACCCAGAAATTGCTTGAAAGCAAACCACCTTGCTAAAGGAGATTGAAGAGGCGATAGGTGCAGGCTGGCTCTGCGTGCAAACCTTGACTCAGCACATATGCAAGCGGGCTCCAAAAATAGCTTGCGCTCTCCCAATTCACATGTGATGCATGTGCCATATTTCTGTGCTGCGCTTTCCAAAAATAGCATTCACACAAGATTGGCTGGTCTAAATCTGCGAGGTTTTTTTTGTTTTTTTGGTTTTTTTGGTTTTTTTTAGCTCTATGCTTTCTCGACGCAGACATCAAAGCACCGGGCTCGTCAGCCGTTTCATAGAGGGATTTTTTTCTCATGGGCACCTCCCCTTCTATTCACAAAAATAAGGGTTATGCCCCCTCCACTGTGCGATTGCTTAACAGCCCTGTGGCAACAGCACAAACCCCTCCTGTGGAGAAGTGACTCGGTCACTTAGGTCTCGGCTAAAAATGTATTTTTAGCTTCTTTCCGTGCTCTCTAGCATCTGGAAGCAAAGACACAACTCATTACCTAGAAGCTAACCAATTCCCCTGAAACACCAGCAAGGGCTCTGCAGAGCAGTAACCCAGAAACTGCAGCCTGACAAGCAGAGGTTGTTTGCACCAAGATCTGAACAGAGAGCTGGGATAGAAATGGAATGAAAGGCTTCTCTCCTGTATTTCAGGGGAACAAGTGGGTTTCTGGGTTACGTGCAGAGAGAGAAACTGCCAAAGAGAGACTGGAAGCTGGAGCTGAGCAGGCAGAGCATTGGTTTGATAACAGGGACCATTTTATATATTATTTTTTTTTGGTGGAATAAAGCAACTAGCCGGGGAGCAGTAGCTATGTCAGAGCCATCTCTTAAGGATGGCCCAAAATCCACCTTCCCACGCTAACATGTTTGTGTGGTCCAGCAAGAGTCTGTAAAACCCCAGGGCGTTACAGGTCAAGGGATGCCTCAGAGATTTCCACCCATTCTTCAAATGTTTCTGTGATACACATCCCCTATAGAATGGTTAGAGTTGGAAGGGACCTCAAAAAACATCTACTTCCAATCCCCCTGCCATGGGCAAGGACACCTCCCACTAGAGCAGGTTGCTCAAAGCCCCATCCAGCCTGGTCTTGAACCCCTCCAGGGATGGGGCAGCCACAGCTTCTCTGGGC
>JAOQGH010000001.1:74581858-74609532 GCA_025769975.1 Gallinago jamesoni | reverse complement strand
CTTCATGCGATTTGCACGAGCCCACCTCTCCAGCCTGTCCAGGTCCCTCTGGATGGCATCCCTTCCCTCCAGCGTGTTGACTGCCACCAAGCTTGGTGTCATCAGCAAACTTGCTGAGGGTGCACTCTACCTCACTGTCCATGTCTCCAACAAAGATGTTGAACAACACTGGTCCCTGTATGGACCCCCGAGGAACACCCCTCATTACTGGCCACAATTGGACATTGAGCCCTTGACCACAACCCTTTGAGTGTGGAGGATCAAACAGGTGGGGAAGAAGAGGAAAAGATGGAAGTAATTTTGAAGATTACAAAGGCACAGCTGGAGAAGCCTCCTGTGGGTGGAAAAGCACCACAACTGGCTAGAAAAAAAAATGTTCATATGTGTTATATCCGGCTTTGAGATCAAGAAGGCAGTGAGGAGAAATGAACATAAATTACCCAAGAAAGCAATTAAAGTGCATTCAGACACCTTAAAACAAACTGTCTCACTGCAAACCGGAGTTAATCCTGTTCCATAGAGCAGTATTTACTACAGTCTAAGACACTAAATCACTGTTCAAAAAGAACAGCTTGTTCACTGTGCACGGAGCCAAAGTCAGTCCAGTTTAATGACTTGCAGTACACGAGCTCTGGAGACTTCTGGCTGCATTATTCAACACTGATATACAGCCCTTGGACGAGCAGGAACAAGACCTCACGCCGGTAGCATACAGATGATGTTCAGGTGGGCAGGTATTACAACAGCAAGAAAAAGATAAGCAATCACTCAGGAAATCCATGTCAGCAGGACCAAGGTAAAAGGAGCATCTGCCTGACCTTGATTAGGAAGGAAGGTCATGTTATTGTCCATTCCAGTGCACAGACTTTTGGCATGGAATCCTCCAGCTACATCCCCAACCTGCGAAAGAAGTCATCTCCAGTCTCCAGAGGAAATTGTTTGGAAACTCTTTTTTTTTCTGGCACATATCCCATTCACACCACTGCAGTCTTTAAAGGGAAGGCACGTACTGGAAAGACAGTGCCCAGGAACGAATCCTGGGCATCAATCCTGCGTGTGTCAGATAAGACCACTGGACAGTAACTTTATCAAGACAAAGCTTTGCTATGGATCTTAAGAAGAGGTGTTGCATGTGCCTTTAAAAATTTTGTGTGATTAACAGCAAAGAACTTCATGTTGCCCTAAGAAATCAACTGCCTTTGTCAGTTTAACCATCCCAAAAAGGTGTAGTTCAGGTAATAACAGGATAGCCATACTCACCACAGTCCTCCTGAGACACTACCCAGCAGGGAATCTTACTGGAGGACAGAGAGGTAATTTTTTCTCCACATCCACTCCAATACAAGGATTTGTGCTGAGGCTGTCAGATTTAGCTGTTAGGGTAGCCTAGTTTGACCAAGGTAAAAAAAAAATGCTTTGATCCCTACTTGGCAAGACTTTTGGACTAAAACAATAGCAATTTCTTGTTAAACTAGAAATCACATCACTAGGCTCTTCCCTGTCTGAAATGGTTTGTCTATGCTATGCTGGAGAAGTAAAACAATCCCTGGATCACAACATGAGTCCACCGTTGCTATTAGATATATTCAGCACAACACCTGTGGTCTGGGTTGGGGAAGAAGTGAGCTCCTCAGCGAGTTTTGTGGGCTCCTTCTCCTCCTTTGGATTCTACAACCTAAGCTAACAGTAATGAAGCCTGCTTACCTGGCTTTCACCAGATCCCAGCTCTCCCGCCAGCAGAAAATCTAGAAATATCCAACCAGCCCTTCTTTAAGCTTCTCGCTATGTCCTTCTCTCTCCCATACCACCTTAGCTTTTCCCAGCCTCCCACAATAGGATGCGCCTGCTCCAGCAGTGAGAGGTTGGTCCTACCTCAGAGGAACCAGCCACTTTCTGACACTGAGAAAGCTACAGCTTTTATATTCAGGGAGCTTATCAGCTCAGTTTGCTGTCACTCCCTGCTTCAATTTGTTTGCCCATGATTCTATTCATTGAACTCCTACTGTAAGCTGAAGGAAAGATTTCAGATGTACCTAACTAACTATTCCTTCTATTCCCTCCAAATATATTTCCTCCTCCTAGCAATTGATTTCCAAAGACAAGTTTAAGGAGATGTTTCTTACAGGCTGGCAATGGTTTGGGTATCCCCTAGTGGCCCTAAATAGAATTCCAGTCGCTAAAACCTGGCTGGTTGTAATAGCACACACCAGATCCTTCCCTGAGGATTCATAACCTGCTTTGCTGTGGTCCGTAGCATCCCAAGCCACGGGTACCAAATGCTGACTAACTTCAGGTGCAGCAGCCACAGGAAAAGAAAAGAAGTCTCTCCTGACACCAGATACATTAAGACACAAAGGGTCTGGTAATTCTGTTCTTTATGAGCCTGGGCCACATTTGTATTTGTGGGTTTTAGTAAGAATATTTGTCTTCAAACAGCTACGTGACTGTGGGACCAAAGGTTTGACAAATACCATAACAAAGGTATCTGTTGCCACTGTCCTAGGCAAAAGGTGTAGGCTCACCACAGTCACTTTGATCCATGGAGCCATCCTCCACAGCTAAGAGGAGTAAATAATTCAGTGTCAAAGAACCACGGGACCACCTGCTGCAAAATCTTTAGGCTACAGATCTTTCTATAAGACAAGATCATATTAAGTAATGAAAAAATATTGACCATATCACAATTTTGTAGTTATTGCATGTTAATATATTCCACCTTGATTAACAGTAATAATAATTTAAATATTTTGAAATGCAATATGATAGAATATCTCTGGTTTGAAAAAAAAAGGATTATTTTTTTCAGAGAAACTTAAAATTCTGCCACTTTGCCACGAGAAGGAGTTTGGTGACAAATCTTGGTGGCCCAGTTCTTCGCCCTCTCCAGCATGCCCCAGCTCTGTTCAGTTCACACATGGGGAGCAACATCCCTGCATTTCCTTGTCCATGCAGGGCTTGCTTTCAGCCATCCAAAAACATATCCTTTAGTGTTGACCAGGTCAGCTCTATAATTACCCAAATTCAAGAGGCTGAGTGGAAAATGTTAACCTTTCTTTAGCTTTTTTTTTTTTTTTGCATCATCCTGTAACCTTTAAATTGGAACAGTACCCCTGCTACCAAATTCAACGGGAGGTTGCGTATAATTTTGTATGAGACTCGTTATCTGGGGAATACATCTGCCATCAGTTTTAAAGCCAGCAAGGATTGCTATCATCATGTAACGTAGTGTAATTAGAAAAGGGAAGCGAACGGTGGAAGCACAACCTGCTGGCAAAACAGCCCCGTATTGCGACTAGCTCTTCTCCCATTGTCACCCTCACACCTTGCCTGTCCTCTGAAAGGATAACCTCAGCAGGCGTATACCCCACACTTCCACCAGCGGTGGCCTGACACCCCCGAAATGTGGCTAGCAAAGGAGAAGTACAGCCCAAGCCTAAAGTCGCCGATAGCATCGTATCAACTTACTTGTCCAGCTTGAGGAGTCCTCAAACAGTTGTGACATGTCAAGACGGATGCAGGAGCAGCTCCATAGACACTGCCTAATCCATGAACAAACAAACAAACACAACAACAACAACAAAACCCCCCCAAAAAACAACCAAAAAAACCCCCAGCTACTTAGAGTGTTAAAAAAGGGAGAGAGAAAATTCTGGAGAGTTTCCTAGAGGCAGAGTCTGTAGGGAGAGCTATTTCCACACCTGAAATAGTGCTGCAGAGGAAAAGATGAAAAGAAAATAAAAAAATAAAATAAAATAAAATAAAATATATCAGGCATTCAAACTTTCTCCAGATCATCTCTGAATGCATCCTGCGCCCTCTCCTGGAGCTCTGTGTTCATCCCAGCCGAGGCAGGGCAAATAAAGGGAAATAAAGGTGCACAGTAGAAAAGGCAGGGGACATTTAGAAGTGAGAAAGCTCAAGGGATATAATGATAATAAGAGAGAAAAATAAAGCACTGTGCGACAGCTGATGTGAGTGAGCTTGCTCCCTCACAGGGTGCCTGGAGGGGAAGGGATGGACAAAGGGATCTGGGGGTATCTTCACTTATTCCACAGCAGAGCTAAGAGAATAGGCTCACAAATTTGAATCCTACAGTGCAGCAGGCAAGCAGGAGGGGGTTTCACAATTTCAGATTTACTAAAATCTTGAGCAGAAGTCTCTGGCATCCATCAGAATTGTGTCATCAAGCCAAGCCAAATCAGTGGTACCGACAACGGGGGTTGCCAGCACGACCCTTAACCTCTGGGAAAGGTTCTTCTTTGTCAGGTAGACACCTCTGTTGCTCACCTCACTGCAGCTGCTTTTGCCAGGAAGTTTCATGGACTCCTCTAATGTCCCAACAGCAGCATGGTACAGCAGATGCAAGGCAAGCCACCCTCGCAATCTTCTGACTTCAAGGAGACTCAGGAAGAGCAGATAAACAACTCAAAATGTCAGCTCCTGACGTGGTCCTTCCTGCAGCTCTCTCAGAAGTGTGAAGGACACTCTCTAAGAAGCTGTGTCTTGCCTGAGAAATATCTAATGCTACGGGTGTCCCACCAGCCTTTTCCCTTGCAGTCTTGTACACTTCTACGGGACCCAGGGAAGAGCAGCTGATCAGATCTTTAGTGTTTCTATCAAAAGGTGGATTTTCCTTTGAAATCATGCCTCTCCAGAGATTTCTACTGAATTAAATTCAAGCCAGTAAGCCCAAAAGATCTGAATTCACTGCAAGAAGTTCTCACTGAGTTTTATGAAACTGCAAACCCCATTAGATTTAAGCTGGTTGGCATAAATTTCATCCCACAACAACCAAAAACATTGGTTTACGCCGGGAAAGTACGAGCCTCAAGCTTGCCAAAACACTCTGGCTTCATGCAAACTGTTCATCTGGGGATGATCTAACTCCTAGATTCCCAGAACAGCTCCTCACATTATTAGTCCACACTGGGGACGGCTGCGGTGAATTGGTTCCAGTATTCAAGAACAGTCAATTTAATTTATTAGCGCAGATGTCACCTGAGCATCTCATGTAAATAAGCCTCAGAATTTATCTTTCAAGTCACTCCAAGTGCTGTACATTATACTGTTAAATTGTGCTCTCTTCTGTCATTGTGGAGAATGTAGAGCAGATGAAATCGGTGCCCCCAGCCCCGAAGGTGAGGGCGAGCCTCTCCTGTGCTATGCCTTGAACAGTCATTAATGCTCTTGCAGAGAACTGAAAGGTTTCCCGATGCAGTCACGTTTTCCAGGGAAAAGGAACTAAACAGGAATCAAAACTTAAAAAAAAAAAAATATATATAAGCAATTAATCAAAGACAGGCCACAGCAGATGCTGCCAAGGAAAGGGAAGAAGATGTCAGCTTGCTCCCTTCCCTTTCAAATACAGTCATGCTGCTCTTGCCAGCATTACTGCAGTGTAGGCACAAGTAGAATCAGCGTGTGTATATTATCTTTTTCCTTTTCATGTCTGTATTTCTTCCTGCATCTCCATCCCATCAGTGTTTAAACTAGACCAGGCTGAGTAGTTCAGTATGACTGGAATCCAATGCAGCCTTCTCCCTCTGTACTCCAAGAAAGGAGCTCTGAGACTCCACGTGTAAGGGCCATAGAGCATCTCACTCTCATCTGTATGAGCCATGGTCATGGATGATACAGTCTGGATCTTTCACAACAGTGACGCCAAACAGCATCACAGCACCACCAAGTATCATTAGCAATAATAACTCGCTCTCTCCCCCTCTCTCTCTCCCATCACCAATCCCCAGATCCTTGCTAGTCTCACCCCATGGATGGAGCAGTTCCCCGAAGAAAGGGGAGAGTCATCCCTACTTCTGGAGACTCTACCCAAAGTGTCACCACACTGGGTTCATAATCCACTCCAGGCTTGTTGACTGCAAGCATAATAGAGATAGTGGTTACATGATGCATCATTGACTATTACAAAGTGGTTTGAAATGGTCTATTTCTGTTCAGCATCAGGACATCTTGTAAAGGGTGAACTTTTCTATTAATAAACAAGGAAAGTATTCCCCTACGAGTATGCAAATTGCTACTCAGGAAATGGCCTGGGTTATTAGGAGCTACTAATGTGCACAAAATCAATACACAGGCAGATTGCCTGCTCCATTCAGAGGTAAACACACCAGTCACACTGGCTCGGATTGGTCTGGGGGATGGAATATGATTTCTTCCCTCTTAAAAGAGCAAGAGTGTGCTGTACAGACTTTGTGTTTGTTAACTGATGGTAACACCAAGAACATCATCACTTCAATTCAATTCTTTGGACATGGCAATTAATGAAGACACATTTGGCCAAGTCACAAAGACAAATAGAAGTAAATCTCCTGTCTTTCTCAGGTGACCACTTCTCATCTCCCTTCTTCATGAACATCATATTTTCACTGTTTTGTCTACTGACTAGCTAGTTTGGGTGGTTGTCAGCTGCCTACAATAAATTTGGGAAGTAAGGATAAACTCTACACAGTTCATCTAGTGCCCACTGAGCTATTGTTCAAGATTCTTTAAGGGTTTGTGGACAAGTTTTAAGGAGTCCATAAAGTCCATTAAGAAAGAATAGCCTGTTGTCAGTAAGCTGATATTTACTCTACTGCTATTCTCATCTCCATCATCAATATTTAGAAGATCTGAAAATCAAAAAAGATTGGAAAACAATTATCTAACTCCATCAGAGCTTAGAAAAGATCAGATCTAGATCTTCAAAGGGTTGAAGCTATATAAATCCATTTAATATACTTTACTATTGAAGCTGATCTGATTTTGGTCTAGATCTACGATTTTTGTTTCTGCCAGTCTTCTGAAACCACTCTGAAGAATGACCACAAGAAGACACTGAAAGAAACATAAAAACAGAATACAACACAATTTCTGGCTCTCAGGGTCTACTGAACCTAATGTGTTCTGTTGTGGTTTTTTTGACCTGCAATCAATCTCTTTTACTAGTGTTTATTGGATTTCCCCTTATTTCCATATAAAGTTCTTCCCTCCTCACTATCCTTTGTTAGTGAACTCTCCAGTTCTTCTTGTCTTTGCAGGAAGTACCAGCTCCTTTGTGTTTTGAACCTGGATCTCAACAGCCTAATTTGATTGCTCCAGGTTTAGTTACCCCAGAAGAAACAAGTAACTCTTAATCCCTACTCAATCTCTCCATGCCATTCATAAATCAGACCTCTGTCATACATTCTCCACCACCCATAGCCTTTTTTTTCAGGTGGAAGAATGCCAGCCCACTCAGTCACTCCTCAAGCGGAGCTGTTGACTACACTGATGATCCTCCCTTCCTTCTCCAAACATCTTCCACTTACAGTCTGAAGAGGGGGTACCAGGACTGCAGATGGCACTCAAGTTCCTAGCAGAGCCTTACATTTGATTTAGTATTTAGTCTGCTACTTAGTGCTGAGATTATTTTTGATGGAGATATCTATCATAACCACATTGTCTCATTTATGATCAGCCAGGAACAACTCAGTGCCTGTCACTGAAGCTAGGATTATTTTTTCCCATAGCTGTCAGTTTATGTTTACCATCACGGACTTTTTTCTGCCTTTTCAATCCACTGTCACTTACTCTTGTAAGGTCCTTCTGCAACTCTTTACAGCCAGTCCTTTTCCTCACTACCCTGAAGAACTTCCTGTCACCACCAAAGCTGATCAACTCATGGCTCACCCCCTCTGCCAGATCATTTTTGAAAGTGCAGAATGGCACAAGTCTCAGGACGGACCCCATCCAACAGTGACTTCGCTTCATTCTATCAGTTAGCAAGAGATTCTACCTAATGTTTCACATTTTTAACCATGCCAAGGTCTTCCCTCTTATCCCATGTCTGTACAGTTCCCTGTGAAGCCTTCTAGAAATCTAACCTAACCCAACAGACTCACCGTTATCATTGTGACTATTTATCCCTTCAAAAATTTACTTTTTTAAGGCAAAACCTCCCTTAATAGAAACCATGTTGACTTTTCTCAAGGAATTTTTTTTGCATTTATCAGGCATTCATTAATTTGGTTCTTCGTTATATTGTCTATTAATTTGCCTAGTACAGATGTCAAATTTACAAGACCACAGGTCCTTAGACATCCTTATGGCACCAAGCACCAAGCTGGCTACTCTCCAGATTCCAGACTACTCTTCACCAATGGAAGCTTAAGTGGATTCACCAATGGAAGTTTGAGTGGATTATACAGTGCCAAAAGTAATTCCACTATTTCTCTTGAAAGCTATGAGTGAAAAACCACTCAGTTCTGGTGGTTTGTCAGCAGCCATTCTGTATATCTGCAACACGATTTCTGCCACAGTTATTTAATAGGAGAGATGCCAGTTTGCCTTTGATTTAATTTCTTCTAATTCAATGACTCCACAAACTGTATTCTCTACAGGGATTGCTAATTCACTTCTAGGAAAATTATTATAATAAACCAGTTATAATCACAGATATGAATTACATACATGAAAATAATAAATTTATCTTCCTTTCTGCTGCTCCTTCTTAATGCAGTTTCTTTTATACCTATATAATCCCAAAATGCAGTTGTGATCTCATACTCCATAGGCTCTATGGGTCTTTATGGCAGATGTAGGTCAACTGAGCAGCTCCTGGGTCAGCCTTGCACAACTTACGCCTTCTTCAATCCTTACTCTAGAAACAAGCTCCCACACTTACCCTAAAACTGATTGGATCAAAACACACTTTGGCTCATCCATCATACAGCAGTTACACTGCAGTAAGTCAGACTACAAGGGTGTCACAGACCTTAATATCACATTTGTGATGTTCAGAGCTTGTAGACCCCATCCTGGAGTAGCTGTATCTTTTGCCAGGACTCTCTGAATCCCAGATTTCAGAAGGAAACCATGTAATAATTCGTTTTGCCCCCAGCATCACTGAAAATGAAAGTGTGTTCTCTTCTTTTTGTCCAAATAACCCATTAGCCTCAATTTCTGGCTGCTTCCCTCAACAGGGTAGCAAAGATCATATTGTGTCCATGAACCAGGCTGCATGTCACACTGTCCTGTTAAAAGAAGACAGCTTGTCCAAAGAGATAAAGAAGTAGAATTAGGGCTGGTGCCAGCATGCAGGGATAAAATGGCTAAGGGTCTTGAGGCTAGGCTGGATGGAACTTCAGGTAACCCGGTCTAGCAGAACGTGTCCCTGCCCACGGCAGATGAATTTTAAGGTTCAAACCTTCGTTGCCTGCTGGATAAAATGGGCATTTTTATAGGGAAAAAAAGAAATTTCTAGGGCATTTTAAGTTTCACTTAATAAACAAAAAAGGGAGAGAGGTGGTCATGATGGGGAGATAAGGGTTATGCATCGTTAGACATGACAGTCTGAACTGTCACGCAAACCTGATTAATTATAATTCTTTTTTTTTTTTTTTTTTTTTTTGGCGGAACAGAAGACCATTTATCTGATGCTACTGCCTATAACGTACCTGGACATAACGCATAGAATGCTTTGGCAGCTCAATTTTGCTTAGGTTTCCAACAAAGTCCCAGAATCTCAGAGATGCAAAAGGACCTCGGGAATATCTTCAAAAACATCTTTTCTTGGGCAAGGGCTGGAATGGAGCCAGACAATGTATAAAAGAGAAGAAAGTCCTTTAAAACAATTTCGCCCCCCCCCCCCCGTAGGGCCACAAAGGAGAGAGACAGAGGCAGCAGCAACAGATGTGATGAGACACACATACCTCTCACCGTCACTATATTGATCTCTAGCCACGAGATCGCTTCAGTTGGATGTAAAATTGAGCAGCCTTGGCTGCTGTGACATAGAACAGAGGGATCACCCCTGCAGGACTAGGAGGAGGACATTTACCTTTGCATCGTTCCTTGTGGCAGATGTTGCAGTAATCATTTCTGAAGGAGAAAAGATGCACTTCTTCAAGAGGCTGTGAACTGTCCTAAGAAAGCTGTACAGCTGTATTAATTCCACATCTAATATTTTATATGAAGATAATAATGTCCAAGAGTGCAACCAGCAGTCTTTTTGACATAAAAATCACACCACAGTTTAAAAAATATTGATTTTATTCATATGTCTAGCCTATTTAACAGTGGATCACACTGGTAGGAACAATCACAAATACCTAGGTACATGATTTCATCAGCTTCTGGTCTGTGCATGTTGGGTTTGAGTCAAGCACATACTATGGCATCACCAATAAAGAAAATGATTGCTATTCAAAGCTCAGATTTGTCCCACCTCTTTGGTCAGCTTTCAAGCCCAATAATCTGTTCTCCCACTGCGTGTGGGATTCTCTACAAAAAACTTTATTCTCACAGTCCGAATCAGCAAACAGCCTGAAGCACTTGCCCCATCTAAAAATTCTGTTTACCTTATGGTAAACAGAATTTATTTGAAAGCCTTCAGGTTTTCAGTGCAACAAACAACCAAAAAACCCCTTCCATCCACAATTCCTCACAAATATCGGACCAGACTTGTATTAATAAGCCTAGCTCCAATAAGGGAGCTGGAACTACTTATCTCACCACGTGGTCTGGCCTGTACATCCCAACTGTCTTCCTTGAAATAATGCATCAGAGCAAGGTTTCTTAAGCAAAAGCAAAGCAATCCCATAACTAACATTCCAGGCTGGATGGGGCTTTGAGCAACCTGCTCTAGTGGGAGGTGTCCCTGCCCAGGGCAGGGGGGGGTCGGAACTCGATGATCTTTAAGGTCCCTTCCAACCCAAACGATTTTATGATTCTAGGATTCCTGCTGTTTGTGCTGGTCTAAAGTCTCTGACCCATGTGCCGTGTATCTGAAGGGTACCCATCGACTTCACATCTTTCTAAAGGCAGCCTGCACTTCACTTGACTCTGAAGACAACTGCCCTTGCAAGAAGGAGACATGGCAGCTCTGGTGACCCATAGTGAGCTACACGGCCTTGCCTCACAGACCAGGATACACGGGAACTCAGAGAAGTCCTACATTGCAAACTAGCCTGCACTAAGATGTAGAGTAGGTGTCTGTTTTGGTTGCATTCAAACAGTAGGAACGTGGAGGGAATGTTGCCTCCTAACAACTGTGGGGTCACAGCCACACTCAGTCACACTATTGAGCAGACCTGCTCCAAAAAAAAATATCTTTGGATGTGTCACCTTTAAGCCCAGTCCTATAAGCCTGTTTGAAGTCAGGAGGACACAGGTCATCAGAGGATCAGACCCTCAGCCAGCAACCATGAGGAGGTATTACGGTCCTAGCCTGTTAGACGTGTGAAAAGCTGCCAAGTTAGCTGCCTTCTACCTCTTTTCCCTCACACATTGACTGTGAGGACTGCCAGACAGGCTAAAAGTCGCTCACAAAAATGTAGAGAGTGTTATTGATAAAGAGTCCTGGGGAAGTTGGATGCCCGGCATCCATTAGAGTACCTTCTGAAAATCCCAGTCGTCATGCTCAGGGTATCCTCTATGCTATTCTTCCTCTCAGTCTCTCCCCTCCCAGAACCAATTCTCTCTACCCACCCTCCCACTCTCCTATGCACAGAGCTGCCAACACACACAGGGTGGATCCACCTTTGGCCATGGACATTGGCCTGCACACCTGACCTTTGCTGCTGCCAAAGGGAGGGGATTCCAGGCCAGAACATCCCTCTCTGCACTTCACTTTTCAGGGTTAATTGGGTTTTCCATTAGTTTCAGTACAGCACAGCATGGACTTGTGGAGCTTGAAAAGCAACACGGGTTTTTATCACAACGGAGCAATGGGGGATGACTTCAGAGCATTTTCTGGGAACACTGCATACAATTATATTACATTTTCAGAACTATCTGGCTATTGTGCCTTCTAAATCACAGGAAAGACTACAAACAGTGCTATTTCAGTGAAACTCTCTACAGCCACTGAAACTAAGTCACTACTGCCTTTAGAGCAGGCAACGGACTCACACATTCACAACAAGAGTTGACTGTACATATGCTAAAGTAAGACACTTCATAGGTAAATGAGAAATACCTCTAGTTTGGGCCCATCCCTTAGATACCATGTGCACCAACAGGATGATTACTACTTGCAGAGCTACGTGAAACACCTACCATTTATCTGAGTTATGAAAACACAGCCTTAAATAGCTCAGTAATCCAACGCCGAAAGACAAGGAGTCAAATGGACAGACTTTGGCCACTTGTTGATTCCCTAGAGAATGTGATTTGCTCTTCTAAGGGCTGACCTTAACCATTTGCCAGGACTGCATCCTTCACTTGAAAAAAAAAAAAAAGGTTTAAAATAATTTTCAAAAACAGAGTCTTTTTCCAGCTTCCCACAGGACTCGGTGCTTGTCTGGGGCTTTTGATGAACAGCTCATAAATTGCTGCTGTTTAGCCACTGGCAATGGAATCCTGCTTGATGTAGCTTTCCCAGAACTGAAACACATTTGAATCTTGGATGGGATTCTCTCTGTCTCCTTCTTCGATCCCAGTTCACACGCAGTTTCAGTTTCCTGGAACTAAGAATGTTAGCCCCTTTAAAAACAACAGCAACAACAAAACAGCAAAGCAAGGAAACCAGTTTTCTGTCCATAAATGTTGTGTTCCCTGCACACAGGGAAACTTCACCAACTCTACAGTTAGAAGAAGCAACAACCTCTTTTGCGGTATCCTGACAGGAGAGCATTGCAGCATCCAGGATCCATCCTAGCAAGATAAAAAAAAAAAAAAAAAAAAAAAAAAAAAGAACAACAACAAAAGGGTTACACGTTAAACAAATTCCCAAGACAAATGTGTTATTTTGCATGGACCACAATTAAGACATATCAACCTAAGGGTTTGTTTCTTATAGAGAATGTTTGAAGGGACTGAATTTGAAAGAGTATCTTGTCAATATAACTCCGGCTGGCTACAATGGAAAGCACTAGGTTTCTTTGCTTACCTTGATGCCTGGTGGGATTTGATTTATGAGGGATTTTTCCTTATGGCTGCTGGGAATTACTCACGTGTCTTCTTGCAGGAGATGAAATATGCATATTAAAAGGTTGCGAAATTTGGTAGGACGCACTAGGGTGCTGTGCTGCTCCAACGAGGGGTCCACAGCAGAGGCAAAGACAAGAGTTGCTAAGGACAACAAGCTGCCGGGGACAGCAAAACAGCCAAGGTCCTGCCATCTGCTCCGCTTGTACCTGAGCCCTAGGAAGCCAGGACTGTGGCTGGTGGTGAGAAATGTGGAAAGGGGCTTGGGGACAAGGAAATTGATGTGGCGGTGGTAATGGGCATCTCCACTCCTTACCTCACCCCTCCTCTCCCTTCTCTCTCTCTCTCTGTTCCTTCACAAGGTGTAACTCAGGCCCCAAATACACAGCAATAGTTAATTTTGCCTTCACAGCTGAGACCTGTCAGGCTAGCATGGTAGAACATTCATAGACTGAAAGCAAATTGCATTCCATTATAGGAAAGTTGCCACTCTACGATGAAGTCATGAAGTTAAAAGAAAGTACAGGGAGGGAAAGCATTGCTTGGGTGGGCTCCTCACGGGGAGGTGTGAATGGAGGTGGCACAGGTGCAGGTCATACACTCAGGGGATCACCAGAGCAACAATCACCTGGAGGCAAGGAGAGTGATCAAAAACGGCCATGTAAATACAAGCAGCAAGTTCATTTACAGCTTGCTAGTCCCCAAGAAGTGGGTAACTTGGGTTCCAAGCATCATTTGCTCCTGTTGCTCTTTCAGTGTCACTGAAATCAGTACAAAAAATTCCCAATGGCCATGGTGTGTTTAGGCTTTAATCAGCTTTTTTTTTCTTCTTCTTTTTTTCTTTTTTTCTTTTTCTTTTTTTCTTTTTTTTTCTTTTTTTTTCACTTTTTTTTACTTTTTTTCACTTTTTTTTACTTTTTTTTTTCTTTTTTTTTTTAATGCTATCTTCTACCAAACTTCTGGCAGCAAGATTTACAGCATCACCTGAGTGCCTGGCTGATTAGTTAAGTATTTATACACCCACTATCGTCACCTGAAGAACCAGTAGTCAGGCTTACAATTATTGATGGAAAATATGGAAAGAGGTGTAGGGGCACAGGGAAATACTAACAGAGGCCACGTCATTGAAGCATGTAAAGAGGGTCAACATCCCATTCATCCTGTTTCCAGCCGTGAAAATAATTATGCCCTTTATGGAAGCTGCAACCATGTGAAATCAAGAAACAGTCATACAGAGAAGGCTTCCAGGCTCCCAGCCCTGCCTCACTCTCTCATGATGCCCTAGAAGAAAAAGGGCCATTTGCATTACCTGGAGAAAAACGAATTTATCAATGAATACATTGATTGTTCCTACAGGTCCTTGTCCCTGATAAACACCCAACTGCATGCGGAGGAGCGAAAGATTTTATTCCCCTTTTACGGTCATAGGAATTGAGACACGGGAAAAATGAAATGTTGGATCCAGACCAGGTCCTGACCAGAATGAGCATCAGTCTGTTCACAGACTGATATGGCGCCGTGGCAGATCTGACAGCCAAAAACTCAGAAACATTCAAATAGGAACTTTAGTCAGTTGGCTTCGAGGCACTGAATTTTCAAGACAACAGGGCTCATTTCCTAGCCAGGTGGAAAACTGGCCAGCTGAAAAACTAAGGACTTCTAAAACACTCTGTGCCACCCTGCCTAGTTGGCATCAGAAGAAAAACACGTCGATGTACGAATACCAGATGAGGATTTGGCTCCACTTGCCTGAAACCAACTCTCTGCAACAGTAACGGTGTTAAAACATCTCGGCCATCAAGAAAACTCTTCATGGTGGGCACAAAGACATGACAACGAGCCCTCCCCTAAACCGTAAGTGACTCAGGGGCCTAAATACGCTACAGGAAGGGAAGGAATTTGCAAGAGGATTTGTCTGGGCCTTTCCACATATGGTTGCTTCTGAATCACCAATATATGACTAAACACAAACCATGAGGAGCTATAATTGTTATTCCGTATATCCTCACAGTCCTCTGAAAGACCATAAAGGACCAAAAACTAGCAAAGCATTTAGGAGGATTAGTTCTTAAAAATGCCAATGAAAACCTGTAAAAAAAAAAAAAAAAAAAAGGTCTTGCCAGATTCAAAGTGCAGATTTGGCTGCTCAGAACCAGCGATCTGCTGTCACCCAAATTACCTCTACGCTTGGAGAACCACCACAAATCTATCAGACAGATGGCGAACTCCTCGCATCTCCAGTGTATTTTCTTCTGCTGCTTTAATACCTTGGTCTTGGATAGCAATTCAAGGGGTGAAAAGAGAAAAAAAACCTGCATAAATTTACTTCTTTTGGACTAGCTGTGAAAAGTTGATGTCAGCTTCTTATCTCCCCAGCACATTCAACGGGCTCTCAATTTACCTTGCAGTAAGTCAGCTCTGGGCTCTGTCAGACAGAAATATTTTGCACGCCTTTAATTATAAGGCAGCCTCCAAGGGAACAGGGAGTCACGAATAAGGGGGTTGCACTGAATATTATTTTGTGTCTGAGCCTGAAAAACAGAAAGCAGACCAGCACGGCCAAAGCATTGGTCCAAAGCCAGCACAGAGCTAGGTAACAGCAGGACTTGTTAGCATTTGGATGCTCCATGAGCTTCATGCACGGGGCCAAATGTTCTCCTGTGTCTGTTTGATCATCACTGTCCATATGTTAGTTACTACTGTTATGACAGCAATGCAACACAGTGTCCTTAGGGAGTGGAGGTCCCCAACTGTGCCTGACACTGTATAGGTATTAGGTAAGAGATGAAGCATACTCAAAAAGATCTCCCCACCTAAATTGTTTCGGGAATAGGAGCAACTAAAGGACATAATATTGTCACATTTTATTGCCAAAGCAGTGAGATCTGCGGGACATGCAAAGGCCATGTGACAGTGCTGGGAACTGTCCCTTGACTCCCAAGTCCAACATCTAATTACAAGACCTTCCTTTATTAAGTGGTCTCTTAACTAATGAAAAACCTTACACAACCTTTTGATGCAACTTACTAATAAGCAGAAACGCCAGGGTGTTTTTTTCTGCTACATATGTTACGTGATTGGAGGATGGAGAGGAAAGCTGCATCAGCCTCCAAAACCCATCACCGCTATATCCCAGCTGCAGCTGGCTTGATCAATATGTATTCAGACATCTTCAATGGAAATGTTGATTAACGGTTACTATGCAAAGAGCTCACTACCCATCTTCTCTGAAATCCACTTAGCTAAGTGTTGATGGCAGTCCACAAATCTGTGCAGTATTTTTTTAAAGAGCCAGCGAAAAAAAGGTAAGTAAGGAGATGAGCCACAGCACACTGCAGATAACACCTTCTACTTCCGTTCTTCCCGACACAACCAGAAAATGGTCAATAATAATTTGAGGGTTGGGGTGCGGTGTTGTTTGTTTGTTTGTCTTCTGCCATTACATAATCTATGAGTAAAAAGCTCCTAAAAGATTTCCTGCTGAGTGGAAACAGGAGGAGCTCAGAACTCATAATGGCATGACAGTGGTGGTTGATGCAGTAGGATGCTCACCATTAGTACGTTACACACCTCAGGACCACTGTCGCATACACAACGGCCCCGTACAAGATGTAACAGTAACTTAAGAAGCACATAAACATATGCTGATGGTGGTTTCTTCCATCAATTTCAAGGTGAACTGAGATCAGAAGCAGATGTGACACGTGCCCATGGTTCGAATGAAACTCATTGGCTCACTCTATATTTGTTATAATTGCTTTTTTTAATTTGCCTTACTGCCATGACTCAAGAACGGCTGTCAAGTGCTTGGGACAAGCCCTTAAGACAACTTATGGCCAGCTGGATTTGTGTGCACTATCCTGCTAATATCATTGATAAAGCTCAAGTGGTGTCCATATTCACATGCTTTCATAACGTGCATGGCTACTCATAAAATTTCCTTTGCTTTGCTTTTTCTTTCTTTCTCCTTAAAGGAGAAAAAGCAGAGCTATTTCAAAGTTAAAGAGCAGAACCAGATCACCAAAATACAGAAGATCAGAAGATAACCGTTTCCTCACAGAAGTGAACAAAGAGCAGCAACTAGCTAGAAGACTCAAGGACAGATTCTTCTTTGCACTTTTGTGACATGGAGCTGGCTGGATGGGTGAAGCTCCCACCTTGGTCAACGTCTATTCTATCTGCTGAGCTTAAGGGGATGTTTTGTGACTTTGCCATAGGATGAAATGAACTGAAAGAGGTAAGAGAGGAAACGTGAAACTTTATTCTGTTTCCGTCAGAAAAATGCCTGGAATAGGAAATTATTCTGCTAACCTCTTCAGGCCAGAGTGGTCATTGTTATCAACTACTCTGACCTTCCACTCAACAACAACAAGTTGTTGAAGATGCACTGCTGTTGATTTCTGCATCCAAATCAGATAACCTGGCTGAGTTGCAGCAGAGATGGCTCAAGGATCTTCTCAGAATTAGGTGCAATGCACTGTTCCAATGATTCTAGAGAGCCCACAGTAGTGAGGAACTACCAGAGACCCCAGGAAGAAGGAAGGTCAGCGTAGAGCTGGAGAGCTCTGGAGAGGGAGAAAGGACCAGGCAAGGTCAGAAGAGGTTCCAGGTTAAGAAGAAGAGCAGTGAACAGAGACTGGTGGTATTTAAAGGGCATGAACTTCACTTCTCTCTCTGGTACCCCTTCTCCCAGCTTACCCCACTCCCAGAACTCCATTCTCTTCCCTCAGTCCCACAGAGAAAAAAACGTAGTGCAGAATGGCATATGAGCTGGAGGACACAAGAAATGAAGGAAGATCCTACAATTTCTCATCTATTTGGCATCGCAAATACATCCCGGGTGCAGAAGAGGATTCTAGTAGACAAAGTCACCAAACTTAGGCTATTACACATGTAACTACTTCCATATTATCCCTTGACCTCTATTCTCATTTCTTCTTGTCTGTTATAGTAGAAATTGCCACCTTCTTTCCAGGGTAAACTTATTCATAGCCACTCTGTGTTCTGTTGTTCAAACACCGACATTGCCTTTTAGCTTAAATAGCTCTTACCTCTTTTGGCTACTCTGCCCACAGTATTTTTTTATCTATAGGTCTTGCTGATCTTTTGCTGTCTTAGAAAAGTCAGGCTTCCCCTTGCAAAGCAGTCTCCATTCACCTGATCATTCTTGCTGTTCTTCCGTGCATCTTTTCTGACCCAATTTAGGCCACCAAAAAAAATGCACACAGCATTCCAGATGAGGTCTTTCGGAAGTAACATTTCCCAGGTGGTACTGAACGTGCTCCTGCTGACACTGTCAAAGATTTGCACCTGCAGTCCTTATGGCTGCATTACTCTGGTGGCTCAGTAAGTGACACTGGTACTCTGGCTGACCTTAGTACCCCCAATCATTCTTTTTGTCTGTCTTCCCCAATAAATAAGCTTGTCACCAAAATCCTTATCAAGACTTTAATGTCTGTGCTATTTAATAACTTTCCATTTCTTTAAGTCAATTATTCAGTCATCTAGTTCTGTGTCCTAATCCACAGTCTTCACGATGGCACTTAGGTTGCTCCATTGTTGAATTTCATAGTCTCAGTTCTACTGCTAATATTTTAAACAACCCAGGACTAATCCTTGAGGAACTGCTTATTTACTGTGTTCTTTACTAACTCTGATTCTTCTATTCACCCTTATCTGCCCCATCTCAAGTGGTATTTTTGCATATAGCACGCCAACTGCTTTTATATGAAGCTTTTTGTCCAGTTTCAGGGAAGGCATGAGTGACACCAGCAGAGTTAGGGCAGGAAAGAGGTAGCCCAATTTGTATAAACTTAGTATTCCCTGAAAATGGAGCCTGTGAAGCCAGCAGATGTATAGCCAACCTACCAGGGCTGCAACAATTTTCACATAGCCATAAGAGCAAAAAAACTGTAGGAGGCGTAGAGTTTGTCTCCATGTCTACCTCTGCTATCCTTCTGTTATTATATTACTTAACACTTGCAATCACACTTCTTTAGCTTAAAAATTTCTGTCTCCTTGGAAAACATATCCAGGCAGGACTAAGCTGATGGAAATTGGAATGGGGAAGTGGTCGAGAATCTAGGACCAACAACTGCTCCATTCAACGTGGGGAATCTGGTGACCAGGCATGCTCCACACCAGCCTGACTTCTGCTCCAGCCAGGTACGTGGGCGTGATGTCAAGGACACAAAAGAGCTGAGCATGGCACAGCAGACGGGCGCTCACCTTCCCCATATGGTAAGGTAATGGTGCACCTTCCAGAGAGCCCTGTAGCAGATAAGCAAACAAAAGGACTGTGGTCCAATTCTGCTTTCACCGGGGATAAATTTGGAGTCACTTCACTGACGTCAGTGGAGTTATTCCAGAATTGCACCAGTATAAAAGAGGGCAGCATCTGCTTCCTGAAAATGGATGCCATCAAGCTAATTGAAAATAACAGATGCATCAACAAGCAGCAAGAGGAGACGGTAATGTTCCAGTTTTCTTGTAAAATTCCATTTAATTTCTCTCTAGAGAATGTAAGAGAATAAACCAGTATGTACTCTAAAAGCTAAATCTTCTGTTGTATGCAAATTGTATGCAACCTTTTAGGTAAATTGTCCAACGTGTATCTGCAACATCTAAAGACATCTATTCTAGACATCTGCATTGACAGACCTCTTCTTTGGGCCTGATTCTTCACTCACAGTTACTTAAATTAGGAATCACACCATTTGTATCCTCAAGGATACACTTATCTAGCCTCAGGTAGAAAGCAGAATCTTTTTGGCTTAAAGAAACCCAGTTTTCTTTGAATAAACAATACCTATGATGCCAATTAAATTCGGCAATTTGATTGGTAAATTTGGTTATTAAATTGGTACATTTGTGATTTATAGTACTTTTTGATGAACGGTCTTCCAAAACTTTACACCACCGAGCAAATATCTTTATATACATTTAGTGAAAGTGAAGCCAAAGAAGGACTTACTGAACTTTCTATGATATTTTGTACGAAGAGCGAGGTCTCCCATGCGTCTCGTCTCTAATGAATAGGCAACAGGGCTTCAGTATTTTAGGGCGACCGTGGAAGTTGATGAGCACTTTCCCTCCTATAAATCTTTTCCCTTTTTCCACTAAGAAAAAGTCACTCACAGGAAAGTTCAATCTATTGCTTCAGCCTCTCTTAATTTGCACTGCAGACAACACGGGTACTTCCCACACTGAATGTTTATCAATGAATGTATATGCTTTAGGAACATAAAACCCACTCTGATCATAGTTATGTTTCCCACAGTGTAAAACTAGACTATAATATTCAAACTCTAGTGTCAGCCAACAAGTCCCAGACAGACTTCCATGCAGCAGGTGAAAACCCAGTCAGTTAGGCAAGGCATAGAAAATTGACATCTACTAACAACATAAGCTACGTTGGAAACCAGGGTTACTGCAGTCTCCATCAGTTTTCCCCAAAAAACACTCTGTCAGGTTTATCTCCCTGACTAGGGTCTTGCCTTACACAGGACCTGACCCTGCACAGGAAGAGTTCCTTCTTGTAATTACTGGGCAATTTCATCCCCGACTGTCTTTGGTGGCAGCTAAGGACACTCAGCATTCACTGGCAATTGTTCATTTTCAGAGGATTAAGTCTTTTCATCCTGCAAGCACCTGCTCTCCTCCTTAATTTCACGTGTCAAGCAGATGACTGCAAGTGGGGGATTCGACTGTGAGCCTGCTGATAATATGGCTACAGATGTCTTCAGAATAGGATTTGTCTGGAGTGCGAGCTCCAAAGAGCAAAGATGAAGAGCTCTGACTGTGCTTTTGGTTACAGCAATGTAAATAGAGCTATCGTGTGCTTACAGGGCTGCAGCTGAGGGCAGAATCTCATTTAGTCCTAAACTTCTCTATGAATTTGTCTGCACATTTCTATCATTGAGAGAGAAAAAAAAAATAATAAAATGCTGCCGCTCTTATTTTTGCCAATATAAACTTAAAGAGAAGCTTAACTTGGCTGAGTTTGGTAGACTTACTTGGACTCAAGTCAGATGAGAGCTTTTGGGAAAGCTGTGGTAAACTCCTGCTGTAATCTTCAGATCTTTCCCTGATGTAAACTGGACCTCAGGAAAAGAACAAATAAAAAGAAGCATTTTAGCCAATAGTACATATATTTTGACTTGGTGCAGCTCATATTAAGTGAAGACAGTTGTATTAAATGGAGATTTGCCAACTTGAATCAGCAGATGGTGAGGATCTGGCTCATACTATATTTTTGTAGTTTATAATTATCTTTCTTTCTTCACCTAGAACCAGATTCTCCCTTTAGGCTGCAAATCTTAATTAGGGAATCCTTCCTCATTAATTGCAAGAAACTCTCACTCGTTAATTTCACCGATGAAAAAGAAACCTTACCTACTTCTGCTGTAGCAGCAGACACTGGAGCTGTTTGTTCCTTTGCTTTTAGGGTTGATGCTGTTCTTTCCGTCACAGTATGGAAGATACTTCAGTCCTTACCCTGTCTCTTGCTGCCCTGAATTTCCTTTATACTCATTCTTCTTCATCTCCATAGGGATCTCTGTGCATTGAACGAAAGGGCCTAGGAGAAAGCATCAAGTTCAGTCACCTTCACCTCTACAGCTGCTCTGGCAGTGAATTTTTATCCATGAAAACCGGATCAAAAGAAACAGAGTCAAAACAGAAAATTGCTCAAAAATCCCAAATTACAACGTTTTCCAAACAGGAGCAGAACAGGCATTTCGTCTTGGAGGTAAGTACAGGAATCCACCAGTAACGTAGACTTTGAAATATCACCAAACAGCTCTTCACGGCTTTCACACTTTTATGTGGTTGATGAGCTGTGGATAAAAAAAAAACGGTGTCCTCAGCAAAATTCTTCCTTTCCTTCCACCCCCAACCTCCAGCAGGGTGATTTCTGCCCCGTCCTGCTTTGGTGCAAAACATCCCGTGGGAAAATTACCTGGGGAACTCGTTGTCACAGAACAGCCCAGGGTTTAGGAAAGAGGTTTCTTCCACTGCAAAACTATTACCCGGTCAGACTGTTGAAAGAGGGGTTTCTGGGGTTTTTTGATGTGATGCTTTAGCTCATAGTCACTGTCACCGAGCACCCAGATGATGAATTCCCAGGCCAGTAGCCCCTCGGCTCCTTGACTGTAAACACTTGGGTCATCCTTCACACACTTCCCCACCTCTCCACGTGCAAGGATTTGCAGATATAAATGCCTTCCCATCTCCTGGTCTGCACCCTCTGCTTTTCAAATGCTGGTAACTGTCTGTCTGGAGTCGGACAGGACAGCTGCACATGATATAAGGTCACGAGACCACCTTGAGTAAGCAAAGAAAACAGCTGTAAAGGTAAGGTACTGATAATCTGAGAACTGAAAACATCCAACGAGTGCTTTTGCTTGTAGCCAAAGTCACAGGGTAGAGAGAAACAGGCTGGGAGGTTGTTATGGAAACAAGTCCCTGGAGGTGCCTACTTTGCTTCCCGAGGATGCGTGCTCTGCCTTCAGAAGGAAATAGCTAGACAGACAGACAGACAGAGCCGTCTTTTGAACATCCGGGCGTGAGTGCTAAGGGCTGAGAACTCGAGGCAACATTTTTGAAAGCATCTCCGTGACGCGGCGCCACGAGTCCTCTGTAAAGTCAACGGCACGGGTGGCACTATGTGACTTCAGTCACTTGAAAAATAAAAATAAAAATAAAAATCTGAAGGCTCTTTAATAAAAATGACAAATTCCAGAAGTTCTATTATCGGTGATTCTGGGACTTCACCACCTGGCTCTTCAGGAGGTGCTCAGAGAAGGATTTACATGCCCAAATGAAAGCCCCCGGGCTACAGTTTCCAAGCTTCTGTTGCCTCCTTGCATTTCCCTCGGCACAGAAAACTCAGGGGTCAACCCCCCCACACACACCCCACCCACGTTTCCCACTTTTCTATTTGCACTTTCTCTTCAGAACTGAAAAACCTGGATGGCAAAGGCCTGCACGAAGGTCTCTTGTTTGCAACAGGTTCCTTTGCCCCCACAAAAGTGCCTCCTGCACGCGTGTGCACGTGTGTGTGCACACACAACGCTCCAGCTGGAAACTCCCTGCCGAATTCCACCCGGGAGCGAGAAATCTCCTGGCATCTCCATAAGACACGTTGGGATTATGCTACCAGCAATTTGCCTCACATCTCTTTATATTTTTTTTTGGTGTTGTTGTTGTTGTTTCTTCTGGAGTCCCCACGGCCAGCCGTCTGTCCCGCTGGTTAGGAGAAGAACCGCTTCCCAGCGGGGAGGGCTCCTGCCTGGCAGGGGCAGAGGGGGTCAGGTCCAGGGGAAGAAACGAGCATGGGAATTTTTCTGACGTAGGCTCAGCGTGTCTCATGCCTCCTCCTGAACTTGGGCTTAACCTGAGGCGTTTTTTTTTTATATCTTACTTGAGGGAAACTTTTATCAGCTGATGGGCTCAGGCATGGGATAACCCCAAACATGGGCGTTCTGCCGGGAGGCAGTGGCAGCCTGACAACATCCCTCTTAAAGAGCAGGTTCTTTTGCTACTTTCGAGTGCATCTGCCGGAGCAGCACAAAATTTGAAGAAAAGTCACACTCTTGTAGTCACAGCAAAGATTTCATTATAGTGGCCCTGGAACACAACTAAGGACAACAACAGCTTTTTACTGAACGAACTCGATGACCAAGACAACTTTTTTTACACAAAATCAACAGAGGTGCCACCACGCTGATCCTTCTTCCCCAGTCCCACTTATTTGCCAGGATTACTCATGACATGCTTCAAGGGATGCAGAATGGCTCCCAAAACCCAGACCTTCACTTCAGCCCCGATGAACCAAAAGAGGAATTTGGCACCTGCGTATTCAGGTCCTCTCCTCTCAGCGGTAGAGCCCTCACCACGTCCCACTTGTGTCTCCCAGACTGACCGGCAGTAACAAGAGACAAGTGGCCTTTTTGGCTACTGATTTTCAGCGAGATAGAGAGAAGAGAGGTTCCAATATAACAGTTGTGCGCTGACCCCCAGGGACATCCCTGCACATTCAAGACCTTCGAGAAGACAACGGGGACCCGGGAGAAATGCAGCGGCCAGGGTTCACACAAACAACTTCCCCCGTATGATCGGGGCCCAGATGAGGAGAGGCCACAATAAAAGCACTCCAGGCGTGGAGCCAGACCTCAAGACGACAAAAAACAAGCAGGGTAACAAAGATGCAAACAGATCCCGCCTCACAACCAGCTGTATAGCCAATTCTGACTATATTACAGTATATGCCTGTAGCATTCTTAGCCTTATGGTTGGAAAGCATAATATATACATATACATAAAATGTATTCTATATATTTTGCATCATGGTATTATGTCTGGTTTATGTATCACATGTGTCACATGCAATATGTAGTACATTCTAATAGGCATATCAATCAGTATGATGCAAGGCATTAATGGCTGCCTTTGCTTTCATACACATGCACGCATGTGAATGCAGAATATACACTTCAATTTAAAACAAGAAAGATATTTCCTTGCAGGAAAATTTGCCAACAGAATCTGCCAGCATCCCTTTCCCCTTCTCACCCACTGGCAGCATTTGAAACATTTTAAAGTTAGGTGTAAGGCAGAGCTGATTTTAAAAAAAAAAAAAAAAGGAAAAAAGAAAATATGTGGGAAGCAAAAAGTGCATTTTAAGATGCCGATCTCTGGTCCTTTGGCAAACCCAGCCCTGCAGGTCAGGCTATGCATTTCACATTGCTAGCTGAAGTTGCTCTCACAAACCCCAGTGCATGCACAAGGCATCGCTGTGCCTTCCATCCATGAAATACCAAGAACTGGCGAGACCAGTAACACCAGTAACCAGCAAAACCATCTCTCCAAAGCTAGCTGGTTCTCCCCCTCGTTTGAAAGGTCCGGGGTACGCTGTTGGTTTTTGTGTGGAGGGCTTAGGGAGGTTTGTATCCGTGCCGATCCCAGTCTCGAATGCTGACACGCTTACCCCGGGGCAATTTGTGCCCCTGACCTCCTAAATCAGTGCAATCTTCAGACAGCACAGATGCTGCTCTCGGTGGTTGGTGGGGGGGGGGGGGTTCAGCAATGTCAACAAAATACCAACATGCAAACTTCCCTGGGCTATCCGAATCCTTCAGCAGAGTTCAGTTGCTCTCACGTGCCTGAACACAGGACTGGGCGTCTGAAGCATAAAGTACCTCTCGTTAAATGCTTATTGTGTGGAGATAAACCGCGGAGATGACAAAACGGATTTACTCAAATGTGCCTCGCATCAGAAGGCACTTACCACTACGAAGCTTACGTCGGTGCTGTAAAAGCCAACAGACATCAGGGCACTGGCATAAAATAAGGCAGGAATAATCACCAAACAGAGAATCTTCACCAAGCCTGTTGATTTCTTTAAGCCCGCTTTCGATAAATGGCGTACGGTCACAAGTCACGACGAGCTTTTCGATCTATGCACCTCTTTTTGAGAGACCAACCGAGAGGACCCTTTAGCTCGCCGAGGGCTGCAAAGGAGGAAGGCATCTGCTTGCTGACTTTTCCCCCCCTACAGCTGCAGAACTCACTGTGATGCTGGCTACAGCGTTTCCATTATTCAAAGGCAATGGCATGGCAGGCGTGACCGATCCCACAGCCAAGGGCACTGCGCTGGCACGGGAACTGAGGGCACAGCTTGAGCCAGATGTTTTTATGAGCCCCTTTAACTGTTCGCTCCCCGCCGAACCCTGCAGCTTGAAGCAGGGGTGAGGGCTTCTCTGCCAGTGGAGTGGGAAGGCTAGGCTTCAGAGCAAACACCGGATTAAAGCAGTCTTCAAAAAAACAGAGAAAGACGCTCACGAGGGAGTGGGGGATGACAGCTAGCACTCCACAGAATAAAGCAAGAACATTTCTGGCTGCACACGGTAACGAGAAACAGCAAATCAGGACAGAAGAGCCCATTATCACAATCATTCTGTTTACGGTATCACAATTCACAGTCTGGCATGTAAATGCTGAATAGATCCAGCTGCTAGCGGGAAGACAACTGTGCAGCAGCTTGCAGCTCCATGTCTGGACCCAGGATGACAAAACCCGATCACACCTCCGTCAGCATCTTCTTCTCTTTATAACCCTGGTTGTTGGGAGGAATGAAGTTGGAATATTTCATGGACTCCAGGTCTTCTGCTTCCAGGAATTCAGACTTGCTGAGGGACTGGTTACTGTCCCCCTTCTTGGGCTCAGAGAAGGGTGACTGCTGCTGGCCACAGGTGACGTGGGTGTACTGGCACTGCTCTTCGTGATCCGTCTCTCGGTGGTAGAAGTAGTTGAAGTTGGACACGATGACAGGGACGGGGAGGGCAATGGTCAGCACACCCGCGATGGCACACAAGGAGCCCACAATCTTGCCACCAATTGTCATGGGATACATGTCCCCATAGCCCACGGTGGTCATGGACACCACCGCCCACCAAAAAGCATCAGGGATGCTGGTGAACAGGGAGTCAGGGTCATCGGTCTCTGCAAAGTAGACAGCACTGGAGAAGAGGATCACCCCGATGAAGAGGAAGAAGATGAGGAGGCCCAGCTCCCTCATGCTAGCCTGGAGAGTTTTACCCAAGATCTGCAGCCCCTTGGAGTGCCTGGAGAGCTTGAAGATCCTGAAGACCCTGACCAGGCGAATGACTCTGAGGATGGCCAGGGACATGGCTTGTTGCTGGCCCCCATTGTTGCTGCTGCTCCCGGGCTGCTGTTTCTGCTGCTGCTGCTGGGCCAGCTCGGTGCCCAGGGTGATGAAGTAGGGGATGATGGCCACGATGTCGATGATGTTCATGATGTTGCGGGAGAACTCGGGCTTGCTGGGGCAGGCGAAGAAGCGGACGAGGAGCTCGAAGGAGAACCAGATGATGCACAGGGTCTCGATGAGGAAGAAGGGGTCGGTGAAGAAGGGGCCAGTGCCGGTGGCGGGGTGCAGGGGTGGCGGAGTCCCACTGGGCGCTGGCGGTGGAGGCAGCAGCAGCGCTTCGTCACCGGGAGACCCCACCGCCTCGCCAAAGCCAGACTGGGTGCCCTTGGGCTCCTGGCGAAACTCGGGCAGGGTCTCCAGGCAGAAGATGACGATGGAGATGAGGATGACCAACACAGAGACGATAGCGATGGCGCGGGCCGGCCCGGAGCTCTCGGGGTACTCAAAGAGCAACCAGACCTGGCGTTGGAAATGGTGCTGGGGCAGGGGCTTCTCCTCCTCTTGGATGAAGCCTTCATCCTCCCGGAAGGTCTCGATGGCCTCCTGTCCCAGCTGGTAGAAGCGGATCTCCTCCAGGAAGATGTCGAGGGGCACATGGACCGGCCGGCGGAGCCTCCCCCCGGACTGGTAATAGTAGAGGATGGCGTCGAAGCTGGGCCGGTTGCGGTCGAAGAAGTACTCGTTGCGGAGGGGGTCGAAGTAACGCACCCGGCGGCTGGGGTCGCCCAGGAGGGTGTCGGGGAAGATGGAGAGGGTCCGCAGCTGCGTCTCGAAGCGCAGCCCGGAGATGTTGATCACCAGCCTCTCGCTGCTGCAGCAGCTCCCGCCGCTCCGCTCCTCGCCCCCCGCCGCCGCCGCCGCCGCCTCCGCCTCCGTCTCCCCGCCACCCCCCGCCCGCGGGGCCGCCAGCGCCAGCGGCTCCTCCGCCCGCATCCCGCACCGCTCGGCCCCGCCGCCCGCCCGCAACGCCTCGGCCCCGCCGCCTTCACCGCCCGCCGCCCGACGCCATCCCTCCCCCCCCCCCCCCCCCCCCCCCCCCCCC
>JAOQGH010000001.1:74514926-74571740 GCA_025769975.1 Gallinago jamesoni | reverse complement strand
TTGGACTAGATGATCTCTATGGTCCCTTCCAACTCCAAAAAAAAATTCAGTGAAATTCAGTGAAATTCAGTGAAAGTAGCTGCAGGCCAGCCAGCCTCACTGCTGTCCCTGGGAAGGTTACAGAGCAAATCCTGCTTGGAGCTATTTCCAGCCAGACGAAAGATGAGAAGGTGGTTGGGAGAAGCCAGAATGAATTTTTCAAAGGCAAATCAAACTTATCAAAGGTGTCCCTGCCCACGGCAGGGGGGTTGGAACTAGAAGATCTCTAAGGTCCCTTCCAACCCAAACCATTCTATGATTCTATGAAATCAGGTCTGACCAACTTCATTCCCTTTTATGATGAAAAGAGTAGTTCACTGGAAGAGGATAAAGCAGTGGATGTCACCTGCCTTCTTTTATCAGCAATACAGTGTTCCTTCGTGCTTAAATGTACATTAGGTAGGGAACAATGCCACTACGCTTTCCTCTCTGTATGTACCAGCACAGTGCTACAACTTAATGAATCCTGAAAATTATATTAAACAGCAAGCAAAGTAGAGAGCTGTACTGCAGATCTTTCTGATAGGGGTCCTCCAATTTTAGGACTGTTCAAGATTCGCAGCTTGACAGAATCACTTTAAGTACTAGACATGCTTTAAAGCATCTGGGATAACTTTGTTACGGAATTTCCTAGAGAGTAGGTAAGAAATTCTAAGGAAAGGATATATTTTCCAAGCTCCAGCTTTCTCTTGCAGAGTGTGACCACAGCACTGAGATCTGGATAACTGGATTGTGATCAAGATGAGGCGTTCAGGAAAGGCTCCTCAAAAGGGGAGGAAGAGTTTCAGCATCGGCAAGAGCAAAGGAAAAAAAGCCATCTCTCCTAGTCCTGGTGTCAAACTATAGATATGTAGTTTGGCACCTAACACCAAATTAAACCAAGTTTTTCAGCTCTGTGCACATCTCAAAGCAATGAATCACACTCTTTCCATGACATCTCTCCTATTAGAGCTGTCTTATCCACTTATATCCAACAGTTCCCTAATGGCTGCCAAACCAAGCTCCAGCTCTTGTGAGGAGGAACAACAACAGCACCATCCTTTTTTTTTTTAAAAAAAACCCTGAACAGGCAAAAGCCGCCTTCAAAATAAAACAGGGACCTTTCTGAATCACCCTTCAGAGTTTAATGAGATATACATACAGTTAACCTCATATATCCTTGCCGGGTCAGGGCTTGCTGTGAAGATGTCAACACCCAATGGATTATGGTTGTAACTAACAAATCTTACGCAATCTCGTACTCGTGAAAAAAACCCTTATATAGTAACTTAGGTACTGTTGGAGGGACAGGCACGTGAGCAACTTTCCTCAGCTGGTGGAATCCCACTAACCTATTTGGGATCACTCAGAGGGAGCCCAGCGTGTCAGTGGCCATGGAGCTGGGCTCAAACTCCACTGAGGGTTTTTCTGATGAGCTGTTCCAGCACGGAAGATGTGCCCATAAAGGTGTCAAACAAAACTCCCTAATTATGATGTTGATGCTTGCTTCTTTAGAAGACAGGGGAAAGAAAAGAGGGAGAAGATCTTCTTACAGCCTCTGTTCTCTCTCCCAAGACTGAACAGATTTTAATTTTTTACTCTAATAACCAGAACTATAAAAGTCTTTTTCTCCTCAAAATATCGAACATCTTTTTAATAACATGTAATGAAGAGGCTGTGGTTAAATAATGCATTTCTTTTTGCCCCAGTTCTGATACTTTTTTTATGGTGCTCATCTAAGTCACTAAAAGGAATTAATATTTTATTGCTTTCTATGAAAAATGCATAATGCCTCTCCCATCGCTTTTCAGCAAGGTTTCAAACTCTAGGCACTGAAGTTCAGAACAGGATTTCTTTCTGATTTTTCCTCTCACTGGAGTCAATTAGACCCTGCAGGAAAATCCCTAAATTATTTGTTAAAGAATTAAGAGGAGCCTTAAATTTGTCGTGGAAACAGGTTTTGAACTTGCACGATTAAGCTACTGTCATGTTTTAGTTTCATAGCCCTGAAAAAACAGACATTTCAGTTTCTGCTTTTATACGTCATCATATACTGACCCTTTCCAGACCTCTGGATTGAGTAACCCCTGATTTTTAGGAAGGAGGTTTTCTTTACAAAAATATACTCTCCTAAACCTTTTCTGTTATATCGTGTCTGTGCAACAGGCCAGCCAAACCCTGAGAATTAAGTGTTTGCAAACAAGGCTTCCTCGGACTAACACTGTCAATTAAGCAAACGTAACCAAACCGACAGGTCTATGTAATCAAACCTATTGTCGACATCTTGACACTGGGTGAAAAATAAGCAACCTCGCTTGATTATATGAAGAGCTTAAGCAGCCAGATTAATTGCCAGACATCTAAAAATAAAGGAAGTATTCCAGGCTTTTAAAAACAAACAAACCCACTCTCATTTCCAGTAGTTTCTCAGGAGCAGATACTCTAGGATTTTTCCCAAGGGAACCATTTCACATAACGAGAGTGATCCTAATCCTGCACTTTTTTACCCAGTTGAGAAGCTCTCCTTTAGACTTTTTTTTGCATAAATAGCACCTAGTGTGAGGAATGGTTTGTCTAAATGATTGGTAAATGTGGAATTCTGGACTTTAGAACTTTTGCAGAGATGTTGCTATTAATATTTAAGAATAATTAAAAAAAAAAAAAAATCCCGCAGATTAACTCAGGACAGAAATAGCTTTAACTGTGTTTCATTTTGTAAAGGCATTTTGAGCTGTCATCAGAGCCAGCTATTGGAAAGGAGCCTCAGGGATCCAATCTATTTTTGTGAGCCCAAAGTGACCAATAATTCTGCAAAGAACGACGATGAGGTATTTGCCACACCTGATGCCCAGGCTGTAGGGACCATTGTAGCCCAGTAAAATGCTTGGTGCACGCTCTCCAAATGATGCACAGGAAGGTTAAACAAGAGAACGATTTCCCAAGCCTTCTGAGGAGGGCTTTTGTGCAAATTTGTTTCTCCTGTAGCCAACCAGTGCTCTCTACCAAGCAGGAGTACCCACATCCCAAGTGAACGTTGTAAGGATCAGACTGCCTTCCACCCCAGCCAGCCTCCTTGGCAGATGTTTCTACAAGGTAAGGCAAGTACACGTTCTGAAAGAGGAATCCTCCTCCTCCTGTCTCCTTGACATCTTTTATGGGCAACACTGGCTTGAGATTCATTCCTCTGCCTGTACTATTAGAAGGACAGTGAAATTCAGTGACAGCAGAGCTACTGAAAACCCATTAAATGCATTTGCTTCCAACATTCCTTCAATTACCATGTAAGCCTACCCAGCTTACGCTGATAGATACAGGGATATCCGTGGCCACGCTGTATACTGCTACGAGGAGACGTCTCATCTGCTCTTTATCTCTGAGTTATGCAGAAAATTGCAGATGGATCTAGCTGAGGCAGAACGCTGTAGCAATAAAGCAGTATCAGGCTGCACAGACTACTCCTGCCTCATGTCAGATGAATTCACCTGACCTCTTACACCCCGCCAAATGATAACCTGCAGGAACACCACATGCCTCGTCTTCCATTTTTTCCTCTGTTCAGAAATACAAGGATGGAAATTCTAACTTACTAGACGCGTGTGTTAAGGGGTTCGGTGCCTCGCCTGTGCATTTATTTCTTCCATCATTTCCCCTGTCTGCTTCTAAGGAGGAAGAGAATTTGACAGCAGCTCTTCAGAGGAAACGTAAGGCTGAACAATGAAGTCCCGTGCCTTTCTGCTTCTCCCCTTCCCCGGTGCCTGGCTGCCAGAGATGCTGCTGAGTAGGGCAGGCAGGGAGGCTGTTGCTCTGCATTCCCACTTGGGAAGTGCTCCCGAGTTTCACTGTCCCTCTGAAGCTGTCACCTTGTGAGCAGACAACCAAGGGGTCCTCCCTCCAGTCATCAGAGGGGGAAATAAAAATCTTTCACCCTGAAAAAACTCAATGTCTGACAACATGCCGTTTTCCCATCAGAGAACTGTTCTCTCAGAAAATTCCCAGTCATCCCTGGTTTCTGAACCCAGAGTGTTATTTATTATCCCTGGGTAAACGTGCAGGAATTTGACTGTTTCCATGAGGATTACTGCAAGTCAACATGAGGGTAACTGAGGTCCAAGAGACCCACAGGGCAGCAGGGAAGACTGATCAGTCCCTGGGTGGTACCCAGGTGCAGAATTTAATCCTCAATCAGAAGTGAAAATGAATAGGCTAGGACCTTTCAGCAGACTCAAATTTAAATTAAATATATAAACTACAAAGTTATTTACAGAATCACAGAATCACCTAGGTTGGAAGGGACCTTTTAAGATCATCTAGTCCAACCAATGGAGAAAAAAAACACCAAAACCACCACCAAAAAACAAACAAACCACACAAAAAAACCCCACAAATGAACAAAAAACCCAAAAACCCCACACACCACACCCAAACCCAACACCAATCCATATCCCCAAGCACTATGTCAACTCATCTCTTGAACACCTCCAGGAAAAAAGCTGACCTTTCTGCAGACCCCAGCCACAGCAGCTGTTCTTTTCAAGGCTTTTATAATCAGGTAAAATTCATGGTGAGGTTCCTGAAAACCTTAACACTTCCGAGGGTTTAGCATTTATACGCTCCAAAGTCAGAGCGATGGGTGTACTGCACAGAAGATCGGGGCCACGGGCCCATATTGCAATTCAGATGATAAATGTGTGAGGAAGAAAAAGTAGGGGTCATTATGAAATGCATTTCTTTCCATGCTGTTCCCAATTGATCGCCATTAACTGCAGAAGCAGAACCCCACCAGGGAATTCCCCGAGGACTCCCAAGCATTCCACATTGCCAAAAACATCTCATCAGTATCTTTGGAAAAATATCTTTGGGTGTCTCCACAGGGGGGAACAAAAAAAAAACAAAACCACCACCAAAAAAAATAACCACCAAAAAAAAAAGTAGAGACTTACTTTTTTCTTTCTATGCTTATTATGGAGGCACTACATTCGGTCCCAAGTTCAACTTCTTACCCCAGACACAAAGAATGCTGCTTCCAGGGAAGGCTGAACTTACACGTGAGCTCATTAGTACATTCCCACAAGGAATCGCTGTGTTTGAGTGTTCTTGGTAGACTTCTGAAAAAAAGGGAAGCCTGCTTTTTCAAAGCAGGTTCTAACCACTTGTCAGGATCACACTTTTCAAGGCGCCTGACTTTAGGCATTCAAAATGAATGCGTTTCTGAATCATTAGTCCTTTTTTTTTTTTTTTCTTCAAAACTGAGATGCATAAATCATGCCAACCTGACTGGCATGAAAGGGAACGCTCTGCTGAGTACAAAGATCTTCTGATCAAGATGTAAAGGAGGTAAAATGCTTTACCAGTAAAGTGACAGCAGGTGAATACCTTGGGCTTCATGTGAAACAAAAGGTATATTGAGCCTAAATGCTTTCAGATGAAAGAATCCTTTCATTTTGGGGTAGTTGGGGAACAAATTAAGGGGGTAGGCTCTTTCTCGGAATATAACCATCTTTTCTCTCTCTGTTGTATTAAGTCAGGTTAGATTTAATATTGAAAGTTTGGAGGAACTGTCTGCAAGTCTCTATTTTGATGGGTCTTTTGTGAAATAATTATTCCATGTTTCAGAAATGTCTTCCACCCAAAATTCTTGGCTCACCTTTAGAATTGCTGTTGGATTCACCTTTTCTCTGTCCAGAAACACAGGTAGTTATTGAAATCAAACAACTGTAGGATTTGTAAAAATCTCTAGGTGTATGTGTGCATGTTTACATGCACCTTTGGCTGCAGGGCTGTGCTTGCTTACAGAGTTATTCACTGGTCACAGAAATGTGTATCCTTGTAAATTTATGGAATAAAAGGATTTTGAACATTTTAGAGAGTTTTTGCGTGACACATCTGAAAATGCATGTTAAGAATGTTGTGTTTGCTATTCTCTTTTCAGGGATTACTTTCCCACTTCAGTGGTTTCAGACATTGGAGAGCAAATGACCAACACACATTGAGAACAGTGAAGGGTGGAAGGCTGACCTTAAAGCAAGCAGTTCAGAGACAGTCTGTAAAATAACATGATTTCACATCTGCTTTTTACTGTGACGTTTCAAATGTTTATTTCAAGAGAAATCAGGACTGGATGACTCCAGAGTAGGAGGAAGATCTGTTCTATAATTTACTGACAGAAAACATCTCAGTGGGCTTTACATCAAGACTCTGGAAGATGAGCAGTCCTATTTTTGTTGCAGGGATACTCAGCACTATTTGTAAGTCAGCCCCATTGCTACTTTCTCCAGACGAACTACGAAAAACCAGGTGCTTCCCTAAAAATCATACAGGTTTGGAACAGGCCAACCTTAGTGGTAGCCCCCTTTTTGTAGATGGGCAAAAGACCCATCAAGCTCGGGACCTAAGAACACAAAACATAACTGAGATTTATCTTTGCCTCAGTCCAATGCTCTAATAAACCCATATCCAGGTGCAGCAATGTCCCATCACTCTCTTGTCATGTAGGGGGCACCTCAGCTGTCCATTCTTGGATGCAGAATTCAGCTAAGGGACCTCTAGCTAGAGGGGAAGGGGCAGATAGAGATTTGTGCCTTCAAGGTGGATTTGTTTCAGAGAAGAACCTCTCTCAAAAATCTTATCCCTGACCTCCCCCCAAAACCCTATTCTCCTCCTGGAGATCTCCAACTCGCAGGTGTCTTTCAGGCAGAGAGAATGATAATGCTCTAAAACTACAGAAATATTTCCCATCCATTAATGCAATCAGAGGGGAAAGTCAAGAAACTAGATATTGGAAACAAAGTCCTGCCTTCAGAGAAGGACGCAACGTTTTTCCCAGATGGCAGAGTACACCTGCCCTGCTCCTACTTAAAGCACCATCGCTCAGAAGTAATTTGTCTGAAAAGAACAGAGTGCTGAACCCAGAGAAAAGAGGATCAGGCCCACAGGCTCTTTAAAGGACAAAAGCAACAGTATATTCCAAGGCTCAGCTCCCATTTCACAACAGCCGGATGGAAAGAAAGCACAGCCTCCGAGTCTGCCACCACTTCTCAGAGCTTCAGAGACACTAAAGAGAACGTGAGAGCACCAAGTATAGGTCTCTCAATTTAATTTATGTTTATTTTGGTCCAAGGTTGAGGTCAATGCACAATGAGGAGGTTATCAGATGACTCATATTAGCCCCAGCGCTGTGCTGGGATAAAGTTAGTACTGTGCCTACTGGGAAGATGTAAGATCGTCAGATGGCTAGGGTACAGCCTTATATAATTCATTTCTATTCCTGAAGTAATTTTCTTGACCAAGTCTGAGAAGGGAGGGAACATTCTTTTGTAGTGGGGGGGGTGGAAATCTGGGCTTTACACGCAATGTGCTCAGCTGAATTGACGGGAAATCTCATTCAATTGCATTATTAATTTAAATCACTTGCACAGTTTAACACTTACCCTGATGACAAGACATAAACAGTGATATTCAGATTTTTTTTCTTCTACCTGATCAAACACAGATGTACATTTCTAAGCAGGAACTCCTTGCTGTTTTGCCTAATTAATAAAATAAGCAGTAGGAGTAGGACAAAAATTCAAAGATCCCAATTTTTTTGCTTCGTTTAAGTCCAAAGCAAAACCTCTGTGTTTTCTCCATGAAAACAGAATAGGACTCCTGAGTGTCATGGGGGAGACACAAAAATTAAAAGATGACCCAGACAGGATGTCAGGGAAATGTGAAACAGATGCTGTATTCATATATTTGAACATAGATCTCTATGTCAAAATATTTTAGCCATGATAATCTATCCTTTTAGATTAAATATAAAAACCACTTAAAAGACAAATAGCTATTTCAGGGACCCTCTTAAAAATAGATTAATGTTCATCAGGAAGTAATATGTGCAAATATTGGGTGCTTTTTATTAATTGGTCAGAAAGTGTGTTGCTCTGCCGTGCTATAGAGAGGGTCACCCTACACAGACTGTATTTTTGCTTACACGTATTACACCAGACTCACAGGAGCAAGACACTGAAGTCCACAGCATGAATTTCTCTTCTGTAACAAACCTGAAACTCCCCAGGTGGGGCTGCTCTTCAGAACTGGAAATGGGACAGGTCTGACATCTCCACAAGGAGCTGCTCTCTCCAGAATTCCCTGATGAGACCCATGGAGAACTTTTGAGTGTTTGGAGATACTTCATTTTTGAGTATTTGGAGTTACTTCAATGCCATGCCCAAGACTACCATGTAAGTGTGTAGTGTGTCCCCTTACAGGCTTGCACCAGTGAGTGCACGTGACTGTATCAGCATGGGGAGACAGCATCTAGGTGTTGCATCCAGCCAATTCTTACAGGATTGACTTTGTTCGTGGGGAATGCACCAAAATACATGGTGCATGGACATGACACCTTCTTTCATTACTTTCCATACCTGTTTCTGACCAGAAGCTTCACAAGTCCTCACTTATGTCTCAACAGGAGCTTTCTGAGACCTCCACTATACTGGAGCTGCTGTTAATGTGAGAGGATGTTACTCTTTGGCCCTTTTTTGATGAGTAATTATCACTGCCTATGTCCAGAGCTGGACTATGATTAGCTTCAGTCCAGCTGCAAGGAATGAAATGAAGTCCCTACCCAGAAAATTGCTGTTCCTTGCTTTGCCTATCCTCATCTTCATAATTCCTGGTCCCTTCACCCCAAGTTTCACAGTTGCTGAGATACAGTATGCCTTCTTTGTCTTGGCCCTCACTGACAAGCTCTTTCACACTTCTGTGTCTGAAGCTACAGGTCAGGGAGACACAAGTGGTGAATCTTATAAGAAGTCTCAAGCCAAGGAGCCCCATGGGATGAGACTGCGTGGATCTGAAGGTGCTGAGGAAGATGGATGATATCATAGTGAGAACAGTCTTATCATGTCTGAAAGGCAGATTGAGGGTTTTCCAGGTGACTGGAAAATGGTGAATATTACACCTTCAAAAAGAGCAAGAAGACCTATCCAATGCACTACAAGTCAGTCAGTCTCACACCAATCCCTGCGAAAATCTGGGACCAGGTCCTGTTGGAAGCCATTTCTGAGCTTATAAAGGAGAAAAAGGTGACTGGGAACTATCAACATGGATTTACCATGGGTGAATAAAAACTGAACAACCTGATTAGGTTCTGTGGTGAAAAGACTAGATATACAGTGAGGAGAAGGCTGAGGATGTTGTTTATCTTGACTTCAGCAAACCTTTCAATATGTTCTCACACAATATCCTTATATCCAAGTTGGGAAGTTATAGTCTACATGGGCAGACAATTAGCTGGGTGAAAGACTGGCTGTACTGTTTGGATCAAAAGGGTATTTGTAAATGGTTTGTACTCTACCTGGAGGCTGGTTACAAGTGGAGTGTTGCAGGAATCTATTCTGGTCAATAGCCCTATCCTGTTGTGTCCAATGTCTTCATCAGAGGTGGACAAGAAGAGAAAGAGTGCATCCTCATAAGTTTTGCAAATGATACCAAACTGGGTATAGAGTTGTTACACAAGGGCTCAGCCACCATTCACAGGGACCTAAACAGGCTGGAAGAAACAACTAGAAACATCAAGAAATTTGACTTAACAAATGAAAAAATCTTTCATCTGAGATGAACTAACTATGTGCTAAGATTTGACTGGCTTCGAAAAGCAACTGGAAGTCCTAGTGAATTAAACAGAAATTGGCAGCACACCATGGCCATGATGAAGGCTAATAGCATACTCTCATGAATTAACAAGATCATAGCCCGTAGACAAAGTAAAATCATTATTTCCTTTACTAGATGCTCATGAGGGCTCATCCGGAATATCATTCCAAGGTTTGGATCCTTCAGTGCAAGAAAGATACTGACAAACTGGAACAAGTTCAGTGGAGGGACACTAAGATTGTCTGGGGGCTAGAGAATTTGTCCTGTGAGGAGAGGCTGAGAGAATGGAGCTTGATTATACCGAATAAGACAAAGCTCTGGAGATACCTTAAAGCTACCTTCCAATTTCTGATGGGCTGTTACTGAGAATAAGGAGCCAGGGTCAGGTTCCCAGCTATAGAACAATAGGTAACGGTCATTAGAAGTTAAGGGTGGAGAAAAAATTCACAGCAAGGTAACAAAACATGGGAAGAAGTTGCCTAGTTGTGCTGTCTCTATCCTTAAAGGTTTACAAGACCCAACTTGACAAAGTTCTGCACAAGCTGGTCTGATTTCAGTTGATCTGTTTGGGCAGCAAGTTGGACTACTGACCCACAGACATCCCTCCTAACCCAGAGAGTTCTGAGATTCTAAGCTACAGCCCTGAATCACGCCATAAAGTGGCAGCTGCTTAGAAGCCTGCGTAGCACTAAATTGCTTTGTGGTCTGTGCAAACACATGGAAATTAAAAGGACAGCATATGACTCCCCTGCTTCTGAGGCTTCCCAAATCCGTCACTTGAAAACACAGTGGGAACTAAGGCCACAAGTCTTTTTCTTGGAACAGTGCATCCGTAGTGAAACATTCACGTTTTCAGGCAAAACATTAGGTTTTAGGGCTTTCAGAAGTGAGGGAAAAAAATCTGAGCCACTCAATTTTCAAACAGGCGGTAACTCCCATAACCAATTCTGTGCGTCCTGATCTCCAATTTGAAGCCCGATTATCCTAAGGATCAGTGGAACAAAAGCCTTTTAATCTTTTCTGGAAGCATAGGTGCCAAATATAGATCTGGCTTAAACTATTAAAGTATAATATGCTAATTCATTTTGAAGGCAACAAACCAATTCATCTTTATTTCTGCAGTTGTAAGCACGTTCTCTTCTTTAGTCATGGATTCCTGCAGCGCTTCTTCATGCTACCTGTTGTGGGATGATGAATGAACACAGATGACAGGGTATAATTTTCAGAGGTTCCTGCGTCACAGAAATTCCATCTTTGGAGGTCTTCAAGATTCAGACAGGCAAAGCCATGACTGCTGTGACCTAGTGTTGGCTGGCAGTTTGCTCTTGCAGGAGGACAGACTAGAGATTTCCAGAAGCACCTTCCAGCCAATACTCCTATGATTTTTCAAAAGGCCCTCAACATAACTCTGGTAACTCACGGGTCATATAGAAGCGCATACAGAAGTCATATAGAATGGATCTTTTAAGAGACTGCAACCACTCCCCTTACCATTCTAATCACAGAAGTCATTTTCTCCAACACACACATTTTCCAGCAGTAAGATGAGGAGTCAAATCTGCACGAGCAAGAGTAAACCCTGGAGTCAAGGGACTGATATTTCCTGATGCAATCTCTGTTAAGGGGTCAGATACAAAAATTGCTGTGCATGTCAGCTTGAGAAAAGGTCTTTTTCTTGCTAATTTTTCTTGCTTTAGATGAAAAAAAAAAAAAAAAAAAAAGGAAAAAATGTTATTTGAGAAGTCTCCTGGGTACGTCTGTATAAAACAGATTATGCTGCTTTGTCATTAATTTTAGATCAAAGCTCTTCATTTTTTAAGTAGGGAACCAAAGGGATCAGGTAGAGTAAATATCCTCTTCTCTCCAATTTCGTGTGCAAACAACTGAGTCTTCAGGCTGAGAAGACATGATTTAGTAGTTTTACTACAAAAGAAAAATCTGCATTTATATCCTGTTCTTCACATGGATGACTTAGCTCTTTCTCAGTATTTTTTTCAGTGGGATGATGATATCTAACTCTAGAGATGGCCTGGCTGATACTGCCACAGTCCTGGAGATCACTGCCATGGACAGACTGAGCAGGAGAGAGGGGAACAGGTTTGTAGCATCGGAGTAGGTCTCATGGGATGCATTGTACTGGTCACTGCTAATGGGGGCATAAAGCCCTATTCCTTGCACGTAGGACATACCTACACCTCCTCCCTCTCCATGTAGTCACATGAATAATGCCTCATTAATTACAAAAGCATTCCTGGTTCCACTTTTCTATCTATAGTTCCATATCTTTTCTTTATTTTCTGTTCTGTCTGCTCCATCTGTTCATCCTATAGAAGGCAGCCTGCATTGCACATAGGACTTCACGTGGTTGATGCCATTTTGTGCTGATAAGCTGCTATGGCCAGCTCAAAGGGGAATATATTGTGCTGTCTGGTAGTGTCCTAACAACTGTTTCTTCACGTCCTAGGAGACCTGGCCACAGCCTCTGTCAGAGCTCTGCTGGGACATTGTGATTCCACATCTATTAATACTTTAAGCTGTTTCTGGAAGACACTATCTTCTTCCAAGTTCTTAGTAACTTCCTAAATACTCAGATATCCCAGAAGGATTTAGGTTGGAAAGGACCTCTAGAAGTCCCTATTCAAACCCACTGGAATCAGCAGGATCTATTTCAAAGCTAGAGTAGGGCTGTGTCCTGGTGAATTTTGAGTATTTCCCAGCTTGGAGATCCCACAACATCTCCAGACACCAATCCCAGCTCTGCAACAGTCCTGGAGTAGGGGGACAGGTGGAAGGAATGTCCTGCCTGGTGAGAATTTCCGAATTTCCTTTATTGCAGCTTGTGCCCATCACTTCTTTCCTTTTCACTGTGCATTTCTGCAGAATCTGTCTGTGTCTTCTCTATAACCTGCCCTCCCTTTCCATTTGGTAGGGGAGAACTGTAATTAGAGCTCACAAAAACCTTCTCTAGTTCAGGCTGAACAAACCCAGCACCCTCAGCCTCTCCTGGTAGATCTTGTGCTCCAGCCCCCAACCATTTTATTTTCTCTCCATTGGACTCCCTCCAGTTAGTTGATACCTCTCCTGCATGGGGAGGCCTAAAACTGAGCACAGCACTCCAGATGTGACTGAGTAGAGGAGGAGGATCGTTTCCTCCGAGATGCTGGTTAAGCTTTCAATAGCACATTTCAACATTCAGCTGTCCCTCCTCACTGCAACTGCTGACATGTTCAACTTATTGTCCATCAGGACATCCCAATCCCAAGCTTTTCCCTGCTAATCTGCTCTCTAACCAGTCAGTGGCCAGCCTTTACAGGCACATGGAGTCATTCCATCCCAGAGCTTCCCATTTGTCTTTGTTGACCTTAATGAGGTTGCGGTTGACCCCATCCAACAGCTCACAAAAGTCTACTTTACATTCATGGTTCAGTAAGTTCCTGGGCTTAACCCAGGAAGAACTAGATGAAGTGTCACACCCACCATCATTAAACACGTTAGACTAGACATACTATTTATTTTATGACATCTGCAAAAATAAAGTGCATAGATACTTCAAGTCCATATTAAAATATTGCCCAAAGTTCCCAAGCAACATACAGGCTGTATTATGCTCCCCTGCTGTACAAACACTTAGGGAGACTGTTCTTGTCCAAACCAGTCATTCAGATTTAGATCCCAAGCAGCTGAGGTCTGCCGTACTCCTATTTTGAAGTTTGTCTGCTGATGAGAAGCGCACAACCAGTCAAGTTTTGCTCCCAACAGTTGTATCAAAAAAAAAAATTTTGATCATGACATCAGACCAACATTTTTGCACCAGCTGCCAACCTTGAGTGAGCTTCCCTAACCAAGGCAGAAAAACTTAAGGCCAAAGATTTATCATAAGAATGCTGTTATGAAATTTTACTCCACAAAATCCTGGAGCTCTTCCCACCTAGAAGATGGGAACTATACAAGTGAACGTTTGGAGACTCAGCTTCCATCTGAGCAGTATCATTATGAAGCTGGATTTATTACTGGGAGTAGGGGAGAAATCCATTTCAGACATGTTGCCTGTTATCTATTCCTCAGCTTTTTACTAGTTTGATAATAATGTCCTAATGTTATGCTTTTTTATGTTGGCTTCCAAAGTTGTCAGAAACTATCATTTAACGCGCAGATAAGATCATGGCCTTGTACACAAAGTAACATATTCTGCTGAGAGGCCCTCTGATTTATTTGGTAACTGAAATGTGGTAACCCTGGAAGTTACACAGCAAGATTAAAGTGAAGATGATCCAATAAACCGCAGATTTGTCAAGTTAATTCTAAATAGCATAGCTTTAGGAGAAGATGGGCCCAACTTTCAATCTGGCATACTTTAGGTTAGTATAAACTGTATTTTACAATAATTGAGCCTGTCTACATTGACATTTTTAGAACAGTTTCCCAAACTTAATAGGAGCATACCCAAAGTCACTATTTGTCCAAGAATCTCAAGGCACCAACCACTCACAGCCAAGCTCCAGCAACTTTTTGCATCTGTGAGAGGAGAGTGACTCCCCAGAAGCACTGATGCTCCCGTGTGGGATGCAAGGGGCTTCACTAAGATGCTGAACATCATCTGAACAAAATCAGCCTTAGAAACCTTCGCTGGCTCAGTTCCTGGCGGCTCTCATGCCAGGACTTCTACAAACAGGTCATAAAACATGGCCTCAGAGCAAGACCCATGCTAAAAATATTCCGTAACTGCTTTTTTGCTCAAGTGCCACCTGATTTCTCTCTGACCAAATGGCTGCCCTTGTCTCTCTAGCAGCCGTCAGTGCCACCACTGGCCAATTTCAACAAAACGTAACTCAAAAGCGTAAATCACCGATATAGAAAGTTTCCACATTTTCCACAGAGGAGAGAAAACCTAGAAGTTTCCCATGCAAAGGAAAAAAACCCTTCTTCTATATTAATAAGTGTTATTATTCTATATTAATATATGTGTCCATCTTCAAGGATGAACACAGTTCATCCTTAAATACGTGCATAGGAAAGAAGATTTGGTCAATTCTAGTGCTCAGATTGCTCCTTATGTGTGTAGGGGGGTGTCTGTATATGTGTTCCTTAGGAAAACAGAAGATTTGTAGTGGCTAAATAAGTCACTAGACAGCATGAAAAGACACACACAGAGCCTGAATTTTGATCTGTACTTAAGAAATTCAGTAAAGGGTTTTTTCCTGCTGGATGGCCACTTTTTAAGTCTGCTGTGAGCTCATCTGAGTGTTACTATTTTTGAAAGCCAGGGAGACGCGTTTTGGGCTAAAATTTGGCTGCCTATTTCACTGCATGTTCCTGGCTTTAGTCAGTTGATGAATAAAGACAGAACTGGGGGGCAGGGAGATAAAACTCAACTAGTTGGAAAATAGAATTATTTGTCTGATGAATTATGTAGCTTTCCTGTATAGATTTCAAAAATTACTTACAAGGAATGAGAGAGAATTGCATTTCTCAACCTGAAGAGACCTAAGGCTTTGGGAAAACCTTGTCTCAGAGGGGAACACAAGGTGAAATCACCCTTACACACACAAAGAAGCATAGATTTCAAGGTTGTAGGAATGATTCTTGAAACACAGGGATAATTTAGTTTTTCCTGTAGTAGCAGGCTTATTTTCTTATCTGAAGTGTTGTTCAGGTCTGGGGGGGGGAGGGGAGGGAAAGAAAAAATAAAGCAAACAAAGCACTTAATTTTAGAATTTTCCAAGGGAGATTTGGAAAAGTTTAACAAAATAACCAAAAAACCTAACAACAAAACAACATGAAACTTCATGGCAAATTAAAGTCAATAAATAGGCACTTCCTCATAGGAAAAGAAAATAACAAAAGCAGCCCTACAACAAATAAATTCTGAAGTTCATTTAGAATTTCTGGAGCGAGCACATCTCTTCAGTATCTACAGTAAGCCACAGTGTTGGAACCAAGGAGATTTGTCAGCAATTTCAGCCAGGTGCACTAAACCACAGGGATTAAAAAGCACTTCAACACTGAGCACTTCTAATACCCAGCTGATCCCTGAGAAATCTGAAGATAAGCAGCAGCTGAGGCAGAGCAGCCTCAGGGTGGTTTAATGTGATTAAACAAGAGCACAAACATCTAGGGAGAAAAAAAACAACCCTTTAAATGAAAAGTATGGCTAGTGAGCTCTTGCTCTTTAGCAGATTTGTTTTTCCTTGGAGGGTGCTGGAGATACAGACCATAGTGCCCGTCCTGGCCTCAGGGTGGCACAGCAGGTACAGAAACTTCATCTCCTGGGTGAAGTCCAGCTCCCTGTACATAAAAGCCACCGGAGAGCTGTCCTTACTACCTCTACCCCACTGGAGAAAGCCTGGAGCTATCGCAACTACCCTGCAGTCAGGGAGGGGTAGGCTGAGTCCGTCTGTGGTCTGGGGCTTGAAAAGCACCAGGAGGGGTCTGGGGGTTTGGCTCAAGCCCAAACCTAGGCAGGTGCACAAACAAGCTTCATGAAACCTTACAGAGTGAGAATTCGTATCTAGCTGAGGAACAGAAACTCACCAAGAGAGGGGAGCCATCTTCTACTTTTTTCCATTTCAGTTCTTTAGGACACTTGAGTTTTCACTCCATCGCACTGCCTCTCGTGAAGAAGGGCATCACATACGTTACAATCAGGAACTGAGTGTCTAGCAGATATCTAAACATGTACCTAAAAGGATTAAGGGCACCTTTCACAAAAAAACACATGCAAAGAGAAACAGCAAAGAATACTATCAGAAAGACCCTGTTTCCAAGTCTGCAAAATAAATGGAGAAGTTGCAAAAGTTTCTGCATTTACCTTCCCCAATCCACTCAAAGAGTTAATCGGAGCAAACCAGCCCCGCTGATCAAACGGAACACTCCAAGTCAAGGCCTCAGATGGAAAGAGCCACCAAGAGCGCACCAAGAGTTCCCTCCTGAGCAACCACCGAACACCACTAGGGATCTCCCAAGACCTTCCATGAAGCCCCTAATGGACTTAATGCATGCACGACAGGGTGCTGTGAATATTATAATGAGTTCTGGGAAATGTAATGACTATGTATATTCTGTATAAATTTCTGTGAATCTGGCATTCGGCAGACATGTTGGGTGGAGAGATCCACCATGACCCTGGTGCCAAATAAAAGAATGCCTGCTTCTTAAGATTATCACTAAGGAGTTTATTCCCGATTTTGGTGACACATATGGGCAGAGGTGCTTTGTCATCCAGTGGCAGCCTCCACCTGGAGAGTCTAAGACAAAAGATGGGTTCACAGAGCCCAGTTTCCTCTCTCTGCAGCACCAGTGAAGAACTGTATTAGACTGTCCTCCAGTTTAAAGCCTGCACCAGCTCCTGTCCTTACTTGTTCAGCCATCAGGCTGTCTCACAACTGTATGCTGAAAACATGCAAAAGCTGGCTAAACTGTGATCTAGAAATATCTTCAGGCTCTGTTTAGGCTGGTAAGGGCTCTTGAGTGACAACCATCCACTGCAAACACAGATGCAGATGTCATTGTTTGGCACCTAAATCCTTTCCCAGCAATCACAGTAACCACCCCATCACTTCATATGTCACAATGGTTTGATTCAAATTCAGCTTTTTCAAATGAAGAAAGGAAGCAGGATGGTACTTTTCCTTCCTGTAAGAGCACAGCCTACAAGGCAGATCACAATATTGTCAAGGCTTCTGTGGAAATTAAGATAACAAGGCACTTCTTAAGGCCATCTATGTCAACTCCCTAGGCCATAACTTCAAACTTAGATCAGGTTGCTCAACACTTACCTATTTTTGAAACTCTCCGAGGATGGAGATTTCACTGCCTCTTGGAGCTTTGCTAACGTTGAACCACTCTCACAGTGACTATGTTTCATGGTGGATATGTTTTTCCTTACATCTTTTCAGAAAAAAGATACAGGAGTCATCATTACAAACTTGAAGTTGCAGTCTCAGAGCTTTTTACTTCCCACGCAAGAAGATTTAGACTAGAGCTATGCACAGCTGCGTATCGAGACAGAAATCTGAAATTAGTAATATCTTGTCTGGTTTCAAATTTACATTAAGACCCTCTCTTGCTGAAAATGTTGAAAATACACAGGTTCCTGCCTGAAGACAGGATGCTCGGGTTTGCAGATAAAATAATTTTTAAAAAATTCAAAATAATCAAAGCTTCCTAATCACAATCCATAAGAGAGAGAGAGAAAGTAAATATCCCCAGGTAGTTTTCTTTGTTGACTACCTCTTAACATCCCATTCAGAACAAACAAATTCCCTTCAGCTGTTCTTGGCCCTTAGGATAAACATGCTACGTTATTTCTACAGTTTCCTGTAACTTTCAAGTCCCCAGTGAGAAACATTAACAAAATTTATTTTTTGTTTAAACTCTGTATGATGCTGACAATACTCTCAGGAGAAAAGGCTTTGCGCGTTTATAAGCAGGGAATACAAGTATTTACACTACAAAGCTAGATTGCAAGGAACTGGCAGTTTCTTTCTTGAGCCTTCACCACCAGAAGGATAGATAAAAAAAAAATTAAAAAAAAAAAAAAAAAGAGAGAGAAAAATGCATATCTAATTTCAGCTGAATGTTAAGACAGCAACCAAGTTCCCCTTACTCAAGTCTGCCTGCTGGTGTGTTAAATAACATTAGTGTGTGTGGTTCTACCACACTTGTAGCCTAAGCATACTCACCAGTCATTTCTGTGTTGTTCTTGTTGAAGGGTGTACCAATATCATCTGTTTTAGCCCCGTAATCCTGCAGAGTACCTGCCTTACTCATTTTAAACTTGATTTTTAAAGATGTTTTTCCTCTCTGCAAAGGCCGTGACATATTTGCACGCTGGATACGCATCTGCAAGCTAAATCCTACTTGCAAAGCTGCAAAGGCTGCCTCATACGGAGACTTGGTGCAGTGATGCACCAAGAGCAGGGATTGTGACAGTGATGAGATGTCATGGCTTTACCCACAGCCTTGAGGAAGTCACTGTGCTTCCTTAGTTTGGATCGGAACCATGCTTCTGAAGCTAGACTCCTGATCATGCCCACTTACCGTCCTTTGAGTCATGTCATGGACCAGTCTCATGGAGGGTGAATCCAATAACTTCCAGATGAGACAATCTTAATGAATTCAACTGCTGCCAAGCTGCCTTCAACCTCCACATCCCCAACAAGCTCTTCCATATTTGTGAGCATGAGGTCCAGCAGAGCTCCTCTCCTCATTGGCTGCTCTACCACTTGGGTGAGGCAGCTGTCATGAGTGCTCTACAGAAACCTCCTGGATTGCTTATGTCCTGCTGCATTACACCTTCAGCAAATAGTAGTGTGGTTTAAGTCCTCCATGAGGCCCAGGGCCTGGGAACATGAGCCTGTTCCTATTTGTCTATAGAGGTCCTCATCCAATCGTTCTTCCTGGTCAGGTGGCCTATAGCAGATGCCCACTACAATGTCACTCTTATCTGTGCTGTCTTAATCCTCATCCATAAGGTCTCAGTTGGCCCCTCATCTACCCCCAGGGCACTCCAGCTGCTCTCTCACATAAAAGGCAACTCCTGGTCCTAAAGGACCTGTATCCCACCATCACAGCACTCCAGGCTATGCGATCCCCATGGGGTCATAGGCCTGGAATTGCACATGCATCTCTTAACTCTTCATATTTCAGTCATCTATTTACAGAATCATCATGGTTGGAAGGGACCTCTGAGATCAAGTCCAATCACAAAAAAAAAAACCTCACAACCCAAAACCCAACAACCCAACACCCCACCACATCATACCCACCCATAAATCAATAATCTTGGGCACTAGAGCATGCCCTGAAGTGCCACATCTACACATTTCTTAAATCCCTCCAGGGATGGTGACTCCACCACTTCCCTGGGCAGGCTGTTCCAGGGAAGTAATTCTTCCTAATATCTAATCTAAACCTCTCCTGCCACAACTTCAGGCCATCTCCTTTGCTCCTGTCATTATTTCCTTGGGAGAAGAGGCCAACCCCCACCTCTCTACACCCTCCTTTCAGGCAGCTATAGAGGGCAAAGAGGTCTCCCCTCAGCCTCCTCTTCTCCAAACTAAACCTGCCCAGCTCCCTCAGTCTCTCCTCATACAACTTGTTCCCTAGACCCCTTCTCTGGCTTGGTGGCTCTCCTCTGGATACACTCCAGCACCTCAATGTCTAATGTATTTCCCATGTTGCATACATTGGTACGCAGGTACTTCAGGGAGGCACCCCGACATACTCATTTCCCAGAAAAAGTCTGTTTCCCTTCCTGACCCACTCAGAGAAGCCACAGGTACTCCCTTGCAGCCCGAGACCTACATTCACCATCCAAACCTCCACATGGGTAGAGGTCTCTGCCCTACCAGAAGAGCTGCTCCATCACCTACTGGGGAAAGCACCTTGTGACACACCACCACCACACCTGAAAGCATTTAAGCTGATCTGAACTCAGATGAGGACCTCTTATTTGCATCTTTCTCAGCAACCTGCTGTCTCTGTTGTCTGTGTTGAAGACCTGGGTCTCTTATAGGTCTCTCTCTCTCACAGCAGCTGAAAGGGTGCTTGACTCTCCCTAAGGAGTGGGCAGCTACAACAAGGGTCCAGGCATCCTCAGGTCAAGGATGGCTGACCAAGCTTGTCAGAAGCTGCTAGAACTCCTAACAAAGCTGGTTTTAATTATGTGCCTGCAGAATAATTTGATGCAATGAAATTTGTATTTTCTTCTGGAAAGCTGTTCTGCTAACACACATCGTCAGCCAAATATATTGTGAATCATTGATAAAACATGCAACCTGAGAACTATCTTTTGAGGTGTTTTTTTTTTTTTTTTAATTTGGATTGTTTCATATGGCTGATAATATCAACTTTGAAGCTGTGAAGAATACAAGAAAACCATTCAGGGAAGAAAAAGACAAATCTTGGGGTTTTCTGAGAACTTAGGCAATGCAAAACTGCCATAAATGCAAAGCACCAAGGCCTCTATTTTCTGATTGTTTCCTTAAATCTTGCAAATATTTAAGTGTTCTGCTTTGCATTTACTCCACCTAGACTGGGATGACCTGTTTGACCTGTTGCCTTGCATTCATTTAAACTTACAGTGACCTCCAAACAATTATGTCCCTTTTGGCAACCGGTGGACTCCACCAGTTAGCTGGTAAGAGTCACCAGTCCGACAGTTCACTATATATGTGCTCCACGTGGTGCCTGTTGGTGCTAAGGAATGGAATTTCCTTCTTTTTCCGTGGGATGTTCCTCCAGGGAGAGCTGGCTTGAGGCTGCTGGTTCAGCTGAGCAGCATCCATCTGAAAGCGTGCAGCTTTTCACCCTCTCCCTGCGGTGGCAGTGGCAGCTGACCCCACAGCGAGGAGGAGCTGGTGGCAGGAGCACGTTGGGTGGTTGTGTTAATAAATGAAGAAATAAGGCAGAGCTTTTTAAAAAATACGCTAAGTGAAATCTCTAAGGGAGCAGATTTCTTCACTGCAATTTGTCACAGCCCAAAATTCCACAGCTGGAAAACGTTCCCGCTTTGCGCAGAACTTTTTCTTTCAGAATTAAACATTTCAGTGACACAGTTTGAATCCTGAACCTTACCCAGCCCTAAAATGCCTCATGTGTGCAAGCACAGAACAGGTTTTCTGTACCATGAAGAACTGCTCCAAAACCTGTCAGGGCTCCTACTGTAGAGAGTTGCCAGTAAGTCATGAGGAACCCCTTCGCCTTTCCCCGTGAGACAGGACACGAAATTTCCCCAAGAGCCACGTACCACAGGAGCCAGAGGCCACCAAGCTCTGGGATTGGGTTGAAGTGAAGCCAACCTCTGCTTATGTTTTTTCAGGAGTTTCCTGAAAGCAATGTGCCATCAGATGCTGCATTTTCAAAGCTAGTATATTTTTTTTTCTGTGAAAGCGTGGTTCCTTGGAAAATATTAAGGCAGATTTCTTCTTGCTATTTCTTCTACAGAGAAAGGTCAACCTTCCACCCCTCAAGAAACTCTAGCTAGGCTGGCACAGGACTGACTGACAGGAATGCTGCAGGCTCAAGTGTTTACATGGGTAAAAACTAATTTTGCAAAAATCAATAATTCCTTCTAAGGTTTCTCAGCCTGTTGACAATCGATTGTAACGTCCTTGCCTGTGGCCTCAACAGACATTTCATTCAACCTGGCAGAAACAAACTCTCCTTATACTCCAAAACTAGCTGAGGTAGATGTTAATTTGTACGTTACCCAACCTCCCTGCCCCCATAACCTTATTTTCAAAGCTGATGACCACCCAAATGGAGCCAAACTTTTTCCAAATCTTTTTCTTCTTTAAGGACTTATGTTCAGGTTTTTTACAGACAGTGTCTTGCATAAAACATTGTCTCTTTAGGGGAAGAGGGCAAGGGGATCTGGTTGCTCTGGGGTTTTGTTTGTTTTTATCTCATTGCCAAAAATATCTGGAGTTGAAACAGAAACCGTCGCTTCTAGAAGAACTTATTTGACTATGGTAATGAAAAGCCATATGACTAGTTCATTAAACAGGCTTCTTCAGAAAGATTGGGAAATAAATCAAAAAATTGGGTGAACTGAAGGACTAGAATTAGTGAAAGGAGATGGAATAAAGCGTAAGTGTGTGTATTTAGAGATCAGTAAGAATTTCTTCTCACTACTATGTATTCATGGACTAGAGAAGAATGAAGATGAGGACTCCATATACTGCTTGATTACAGGATGATTGGAAGACATCAGTAGGATGAAATTATGAAAGCAGCTAAGAAAATCCCAGAATGCATCAAGAAAGGTATTTGCAGCAAATAGTACAATATAATTTTGCGCTGGGTATTGGTAAGTCTTCCTTTGCAATACTGTGTATATGAATCTAATCCCAGTGTTTGAAGAGGATGAATTTTAACTGTAACAGATGCAGAACAAACACAAGTAGGACGATCTGGGAAGGAGATCATACGAAAAGAACCTTAAAAAAGCCCTTACTTTATTTAGCCTAAAAAAATTAAATTGAAAAGGGGGTATGATTGCTTCTTTATTTTCCCAGGAGGAAAAATACAAAGGAGGAGGAACTTCTAAGCTAAAAGACAATGTTGGCAGAACATATGGCCTGTTTATTTATACTCCCCAAGGAAGAACGTGGGCTGAAAATTTGGGAGAAGTTTCTAATGATCAGAGCTATGAAGTTCTGGAACAGCCTTCCAGGATTTGGGGGAAAAAGAGCTATTTTTGATACAAAGCCTGATCAGTTCTTAAATTGCAGGATTTAAGAGATAACTTGCTATACTGGGAACACAGATATGATGATTAAGGATGTCATAGGAGGCCGCCTATTCCCGCTCAGACTCCTGGTCCTCAACGCTGCATTGAAGTTTTAAAAAGAGGAGGGGACGGGAGAAGGGGACAGGAGAGAAAAGAAGGGGAAAGATAATAGTGAATGGGTTAACTTTCAAAAAAATATGCTCTGAACAGCACCAATGTTTTGTAGGGGCAGGTCCTTTTTTAAACAACTTTGCGCATTAAGGTAAAATGAGCCATAAAACATAGATCAAGATTTTTTTATTATTGTTAATAACATGGGCCACATGTATATTTTTATAAGAGCGTAGCTGAGAAAAAATCAGGCTGGTAAAGGGCAAATAAACCAACTAACTAAACCACTTGAAAATAGAGAAATTTAAGACAATGTGCAATAGCAAATCTCAAGCATAATCTGATTTCTTTTTCTGTAGGCTCCTAAGACTGCAAACACCACCTACCTAGCAGTGGACAGAAAATAGGAAGAGTGTCAGACAGCCTTCAACCAGGCCCCAGTAGAGTTGCTGCCATCTTTCTCTTTCCCCGTGGTCTCTCAACCTTTTCCATCTGCTTCTTTTTATCTTCTGCTTACACCTTTTTTATTTATGGGGTTGGCTTTTTTTGAGTTTTCTTCTTTTGGTCTTCTCCCGCTGCAAAGCAATTTGGAACAGGGAAAGATGACAAAACTCATACGGAAGAAAAGAGGATCTCCAGTTAAATGCTGAACTCTGCCATCACATTCAAAAAATAAGAATCACAGTATGATATGCCCATTGTCCATCAGAGTCCACAACCCAAGGGATGCCAGGGAATGCAGATGAGACCTCGCCACTTCGAGACGCGTGGTCTCCCATGCAGCCCAGGACAAGCCTATATATGCTTCATGTCACCTTCCCAGACCCACAGCACGCCCCGTGATAACCTGTATTTTGGCAGAGCTGTAACAAAATGCTTAAATTATTTTGTGCGATTTTATATGAAAAAAAAAAAAAAGAGCCAAACCCCAATAAATTATTAGAACTTAATTACCTCCAGGAGGTGTTGCACAAGGGCTTCATCAGATGGCCATGATCAATCCTAGGCAAGGTACGTCAAGCTCCTCACTTTTGATTGGCCTGGGGTCAGGGATGGAATAGATAACCCCAGCTGAGTAAACACCCAATATTCATCATCCTCTCAGTTAAGCCTTGAGTTTCAAAAGCCAGAAGTCAGGCCTCAAAGAGAGGCAAACCTTGAGACTAGCCGAGACAATTCATGAGTCTTCTGAGACGGTATGTATCTGGACTAATTTTCTTTCTGGTAGACCCGCTCCGGTGAGGGGTTGGACTAGATGATCTCCAGAGGTCCCTTCCAACCCCATATGATTCTATGGTTCAGGAAACAAGACTGAGAGGAGCAGTCCACGTGCAGCCTGGTGCAGGCATCTACATGCTCTGCCTTTATTTCCAATTACCTGTGAAGAGTTCTGGCCTAGTCTGATACACATTTAAAGGTTTCAATGCTAATTAAGTTTATGCATCCTTCCTGAAAATAATCAGGAAGAAAAGGGCCTTGTCAAGACACTTACTGAGAAAACAGACTCTATAATCTGTAAACATTAAAAAAAGAAAAGGACATTTTCCGTTTCTTTCCGCCAATTTATGCCTCTAAACATAGTGGTTATTGTTGGGAAATGTGTTTACATTTCCTGAGCCAGACTCGTGATAACTATAATTAAGATTGGAAGTCAATGTTAAAATGCATTAAAAAAGCACATAAATATCTTCTTTTATACACAAACTCCTAACTCGAAAGAAACAAGATAATCAACAAATCATCAGTCTGAAGAATCAACTGGACTCATATCCCCTTTATTAACATGTTTAATACCCCCTTTATTAACAGATCATAAAATGGGCCTATTTATTCCTTAACAACCTGTGTAGAGTTTGTATAGAGTACCCTCAACTTGGGATATATTCTTGCAATATATTCTGTTTGGTTTATATAACTTTGTTTCTGCTTGCACCACAACACCATTTGTGCTCATGCTTACTCTATTGCTCTAGCAAGTCAAAAGAATTTTCCTCCACAAAATATGATTAGTTGATGATGTAAAAAAAACCTGTTAATAGTCTAATATCATCTCAGTTGTGGTGAACGAGCACGCCAGAACTTTGTTGCCTGAGTAGCCAGAAAAACACACACTTTTTATGTCACTGGAATCTCACGCCACCCCATCCTAGTCTTATAAAAATTGTCATTGTTTTCAAACTCAATAAAAATCATCACAGCCCTTGAAGCCCTATTTTCCCATTTTTGTATAGCTACATTTTTCTATAGATATTTTCCTTTTTTTTTTCTATTTTTATATAATAGCAACAGAAAATTAAAGCTCACATCCTCAGCAACTAGAAACAGCCTTTTACATTCTCATAGAATGATTTCTTTTTCTCTTTTAATGTATCTATCTAAGAGTTCTAGGAATAATTATATGGAAAAGAGAATGGGTAAAGAACTAAAGGATTAAGGGAGTGATAAGCAGTCCACTTGATAAAATTAATCTTAAAGGTATTTCTCTGGACATTGATTGCTGAAACCAGTAGCTAAAATATTTAACAATTAGCTCAGTGCTGCAGTGGAAGTTGGTGTGACTAATGACTAAAAAGCCTTATTAGAAATAGATCTTTTGGTAAAAATGCAAATGTTACACTTTCGTCTGTATAGTAAGATATGATATGCAATCATACATAGTATTGAACCAACCAGTAATTTATCACAGAAGATAATGTTTTTTTGTTGGATTAATCTAACTCAAGGCAGCAGAACTGGAATTCTAGTGAGAATTCACGAGCGATGAATGATAATAAATACCTAGAAAATAGAGGTGTTGTAGAAATTGGAGACTACCATTTACTGTACCACATGTAAGCAAGCTTCAGTTATGTTTGATAAGGTAATATTCCATTCTGCATGAGGGCTGGCTGGAAAAACTTTGCCAAAGGTGTTGATTTTGTGGGGGTTTCGTAAACAAAAATGTCAGATCTGAAATTATACTGAAATAAGACTACTTCTTGTAGTGAGCCATTTTTTGTCTGCCAGGGGTGAAAAATAGAAGAGAATTCCAATAAATTGAAAACACCTGGTTTGACATATTAGAACAAAATAGTTCCATTTTATTTTGAACTAAGTTTTTTGAATAGTTTTATTTTGGTTTGTGTTAAGTTTAGAGTGAATCTTTCTAAAAATTTTGTTTCACAGAAAAATCTTTAAATACCAAGCCTGTAGTGATTCCTTTTGGCATTTTTACCTTGCAGTGCTCCCCTAAAGTTTCTTAAACTGAGGAATAGCCATTTTCCACCCACCATCAGCTGTGTCTAAGGCATCTACAATTAATTAGAAGCAGTCTAAATATTTAACAGAGAGCAGTCAGTATCTCCAGTTTGTCCACTACATCTCTCTGACAGTATTTCTTGTTTTCACTGTTGTTGAATATTATTTCCTCTTTTTCTCCCTCAATATTCTTCTAGTGGTTTCTAAAAAAAAATAGTGTTATCCAGGATTTCATTAAAAGCATACAAACAGACAGGACCCTCAACTGAAAGCAACCCTTCACTGAGTAATAAAGTTCCACAATTCAAGCATAAAAAGACTGAGAAAGCTTTGCATGGATTTGGATCTCAATCTGTTCCAGCACAGTGATGTATAAATAAATTGAAAGTGGTCTGAGTTAAAACACACAAGAGTGTCAAAATAAAAATAAGCAAACTTCAGTATGTTAATATTAGAATGCAAAAATACCAGTTTCCTAAGGACTTAAATTTAACAGTAAAGTGGCTTTTTATCACTCGAGAGGTGAAACCTAGACCCAAGTTTTCCTTGTGGCGATGTAACTTGTGCATGGTCTCTGCTTTGTGTTGCTTCTGGTGGGTGAAACCTTCCTTTGAGTCACATCTCTCCCTTGTTCTCTACCTGACTGTCTGTTTTCACAAAACTTGAAGGTTCCTGACTGTAAGACCTCTGGTTCCTCTAGGTTAGATCAGCTCCAGGGTCAATGGGCACTGAGGAACAAAAGCACATACAGACTGACTTTGTGAACTCTCTGTCTACCTGAGAGAAAATTGCCTGGGCTGATTGAAAACTTTTATATATATATATTTTTCCTGCAGATATATTTACATTTTAAATTATTATTTTATTTATTTCAAAATATTTTTTTTTTCCCAAAGAGAAAAAAAAATTAAAACAACCCATGAGTAATGGGTACCGTTCCCTGCATTCCCATGCACGCGTACAGAGTTTTGTGAAACTTTTTACTGTTATTTTGTTTTGAAGGCAGGGGAGGAAGGTGAGTGTTTTTCAGTTTGGGAGCAGGTTCACTTGCAATGGGCCGTCCCAAATCAACACCCTCAAATCAAAGGTGTGTGCATGAAACTAACTCCTACCACCACATCCTATTTGCCTGCACACACAAGCTGCACCCATTGCACATATGGTTTTAAGACAGATTTAAGGTACATAATGAAGATACTTTGAAGTGAGGTGTACTGTACAATAGAAAGTAACAGCATATTTGCCTACGTGAAGTAGGAAACAATTTATCCCTTAAATGCAGAGATAGAAGCTGTCTCAGTGTAAGTGCAAAGTCTTGCAACCAGGCAGCAACCCCAAAACTCGTGCTGAATTTTCCCATTTTTTCTTATCCCACAGGAGTGTGTGTGCTGCCATCATCTTATCCTAGGGTTTTTTTTCTTTACAAACCCAAAGGCATGCTTTTAATTGGGGACTGTTGGCCCCAGACACTTAACAAACAGCAGTGATCACTTCAGGTTTAGAAGAACCTGCAGAACTGATTAAAAGGAACTCGCACGTTCAGGGACACAAAAAAAAAAAAAAAAAAAAATAAACCTTCACGATGCTTTTCTAAGTTATAACCAGAAGAATTTTTTCCCCTCCTAAAGAGCAACAAGCCCTGGCGCAGCGTGACATAGGTAACAAACTGTGACTCTAATTAAGTGGGTAATTATACAGCAGATTGCAGCACAGTATGCTATTACTTAAATCGACTGACTTGCCAGCAGCGTGGCAGTCCCAGAAACACCACACTCGAGAGCTGAACAGATTAGGGACCATTTCCAGGGGGTTGTATGGGAACACCCAGCCAAAGGGGCTTCAGAGCACAGTAGGTGAGATGCAGGGAGTTGTCATCCCATCATCTCCTCCTTGCCTCGTCTGTGCATTGATAACTTGAGGGGAACTACAAAACTGGCTCAGCCTGGGGTTGTCTCAAGATTGCATCACACTAAGAACCCAAACCCAATGGAGCCTCAACAAACTCCCTTAACCAACAACATGCCCCGAGTCCCATCCCACCACTATTCCCGTGACTTTTTGAGTGCTAGACATCACAATATCGGCAATTTAGGGACTTAGGAGCCATCACACCACCAGGGGTAAATGTCCTAGATGATAGTGTAATCCACTCAGGCATCATCCTGCACCCACACCGACTCGGAAAATACAAACTGCAAGGTCTGGGGAGAAAAATGGGGAATCTTCCAATGATACAGATGGCCTGTAGGAGATTCATCCCCACTTTGTCCAGGACACTGTGCAGGGTAGCTTAGAATCATAGAATCATCTGGGCCGGAAGGGACCTCCAAAGGCCATCTAGTCCGACCCCCCCGCAGTCAGCAGGGACACCCCCAACTAGACCAGGTTGCCCAGGGCCTCCTCCAGCCTCACCTTGAATGTCTCCAGGGAAGGGGCCTCAACCACCTCCCTCTTCCAGTGCTCTACCACCCTCAACTTCCCTGGGATTGAGCGACCTTACCCGAGAGAGAGGATAAGTGATTAAGAAACATATGTATGGTATATAGCATGCTATTAAGATGGTGACTGGTGCACACTTTTAAGGTATTAATATCTAGTGTGCTTGTGGTTTGAGTTGTTACTTTTCGGGACCACTTGTAGGTTGCAATAGTGTATGCAATAGTACATAAACAAAAAATAAACAAAAAAAAATCCGCTTCAGCAGGGGAGTTGGACTAGATGATCTCTATGGTCCCTTCCAATTCTAATAATTCAGTAAAATTCCACGAATTGCTTTTAAATTGCCATAGTGTAATCGCCCTTGGACGCACAGAATCTGCAACAGTGGTGCTGCTGGACCTGTGAGTGATGTCCAAATAAATTGTTGATTTGAACCTCTCGGTGAAGGCCTTTTTCCCGTTCGTCACAAGATGTGAAGAAAGAGGGAGCCTCAGTTCCTCCAGGCTAATGGCACCTGCACACATCCAACACGAAAAAAACCCCAACAGGACAGCAGACACACAGAAATTCAAAGTCTAAAGGAGGCTCAGAAGCAAACCTGGGTCACCCCGTGCTGTGGCAGCTATCACAACTATCACACAGAGTTTCCTTCTTGCATCGTAGATTTGTACATGTCTCAGTCTTTTTTTTTTTTTTTTTTTTGGATGTGGCTGTTCAGTGTAGAGCTCTAATGTTGCCTCTCTTTTCCCTGAAATGCAGGGAATTGACAATATGACAATACCTTCTGGAATTTTTCTATGTAAGACAAGCATTTGTCTTTTATGTAACTCCTCTTCCCACAAAAAGTAGTAATTTCGGGATGTGTGCCATTGCACCGGGCAGTTCCTACATTGGAACGCTCACACTTTTGCATAAATAAATGATGTTCACAGTGAGAATTTCTGTTAAATAATCCGCACAAACCCGACCTACACTTGCAAATCTCCTTTGAACCGGTGTAACAGAAATAAATACACACGGCATTAAAGGCAAAGAGCTACCACGATCCTCAATTCGGTGCCGTCCACCACAGTAGGGCTCAAGTAAATGTGGTTTTGCTTCTGCAAAAAAGCTGCTTCTGCAGCTTTTTAAGAGCTGCTGCCCTTCTACCATTGCTGCTTTCAACAGATGGCACATTTCTGGGCAGTTTTGCAGGCAAACACACAGAATGTAAGGTACCATTTTGCCTTGTCTGGGAGGGGAGGTTGGGAAGACTAGGGACTGCAAGTAAGTTCACACTGAACAGATGGAAAAACACGCTCTGAAGTAATGGTGAGTCTCCCAAAAATCAGCAAAAGCAGCCTGAAAACTATAATTACAAACATGACTATGATAACCCCCGTATCGGAGCAGACAGAATTCACCAAAGTTGGGGAAGCTGAAATCACTGCTGAATAAAACTGCTGAAATCACATTTGCTACAGGGAGTCGAGCTGAACAGAGTGGGACAATGTGTCCTCAGCAAGTTCTCCGATGATACCAAACCAGGAGGACTGGTTGACACTCCAGAGGACTGTGCTGACATCCAGCGTGACCTGGACAAGCTGAAGAGCTGAGCAGAGAAGAACCTAATGAGGTTCAACAAGGGCAAGTGTAGGGTCCTGCACCTGGGGAAGAAGAACCCCAGGCACCAATAAAGGTTAGGGGTGGACCTACTGGAAAGCACTTCTGAGGAGAAGGACCTAGGGGTCCTGGTGGACAGTAAACTATCCATGAGCCAGCAATGTGTCCTTGTCACCAAGAGGGCCAATGGTATCCTGGGCTGCGTAGGGAAGAATGTGGCCAGTATGTTAAGGGAGGTCATTCTCCCCCTCTGCTCTGCACTGGTGAGGCCACAACTGGAATACTGTGTCCAGTTCTGGGTTCCCCAGTTCAAGAGAGGCAGGGAACTACTGGAGAGAGTCCAGCATAGGGCAACAAAGATGCTGGAGGGATTGGAGCATCTCCTTGATGAGGAAAGGCTGAGAGAGCTGGGACTCTTTAGCCTGGAGAAGACTGAGGGGAGACCTTATTAATGCTGACAAGGATCTAAAGGGTGGGTTGAAGGAGGATGGAGCTGGACTTTTTTCAGTGGTTCCCAGTGACAGGACGAGGGGCAACGGGTCCCCAAGCTGGAACATGGGAAGTTCCACTCAAACATGAGGAAGAACTTCTTTGGGGTGAGGGTGCCAGAGCCCTGGAAGAGGCTGCCCAGGGAGGGTGTGGAGGCCCCTTCTCTGGAGATCTTCAAGACCCACCTGGAAGTTCCTCCTCATGTTTAGGTGGAACTTCTTATACTCAAGTTTGTGCCCATTTCCTCTTGGCCTGTCACTGGGCACCACTGTGAAAAGACCAGCCCAGTCCTCCTGACACCCTCCCTTTACACTTGCAATAAAGGATAACAGATACCAGTATTTACCCTTCCCCCCCAACTCAAAACATAGAATTACTTTAATTTATATGAATAAGACCATTACGATTAGAATAATCCCTCACAGTATTCTCCTAATCCTTATAATCAGCCAAGACTCACCGGTGCCCCAAGGCAGCATCTGAATCAAGTTAATGACGTTGAACAGAAGTGTCACTTTCTCAATTCAGGCTAGCTTGAGTGCCAAAAGTGAGAACTGATGTCTTAAGTGACACCTATGCACCATCTCCTTTTTTCTTCTCAGCTAAAGGGAAATGCATATACTTTCCATCAGACTGTCCAAGGTTGACCTGCATATCAACGTACACACACATAGAGATATATACACATACTTGTAACACAACTGCCATCTTCACCAACTCCTCAGCCTTTACTGGTCCCAAGCCATCTGTCTCTTAAGTGCACACATCCACTCAAATCATTTGTCCGGTCCATAAACAGATGCTGCCCAGGGTCTACTCTCTCACAAGACCCTCTAGAGTAAGCTGAAGGTGGGCTACAGGTTGGATTATTACACCATGTGGTGAGAAAGGACCAAAGCAAGGCTCCCTTTCAGCCAGAGACAGGAACAGTGCCATATATTATTACACCACTGTACCCAAATTTGTCAATGTACAGTTTTGGGCCTGAACTGAAAATCTCTCTTCAGGACAGCCTTCTGGCTGCATGTAGGCAATGAAGAGTGATGAGAAATGCCAAACCTGAGCAAGAAACAGGCTCCAAAAAGTGGAGGCACCCAGCACGCTTAAAGACCGTTGCCACTTTCTGCTCTACCAGTGACCTCTTGTGGGGAGGGTGGAAAACAACAGCCCCTTCTTTCCATACTGCTTTGAGTGACACCCCTCACCAAGGCATTAAAGACAAGCATCGAGTCCATACTTATAAAAGACCTTCAATATACTCTGCAAATTGCTGAAGACCTATTGAAAGCTGAGAAACCAGGGACAGGATAAGCAGGAAGACCTTCTCGTTGATAAACAAGTAGGGTTAAACACAGATAAAATTGAATTTTAGTATTCTGGACTAAGTAAATTCAGTTAGAAAATAAGTGACTTTTTTTTTTTAATTTAACATTGAGGACCCCCTACAGAAATTGCTTTGGAAGGATAGATAATGAGAAATCACCCTGTAATTTCTACAAGGTAGGAAGCAGAAGTGCCATGGAAGGCAAAGTATTGTGAAAAATGAAACTTTTAGCAGCTCAGCACTGATGTGATGGTCTGTCTCACTAGCATTCCCATCTGTTGTGGAGCAAACTGCCTAAAGCAAACTTCTCATGGATATTCACCACCTGCATGTTCTCCGTCTAATGGCTGCCTGGATTAAGACCCTGTAGGAATGGTCTGTAGTAGAAATGAAGCTGTGCTTTAAATAGGGGGAAAAAAAAAAAAAAAATCATTTTATGGTAAGCATTCTCAGCATCAGCACCTAACATTACAGCATTAGCTTTGACAGATTTTTCTGGCTCAGTTTGCCATCTCAAAAAGTAAATTGCTTGTTATCCGTGCACGACTACCGTAACCATCGCGTATCTCTCTACTCTGTGTGGCACTTGCAAAACAGTTCAGGAGTACTACTGTTTTCACAGCAGGATGGGAATAAAATGCAATAAGCCAAGATTAGGGCCACACGTATTAAATGAGCACTAACGAGGCTACTTATTTACAGTTATGTTCTTATGGAAAAAAGCTTGCAGTCAGAAAAAATAATAAAACTTAAGGATGGAATTATTAACAATATGCAATTCACTTTCAGTTTGCCCTAGCTTTTGAATGCCTGAATCAGCAGAATACCTGAACTTATCAAAATAAACAATCCATGAGGCCCAAGTTAAACACATAGTAGGTAGGATCAAAAAAATTCATATTATCACAAGAGCCTAACTCTTCCCACCAGAGCAAGCACAGCAGTGTAGGTTTAATGCCGAAGAGTAAAATGTGGAAGCTGTTAAAATTAAAGAAACACTTTGCCCAGGAGTTTCACAGTAGTTTGGCAGTAACACAGAAACAGTGAGATTCTGATATCTGGCTCCAGCAATCAGTGATCTAATCAAGATACTTCAGTGCTTTCCCTAACTTTGACCTTTTTGTTCTTTTCCATCTGTCTATTCTTTTTGCCATTCTTTTTCATCACCTATTCCATCCCAGTCTCCAGTATTTCCCCATCATCACTAGGCTCCCACCTTTGATACCCATTTATTCAACTTGTCCCAGTTCCTTCTCTCCCATTTCACATCCAAAGACAAGTAGTAGTAAGCTTGGAGGTGAAAACATAAAATGTTCTGTTGCTAATTTTATCCCCTCTCACTCTCACTTTAAAACCAGTTTCCTCACCAATCTCAACTCATCCTAATTACGTGATTCAGCCTTCTCCAAGAACTTGCTGGTCACTCCTTGATTCAAGAAATGCTTGATTCTTTCACATCTTGAAGCCATCAGAACAACGTATTGCATACACAAGACCTAAATCTCTGCTCAGTCCTGTGCACAGACTTACTCCATCCTCCAGCAGCTCTTTCCATACGGAAACAGAAAGCACAGTTCATGATCAAATTCAAACAGGGATCTTTCTTTGACCTTAAAACACCTGAAAATATTTAATCCTGAAGTGAAGCTTATCTCTCTTATCAAAAGAAAGGTGACGTCCCAGCACATAAAAGCTTTGAGCTTCTACAAGTAAATAGACTCTCCTTGAAAAATGGAAGAAATTACACATTTCCTCACATCTATTATCCACAGCACACTTAATGATCACAAGATATCAGATGACATGTAGTAACTTGTTTACATGTCTGACCTTAGAAACACCTTGTGCCATTTTGTTGGCATTTTCTATAATAGTTCTGCTCAGGGCAGAAAATAAAGCTCAGAAAAGGCAAGAACTTAAAAATGGGGGGTTGTCTGAGACCTCATGACCTGAAAAGGCAGCAGTACCAGTTCTCCTTTTTGGAGCGTATGTTCTAGGCCATGGAGTCTTGAACTGCAATGTCCTTCAAATCACTTGAGCACTTATTAAAGCTCAGTGATATGCTTGCTTTGAGAGACAAGGGAAAAACTGACTGATGTTAGACACCTTCAAAATATTTTAATGCTCATGAGCTAAGAAACAAGATGTAAATTTGCTTTCATGACATTTTAAAGAGAAAAATGGCATTTCGATGACAGTCTTCCATAATTAAAAAGACAACACTGGTGAAATAGTTTACACGATTAATAGATTTTACTCAGTATGTACATAGTTCTCCAAACAAATTGGGGCATCCAAAGGCAGTTTAAGAAGTGTTAAGTAACCACCTAATCAACTGTTACATGGGATATGTCTTAGCTGGTTTTGCTTCCTCCAGCTCAGCGTCCAACCAGCGGTATCTGCGGTGACGGCGCAGAACTTCAATTGCTTTTTGTTCTAGTGATGTTGGTTGAATACCCAGGTCTTCGAAACCAGGCAGATCAGGAAACTGCATGTCTGTTGTGTGAAACTTTAAAAAGAAGAAAACAAAAATTAAAAAGATGGAATTCACTTTATAGAATGAGCAGCACTACACCCAAAAGCAACTATTCAAGTACTAAAAGAAGTATTGTGTACCTACACCTGAAGTCACCTTTCTTCTTTTATGGAAACAAACTAGCATAAATCTCTAGTAACAGAAATATTTTAGTAAATCCTAAAACATTTTTCTTTAAGGCTGCTAATGTGAGACTTGTTTCCCCCAAGAAAAAACCCTGCAAATACAATGCACTGCTGCATCTCGTACTGCATCTGAAGAACTCTTCAAACACAAACATGGACTCAGCAGCTACGCATCAGTCCCAGTTCCTTGGGAACTATAGCATAATTATATAAGGTATTGAGTACCCAGTGTACTTCAACAGGAGATACAGATGTTCTGCATCTGGCAAAAAGTCCTTCAGGCTTCAGATTTAGATTCAGGAACAAACAGTGGTGTGACATGCAGGAAGTGTCTTCATTTTCTCTTCATCAGGTACACGTTAAGAGGAAGATTACTACATTGCAACCACAAAATTTGGCCAGGCTTGAAATTGCACTGCAATTATACACATTGTGCTTTGTCAAGAAAATATATGTCGAATTATCACCATCAGTAGGTTGTTTTTCTCTGTTCACAGTTTACAACAGGGTCCTGTGTAGGACAAACATTTAATTTTTTTGCAACACGTAAGACCTAAATCTTAGAAAATGGGCATTTCTCTATGCTATTATTCCTTGAAAGGAAAAGGCAGCTAGAAGTAAGGTTTTCAGGAGATGTTACATCTACATCCTTGGTCAAGATAGCCAACAGGGAGAACTGGCATTGTAGTTCTATGGGGGAAAAGGGAAAGCTTTGCACAAGACGGTGAATAAGCTTAACTTCTTTATTACACATTGTCCACAGTTTTTTTATAATTATTTCTAAAGAGAACAGGAAGCTGTTTTATTTCACAGGTGGAGGAATGTAAACATATAGATTAACTGCTTACAGCCACTGAGTAAGCAGCTTTATGTACAGGACCCAGTTCTCCCATATCCACGATAGTAGTCTCTCTCAAATTAGTTAAAAAAAGGCTATTTATAGTGTATCATAAACAAGGCATTTAAACTCCAAATCTGCAAAATTGTTGGGAGAGTACCTGCAACCTTCAGAAAGCAGCAAGCCTGGAGTCTGTTAAAGTGCATGACCCTGTCATCACTAACCTACACAAATACCAACGGTTTTCACATTAATACTTGTTAAATCACTACTTTTTCCTCACTTGCAGTTGGTTTTTTTGCAAGGTATTTCTCCACCCTCACTTAGACACTCTTGAGAAGTTACAAATAAAAATGAAGCTTCAACAGCTTCAATTAGGCATTCTAATGTTAAGTGAGAATTTGGGCTGTACAAGTGATTTTAATGCATCTAGAGGTAGATAAACTCACTAGTTACCTAAAAGTGGGGAAGTCAGTCAGCTGTACATTGCACATCCAATCTCTACTTTGGCTTTGCTCTTGCCAACAGCATGTGTTTTGGGGGAAGGGGACACGGGCACAGCAAAGCACGCAGCCTTGACCACTTTTAACACTTAAGAAGGCTGAGCCCTTTCCCTGACCTCATTTTGTTACTTCTCACTATATAACCCTCTCACCAATTGTTTCAACCACTTTCTTAAAGATATTTAGAGAAATACGTTAACTATTCTTTCTCCACCAAGCTAGTGGAAAGATTACATCATAAGGATGCCTTTTAAGCAAAAATTCAAAAATTCTGTTAGTCTGTCTCTCTTACTAAGTCTTTGCAAGACTATACCAGAGGTATCTCCAGACTCCTTTGACAGTGTATCCCCTTGGCTGTTCTGGACAAATAAGTTAAGAGTGAGATATTAAAGCAGTAGCCTCCATTGTATGGAGGAACCATAACCATTTCTGAGGAAGTTTATATATAGACACCTTGAAAAAAAAAATTTAATCTTTGTAGTATCCAAACGGTCTAAAAGCAGTTCTTTATCACCAAATTCTAGCTGCTGAACTGACTGAAATACCACACCACACGATGTATGCATGTTACAGCACTCCTTGAATGCAAAACTACAAGTGCAAGTTAAAAATTCACAACGAAACATTTCCCAAGAGGAACTTGTGGATCGTCCTAAACTTACCCGGTCCACTTTGTCTCGTGTCAACCATGGTTCAAACGGATTAATCTCAAAGGCTCTTGCAACTAAACTGTAATCAGAAAGAGCGTTGCAGAAGTACAGTCATTATCCAGATACATGGAAGAAAATGAAAACTGGTAAAAATATTTCACACTTAATAGACAGTGAGCAAGAGCTTGTTCTGTAGCTGTTCTTGCAAGCTATGCATTCATTAAAGCAGTGAACGTGCCAGCCAGCAAGTTCTTAGACGTGTTTCTGGTAACTTTAAGTGCTTGCTACTGAACTACTCTTTTACTTTGGAAGGGAATGAAGGAGCAGATATCTAGAAGAAAAAATGAGTATTAGTGGGTGGGAAAATAAACCTCCACATCCAACTCCTCATGCACCAGAGGGTTCAGTCTTGCCCCTGTCTTTCCTTCAAACTTTGTTCCCTAGTAGTATAGGCAGTAATCCAATTAGTCAGGAAGTTTGATTCAATGCCTCCATGAGAAAACATGCTTGCTGACAACTAAATGAGTTAACAGCCGTACAAACAAGATGATGGAATCTGGAGTAATCTCCATCTATAAAAAGGGTGAGGATTAGTATATTTGCAGTTTCCAGAAATGAAGTTTCCCATGAAAGAAAGAAAATCTGCCAGAGAAAAGAAAATAACACTACAATTCTTGCTTACTGTCTTGGGACACTGACTCAAATCGATACGAAGGGCTGAACTAGAACAGTCAATACCCATACTCACCCTTATCCCAACTCCATTTCCAAGGTGGCAGTGCTCACCAAACTGGAAGAGCAGCTGACAGCAGCAATACCTTAAACTGCTGCAGAAACATCTGTCAGCAGCATACACACAGATTTTCCTTATGGTACTACAAAAAAGTTCATTTAGTTTGCTACTGGTTGTCTCTACTTAGGACCTTCTGCTACTTCTTGACTCAGCAAAGCCATTTCACGGCTCTGGAATAAATAGTTATGCTAAGTTTATTACAAGTACACTTTTCATACACTAGCTCACACTCAAGCCAGACAAGGAGTACCTAAGGGAAAGTCAGTTTCTACAATCCTACCACATTAAACAATTAACAAAATTAAATGACCAATGCAACGGTCCTGTGCCACCAGGTGGATCCCAGGTTCTTCATGAAGAAAGGGTTCCACTTACTGATAGAGAGGACGAGGAAGCGGATAGGGAAGAAAGGTTCGAAAGGAAACTGCGTAGATGTATTCTACCATGTCGTAAAGGAGGTATCTCTTAGGTCTGAAAGAAAAAATATCAACAAACATTACAGTATGTTAGGTCTCTATATTAGCAGCAAGTGACAAAAATTTTAAAAGGCCTCCACCCCTCAAGCCTACCAAGGCCCTGTTTTCTTTAATCTAAAGGATTTGCCAGATTTGTCATTTTACTCAAGAGAGGGAAACAAACTTTGGCTCCCTGGGTTCTGTACTGTTTGAAATAGAGAGGGATTAAGTCAGAAAAACACATCATCTGACACCAGTCATGGTTAACAGTGTAAATCACAAATTGCAAAATTGTTTTATCACCGTGTTGGGCGTCGATGCCCAGGCACTGCTGGGGGGAGACTGCAGGGGTAGCCCACGTGAAGAAGTCAGAGGCACAGCCAGCTCAAGTAGACCCACCACAGGGCACAGCTAAGCCCCTCAAATGAGATGGTGGCACCTCTGGGAAAACATATTTAACGAAGAGCAAAAATGCCACACAGGCAGAGAGGAGTGAGGAAAAACAGTGTGAGAAACAGCCCTGCAGACACCAAGGTGAGAGGAGCAGGAGGAACAGGAGGAGATGCTCCAGGAGGTCGAGCAGGGGTTCCCTCCTGGAACCATGATGGAGCAGGTTCATCCCAAAGGACTGCAGCCCATGGAAGGGCCCATGATGGAGTAGGGGAACAGTGTGAGGAGGAAGGAGGGGCAGAAAGGAGCTGTTATGGACTGACCCCATAACCCACCATTCCCTATCCCTCTGCGCCGTTCAGCAAGAGGGAGTGGCGGAGTTGGGAGACTGAAGGAGAGCATGGAAAAAGGGTGTAGGGGAAAAAGTGTTGTTTAAGTCTTTTTGTCTTTATTTCAAACTATACAAATCCATTCCAATTGACAGTAAATTAAATTAATTTTTCCCAAGTTGAGTCTGTTTGGCCCACGACAGTAAGTGTTAAGCAATCTCCCTGCCTTTATGTCAACCCATAAAGCTTTTCATACTATTTTATCCTGCTGACCTGTTGCGGGGAAGAGGGTGAGCATTTGGGTGGGCACCTGGCTGTTGGCCAAGGCTAACCCACCACAACCATATTGAATAAAGTGTATTCTGGATACTTTTAAAGCATACCTTTTATGTGCCTCCTCCACGAGACAACTACAGACTCAAATTCTGAATGCAAGATTTTTAATGCTGGGACAGGGCTGAATTTGTACAAGCCCAACTGGCAGCTCGTAATAGAAAGAAAGCAGAAAGGAAATGGTAAAATTAAGAAAGGTTTGTTAAAAAAAACAGCCTATTTCTGGTAGCAAATGGCTGCAAAGAAATTGCTTCACTTGCCTTTGTGCGACTAAGAACATACTGTTCTCTTCAAAAGCAAGAGGAAAAAGATAAATTCCCCCAAAAGGATGCATCCCCCCTCTCAAGATGGAGGGAAGGAAGCAGTCAGTCTTCTGCACACCTGCAGTAGTTTAAGAGAAACATCTACCATTGGGACTTCCCATTCCTTTCTTGTTCAGTCTTTGCCTTAGCATTTTAATATTCTGTCTTTATAAATGGCTCAGACCAAAACAGGTATCTCCCTTGGCTTTTAAAGCAACTTGCTGGTATTTCAAAACATTCTGAAAAATCTTCATGACGACACACAAGAGCACACTGCCGAGCACTGGTGTGTTACCTGGTGTTTCAACCTTCAAAATTACATCCCACTGATCATGATCAGAGCAGCAAAAGTGTGTGTCTCCTAATGATTTGTTTGTACTTAGCAGACAGCAAGCTCTAAAGAGCACCGACATTCAAGACAGAAGATTTAACAAGTGGATGAAGCAAAACCCACGCCATTGGGGAAAGAAGGGAACAGTTAAAAAAAAAAAAAACAAACCAAAAAACATACAAAATCCTCATTCATTCAGAAATTGCAACGACACCAGTCACAGTTAAAACTCTATTCCACGATATAGTAGGAAGGAAAAAAATCCAACCAAAACCCAAAATCAGAAATAGAATGCTCTTATACAAAGCGAGTATTTTAAACTCAAACTGGTAACTCTGATTATAAAAATAAAAAGCATCTCAAACAGCTTTAGTCAAGGGTTATGCTGTGGAGTTCCTTTGGCTTTTCCAACACTGATCTGTATCTGCAGCTTAGACCACCATTTATTCAAAGACTTTTCAGTCACAGACTTTCAGTGCTTGAAACTCTGTATTTCCTGCAGTGACAACCAGGCATCCTTGCTTGAATTCCTGCCTCTGAAACCTGGGCAATGAACTTCTGGCCCTCTGTAAATTGCCAAAAAATGAGACTTTGAAAGCGTGAAAATACATTCGAAGTTTAGCCAATTGCCCTTCCATTTGGCTGCAAATACCATTCTATTTAGAGAGCAAATCTCAATTTCTCCTGCAGTTGGAGCAGTTGCTTCTGCTCAGTCAGAAATGAACCTAAAAACAGGTGTCTCTCCTTCCTTTTGTGGCAGGCAGCTTTGGATACATATCTTCAAGTTTTCCCCCAAGAGATAAAATGCTCAAAGGGTTAACTACATCACATTTTGCATATTTGAATTAGTTGTGTCCATCTGACATGGACATATCTATTCTCTTTGATTAAAAATGTGGGTTTGAATGGCTGTCTAGCGTTTGTTTCCACTTGTTCTTTAGTGTGACAGGTCTTACCATCCCAGTGATCTGAAAGCAACTTCAAGTTACAATAAGTAACCTTACTGTTGCCTTCGCAGTCCTTTCAGACCATCATCAGCTTCTCTCTTATTTTGCTAGTTTTTGAGCAGCAGTTGCCCAGCGTGATCCGAAAGAATCTGAAGACCTGCTTGTTGCCTTTTCCAGAACACCAGCATACAGCACACCTAGCCCAGCCTCATCTTCCTCAACACCTCAGTTACAGCACCGAAGAAAGAGACAAGTAAAAGACAAACCAGCAACGATCTCTGCACGATGAGAAGAAAGAGCTGTCACTGCAACAGCGGCACAAAACAAACGTGGAAAAAACAATGTAGTCTCAGGTAAGCCTTTTGCAAAATCCTGGTCCTATGTACATTTGGAGTGTGTAAGGGGGGAGGAGAGATGCATGCAACAGAAAAAGAGAGACCTGTTCAGCATCACTTGTATTTTGACTAATTCATTACTCTAATTATCCATTTGTATCATGACTAAATAATAATCTAATGTTCCTTTTAAAACATATATTGGGTATAGACAGGTTCCAGTGCTGTTACAGTATCAAAACATGGACTTACTACCTTGGCATTTGCCATGGTGTTTATTCTTAATGCTGATGATCTATTCTGACTTGGAGCTTTTGCATATAAAATATTTCAAGAGATCCACAGTCTCTACCCATTCTAATTCCAGGTGGTTTCCACACACCTTTAGCAAATTTTTTTCCAGATCTACATTGTCCAGCACGTTTCCCAAGACTGCCTATTTCTATGTGTGCACACACATAACATTAAATGCAATGGGGCCTAAACTAGGATTTTCAGAATACTCACAGTAACAGCTTGAGTCACTTTGCCTCCCAAAAAGGAGGTGGAATTTACTGCAGCTCAAACTGTGTGCCTGGATGAAGAAATTAAATGTACTGTGCAGCATGCCAAAAAATGACACCAAAAAGAAGTTCTTGAGTTAATTAGAATCAGAAAAGTAACCTACCCAGCCAAGGCATATGTTTTTCCTTTAGCATCAGGATTCTGTATTGCATTAATAATTGCCTTTGCTACATCAACCACCTGTGAGAAACAAATACAGACAATTACTAATAGAAAAAAGGAATGCAGGCACACACTCCTTTTTCAGAAGTGATTTACTAAGGGAAAGAAAAAAAAACCACCACTAATACACACACACAGAGGATATGTGATGGTTTTGTTTCATTGAAAACTTACATATACTGGTTGCTTCACTGTTTTTTTGCCAAGAGAAATAAGAGGCACACCACCAAACCAGCGCATGTCTGAGAGAAAGACACATACATAACTTAATAAAATCTGTGAATCCTTTCAGTAAGCAAATAACCAATACCCTTTGCACTATGCTGAGTGCGGATCACTTCCGAAAACTGACTTAACTTTTAAAAAAAACACCAAAGAACCAACAGAATTGGGAAGAATTGCCACCCCAATTTCAGTAGCGCTGTTTTCGATGCACATTTAGGTTTTTTATTAATAATCATGGGAGGCTATATTTTTCAGTGTTTACCTTTAGTGGTTCAGAGATACCTCAACTTTGCAAGACAGAAAAAGGTTCCACTCTACCCTGTCCAGCAATTTTGTTGGTGACAAATCAGTCATTACTCTTGCTTCTGGGCCCAGAACAACTCACGTCGATTTTTAAATTCCACCATTACCAACTTGAAAAAATACTTTCAGGGTTAAGATGACCAGATCTTACCTTATAACAACCTAAACAAAAAAAAAAACAGTAGTACATCACCACCCTGGGGAAAGGAATCAAACAGGAAAATCTAACTAGATTCAGAAAGAATTCACTCACGAGATGAAAAATTATTGTGTTTCCCCTATACACCTTCAACTAAGAAAATACAGTGCATTTCTGATCATAACATGTCTCTCTGCTTTTCAAAAGCAACTTACATTTTTCCTGTGTTCTCTATCGACGGGTATATAAATCATACATGGTTTTATTATTTCAAGAATACATACTTGCGTAATGATTGAGAAATCGGTCCTCTCTCCCAAACATCTCAGAGGGCTTCAAAATTATAGCATTGGGAAATTCTTCCCTCACTGCTTTCTCTCCAACAGCCTATCATTTAATTAAAATGAACACACCCATTAGATCCATTCTAAACGGACCAGAAGAGAATGCCTTTTCAGAACTTAAGGCATCCTGACTACAGCACATAAAGAAATGACACCATCAGTAGCATAAAAATTATTTGTATATGAGGCATTTGATCTTTGACATGCTATGCCAAGATAAAGGTCCCACAGAATGTCCCAAAAGACCCATAAACACATAGATAATTTCTTCTACTTAAAGTACAATACACTCTCAGTTGTGAAGTGGCACAGATTTAAAGTGACAAAGTTCAAAAAGGAAGAAGCCTAACCTAAGTACTTCTTCTGCTTATGCCAGAACAGAGACTGGAAGCAAGCAGGTTTACATAACTCCTGCAACATTATCAGAATACTCCAAGAACTGCTTAAGTACAGCTAGAAATTTCAGTGGCAGCCATCTACCTTCCACACGGGGCTGGCTAATACAGTAAGGCCTAACTATGCTATGCAGTTGTTATGCATTGAGAGCTACTAATTTTTAACCTTGATTTTAGAAAACAATGATACTAAACCCAAGACAGAGTACAGCAAGCTCAAACAAAACAAAAATAGCTGAAACTAGGACAACAGCTACATTAAAAAGAGAAAATTATACTTCCTAATAAGGGAAAAAATAATAGGATCCCAAAACCAGATTTTATATATATTTTTTTTGTACAAGAGCAGGTAACAGTCCCACTCCAAGGGTCTGTAATCATGATATTCATTTGTCTTTGCAGCATTCGTTTTGGCATCAACTACTTACTTTGCTAGGTCACTGCAGCCTTAGATGTTGGGCCTGATATCAGATCCCAAAGCATCGAACTAGCTCCTCTTTCTTAATCACAGTAATTTTAGATGCAAAGATATTCAAGGACAGAGAAAAGGAAGAGTTTTCAGGAATACAAGATCTATTTTTCCTTCAAAAAACATGAAGTACTAAGGAGGATTTTTAGCTCCAATAAGCACAGTAACTCAAAAATGCCTCAGCTGCAGAAAACATTCCATAGTAAATTCATACACTGATTTTCTTCACACAGACACAGCTGGGGGAAAAGGAAAAAAAAAAAAAAGGGAAAAAAAAAAGAACAAAAAGAAGTTGCCTCTCAGAAAATATATTCCAAAAAAATGCAGACTTACTTTACTCCTGAGGTATTTGGAAGGACTCTTCATGCTAGCATTCAGGTGAGAGATATGAATGAGCGTTTCCACACCAGCTTCCCTGGTTATCTGCGCAATATTTTTCGGAATATTTACAAATTCATCTTCAAAATTGAAATTTCTAAAACAAGGCAAAAAAACTAATTTTAATTTAAGAACAATCAACAGGGATTGAAAACCTATCTCGATGCTCTTTGTTAGAAAAGGACTCTTCATATAATAAAAACATGAGGCAAGTGAAACACAACAGTAGGCTTCAACTACAGCAATAGTACTGTCTGCTTTTTCACCTGTTAAGATTAAATCAGTAGGAAAAATCTTTTGCCCCCTTGTCTGTGACAAACAGGAAACTCTTCCAAGTGAGAACAGGTTACCTTTTTTTAAGAGAAGTCCTGCATCTTGAAATCTTAGCAAAGCTATCTTTTTTAGAACACCTGTTTGAAATTTGCCTCAATTGCACTCAACTGTAAAGGAGCTCAAAAATTCTGAGCATTTTAAGTTATGGCAGATGCCAGGCATTAGGAAAGTGGACAAAAACAGACCAAAGAAAGCACAGGTGATTATGCAAATGGAAATGCAAATTGACAGAAGAGTTAGAACCATTTTGTAGCAGCTGTAAGGGACTTCAAGAAGATGCACGCAGAAAGAACACCTCGCTTTATGGCATTCAAGGGGCCTAAATTAGGGGGGGGTTCAACTGTAATCTAGCTTGGCATCTGACCAAGAACAATGCAGAAGTTCTGTCTCCAAGGCAGAAGTGACACTATAGGCTGGCAACAATCCCAAAATTCTCTCCAAATATCCCAAGACTGCGAGAAAGAGAACTGGCTTCTCATGTCTTTATACTGTCCTTGTAAGCACCCCACTCCATCTTTTCCATTTGCTTTGGGTAACAAATGTCTTGTCCAAATGCCTCTCTCTCCCTCTCTGTCCTTATCTACTCCCACAGCTCCTCAGATCCCACTGGAGTCTAAAGAAAGCCTTAAAAATAAGAAGTTATTTTTGACCCTTCAATAACTAATCTGATCCTGGGAACCATCACTCCTGTTCTACTCACAAAAATAGATTTTAGAAACACATAAGAACGAACAACATCCCGCCTGTAACTATGGAGTTTTCAAACAACATAGTATACACAGATGAGAGTGTACACTAGTACTAGGCAAAGAGGAAAGTATTTAATGGCAGGCTTTACTTTTTTTTTTTTTAATAATCTCTACTTCTAATCTTACTTTTTTTTTCTCTTTTTTTCCCCCTGCTTAAGTTTTTCATAAACTTTGGGATGACTACAATGGTTAGTCTGACCTCATGTTTAAGAGACCACAGAATTCTATCTCAGGGTTCCAGCACCACCGTTGATATGAACATAGTAGATAAAATAAACAATAAGAACATCTGGGAAATGCAGCGATAAGTTTTGGAACATCCAAAAGTCCTTAACATGTACCAAAACTTCTCTGCTTTTGAATCTGTTGAAACTGACTAGAGGTTTGGGTTTTTTTAACTTTTTGTTGTTGTTGTCACACTTCCTTCCAATAACAAAGAAACCCCCCTTTATATAATTCATACTTTTTCCATGAGTCCAGAAATTTTAAAGGGGGAAGTACACATGAAATACCTATCTGAAAGACAAAAGACATTACATTGTCCTTGATCCAACTGTACACTTTCTTTTCTTCCCTCATTCCCACGTTATGAAGAAATTTCTTCTAACAGCAACAGGCTTTTGAACTCTTATGTTCATAATTTAATAACATTGCAAAACAACCCTGACAGACAGATTTGCACGTTTTTACCTATATCCCAAACTCTGAAGAAGATACAGAAAGAACCAAAAACCTTGGCAGGTGCACAAGACCAAAATCAATTTAGGTTGGGTTAGCTCTCCCTCAACTAAACTAAGTTATAGACTACAACAATGGGATAGGAAGCTCAGCAACTATCAGAAAAAGAAAGTACCCCTACAAATTTGAGTGTGAAATTAAGTGTCTCCCAGAAGTTATGTATGATATTTGACTAGACAAGAAGCAGCTGAAATAGGTGCTTGCCAACAGACATACTATTTTAGGAAAAATAATTGTACAATTTGAGAATACAACACCAAATGGCTGCTCACAAAAAAAAAAAAAAGAGCAACGAAGGCATTAGGCTTGTAAATGCAGATGAAACTGATATCTAGATTTGTTTCTGTCTACCACGATAGCAAAATTATGTACTGTATAAAGGCAAATCACACAATTAATGAGTTTTTGTCTTGCAGTGCTGCACAAGGCTTTAATAAAAAAGAACACACTGCACACATAAAAAAAAAGGAGGATATTACAGGTATATTTAACCTAAAATAAATAGGGGATTTCAAATAGGAACTATTTTTAAAAATTATTATCAAAAAATGCTTATGTAGGTACTAGTCTCTGTGTCAAAATTCTATCAAGGAATGTTATTAAACATAATACAGGGATTCTCCATTAACTATTCCTGTTTATTAACATCTACCAGAGAACAGGAAAAGCCTGATCATAGCTTATTCTAGGAGACTACAATTCATCACTATTCCAAAGAGAAAGGACGAAAGCCCACTTCTCTAACAACGTAAATATGAGCTCACAGAAACTGGTCTCTGTCAGCTATAGGAAATCACCCACCAAACATCTGTAAAGGGCATGAAAGCAGTACATTGAACTCTCTGACAGGAGAGAAAAAAGAAAAAAAAAGCTGTACACTAGAAAATTATAGAAAGAATCCACTTCCAAGAGCAGATCATAACCAGGATTCTAGTTACCATTTAAAGAAATGGAAGAACTTTTATATGCAAAATTTCAGTTTTGCCTTTTTACAGAAGCCAAGAATAATGTCAGTGTCACTGCACACTGTACGCATGCTATAAAATGTGGCTACAGTGTCCAATACCTGGTACAAATCTATCTATATAGGAGATTAAAAAAAAAAAAGGAAAATTACTTTGTTTCCCATTCCTTTCCAACAAGATTAATGACCACATTGCTGTGCTCCACGGCTCTTCGGATAGAATCTTTGTCCTTACAGTCCCACTCCTGTAACCAGAGCATCAAATGGGAAAAAGATGAGATAATGTGTAAATAGGCACAATCAAAGAAAGATCTGTCACACCATTTCCATTTAGAGGCTAAACAATAGCTGCAGTTCTGACTTTGAGAATGATTAACAGACTTCCTTGTATAGCAATGGTATTGTATTTGATCTAAAGCCAAAGCAGAAGACTTACCAAGAAGAGAAGTTGCCCCAGGTCACCCATCGGTCGCAGATACATGAGGTCATACTGATCACAGCGATAGGGTATGATTATTTGAGATCCAATGCGACCTAGGCATTCAGAAAAAAGTTTCATTTATCTCAAAGTACTACATAACTTTAAGTAGGTGAATTTCAGAATACACAAAATTGGCAGTAAAGCACAACAAATACATATCGATATTTTGATTAGTTATCTGCAAAGCTAAAAGTAACACAGAAATTAAGTTTTTGAACCTACATCACTGGATCCTGCAGGGACATAACTGAATATTTGAGCTTCACATAACTGAATATTTGAGCTTCTAAGACAGACAATATTGGCTTGTTAACAACCAACCAACCAAAAAAAAAAAAATGGTAAAATCACAGTGTGTGCTATCAAATATATAATACCTAAAAATGTGTCACATCTAAGGATATTTGCATTTCTTTAGAATTGCATGGAGAGCAGAAGTTAAAAAAAAAAAGCAAGAGTTATTTTCTAAGCTCAAATTCAAAAGGGTAATTCTAAAGAACTCCAACCAAACTCCTGCAAACTTTTTAGTGAAATGTCCTAATACAGCCAAAACGAGAAGAATCAAATGTGTGCTGTACCTCTCCTCAGATCTGCATTTTACAGACTGGAAAAACAGTACTTGAAGGAAGATGAGTTATTTTAATTACTTTAACCATGTTTGAAAGCTTCTGCATTTCCTAGATTAAAATAGTTTTACTAATTGTCATATCTTGGCACTTTAGCACTATGGAAGTATCACGCAAAACACTTCTTCACTTTTAGGATCTAAAACGCCAGAGATTTCTGGATTATCCTGCAACCTGAAAAAAGCCCAGAGTTTCAGGGTTTCGTTAAACACTTCATTTTTTTAAGTAGTACTCCTAGGAAACTTTACCTAAACGATTGACAACGTATCGTCCCAGGAAACCTGTAGCCCCAAAGACAGTGGCCACAATGCCACTAACAGAGGATCGTCCACTTCTTCCATGAGGGATCACGGCGTGATGAACTTGGCGGTGCTGGTGCAACACAGATGGTGCTGCAGCTAACACAGAAACGCCAGGGCCTACAACACAAAACAGGAGAGAGCATGTGATACAAGCTAAAACGTAGCCTCAAACCATAGTTAGCGTTATTTTTCTGATTACAGAGCTATTTTCTCGTGTCTCCCCCAGCAAAATTTCCTACGTCAAGACTCCCAAGGGGCTACTTCAGAGACACGTGGACAGATTGGAGGAGAGAAGACTGGAGGGAGCTGTTGATAAAAAAAGTCAAAGACTTTGGTCTAAGACACAAAAGGAGCAGACTAAAGTAATCGGTTTTTCTAAACCGATTAATTCTAAAGACCTCAGAGTCACTCTAGGTGCAGTTAACTAAACTTTTTACCTCAGCCCAATATAGCAGACCCAAATGTTGGGAGGCAGTGGCAATCCTCCTCCTGTATCATAGCTCTGGAGTAAAGGGAAATGAAGAGATAGAAAGAGACAAATCCATAACGTACAGAATATTGCCTCAAAGCTGTTCCTCTTTGAAAGGAGCTATAAAAAGTTGAAAGCCATGAAAACAGGACATCAGTAAGATATTGAAATAAATTGACAAAGTAGCTCCAATAGGGAGTTTGAAGAGAAGAAACACGTCCTCTTCAACAAAGTTAGCCAAAAGCAAGAAATAAAGTACTTGTGAGGTATTTTTGAAATTAGAAGTGTTTAACACTACACCTGGTTGTTCAGAAGAACAGACTTTAGGAATTGTCATCAGAAAACGAGACTGAGGATGTGACAAAAACGCAGTAACTGACCTTACAATTTTTAATAAGTCACAGTCATAAGCATTTTCTGGATAAGAATAAGCAAGTTTGATCTTCCCCACATAAAACTAAGTAGCAAGAATGATAATGAAAACAAGACTAATATTTGATACCAGAATGACTGATGCACTGGAAAAAAACAACAAAATAATCTCACTTGTACACTGAAGGAGTACATTTTATCCCAATGTGGCTAGGTTACACAGTGGCACTGATGTTGTAGCCATGATGTTAAGAAGACAGAAAGGACAGAGTACGTTTGGATATAAATTCAATTTCATTAGAATTCAAACCAGAAAATCCAGGAAGATATCAGTGCCCAAAGGAAGTATTTCTCTACCCAAAAGGTTGTCTATCCCTCCTCTCTCCATGCCCCACAGATTGCAATTAACAAAAGATACCACGTCTCCAGTTTTGTCCTGGAACATAGTCTTAACTAAATGAAGCAATCACACATATATACTGTGGTCCTCAAGCTGATATACTACGCCTAGAAACTATACTCCAACTGGTTGATAGAAACAGGACAAACTAAGATATTGCCTACACAAACTTCAGGTAGGTATATGACTGCCTAAAAAGCAACTCTCCTACAAAATAGGTCCAAGCTCAGAAACTGGGCATGGTATCTGTGTTGAAGTGGCAGATATGCAGGGCCTCTCCATTACTGAAGCAGAGACCTTGAGACTAACTAAGAGAAAGAAGGAAAATATAACCTATAATAAGCACCCGTTAAAACACAAACAAACCACACAAAAAAAACATCAAAAACTCCCCCCAAGCCCCAACACCATTTGTCAAAGATCTGCTGGAGTTTAGTACACACTCCTCTGGTACCTAATTAATGTCTAAAAGCATGACATGTAGTTTTCAAAGTGAGACAATATGTTTATATTGAACTTTATAACACCTCAAACTGAAATTTTAAAGAATGTGCCAACTCATCACCGCCATATTTACCACCTATCTTCATTCTCTGCTTTTTCTATCATCCACTTAATTTAACATTGCCCTCTAAAATCTTTGTGTATACTTCTGTGGAATTACAGGGAAGGTGAAGATAGCAATTTCAATGGATTTCCAATACAGCACATCTTAAAACACATTACCACACTATCCTTGCAATGTTATCTGACACAGACTACACAAACACACAGCATAAAAAACCTAGGTTTTTAGGTTCAAAATTCCTGGAGAGGAATGTTGCTTTTTTCCCCCCTTTATCCTTTTAAATAACAACAACAGAACAAACTTGCAAATGAAATCAGGAGTGTACACTGAATACTCTAAGCAGAATAAAGCCTGTAGCTATGTAATGGGTACCTGGAGAATAGAGATTATCCAAACTCAGAATGAGTGAAAGCGTAAAGGATAACACACAGGGAGACAGTTGGATAAACTTGTTACCTTGATTAGTGTTCTAATAAATAAGGTTTTGTTATTTAATTTATTTTTCAGGAAAAGCAGACTCACAGAAATGTAACTGGGTTCTTTATAACCAGCAGGATTCCTTCAAGTATGCAAAAAAGCTACATGGCATGCTGAGATGGTGAAAGAGAAAGCTTGATGACCCATATTCCTTCTCAGTGCTTTGTTTATATACTCTTCACTTTTTAAAGGTTTATAAAAAAAATCCCACACAACATCCATATTTACAGAATTAACACATTTCAGCTCTTATAATATAAAACCTAAAAGCAACAAGATTTTAGTCCACTGCGAGCACCTGTTGAAAAAAAGTATAATCAAACAGATTAACTCATGTAAGAAAGTCAAGTAAGTTAATCGGGAAAAAATTCTACATGTCTTTCAGCTGCTTTATGGCTTTTTTGCTGTTATTTCTGAAAAAAAGAAATTATTGATGACAACCTCTTCAGGGCATTATAACTGTCAAACTAACAAATAACATCCAATTACTGTCTTGCATTCTCCCAGCCACGCAAATACACCTGAGGTTGCTTGCCTTTTGCTGTAAGATCTTTACCAGTGTACATGTTTTCTTATTCCATAATTGTACAGTGTCTGTCACAATATATCACCATCCATGGCTAGGCACCCAATGCCTACTGTAGTACCAAAAAGAGTTCACTTTGAAGAATAATACTGATATCCAAAGCAAGCAGGCTAGAGAGATGCTCACACTGAATTTACAAACAGTAAAGGGGTTTCCACATGGCATGAGGCCCTGTCATAACACAGCACTTAATAACTCTGTACTCCATAACTTAATAGAGTCACAAAGCTTTCACAACCCATGTTAGTATCTCCAGACTGAGTGGCACTGCTTAAAGCTCTGTGCTTCTGTGCAACACAGACTTGCTCAGTTTCTTTCCCCAGGGCAGTAAGATTTCATTTTCTTCACCAGAACCTATTTAGCATTGGAAATTTATCTTCACAATCCATATCTGAAGCAGTTTAAAGACACCGATTTGAATTAAACCTCAAATATCCACAGAAAACCAGAACCATCTCTTTGAAAAGACATATTGACCCCATTAAAAGTATGTTAAATTCCTTCCTCACCTTTATGAGCTATCAAATCCTGTTTGCCATCTCCCACTTTACTCAACAGGGAAGCACATACAGCATGAATTTAACTAAAAATCGGTTCTGTTTAGGCAGCAAAGGTCCTAATAACAAATTTAAATACAATTTTGGTACTTGAGCATGCTTATAGACTATGGCTATAATGTCAAGGTCGCCTAAGAAATCGTTAAAGGAACCCAAAAAGCACTTCCCTTGCTGAGATTGTAACCGTCCCAGCGAGACGCTCTACCCTGCACCTTTGCCAGCAGTTTGCAACCCTTTGGGCTACAAACCCCCATTCCTTACAGAGAGAATGCAGGCGGAAACCCGACGATTTCTACCGCAAACAGTTGTTTTAACCACCTGATTTCCAGGCGCCGGCCTGCCGGCTCTCTCGCTCGCTCCGCTCTCCGCCGAGGACACCGCGGTGAGAGAAGGGCGGCCTACGGGCAGGTTGGGTGGGACAGCACCCTACCAGCTCGGGTGAAAAGCACCAAGGGCAGCCCGGCTGCCAGCGGGGAGGGAGATGAGAAGAACGGCAGCCCGGCCGCGACGGTGACACTCACCTGCCCTTGGCAGCAAGAGGCCGCGGGGAGCCCGAGAGCAGAGAGCCACGGCCGCCATCTTGCCGTTACCCACCAACCCCTGCGCCCGACGGTACGCGGGCAGGGTCAAACCTCGCTCACGCAGGGAGGGCGGGGGGAGTGCGCATGCGCGCCTCTACCCCCGCGCGCGGGGTAACGTCCCTCTGAGGGGAGGTGGCAGCGGGAACGGCCTCCCCTCAGGCGATGGTGGACCCGGTCCTGTTTGGGCTTTTACCGGCTCCGCTGAACCCCTGTCCCCGGTCTCTGAGCGTAGCCGTGCCCTGTTGCAGCCCCTGCCGGCGGGTGTTTGGGGGCTGTGGGCCCCGTGGCATGCTGTGGTGCACGGTCAGGCCGCGGCTGAGGAAGGACCCTTGGGGTCGCAGGCTCACAGCTGTGGAGTGGGAGTTTTAAAAGCCCCCCAAGAGAGGAATTAGGGAGGGAGGATGACCCCCACACTCGTGCAGGTGCATTTGGAAATCCCGAGTTTGCATATTTATGAGAGGGCATCGCTCTACAGCCTTGTCTAGGTGACCAGTAGCTTCCATTGCCACCAACATAGAGAGGAAATGCAAGAGTCTGCCTCACCTGAAGTCATATATTAGATATTTGGAAAAATTCCTTCCCTGAAAGGGTTGTCAAACCTTGGACTAGGTTGCCCAGGGCTGTGGTGGACTCACCCTCCCTGGAGGTATTTAAAAGCTGGGCAGATGTGGTGCTGAGGGACATGGGGGCAGTGCTGGGTTGATGGTTGGACTCGATCTGAAAGGTCCCTTCCAACCTAGGCAACTCTATGATTAAATCTTTCTAGAGAAACTGCTGTTTCCCAGGTCCTTGCGCCTGCTTCCGAGTGCCTGCCTAGTGGGAGATGAGCCAAGTCCAACAATTAAATGACAGTAACATTGGCTAATACTAAGCTGCACTGATTGAAAACATTTTCAGTAACTCATTACTTACGCCTTGAACTACCTTACCTCATTAAATTAGCCTTAAAGGGGAATTAAACAGTTTTACTATTACAGACGTGCAACCACTCTAAAATTCCTAACTCCCTCTGTCATCCTCGGTCTTCAACGTTTCGCTGAGACTTTTTTCCCCGAAGCAAGCGCTGCTGTGAATCTTGCATCACAATCGCACACGGGGCACTCTAAATCTGCCACTGGCACTATTATAGCCTCGTTTTTCCCATGGGTTCCCATTGCTTTTTAGTCTGCATTGAATACAAATGGCCATTCTTTTGTAACCTGGCTTACACCACCGTAGCCGGTGCTCATATTCACCCCAAAAGTTTGTTTTTTTAAAACGTCAGCGTGGTAATAGGCACAACAGGCGGGGGATATTTCTGGCAATTTGGTACAGATTACGAAATACTCCGTTTTAACTCAGCTGTTGCTCTGATGCAAATCCACGTGGCAGTTCTGCCAAACGCTGTGGCGTAGCAGGTGTCGTGGGGTTTGGGGCAAAAATTTGGATGCTCTGTGAATTCTGGCCATCGCCAGTTCTTAGCCACAACGCAGGTTTTTTTTCTTTGGCGTGTTGAAGCCAGGTGCACGCCGAACTAAATGTGCTCATCTCTTTTTGCTGGTAACTGGGAACCACAGCAGCGGGTCCCTTCCACGTCCCACCCCCAGGCTACCGACCCACCATGGCTCTCTCCGCCTTCATCATGTCTGATGGTCTCACCACGAAGCCGAGGCTCGCAATCTGTATTTGTATGTGATGAGTGCTCGTGGAAAGTGGTGGGAATTTGCCAAGAAGAACTGGGTGCCTAGCCTCATTTCAGAACTGGTGTCCAGCTATGTGAAAGCGACTGTCTGAATTCCACCATCTCACTTGGATGTCTTGTTCTTGATCCAAGTCAGGACCTCTTGCTGTGGAGACTTGACCCTTTTGAGATTTTCCTGTGAAGGTGGTGAGGCACTGGAACAGATTGCCCAAAGAAGCTGTGGCTGCCCCATCCCTGGAGGGGTTCAAGGCCAGGCTGGATGGGGCTTGGAGCAACCTGGTCTGGTGGGAGGTGTCCCTGCCCATGGCAGGGGGGGTGTGGTGGTGTCAGAATTCCATGATCTTGAAGGTCCCTTCCAACTGTAACCATTCTATGATTCTATGACCCTTCCTTTTTTTGTACAGTGACATAAGTGTGCATGGAAAGTGGTTTTATAACAAATTCTAAGCTTGGACTAGAAAAAGAAGGATGAATTAAGGATAATTAAGGATAAGGCAACAGAGTACAAATCATGTGTCTTCTGCTCCAGGCTTGCCACCCCATGATTTTAGGAGAGATGAACAAGAGTTCCGCGGTTTCCCCCCCTCCATTTTTAGAAGAATATTTCGCTATTTCAGCAGTGCTGTTGTAGGGATAAGATGGCCAGAGATGCCTATGTCTTCTGGTGATGTAATCATAAAAAAAAAAAAACAACCAAAGGCAGTAAGGTAATGGACACATCCAACTTGTTACAGCTTCAATTACAAGTTAACTGGGTTAAATGTGCAATTTACAGGGAGCTGAATTAGATTTTAAAAACAATTTGGACCATCATATTGCTGATTAAGGGCTATCTTACTGTATTTGAATCCCAGGGAAGTTTGAGCCAAACATCTAAAAGCAGCCTCGGGGCTACTGATCACCTACAATGTGTGAGGATTTATAAGAGTCCCGTGCTGAGTGCTTCTGGCATCTCTCAGCTCTCCCACATCAGGGAACGACAGGCTAGTTGCAAATGCTGATCTTAAGGGCTGGCAGGTGTAAATGGCGTGCCTCAGTTTCCATACACCTCTGCCCTCTTGGTCTCCATATGTCCTTATCGTTGTTACAGAAATACTGATGTCACTCTGCTTTCTGGCTGGAGCAACATAAGCAGGAGACCAAGGAGCCTGGCTGGTGAGAACGACCAAGCGCTTAGTTATAAAACCCTCCTTTGAAAGCTCCCTGGGCCAAACAAACACATCGGTGCTTCTGAGGTAGGAAAGTCCAGTCGATTCTTCAGATTATTCAGTGGATGTTGGTTTGGTTGGTTTTTGGTTGGACTAGATGATCTTAAAAGGTCCCTTCCAACCTAGGTGATTCTGTGATTCTGATAAATAAGAATGTGAGTTAATGCTGGGAGACCTCATTTGTTTTCTGGTTTCACTATCCTTTGAATTCATCTGGATGTTTCAGTGGTCTTGACTGTTCACTTCTGAGACTTCCCCCCTCACCATAGTCTTCCTTGTCCCTAATCTGGCTTTTTTCAAGAGGTATGTGAAGAACAGCCGGCAGATATTCTCCTTCTTCTGAAAACTCCTCCGTCCTTCTCTGCTGGGTCTCTCTGCCGAGGCGTTTGGGTGGCTTAGGCCAGCAGTCAGGAGGGATGCGGGGTGGAAGGTAGGAAGTACCTCTTCTTCTCCATACACGCAGTGTTACATCTACTTCATCCATCTCACATCTGCTTCATTTGCTAACTCCCCGAGCGGCGTTGGATTTGTAAGATGTTGTGTAATTTCCCCGAGGTGTTAATTTCTCATGCTGCAATTAAAACACCCCACCAAAATCGGAACGAAAGCCATTTCCGAGAGCAAGAAAACAGACACACGCTGCAGAGATCTTTGCCTGAGAGGTCGTTTCCTGTGATGCTGCTTGTGAATTTGACTCGGCCGAAGCTAGGAGATGTACTGTAGATGGCAGAAGGGGATCACAGCGTCGCCAGCGGATCAAGCACTGGGCTGGCACTCAGGGGAACCGGTCTGCTCCATCACACATGGAAGTCATGTCACATTGTCACTTCTCAGCTTCCCCACCCACAACGAGGAATAACGATGCCCACTTTGTGAAACACTTAGAAATAGTCTAATGAAAAGCACTATATTAAAATAAAGTATTGATATTATTGTTAATGGTTAACTTTATTTCCTACAGGTAGTTTATATTTAGGTTAATATCCCATCCTGCAGCTTCCCCTGTTGATACAGAATTATAACTTTTATGATACCTGTTTTGCTTTTTCTTTTTAATTGTTTCTTACTAGTGGGATACTGTTATTGTTTACTTTATCCTTGTAAGAGTGGTACCCTGAGTTACCCCAGCTTCCTCACAAATTGTCATTCTTGCAGTATACAGCAATAAATAACTGAGGAAAACAGATGTGACCATCTCAGATTAAGCCCTACATAAACAAAACATTTTATTGCTGAACCTGAAAGTTCTTAGACAAACTCAAAGCTGCAGCAGGTTAAGGTCAGCCTCAGTTGAAATTGGTGTTACACCTACATGTTGGGCTGCTGGGACAGAAGTGTCATAGAAAGAGGAAGGTGAGGGCACACAGCGACTGCATCTCCTGGAACTCAGAGCAAGCTGCAGAGGGAACAGGGGGTGGCCACAGCATTGTTATGGCACCGATGTGAATTTGTGGCTACTTTGGTCCAGCAGTAATCCCAGGAAAAAAAGAGAACACCTACATCCATTGCCCTTCCAGTAGATCACAGAATCTTAGTGGTTGGAAGGGACCTTTGAGATCATCGAGTCCAATCACATTAAAAAAAAACAAAAAAAAAACCACAAAAACAAACAAACAACAAAAAAAACCCCACACAAAAACAAACAAACAAAAAAAAAAGCCACCCACCAACTAAACCCCACACCCACAACCCCACACACAACACCCCAGCACAAACCAATAATCTTGGCCACTAGAGCATGCCCTGAAGAGCCACATCTACACGTTTCTTAAATACCTCCAGGGAT
>JAOQGH010000001.1:74491488-74512368 GCA_025769975.1 Gallinago jamesoni | reverse complement strand
CCCTCCAGGGATGGGGCAGCCACAGCTTCTCTGGGCAACCTCTTCCAGTGTCTCACCACCCTCACAGCAAAGAATTTATTCCTAAAATCTAATCTAAATCTTTCCTCTTCCAATTTAAAACCATTACCCCTCATTGTGTCGCTGCACTTCCAGATACTGGAAGGCCGTTATAAGGTCTCCGCGGAGCCTTCTCTTCTCCAGGCTGAACAACCCCAGCTCTCTCAGCCTGTCCTCATAGAGAAGGTGCTCCATCCCTCTGATCATCCTCGTGACCCTCTGCTGGACCCGTTTCCAACAGGTCCATGTCCTTCCTGTGTTGAGGACTCCAAAGCTGGACACAGCACTCCAGGTGGGGTCTCATGAGTGCAGAGCAGAGGGGCAGAATCACTTCCATGACCTGCTGGCCACACTTCTCTTGATGCAGCCCAGGATATCTGATGCACGCTTCTCTTGATGGAGCCCAATATCTGATCATATTGACTGGCTCCAGAGCCAGAGATCTCTTAGAAGTAAGACAGTAAGAAATGTGTTTCTTTCCTCTATTTTGTATATGCATCTGCTTGTAAAAAAAAGCACCTAAGAGAGCAAGAAAGAGGATTGTGTTTGGTTGAATATTTTTAAGAAAGTTACACCTTTTCCTTGTTAAATTTGCTCGTAAAAGGAACACTCTGTGCTACCAAATACCAAATGTTTGTACATCTGCAACACAACTTCGGATTCTTCTCACTGCTTCATTCTAGGACTGCCATCCCTTGAATGTAGGAATGTCGCTGTTGCTTACATACAGCACTTACTGCTACTTTGCAGTAAGGATTTGCTGTCTAAATAAGGGAAAGAAAAATTCTTCAGGGTTTTTATACTGTAAATTGGATAAGCACATACAGAGAACAAAATTCCTCATCTGATATATACATGTTTTCTTATCAGCCAAACTAAACCATTGCATACTTTTTCAGACCACGTTCCTCAGTGCTTAATAACGTTACCCTTGGCACAAGCCAGGAGTATTTGAATTAAGATTTAGTGTGTAAATCCAAATAAAGTAATTTTAAGTTGAAGCCAGACCTGGGTAAGTCTAGAGTAGCTCTTTCAATCCGCTCAGCAAAGGTGCCCTGGTTTCTTAGAAGTGAATGGCTTCTTAGAGATGAATAGTTTCTTAGAGGTTTCTTAGAGGAAATGAATAAAGATTCATTTCCTATATTTAAGGACTAGGATGTCAGTGGGGAGTATTTCTAGAAGCATGTATAGTTCTATCTGCCTTCTCTCTGTAGTGATCATGTATTCAAAATTTTGGCTTGACCTCCTTTGACACATTCTACTGTCTTTTCAAACTCATGCAGCCACGTATACCCCGAGTTTAACAGAATGTTTGGGTTTTGTTTAACTTCCAAATACTGATACAAAGATTGATAGGAAAACAAAATGGCAGAACTCTGTGTTGTGGATTGTTTGCAATGGCTTTAGAGAGAAAGTAGACACAGGATAACTGGGAAATCCCATTTGTAAGTAGAGATTAAAGAAGAAAGATCAGGTGAGAGGAAAAAGAGGTAGAGAGAAGAAGCAGCCATTGACAAATGTTTTTTTTCTATGAACCCTTATGATAATCTCTGGTATTTCAGCTTGAGATAAATATAGATATATGTTTCAAAAATGATGGAAAAATGAAGTTTGAAAGGATCTAGTCTGAGAAAGGTAGGAGAAAAGAGATCTCTGTATTCAAAGAGGTCACTAAAAGAGGATCAATGAGAAAATAAAATGGCATATATTGAAGGATTGCAATTCTTTATCCTACGTCCATTGGTAAATAAAAAATTGACAACATTCAAACAGCCAGGTAGGCATACAAATCCATACTTTATGACAGAAACATAAGAGGAAGGTAATCATTTGTGGCACAGCCACAGCATGGAAGGTATCTAGCTGGGAAGACACAGCTGATGGTTGAAGGCGATGCCAAACATACTGACTGATCCAGCTAGTGGTAGTAGACCATTAAATGCAATCAGAGGGACCCAAATATTATTCAGAATCAAAGTTTTCAGACAGCAAGGAGTGGCACAGCTGTAAGCTGCCTCATATTTCTGCTGTGGCTGTGGAAATACTGTGTAGATGAGAGTGCCACTGGTAAAATGACTTAGCCTGAATTCTAGCAGGCTAAACCAAGTCCCTGCTATTCTGTTGTTACCTGGCTGAGCTACAAATACATAAATAAGCTTCTGCCTATCTTGACGAGCATACCTGTAGCTGTGCCTACAATTTTGAAGTCTACCACAAACCAGTGATTTGTAGGATCCAGTATTAGTTGTACTACTCCTGCTTGGCAAATGTGTGAATTAAAAAAGATGAAAAAAGCATGCAAAATCGCTGGGGAAATCTGTCTGAAAAAATGTTGGTCACAAAAACTACGATTTACCTACCTCCTTGAAGAAAATTTTGCATGTTCACTTTGGCTGCCCCCACCACAGAGTTCCTATCTTTCCTGAGTAGCTTTCTTCGGACAGAGTTTAGCCCAGTGCAGAGGGACCTAAACTCTTTACCTTGAGTTTTCACTGTGCTTGGAATCGAGCCCAGGAAATACAGAGTCATCACCAGGTTTGTTTCTCCTCTAAACACCCCAGCAAGTGCTATGGGTTTTGCATTCGTCAAACTTAGCTCTTTATCCACATTTTTGCAAGTTTGAGACCGGTATCCAAACAACCGCAGGTTTTGTTCTGTAATCCATAGTTTCTTCTTTAGAAATCTGCATAGTGGCATGAGAAAAATCACAGATATCCAAGGAGAGCATGTTGTGGCACAAATTGAGAGGCTGGAGTGATTTTATATAATGTGGAAACGAGAGAAAACAGTGTATTACTGAAATTTTTAGGTAATGCCAGTAAAAAATGACAAAAACTATCACTGAGGGCATAGAATGTGACCCAGAAAAAATTTAAATTTATAAGGAGAGATTGTGTACAGTATCAGGAGAAACAGAACAGTATAATATTTGTAATATAATATCAGGAAAGACAGAATTTATAAAAATGAAAGGCAGCTGTAAAAAAAAAAAAAAAAAAAAGAACTGAAATACAAATAAACAGTGGAAAAGACCACCAAAAGAGACCACGGAGGGACAGGGAAGATCAAGTGAGATGTGTTTTCAGTACACTATTATACAGAGACTATAGGGATGTCTATTAAGACCTGCATGAACAAAGTACAAGGGTACCATAGTTCTCAGTTGCACACTCCTGGAAGATTGCTCCTTGAACAATAATTCGAGTCCAAGAAACTGCTTCAACAGAAAAATACTGAAGTAATGGAGCAGATTTAGAAGACAAAAAATTGAAAATGGGTGACAAGACCCATGTGGGTTACAAGATTTCATGTCAGTGGACATATAACATGATGTCTGCTTGTGCAAGCGATCTTGAAATATTAAAGCAAGAAGGGAATTTATTTAGGAAAGTACTAGGCATAACTAAAATAACACAGGTAAAATAAACACCAGTAAGTAATCATTACACTTCATCAAAATTTATAACTGTGTACTTCATAGCTGATCCTGGCCAGTCATTTGTGTTACTTTATCAACACTTACACAGCCAGTAGATATACACCAAGCTTACAAAGAAGGTCAGTGAAATGAGAATTCACAGTTCCTTGCAGCCTATGGAATGTGTTTTAAGCCAAGTTTGATCGTGTTGAGTTTGGTAAACAAACTTACCCTCTGCACCCTAAAGGGCTCCTGCAACAAAACTAGGAGCATCGTGGGGAGAGAGCATGAGTCTTGGGTGAGCTGGGCTGTATCTTTCCAGGTGGCATGGTTTTTCAATACAGTATTTCTCAGCAGAAAACTGTCAGTAGCCATTGCTGTACTTTCCTCCACTGAAGGCTCTCAGAGAGGTTCCTGCACAATGAACTCCAGAAATTATTTTGTTCCAACACAGCTTCTCTGAGTTTAATCTGGTGAAGCCCAACATCTGACCCTTTCCATGTGTTCATGATACAGTGATAGAAAGACACAGGGATAGAAAGAAAAAAAATATCAGATAACAAAATTCCTTTCACAGTGAACAGGAAAAGTTTCATGGAGAAAAGCACTCTGCACAGCTGGAGGACCACACAGATCAACCTCGTTTGCCAGAGTATCGCAATGATCTCATTTCCATGCATGATGTAGCTAAAACAGGGAGGTCTAATTAAAGCCTGCCTCGAATGGAGAAATAGTATCAGGAGCAGGGAGAAGTGGAAGGATTGGTTTACTCTGTGGCTATCATCTTAACAGAGATAGAAGACGGACTTCTCAGATTTGAAGAGATGTTCCTTTGGAAACGTTACCTTCTGTTTCCTTCCAAATGGACAAAATAAGGGCTGTCAAAAGCCCACGGGACCATCCAATTGGGCTTTAGTTAGAAAAGAACACAACAATCACTACATGAGTATTGGAGGACAAGGGAAACCAAGCTAATTTTTGTATCTGGTAATGGGACATCTAACTGCTGCGTGTAAGAACGAAGAGGTTCACTACGGGAGTTCGTGGATCTCACACAGAGCAAAGACAGGCTTTCCCACTGCTGCCATCGGCTGATGTAAAGGCCTTTCATGAAGTTGTACTGCTCCTGGCCTTGTGCTTATGGCAGGAGCTGCTGAGCGTTCCACTGACAGAATGGAAAACTCCGTGTTAAAGAAAACATCTAAAACAAAATTATTGCTCCCGGACTCCGAGGAAATAAAAGTCTGAAATTAATACGTTGTTTTTCCTCTGTAACTAGGTAAAAAGGTGCTGCCAACAGTACACCGGGTGGGGTGTAGTGTTTCTGTCATCTCTGTCTAGCCACATTTTAAAGTTCCTTGCACAAGCGAGGGTCTGGAGTTCAAATTGATCGCTGTTATCAGGTGGAGAAGGAATTTTCCTCAATGGCTTTAGGTCTCCTTGTGAACAGACAGGTAGGGAACAGAGCTGTTGACCAAGGCAGGTAAAAGAAGCTATGTCTAATAATTTGCAAGAACTGAAAAACAAAAAGATGGTCAATATCAGCTTTCATGGTTGTTTTTTTTTTTTTTTTTTTTTTTTTTTACCAGTTCTTCATGCTGCTTTCTATGATTTATCTCATCACCTGAATTCTTCCCCACCTACTTGCCTAGTTTTTTCTTCCAGCTAATCTCAGAAATTTTGAATACCCACTGCTGGAATGACTCGGTGTCAACAGAAGCCAGCAAAAGGATTTATAATGTTTGCTAATGTCAGTGAACCAAGACCTTGCTCAGTCTGCCTAACTATAGATAAATCGGGGAGTGGTGGAGGGGTGCCTGTTACCTTACTCACTCTGTTGGAAAAACAGTGTTTGTCCAGATTGTCGTCAGGCTGTATCTCTAGAGCTGGCTGCTGGTCTCCAACATGAAGCTTCAGGGACGCACCACCAGAGCTATTTCCCAAGGCAGGTGGTCGGTTTAATTTTGCATTGTAAAATATCCTGAATTTCTAAAGACTTCCAGCCAAGTTTTCAATGGAGGTATAAATCAGCTGGTAGACTGTTACTGTGAGTGCCGGGGGATTTATTTGTGTGCCTCAGTTGCAGCAGCAGCAAACCTGAATTTGAAAGTCCCAGCTGAACTCCATCCATTCCAGTGGTGCTTTAAACACATCAATCTAATTGGCTGTCCTCAATCAGCCAGAAGACTCCTTTGTAACCTAAATTATTTCCAGGTTTCGCTTTCCCACTGAGGATATTATTTCAGATTATATTTCCCCGACTACGTTAGCATGCATTTTCCAAGCTGAATCCTGTTTTATTTTCGGCCCACATTTCAAATGCCTCTGTGTTATTTCGCTGTCATCCTTCATTTGCAGTTCTCCATCTCTTATGTATATTTTCTTAAACTTTAGTTTGTATATAAATGGATTTAAAACATTGCTGCACACCTTCCCAAGTTTAGCATGTTCTTGGCTAACACTCCCTTCTGTTTGTAGGCACAGAATCAAAGAAGATAAATTTACAGGAGACCTGAAGAGGTCTCCTGGTCTATTCCCCTGCTCCACCATAGCACCAGCACTACCTAGCAGTCATTTGCCTGCTCTCTGCTCCAAAGTCTCCAAAATTAAAAATTTCATTATTTCTCTAGGCAATGTATTCTGTCCTATTCTATGAACCAGCCTTACCAACAGAAAAAGTGTCACAGTGTTTAGTTTACCTTTCTCCTGAAACTCTTGCAATGGCTGAATTACCACCACTTTGACCCTTCGTCTTAACCCACTTTCATTCGAGTGTCTTCTTTCAGGTTGACCTGAAATCTGTGCCCCCTTAAAGATAGGCTTGTGAGTCATTTTCAGTGAGGGTGAAAGAAAGGAATAGTACTCATTCCCTAACAGTCTCATTATTAATTTTTGTTTGTTTGCTTCTCAGGTTTAGCTTGAGAGTGGTCCATAAGAAAAGAGGATTTCAGAAGAGATCTCAAGGAAATGCTTTGACTTCCCACTTTAAAAAGTTTAACAGGGCAGCAACTCCGGTAGCTAACAGCCACACAAAGACACCTTAGGAAACAATTTACACAAAAGCCACAGTGAAAGCAGATTCTAAGAAATCTCGGTTGTGTTTGGTTGTAGGTCAATTCGTGGACTTCTGCTTTAAAGCAGCAGGTCACTGCTGGTGAAGGGAGTCAGCCTGACAGGCACAGTGACTTCAGCCTGCAACCCTCTGGACCAAATACCTTTCAGAAAACAGAACGAGGTTTACATTCATCTGACATCATCCTCCATCGGTGGGGGGCACTCACGGACTGATAAATTCGTTATTGTTGCCTTCATGCCCTTTCCTCCCCGCTCTTCTGACCCCGGACCACTATGAAGAATGAAAAATATTTTGTGTCTGCACAAAATAGCAGCCATTGGTCACTAGGCACGTTACTGCAACCATCTTTTTGCTTAATGTGACTCACTGAATAGCCATTGGTTGGTAGCAACTTCTGGTAACTATGGGCCTCAATTGGATCTCATCCAGTCTCTCGCAGACCAATTCAACACTCAGAGAGACAGAGAAATCTTTCCATCGACTTTAAAAAGCGTTAGCTTGGGCTGTCTCCATAGACTTCACCTTCTACTGCAATATTCGGAGCCACTTAGCTGTTCCTTGTAACCTTTTAGAGTCTGTCCATCACTTAGCCACAAGTAAAGCTAAAGAATTCCTCTAAAAATGCCTGAAAAATGTATTTTAATTTTATCTTAATCCAAGAATATTTCACACCTGTGTGTAGCTGAAGACAGTCAGGCCCCAGACACGCCAGAAAGTTTTAGCAGGATTACATAGGACAGGTCAAAGATGACCCCTGGAGGACTAATGAACCCCGGAATAACGGTGTGCTGGGGATGGAGTTGTGATGAGTTTTTAAAGAGAGATTCCACTCCCTTTAAACCAAGTGTTTTACAGGTTCAGGTAACTAAACGCTTTTTGGGAGTTCACAAATGGGGAACCAGGGTTGGCAGAGAGCTGGTGAAGGGCAGGAGGGTAATAGCACCAGTTCTCTTACTGGGGTCAAGGAAAAGCTTCGCTTAGCCTGTTCACCCCTTTCTCCCAGTTGCTTCCAAATCTCTCTCTGGACAGTGGGAAACCTCATGCATCAGCTGATCTCAGAATGACCAGTGTTTCTCTGTGTTCTGTTTTTCTTCTACAATTTGCTTGTTCCCTTTTCTCACTTTCTTCCTTTCAGGCCATTCTTTCTCTCTGTCTTTTCTCTTCCTTCACATGCTTTCACCCATATTTCTTTTTCGTCCCATCTGCTCTCTTCCACCAGTTGATCTGGTGCTTTTTTATATGTTGTATTATTCCCATTGCAGTAGCCTGAACTAAGACTGAGTTCCCATCGTACATCTTAAATGTATAGCAAGAGACAGTCCCCACCCTGAAGAGTTTATACTGTGAGGGGGCAAGAAAAGAGAAGCTAAACGAATTTCCCAAGGTCCTACAGCAGATCAGTGGCAGAGCAGAAATCAGTGCTGAAGTCTCTCAGACTGGTCTCAGTCTCACTCTAGTCCCATCTATTATATCTGTTACTTTTCTTCCTGATTTTATGTGTGAAAGTACATATTTTGTTCCTGCCAGTCTTGATCATCTGCCCATGCAGCAGCAACCTAGGGAATGGTGGGCAGACGTTTTGCATTATTGCTGTATGATGTTGTCTTCCCACACCTTCTCCCAGAACTTTGTCCTTCAAAGTTGAAGCGCGTCCTGGGATTTGCATGTAAAAGTGCTGCTCTGTGTCTGCTTTCGGTCTAAAGCCTTGATATGCTTGTGTGGGAGTTAACACATCCCTAGAGTAAGTTGCTTCAGAGCTCTGTTTCCTTTTTAGAATGAGGGAAGAATTTATCTTCTTACCCTCCTTCACCTTGCCACCTTTGCCACCTTGGCTTTTGATGGAAACTCTGCAGGCGTACTTCCAAGAGCTCGTGTATGAAATAACCAGGGAGGTACATGCTAAAAAGCACCTTTACAGGACTAATCCTGAGAGATTTTCCCCCCCTCCCTCTTCCTTTTTTCCTAAATATTCTCCTCACTGGATCTAAACGTAGGGCACTGTCACTTCAGCTGTCACCAGGTAAAAAAAAAAAAAAAAGCTTGTATTTTCAGTCACTTGAACAAGTGCTTGTTTAAATGGTCCTTTTCCAGCCCTGGGGAAAGAAAGCTGAATTTATAATCTGTAACTTTGTCAGTCTGGGCCGCATCTAGCATTTAAGAAAGGAAAAACAAATCAAAAACCCCAAGCCCAGCACACAAGCTTATTGGAGTGGCAAACAGAAGGCATGAAATTAAGAAAGAATCTCCGTGGACCGTTTCCTCTCCAGAGAAAATCCTGAGCTTGGAGACATTTTGACAAGCCAAATGCTGGGGTTGTCTGATTATAGGTGCTGCTGTCAGTAGATTTATTTTGTGGGTCTCTTCAGAGATTATCTCCAGTTCCGTGGTTTTGTATTCCGATGCAGGGCGCGTTTTGTATTTCGATTGCGTATGTGTTGGAGATATTCATTAGGCTTTTCAGAAGGATATTCCATAGCTGTAAGCCTTTTAAATCGCATACAATGTGTTTCTTATTTCCCTATGGCATTCTGCTTGCATCTGCTTGGTATGTGGAACGTCCAGGCCAGCCGCATTTCACTGGACCGTTTGTCTCCCAGTGATGGAGCACGTGGCTGATAATACAGGGACATGTAAGCATTCATGGTGCTTTTCTTTTGAAAGCACGTGCCTAGTGTTTAACACAGTCAATACTTTTAGGGACAAAAAAAAACAAGACGGAATTGTCTTCTGTACCCAAGAAGAAGGGGAAATATTGGAGCATTTGTGCTTGCGGAAACTTCACGTTTAAGGTTCCTAGAAAATGGACTTGAAATTCCTCCTCCTAAGGCAACGATGAGGATTCACAAAGAATGTTGATAATGTTTGTTAGTTTATTTGCTTGTGAAAAAGCTGGATCTGCCTCAGTGGAGGCAGAACCAGTGCATTCCTGCCTCACCAGTTTACTGAGGGCTGGAGCTGGCAAGCAGGGCAAAGACTTAAGGAAAGAAATACTGCAAGAATGTCTGAGGGAGAAATCCCCCTCTTCTTCCTTTTTTTTTTTTTCCTCTTCTGCACTCATCGCAAAGGAGAAAAGCCTAAGACCTGGGCTGAGATTCCTTAAATTCCTCAAACACCACGGAGCTGCCTAAATTCCCTTGCCTCTACCAAGTGTTTTCCCGCAGGTCACTAAGCATCTGAACATCTGCTGCTGGATAGATGTACTTCACCCCTTTCCCCGACTAGGGTGAGTGCATTCAACCCTAGTTAAGCTCTATTAGTCTCCACAGGAGCTCTCCATGTAGTTCAGCTGCAGAGTTGAGTCTTATCAATGTTTTCAGAGCCCACTTCCTAAGTGAGGCTCCAGACAGACAAAGGAAGTTTCTTTCCTTGCCTTGTGCTGGGCACTTGGATGAACCAAGTTGGGTTCATCCAACTGGGGTTGTTCAGTCTGGGGAAGAGGAGACTGAGAGGAGACCTCATCGCTCTCTCCAACTGCCTGAAAGGAGGGTGTAGAGAGGCGGGGGTCGGTCTCTTCTCCCAAGTTACAGATGATAGGACAAGGGGTAATGGCTTCAAGTTGCACCAGGGGAGGTTCAGGTTAAATATTAGGAAATATTTCTTTACTGAAAGGGTTATCAGACATTGGAATGGGCTGCCCAGGGAAGTAGTTGAGGTACCATCCATGGAGGTGTTCAAGAGACGAGTTGACATGGTGCTCGAGGATATGGATTAGTGTTGGGTGGTGTTTTGTGTGGTGTGTTTGTGGTGGTGTGGGGGTTTTTTTTGTTGTTTTGTGGGGGTTTTTTTATTGATTGGACTAGATGATCTTAAAAGGTCCCTTCCAACCTAAGTGATTCTGTGATTCTGTGAACCAGTTAGCATCCAGGGTCAGACCTCTCTTCAGCCCAAGCACGTGTGTATTCGTATCTCCAAAGCAGACGGTGAATACTCAGGTCAACAACTTCAGATCAGCAGACTAAGCCAGCCTCCCTTCCACAGATAGCTCTGTGGTTGGATGTCCAACTCAAAGGCAGTAATCATAGCACATAGAGCAGGGACTGCACCTGACCCTGGCGTAGGCTGTTCCTCTCTACCTTGCAGGCAGGGGCTTTCTTGGCTCAAACACAAAGCTCGAGAAGAGAGCTTAGTGGTGGGAAGCCCAAACAGGGATGGACGCTCTCCCACCGACAACTAACTTTAAGCCATCTCCCATTCATTGGTGACTATATAGGTGTCTCCCCTAGTTTTTTGGGATGCTGTATTTTGGTACACTTGACTCTCCACGTGTGCTATTTTCTGGGTGCCTTGCTCGATTGAGGGCCCTGAATTTGATCGAATGGGTGTCTATAAGCTAGGAATCCTTTCACGTATCTAGCACGGAAATCTTCCTCACGAGACTGGGGTAGACCTGCTAGAAGAACTCCACAGAGTTATCAGGATAGCTGTTCTCCCTGCCTTCCCTTTTCAGCAGTTTCCAGTTTTATGTAACAGGGATGTTGGGTGCATATTCTGCTGTTTCCAAAATGAAGATATTTAACGAGACAGTTCATATTCACTAAGGAACTGCCACGGTTTTAATCTTTTTGCTGCTTGTTAATGTTATTCAAAGATTAAAAAATCCCAGTATCGTGCTTTCTAATGGGGAAAACTGCACTGTTTTAGTAACTCCGAATCTTAACAAGACATAACTGTACCCATTTTGTTTCCCCACTTAAAATTTTGCACGGCGTGACGGAGCAGGAGGCGCCATCAAATGGGCTCAGTATCCCCTTTCACAAATAAAGCGTGTACAAAGTGTGTCAGCATTTCAACTGGGGCCCTTCTCCTGAAGGCCGTTAATTAGTGCAGAACGCAGACTTCAGTTCTTTTGCCAGGGTAGATGAAAATGATTTTGGAAGACAGCCCAGACAGAGGAATTTGTCATAGGTTAGAACTGTTCCAACTCTAAGAACCAAGTGTACGGCTTATGCAAATCACTTTGCTAAACACAGATTCTGTGTTAATTTTTTGAAGGCTTTTTCTTTGACTAGCAACAAGAGCTCACTTGCCAGATCTTGTCTGAAATCAAAAAGAAGTGATTCCTTCTCTGCGCCCCCCCCCAAAAAAAAAAGAAAAATGTTTCTAGTTTAAAACATGTCGAGAAGGAGCCGAGATGTAAGAATAAGGCAAATGTTCATAGGAAGTAGAGATGGAAAAGCCCGATGACATCACCGCTCCATCTGCCCAGGGCCGTCAGATTCCTCAGTACAATGTGCTCCACAGTACATTGAAGATGAGGCTGGAAGAAGCACTGAGCAGTGTCTCAGACTGCTCTGAAGAAATGGCTCTACCCATTGAATGTCAGACCATTTTCCCGATAACTGGCAGGTGTCGTCACCATTCCCTCCAATAGAGCTATTCATAGCACATAAATCTGAATGCAGGTAGGTCTGGCGTCTCTTTCAAATTATTAATGCTGAATTTTGTCACCTGTTACCAAGTTTTTTGGTGCTTTAAAATTTGCTAAAGTGACCTTTGAAATATTGACAAAATCAAACAGAAGGCAAAGCATGAATGTTATTTGCCCAGTTTCGCGTTTTAAGTTCTCCAAATGTGAGTGCATCAGAGATTAAACTCATCTCCAAAAGCAAGACCTCGTATACCTTGTTCAACCACACACCTAGTATGACTTTTTATAGAAGTTTCTGAAAACGCCTCAAAATGGCAATATTCTGCAGGGATTAACAATCACTAGTGTCAGTACAGAGCATCAGAGGGAGTCATGATGGGATCATTTGCAGTAGAAAGTTTCTGCTCATTTTCCTTAGATAACATGTTAAATCAAAGTTGAGTGACTTTGTCATTCCACAGTACAAAACCTCATTAGATTAACTTTTTTTTGATGTTTCCATCATGCCACCTTTAAAACTGCTTTTGAACCCTAAGGGGCAATAATTTCATTTTGGATCCACACAAAAACTGAATCACCCTATCCTTGATAAATATGGAGGTTCAAATGGGAAATTGTCCTCAAAATATAAAGGGTTAAGGGTTAAAGGGTTAAAATATTTAAGGTTTAATGTATGAGCCACCTATCATAAGGATTTAAATATCTCTTAATTTATTACAAGCCATAAAATACAAGGAAAATATATCTAGTAAGACACTTTCAAATTATTAAAATACCTATCTTACAATCTTTAGGACTCATGGCTTTGACAATTCCATATGAATTATACATACCCTTGCATGGATTCTTCCTAAATAATTATTTGTTGTTTTCCTAAAAATATGAGGGATATGACAAACATAGATTGTACTGAACACATTCTTCTACATTCCCTACGAGCTTGTGAATCTAATTTCTGTAGTAATTTCCAGATCTAATTACTGCTGTGATTTCCAGTTAGAAGGTTATACTTTAGATTGAAAATGTTAAAAAAGAAAACTTTCCTTTGCCACTACGACTCCCTGATCCCACAGTTCGTTACTTGTTATAAGCTTGCTCTGAGGTCTACAGGAAAGGAGTTGGGTTTTATTGTCACAGACTGATCTCCAGAGCTTATGCAAGCTCAAGGAAACGCTACCATCTTTCATTGCTGCTATTTTTCATCCCAGTCTTTTTCTGCTTTCTCCATTTGAACCCAGTGGTCTCCTGAGCGGATGAGATCTCTTTATAGAGGACTTGGACAAGAGGATTCAAGTCATACTGACTCCTTCTGTGGCCACTGTAAAGCGAATCAATGGTCACAGAATCATAGAATGGTTTAGGTTGGAAGGGACCTTTAAAAGTCACCTAGTCCAACTCCCTTCCAAACAGCAGGGACATCTTCAACCAGATCAGTTTGCTCAGAGGCCCGTCCAACCTGACCTTGAGTGCTTCTAGGGTTAGGGCACCTACCACCTTTCTGGGCAACCTGTTCCAGTGTCTCACCACCTTCATTGTAAAAAAACTTCTTTCTACGTCTAGTCTGAATCTACTTTATTTTAGTTTAAAACCATTACCCCTTGTCCTGTCGCAAAATAACTTCATTGATCTGTTTAGTTTCAGCACCAGACTGCACAGAAGATTTTATAATTGCCTGGAATTTTGTCTTCATCTCAGCAATGCTGGAGAAACAGTTCCCTGTGATGACAGGGAGCTTGTTAAGCTCGTTAAGAAGCTGGCTGCATTTGATGCCCCTGCATCCTAAAAGCCAGCTGTGTGCCTGCCTTACCTTGTGTGCCAGGCTCACCAAAGCCTGTTAGGTGAGAAAAGAGGTGGAAAAACAGCAGGAGTGGGGTTTTGAGCCCTCCAGCAGGGAGGAGGAGTAAGGGGGAGCGGTGGCTGGAGGGCAGCAGGAGAGCTGGGACGGCACCCAGAGCTCCCTGGGCATCTGGGCATCCCACCCCTGGGGAAGGAGCTTCCCTACACCCTGGCAGCACCCAAAACTGCAGGGAGTTGCTGATGCCTGAGGAATTCAAATCTAAACCCAAATGAAGTGTATCTGGAAAAAAAAAGAAAAAAAAAAAGTAGCCATACAGGTCAAACTGGGAATATTTGGTATGCTTATAGGTGCAAGGAGTGAAATCCTAGCATTACTGGTCTCAGTGACAAAAATCCCAGCAGATGGTGCCAGCACTTCCCTCAATGAAAAAAATGAAACCGAATTCCACTGAGCGTTCATCAAAGAGAAACTGGATAAAGGCTTTAGGCTTCGCAGCCTGTGTGGTTCAGTAGAGGCTGTGAAGTGATGACACCGGTGTGCATAATGCCAGGATAGATACAAAAAAATGATATATTCTCCTTTTGAAAAGTGTAAATCATTCCAGAAATATGTTTGTTTCCTGGCTGTATTTAAAACAACTTCTTTTTCTTTTTTTCTTTTTTTCTTTTCTTCTTCTTCTTTTTTTTTTTTTTTCTTTATCCGCAGAATTTTTTCGGGAGAGTGCTGAGTTGAGTGAAAAGAGAAGACAGACCTGGCTTTGAAGCAGAGATACTGCTGTTGAAAGTAGGATTGTCACCACAAGCACTATTCCATAAACACATCAAGGCTTAAGCAAAAAATCACTGGTTGAGGTTAAACCTTAGACTTAACCATGGTCAGAAAATATGTTTTTAAAGTTGATACCTTTACACTAGATGCTGGTTAGTGTTTAGAGCTCTATTAAGTAACAGTGCTTAACTATTGCAGGGGTTTTGTTTGCCTGGTTGCTTTTTTTTTTCTTTTTTTCTGCAAATCCAACACTAGCAACATTTCACAAATGCCATTTTTATACTCTTGTAAAAGCAGTGGGAGGAGAAAAAACTTTTCAGATTTAGCCACAACTGTACAATGGGGCTTTAGAGGAATATTGTCTTAGTTTCTTTCCTTCCCGTGGTGTTTCCTACCAGGAGGGTTAAGTATTTCCTTCTTTCCTGCTTCCATCCTTCACAGATCAGCAGAGATCTGAAGCAAAAACCTCCAGTTACATCAGCGAGGCCGCGTTTTGTCTCGAGGTCCTGTTAGAGCAACATGTGAACTTACCCCATCCCTTACTGCCTTTCAGCTGATTGAACTTGTAGGCACCTGAGATGCAGAAAAGATAGGTACTGACTGCTGTTGAAGACTTAAAAAAAACAACCAAAAAAGACATCAAGACATCACAAGACGTCAGTTGCTGCCTTTTGCAAAGGAAACATGTTGGTCAGAAAATAAGCTGCATTCCCAGTAGGATCTTTGAAGTTGACACAAAGCATTTCTAGGAATTATGCATGTTTCTTTCCGTGGCAATTCAATGCGTTTCTCTCTCTTTTCCCCCCGCCCCTGCCTGCCCAAATCTTTAGCTTCAGTTCAACAAGAGTTGCTGAGAACAGCCCTGACATCCTTCTCCAGACATATAAATGTAAAAAAAAAAAGCCCTGAGGCCTGATTGTATCTGTCGTTTGTACCAACGCTCGTGGGCTTCGAAGGCTGGAAACAATCCTCTGCCAGGACCATGAAGACGAGATTGAGGTGATATTTATTCTTTCCATTTTACGGTCAGAGAGGCAAGACCCAGGGGCAGTGGCACCAAAAGGCACCCAGAGCCAGGAGCTGAGCCTGGAGTTTGGGAGCCATCTCTCTGAGCAGCTCCTGAGCCTCTCCAATGTATGGCTGCTACTCCCCGTTAGCATTTCCCAGGGCCTGGCTCCTTGACAAGTCTCGGGGAGGTTGGCTGCGACACGAGACTCCTCGTGGTGGCTACCAGCCACCTCTGAGATTCCCTCAGCCCGGGCTGAGGCAAGCGAGGACAGGTATCTGCCAAGGGCTGCAACAGGGCCAGTCCTCTGGAGGAGCAGCTTCTGTTGTGCCAAAAGGCAGCTGCCAGGTCCACCACGTCCTCAAGAAGAGTCTTCAGTTCCTAGCCAGGTCAAGTCAGCTGCCATTTGCCACCAGTTTGGACAACTCAACCTGGCTGGGTGGCTCCCCTCCTCTCCTGCCTCTACTTGGTGGGGCTCCCTGCAAGCTGCTGTTTGCAGTGGGCGCTCCTCCTTTCCCCCTTCCCAACTCCTGCACCTTCCCGGGTGTTCTCTCACCCCTCTGCATCACCGGTCCTCCTTTTCACTTGCCCCATAACCCCTTGATGTAGCGTGCACTGGCATTTTGGGCTAGGGGAGCCCTCTTCTCCCTGTAGAGCTGGTGGGGTGGTTTGTGTGTCTGTCACACTGTCATGTACCCCGGGGTTGAGTTGGGCTGGTGTGAGCCTAGTCTGTCTCTGGACCTCACCAGGCTGTTGTGGGTATAGAGGTGGGTCTCAGGGAGCGATTTGGAAGAGAAGAAGGTGGAGCTGGGGGGTTTCATACAAATATATTCATTGAAGGGCCACTCCAGTGCCACTCGGCAGAGGCTGGGGATGCACAATGCCTTCAGGGATGCTGCCCCAGCTCTGAAGATGACCTGTCACTGGTGTGACCATGGGTGGAATGCAGACTCCCTGCCCTGTGCTCCTTGCCTTGTCCATGACAGCAAGCTCTCCATTGCTGGGGTAAGAGTGTTCCTCCCTTGCTTATATCTGTGCCTCCATCTCTGCTCTGGTCTCATTTTACAACAAACTATACCTTCCCCCTTTCTTTAATTCTCTTTTCTGCTGTTCTTCAGCTTTCTGCCTTGTGCATATCCGATACTTGCATCTCTTGTATTTTCTATTTATGATCTACGTACAGTTTAATTCCTATTATGTCTATTTGGTTCCTATATAAAGCGAAGTTTATTGTTGGGGCTGCTCCAAAATTGGAAGGAAAATGTCATCGCTTTTTTTTTTTTTTTGCTCTCCCTCAAAATTTGAGGTTTCACATTCGGCTCTCTGAGTGGGTGAGAGTTTTGCTGTTTTCAGAAACATTTTAGTCAAAACCTCCAACTCGGTCATCCAACAAAATCTGAAATCGTGCTGAAAGTTTTCACTGAACCTTTGAGCTCCAGCCAGCTCTGCTCTACTGCCACAGTTCTAAAATAATGTCACTTTGTGGCCATTTCCTAATAAATAGCTGCCAGTTTGGGGAGGGAACAAGCCATTGTTTTTAAAAGCATTGACTGCCTTGCAGAGTCCATCTCATGTAGTAACAAAAGATACCTAGAAAGAAAACAGAAAGATGCCTCAGGTTCAACAGACCCAAATTTTGAAGGGAATATCAAGATTGGTAAACCCTTGTCAACAGGCAGAGCAAGGCTCTTTGCAAGCAGTGTGCGTTCGAAATATCATCATTAACAGCTCTCAAAAGATGAAGCAGAACTTCTCAGGAGGTAACAAAGGCAAAAACAGCACAGGTTTGGAGAGGTTTTACAGCTTACATCATGGGTTACACCTTCTCTTCTGCTGTATTCACAGCTGTGCTTCATTACAGTGTGGCTGAGGTACCCAGAAAATGGGCTGGGAAAACACCTCCCAGCACATGGTGGGATCACTTGGGGGTACACCACAATGGGCTTGGGAGGGTTTTGGTACCTCATGGCTTTGAACTTCATCCCTGTGCCTCCCTGGCCTGTGTTTCAGCTCTCACTTCCATGGGTCAGAGACGGACATCCCAGGTGGCAGGCATAGAAAGTGATATTACTGGTAGATACAACCACATGGGTATTGCATATTAAGAAGTGGATCATTTTAAGAAGACCAAAAGAATCAGACTTTAAGGCCGTAACAGTTCCAGGTGTTAAGGCAATGAGCAACAAGCCTGTAAGGTGTGATGTCTTCACCGATTTTCCTGGTTGTGGAAAAACATATATGTGTGATACTGCTCATGTGCATATCAATGAGGAGATCTGGCCTTTCATGACAGCAATGAAAGACCCGACTTAGCACAGAAGCACACACCAAATTTCATGAAGGTGCTTAATTTCCATTATTTCCTTTTTTTTAAACCTTTCGAGTGCTCTGCCAAAATGAGGGACTCAAATCACACCCCTGAGCTTTCCAAAAGGTAGACATTAATAGCCCTTAGCCTAGAGTCGTAGTGAACCCACTGTTCCTACCAATAGAAGAAATGACTGGAAGAGCCCCAAACCCGATCGTGGTCTTTGTCACAGGAGGTTCTTGCCGGCCCCAGCGACGTCCCAGCTTTGCATTCTGCTCGCGGCTCTCGGGGCAGCTGCTTGCAACAACGAGGGCTCTGTTCCCTCTCTCCCCGGCAGGAAAACAGAAGCATGGTGAAAACATAAGCTCCTCAGACAAGATTAAATGCGAGCCATGTAGTGATGAACGCCACAAGAAGCATTTAGGTTTCCATTCTCAGATGCCCTACTGCCTCGAGTAGATGCCGCTCTAGGACCACCGAGCTCGCCCTCCACCTGTGTGCCTGTTTGTGTGTTCCTCATCCCTGCTGCAGATATGGAAATATGCTGGGGTCCTACCTAAATTCAGCTGCCAGGGGTTCCTCGGTAAATCTGTGAGCACATTTGGAGCAGAACGCAAGGAAAGCAGAATTTCCGCCGCTATTACTGTAAAAGAAGTCACTAGGACAGAGCCCGGAGCTCTGCCAGCTCATACCAACCCTTGATCTGACTGACCGTGCTTTCCTCTAAATCAGAAAGCAAAGTCATTTTCACAAATAGGCAGAGGGGTCAGGAGGAAAAAAATAAATTCAGTAAGGTAGACGTTTTTAGGCTCTTTTGGATTCCGGCTTTTATGCAGAAGCAATTAATAGACAAATACATGTTATATGTCAGAGCTTGGCAACTTCCATCCCAAACCAGCACAGTGCTGTGATTAACTGCATGGGTCGCACTGTATAGTCTGTCCTGTGACAGTTGGAAGAACAGTCTTTTCCCTTGATAACGCCCGAGTGTCAGGTTCAGGGAGCCCAAGTAGATTTGGTGGCCGTGCCTTCTCCCGTGACTGAGATTAGCTACCATCTGGTAACGCTTCAGAGGAGAACCTTTCCCCATTGTCGCTTCCTTTGTCTGATGGCCTGTAACATCTGACCTCTGCTTCTCAGGTCGTGGCCTTCACCTCCTTCCCTTCCAATAGGAATAACGACAGCAGGGTTAAGTTTATATGATACCTCTGGTAAGTGCTACTTGTGAGCGCCGGGCTCTCGCAGCACTCCATCCTTCCTTTGATGCTAAAGTTTCTGTTTTGACCTCCTCGTAACATTAAATCAGCCTGCCCTATCTGCCACCAATCTGGCCCCCTTGTTTGCAGGGGTCTGCACTCCTATTTCTCTCTTCTGCCTCATGGTCTATGAAAACCCTGAGATGAAAGTGAGTCCCAGTTGTCTTGGCAAGGGTAAAATTATTTTCTTTTTTCCTTAATCAGAGACTTAAATTCTCTCTCTCGTTCAATTTTATAGCTTATTCCTTGTTCCATGTGATGGACTTAAGGGCCACCAACCATCACAGCAAGAGACAGTTTCGGCCCCAAAGCACTTCCCCTCTGATGTCAAACAGAGGACATTTTTCATTTATGTTTATTAAAGGACTGAATTCCATGGCAAGACTCCCATCAGCTACTGTGAGAACAAGATTTCATGTTAAGTGACTTCCTTAAATTCATGGCAGAATGTTCCGGCAAGACAAGTATGGTGCCTTAAATTCCTGAACCTCTGTCCTGGCTAGTAACTGCCCGAGTGCATCCCTCCTTATAGGGACCCTGCACCAGTGTCACTGGCAAGAAGAGCATCTCTGCTTGTGGCCTTCAGTAATAGCAGGACTCTCCATGGTCTTCCGGCGTCACTCCTACTACTGCTGTGCAGTAGCTTCCCATTCTCTTCACACAGACTAAGAAGCTCCAGCTGATAGAGAAGTCTTCTTCAGAGAATTTACATAACTGATAAACTTGAAAGCCTTGGAAGCAAGCATCTACACATGTGTAAGAGGTATAGACATGGGAAGGGAAATACAAACATGAACCTTGCATGAACCTGCCAATTCCTGATCTTGGAGTGGAAGTTCTCCCTGTACAATGGTAGGATTTTACTTTCTGTGGGCATTCAGGCATGTGTTTCTGAAGAATTCAGATGTGCTGGTGCTCCACTGGCTTGGAAATCAGTTCAAGGCACCTAATTGCTTTTAGGTCCCTTAACTGCTAGGAGACTGGCAAGAAGAGATGCTGAATGCATTGGCAGTTGGATGCTATACCCGCCAGTATCCTAGAAACCAGATTGTGCAAATCCCACAGCCATCTCTTCCTAGTCACTGCCACTGCCTGGGGTCACAGAGCGTAAGCAACGTTTGGGTCACAAGCTCTGCAAGCGTGTGGCTGCACCGTGTGGCCACCAGCGAGACCGTGATTACACAGGGATGGCTGAGAAATCTGAATCCCTAGTTCTGGGAGAAAGCAAGGCAGGAAAGGTAAGAGCAACCATCCTTAGGTCACCTTGGGAGGAAGCTACAGGCCCGTGATGGAGTGGGGACCCTCAAGCATCCATCACCAACCTCTGCCCAATTTTATCCCAGGGCACCTCTTCCCTGGTTCTCCGATGTGTGGATCTCTGTCATTCTGCTTTCAGTCATGAAATTGGTATGGTTTTGGTATGCAGTTCCTGGCTGGGGAAGGCTGGAGACTCCCGAGGCACAATTCACCACAAAGATGCCTTTAAGAAGTATGGCCAGATGGTGCCATCACTGTGGTCAGGGCCTACATCAGATGCAATTTCCTTTCTAGGCACTTTTCAAACTTGTTTCTCTGACACAGCTGTGTGAGTGCCACACAGTCTGTTGAAAGAAAAAGGTGCTCTCTCCACTGTCACTGTCTCTTGGTGGAGAGTGTGACCAGTAGGTTGAGGGAGGTCATTCTCCCCCTCTGCTCTGCACTGGTGAGGCCACAAGTGGAATACTGTGTCCAGTTCTGGGCTCCCCAGGTCAAGAGAGACAGGGAACTGCTGGAGAGAGTCCAGCGTAGGGCAACAAAGATGCTGGAGGGATTGGAGCATCTCCCT
>JAOQGH010000001.1:74467360-74486604 GCA_025769975.1 Gallinago jamesoni | reverse complement strand
AGGTCCATGTCCTTCTTCTCTTGAGGGCTCCAGCCCTGCACACAGTGCTCCAGGTGAGGTCTCACCAGAGCAGAGGACAGTGGCAGAATCCCTTCTCTGGACCTGCTGGCAACACTTCTTTGGATGCAGCCTAGGATGGGATTGGCCTTCTGGGCTGCAGGTGCCCACTGCCGGCTCATGGCCAGCTTCTCATCCATCAGCACCCCCAAGTCCCTTTCCTCAGGGAAATTAGAATGGGTGTATAGATGTTAAAAACACGCAGCACAGACAGGCAATCACAGCAGTTTGCGATAACTGGGAGATGCGGCCTGCATTGTAAGACTGTCAAGCTGTATTAAAAATAAATAAATAAATAAATAAATAAAAGGAAATTTGCTACATATTTGATTTTAAACTTTTATTCTCACAGCCTAGGATAAGGTCAGGGCTGGAGCAGGACCGAGACTGGAGATAGAATTATGGTTAAGGATAAACACATCTGGGACTTCAGAAGTGAAGCAAAACAAGCACATGCAGTTTTCATTTGGTTATCGGTGATCTCTGCTGGTTTTCCTGAATAGATGAAAGAGACGAGGTGGCCAGCAAATAGGACCTGGATCATGTTGCTAATGAAGCTGTAATTTGCATATATCTCACAAACCAGGTTCCGTGTTACTGCAACAGGCAGGAAAACCATAACCTCCTGATCAGTGCTAGGGGGGTTGGGAAGTGGCCCCGCGCTAATCATTACAAGCAGGGTGTAAGGTGTTTGGACTCAATTTCACTTTGGCCATGGACTTGCTGTAGGAACTCCATTAAGTCACGGGCTTCTGCTTTTCCCCTCACCTTTGGTCTAGTTTTATTTAGTCTGAAAGCCTGGGAACAGGCACTATCTATTAATGTGTCTTCTTCAGCACCTGGCATGACAGGGCCTGATGTCACAAGGAGAGACTACATCCTTCAGAAAACACAGACAAAAACCTGTACTAGACGAACATCTTTTACACTGTGATTATCCGCAACACCGTGGTCCAGCAGCAAATAAAAAGTGGGCAAAATCATCTGGCAGGAAGGAATGGGGATAGGCTCTGCCTTGTCCAGAAACATGATCTTCCCTGCCCTCCCTTTACACTCATTTCCACTGCTTGGAAAAATCAAGATCCATCACTTCCTCACTTTCAGTCACAATGGCTCTGCCAGTTCAGTAAGACTGGGTTTGTTTCTAGGTCCCTTGGATTTATTTAAAGGTAAAACCCTTTTGGGGCTCTACGACCCCTAGAAGGGGTTCTACAACCCTTAGGGTTGTAGAATTGGCTTTCTGCTATGTCAGAATCCTGCTTATCAGCCTGACTAGTGAAGAGGTTTGCACCCAGAAAACCTAGGACTGCAGCATCCATTTCTACACCAGCTAAATCTATGTGAGGTTCCACAGCATACAACAGGGCTTCCCATGCCAAAACTTCCTTCGGCTGTACTTCAAAGATCCACCATAACCAAGGAAAACATAAACAGAGGTTGTCATTGCTCCATCCTGTAACATCAGAGGTTACGTTACAGAGGTCATCCTCCCCCTCTGCTCTGCCCTGGTGAGGCCCCACCTGGAGCACTGGGTCCAGTTCTGGGCTCCCCAGTTCAAGGACAGGGAACTGCTGGAGAGGGTACAGCAGAGGGCTACAAAGATGATGAGGGGCCTGGAGCACCTCCCTTATGAGGAGAGGCTGAGGAACTGGGGTCTTTTTAGTCTTGAGAAGAGAAGGCTGAGGGGGGATCTGATCAATGTTTATAAATACTTAAAGGGAGGGTGTCAGGAGGACGGGGCTGGTCTTTTGTCAGTGGTGCCCAGTGACAGGACAAGAGGAAATGGGCCCAAACTTGAATATAAGAAGTTCTACCTAAACATGAGGAGGAACTTCTTTCCTTTGAGGGTGGCAGAGCCCTGGAAGCGGCTGCCCAGAGAGGTGGTGGAGTCTCCTTCTCTGGACACATTCCAAACCCACCTGGACACGTTCCTGCACAACCTGCTCTGGGTGGCCCTGCTTTGGCAGGGGGGTTGGACTGGGTGATCTCCAGAGGTCCCTTCCAACCCCATGTGATTCTGTGATTCTGTCAGCAACAACAGTCACAATGTTGTGCTCTGAAGACATACCCAGCAAGGTCAACAGACTCAATTTAGAGCTGACAGTGTTACTCCGTTGAAGCCGGTGGAGTTATTTCTGAGTAAATGAGAGGAGAAACCAGCCAGTATTTTTGTCCTGTGGAACTGAGGCACCTCCAAGAACACTGACGTTTCCTGCTTTCTCTACAGGACCACAGGTAACATTAAACTTAAATTAAATGCTTAAGCTAAAACCAAATACTTAAATTTAGCAACATAGAAAAATAAAGATAACACTTGTTAAGTCTTCAGTGACTCAGACTGTCAGGCAGTGCATGAGTAGCAAGACATCATCTTAGTGCCTTACGCACTGAGATGTTTCAAAGATAGTGTCTTCTTAGAAAGAGATCAAACGCGGACCTGTTTTGCACAGCTGTGTTTTGCACCGGTTCTTCCAGAATTCTGCAGTTCTTTCTTCTCTGTTTTGTTCCAGATTGTATGGATGAGGGTCTCACATCAGGTACTTCTCAGAGGCCCTTTTAGGAGGAACAGGATGTTTGAGGCATCAAATTGTATCCCACAGGACTTGCAGGATTAGACCATAGGGCAGTTTATGCTCCCACTAGAGCAGGTTGCTCCAAGCCCCATCCAGCCTGGCCTTGAACCCCTCCAGGGATGGGGCAGCCACAGCTTCTCTGGGCAACCTGTTCCAGGCTCTCACCACCCTCACAGCAAAGAATTTCTTTCTGGTGTCTAATCTAAATCTCCCCTCTTCCAATGTAAAACCACTGCCCCTTGTCCTGTCACTGCAATTCTGTGATAAAGTGTCCCTCCCCAGCTCTCCTGGAGCTCCCTTCAGATATTGGAAGGCTGCTCTAAGGTCTCCCTGGAGCTTTCTCTTCTCCAGGCTGAACAACCCCAGCTCTCTCAGCCTGTCCTTATAGGAGAGGTGCTCCATCCCTCTGATCATCCTCTTGGCCCTCTGCTGGACCCGTTCCAACAGGTCCATGTCCTTCCTGTGTTGAGGACTCCAAAGCTGGACACAGCACTCCAGGTGAGGTCTCATGAGCACAGAGCAGAGGGGCAGAATCACCTCCTGTGTCCTGCTGGCCACACTTCTCTTGATGCAGCCCAGGATGGGGTTGGCTCTCTGGGCTACAAGCACACACTGCCGACTCATATTGAGCTTCTCATCCACAAGCACTCCCAAGTCCTTCTCCTCAGGACTGCTTTCTAGGCATTCTCCACCCAACCTGTATTTGTGCCTGGGATTGCCACGTCCCAGGTGCAGGACCCTGCACTTGGCTTGGTTGAACTTCATGCAGTTTGCATGAGCCCACCTCTCCAGCCTGTCCAGGTCCCTCTGGATGGCATCCCTTCCCTCCAGCATGTCAACCACACCACCGAGTTTGGCATCTTCAGCAAACTTGCTGAGGGTGCACTCTACCTCACTGCCCATGTCTCCAACAAAGATGTTGAACAGCACAGGTCCCTGTATGGACCCCTGAGGAACACCACTCATCACTGGCCGCCAATTGGACATTGAGCCATTGACCACAACCCTTTGAGTGTGGCCATCCAGCCAGCTCCTTATCCACTGAGTGGTCCATCCATTGAATCCATGACTTTCCAATTTTGAGACCAGGATGTCGTGCGGGACAATGTCAAATGCTTTGCATAAGCCCAGGTAGATGACATCTGCTGCTCTGCCCTTTTCTACCAAGTGTGTGGCAGTATCATAAAAGGCCACTAAATTTGTCAGGCACGTTTTGCCCTTGGGGAAGCCATGTTGGCTGTCTCCAATCACCTCCTTATTTTCCATGTGCCTTAGCAGAGATTCCAGGAGGATCTGCTCCATAGTTGTGCCAGGCACAGAGGTGAGACTGACTGGCCTGTCATGTTCTGTTATGTTCTGTCTCTTCACTTAGCTATGAAATGGTGCTCTACTTCACCAAATTTTGGCAATCGTTTGCCTTATCTTGTTCTCCTAGACTGTCACACCCCATGTGGTCTATGCTGGGATGGTATATTATACTCATCCTCTCCTGACACAACAAATATGTGGGAGCAAGAACAACACGGCGTGAGAAACTGAACATCAAGGATCCAGTATCTGGTCTTTTCAAACATTAGGTCTGAATAATCGGATGGTTGACTCTGAACTTTTCCTCTGCATTGCACACAGATCAAAGCAGGAAAACCATGATCCCTCTGGATCACTAAAGGACTGCCCTGAAGAATTCCTCTTTTCCCCTTATGCAGCATGTTAAGCCTCTGGCTTTTGCCCTGCCAGACCAGAGGCTGGTGAATAGTTATGGTAATTTTTGTGGCTGATGAATTATTCTGTGGAACAATTCTTGTACTGTTACTATTATTTATTATTTGCTGAGTGCTGGCAACATGCTTCCATCCTGAAAGAGAGACTTTACATGGGGAAACTTCTTTATCTGCATACACACATGAAAATGTACATGAATAATCCCTTGTTTCTACCTCAAATTCCAGTCGGTTGTTGTTTCTCTGTGTTCCTGCATGAAGTCCCCCTACAGGAATGACGCCTGGATGAAGACATAGCCCTAGACTGGTATGTATGGACTTGATCAAGAACATTAGTGTCTATCTTCTTCTGGAATGAGTGCTCTCATGTGGGAGAAACTCATCAGGCCCACCTCCTCCAGCTGTGCAGAGCAGCCCCAAACAGGAACCACATTTTGTGCAGTCATGGCTGACTGCACGCCAGATGTAGCCACTCTGCCCACCATCTCCAGGCCCACACCAAGAACAATGGCAATCCCATTGTGCGCTTCTCTCAGAGGAGATGCTATGGTCCCAGGGCACTTGGAGACCAACAAGAGGAATGGTGGGAAGTGGAGCAGTTCTTACCAGCACAGGCTTCAGTTACTCCGGCTGTAATTTCAGAGTTCTGTACTCAAAACCATGTGTGCCCCATGGACAAGACCAGACGTTATTCATGACAGAACTCCCTTAATCCTTCTGGACTTGGGAGGAACAGTCTAAACACTCTGGGGCAGCTCTCTTTAAAACCAAACTGGAATCCAGTACGAACATGAATAATACAAGCTGCACATTAACCTCTATTATTTATTTTGATATTGAAGTACATTTATCTTAGCCTTTCCCTAAACATCCTCAACAGTCTTCCACTGAAGTGGGAAGAGCAGCACAAGGAATACCGCAAATACCAAGGTAATGTTATCTGTTTTTTCTAAAGCAAACTTGGCAGATTTTGAAAGGACCCCCACTGTGGCAAATTCCAGGCTTCAGTAAAACCTTTTGAAAATGAAAATATGAAATCTCAGATATCGATAGCGGAGGCCAGATTCTGCGTTTTGTTGTGGTCTTTTCAGACTGGGGCAGAAAAGGAACCACACGGCTTCGCAGCAATGGAGTGGTGGGAGAGAAGCTCGGGGACATGCCCTCCCCTACAGCTCCCGAAAGAAGGGGCACGCCAGGGAGGTATGGAGATGTGGTGGGAACGCAGAACTTCAGCTGGTGAAACAGCTCATGAGGGACTGGACAAATCGGCTTGGGAGGCATCAGCAATATTTTCTCTTTGCACTACCACCCACCCAAGCCCCATCATTTCCAACCGGACAATATAGTTGGAGAACCTGGCCCCTGAACTGCTAATTCAGTATTTCAGAAAACTTTCCGCTTTGTTAATTCTACCACCACTGCTCCCAGGGCAGGCATGCTTGCAAAATAGTTGCTCCCTCTTTTTCAGGCAAACAGAGGCAGATGCAGCACGTTATCAAAACGGAGAAAATTTGGGCGGAAGACTGGGGGGGAAACCTACTGAATGATGAGGCGCCTGCTGAGTGGCATCGGTGTATAAAGGAGATGCTGCGTCCGAGTCACTGGGGACTGCAGTATGTGAAGCATGGAGTGTAGACCCTGAGCTGGGGCAAAACAGTTCTGCCTCGACTGGAAGTGGACAGCCACGCCGTGCGCCCTGGCGAATTTTTTCTCTCCCAGAATTGAGCCATGCGGACAGCCCCGCGGAACAAACCCCCACCACCACCACCTCTGTTCCCTTTTGTACCCCGAGGTCTGTCCTACGCGGGCTGAAAGCAGGCTGTGTTTGAGCCGGCCGGAGGGAAACCAGCCCCCTTTCCATCCCTCGGGTGAACACCGCGAGCGTGTTTTTTTTCTGAAGAGCAGATTATCAGAAAGCGGGGAGGTGCGGCTGCAGCCAGACTGCGGTTTCTTCTCTCTCTCTCTTTCTCTCTCTCTCTCTTTTGAGGCAGAGAGCATTTGTAACCGCTTTCCTGTCTTCACAGAGCTGCCGATGACTGCATCTTCTTGGAATTTGCTTGCTGGTGCTGGCGCGCGGCGGCAGGCAGAACCACGGCGGCGGCCGGGGGCTCGCAGGGTGTCTCTCTTCTCCCGCGGCTGGCCGGGGTCACTCCCGATTCTCCTTCCCGGGAAAAGGGGGAGCCCAGTGGCGTTGTGTGTGTGTGTGATCTAGCTCCAGCTAAACCCAGGGCAGAGAGAGCAGAGCCCCGGGTGGTGGTGGTCAAGGCGGGGGTAAAGTCGGTGGGAGGAAGTGGGAGTGAAGAGGAGATGAGCTCCGCTTGACGCCCGGCGAGGTGCCGAACCGCGCTGCAGCAGCCCAAGGGGAGGGGGGGTGTGTGTGGGAGGTTTGGGCTTTACCTCCCCACACCAAAGCTCCTGAGCGAAAAGCCAGCACCCCGAGAATAAGGGAGGGTAGTTCAGCAGGGTCGCAGTGCCTCTCCTGTGGAGAGAGAACACTTCAGAATCACAGAATCGCACGGGGTTGGAAGGGACCTCTGGAGATCACCCAGTCCAACCCCACTGCCAAGGAAGGTCCCCCAAGAGCAGGTTGCACAGGAATGTGTCCAGGCGGGTTTTGAATGTCTCCAGAGGAGACTCCACCACCTCCCTGGGCAGCCGCTTCCAGGGCTCTGCCACCCTCAAAGGAAAGAAGTTCCTCCTCATGTTTAGGTGGAACTTCTTATATTCAAGTTTGGGCCCATTTCCTCTTGTCCTGTCCCTGGGCACCACTGAAAAAAGACCGGCCCCATCCTCTTGACAACCTCCCTTTGAGTATTTATAAGCATTGATCAGATCCCCCCTCAGCCTTCTCTTCTCCAGACCAAGTCCCTCAGCCTTTCCTCGTAAGAGAGATGCTCCAGGCCCCTCATCACCTTTGGAGCCCTAACTTCTACCAAAAGGCAGCTGACCAGGACATGCAGTGTAGGGAAGATGTCTTGGGGTTGAGTTTCCTATGAAATCATCGTGTGGCATCAAAGGTGTGTGGTTCCTCAACCTCTCCCCGGGTAGGAGACGGTCACAGACTCAGACGGAAGCAGCAGTGCGCAGAAGACACATGGAAAAGCTGCTGTTGCTATCAGCACACTGGGTCAGGTCTTAGCCAGGATGAGTCCTTAGCTCCGTGGGCAGGAGGGCTTTCCCATTTCAGTCCAGGTGAGGATTTGGCTCACCTCCTGCAGTATCCATTCAGTAAGGTTGCATAACCTTTATTTGGAAAAGCATGTCCTCAGGAGTTCCCCCTTTTTGGATGAAATCTAATCTTCCTATCTATCTCACTGATCTTGCCTCCTGGGATTTAGCTCGCTCTATCACTGCTTCCACCTAAAGCTGCTCTAACCATAGCCCATCATTTTTTTATATATTTTTTATTAATTTTTCCCCCCCTTTCCCTTTTATTGGACTGATTTACTTATACCCAGTTAGAAATAGGTGTCCTCACGCTGGTGCTGCTCCCTGGTGGTGCTCCCTTGCAGGGGGGTGCAGGCTGTTGATGCCCACAGCAGAAGCTAGGAGGCTGGGTGCCGTGGGCCACCTCTTGCCCCTCCTTCTGATGGGGCTGCCTGTGTGGGCTCCTCACAGGCGAGTCTGTAACCACGGGTGCAGCCCACAACCTCTCTGAAGAGCAGCAGCTTGCGGTGGTTAAATGACTTCTCGGTTTTGAATGCCAAGGGAAAGGAGGAGAAGACCACCACTTTTAATGGCTTCCTAGTTAAAAGCCATCCTACCTCAGCTGCAAACACGGCATCCTTGTTATCGCCTTCATTCTGAATGTTCTTTCCTGCTTCCACTCTCCCCACAGTCCCCTGCTTGTCCTCTCCCACCCAGCCGCTCCATACAGCCCACTCTCCTCTAGGTTTGGATCTTCTGCCTCCTCATCTTACATCTTGACTTCCCATGTGCACTTCTTCCCGTTCTTTTCCCAGTTAATTACTCCCTGACGGTTGAATATCACCACAGCTGACACAATTAATTAAAGCTGCACTGGCCAAATTTTCTTCTCTACCAAAATCATCCCCAGCCTTTTAGGACAGGAGAATACTGGTTCCTACTATACCAAGGTAGAGGACAATGTGAGCAATTAATGCCAAGAAATGAAATAGGAGGATAAGATTTAAAAAAAACCAACAACCTCGAACCCCAGGATATTGGGCTAAACACGGGTCTAACTGCACAAAGATCATGTCTGTGTCTCCATCAATACGTACTGATGATGTATGTTGAGGATAAGTACAACAGGGAAACCAAGATGTAGCCCTAAGCAGCACGTGGGAACTTTCAGCTTTCTCATTCTCCAGCAGTTTTACAAGTTTTCTGTCTTTGAACACTCAGGGTCCAAAGCCCTGCAGAGTCAACAGGAGGAATGCCAATGATTTCAGAGCCTCTTGGATCTTGCTCGCCTGCCTCGGCCCCTGAAGGAGAAGGGGAGGCAGACTTGTGAGGGGAAAAAGGATTCTCATGCTTCAAGAATTTTTTTCTGGATTCCTCGGGGTGTGTCAGGCTCGCAGCGTGCCAGCAGCTGGGAAGTGCACACACTCCGAGTGCTCTCCTTGGCCGTAACCTCCCATCCTTAATTGGATTAATAAAAGACCTTCACTTTATCTAAACTTACTCGGTAAAGCTGTTGGTGCAAGCCTTGAATACCCCTCTTGAATTTTAAAGTCACTGGTTTTGACCAAAGTGCTCTCAGCCTGAGGGAAAATGGTGGTGTCCACTCAGATCGAAACACTGTGATCTCTTTCGAGAAGTACCTTTAGGTCTTGAGAAGTGGAGCGAGGAAAGGAGGCATCCACTGCAAATCCTCTTTTTACTCTATTTCAGCCTTAAGTCTCAGTTCAGACCGATGGAAATCTGTCTGTCTGTCCTGTTTTAGGGGCAGAACCCCGTTCTGGATCATTAAAGACAATCCTCAGGTTTGTGCCTGCTTGCATGAGAAACCTCTTGAGACTTTTATTAGCATACTTGATATCCACTAGGACAAGCAGCAAAGTAAAAAAAAAAAAAGAGATTTCTAAGAGTCTGAGAATGAGAAAGAATGTAAAAATCTACCAGGTCAATGTAAAAGTAAAATGTAAAAAATGTATTCAGGTCAAAATGTCAGACAGATATATGCCCTTTGCACATCAAAGATGCAATACCCTGGAAGGCAACAGCCACCCCAATTCTATTTAATCTCCAGCAGGTAAGGAGAAGAATTCAGGTGTGACTCAGGCAGGTGAGTTAAACCAGAAGCCAAGGGCTGCTCCACACTCAAAGTGATCAGTGAAAGGACAAGAACTGGAGGAGGGGCAGGCAAAAATCCCTCGCAGCCTTCACTGGGTTTTCACAGGCAGATGCTGGGTCTTTCTGAAGTCCAGGATCATTCCAGAGCAGTGGGAAGAGGTTGGGAGTGCTTAGAAGCTTCCCGATTGTCCTCTTGAATCCTTCTTAAAAGGACTTGCCTCCCCAGGACTGCTCTAATCTACAGCCAGAGCACAGGAGGTATAGCTAAAGGATGCTAAAGGATGCCCGGGAGAGATAAACTAAGGAAAGGGAGGAATTTCCATTCAGGAATTTGTAAACAAGAGAGCTGGGAACGCAGTTATGTGTAAAGCCTCCTTGAGTCAGGCTGAACTCCCCCGCGACAGCACGTGTCTGCGCTGGAGCAGGAGGCACACAAACCCAGCGCTCTCTTTAGAGGGGTTTGGCATCCTCTGTGCTTCTTCTCGTTTCAGTCCCTCCGCGCACACACTCCTTCCAGTTTAAGCAAGTGAAGGGAATGGGCACGTGTGAGACCACCTGCCCCCCATGACCCAGGCAGGGGCTAAATCCCACCCGGCTACAGATAGCAATGCCACTCCTACCAACAGTGGCAACAACCCAGCCAGCAGGATCAGACAGCACTGGTTGGCCCCACCAGGTGTGGGTGGGCTGGTGGGACAACATAAAGCAAGGGCAAGAGCGTGTCAAAACCTTAGTCCACAGCCAGAGAGAAATGGACGTTGTTTTAAGTGTTGCCAAATCCCAATCAAAACTCTCCTACAAAAATAAAGGTTTTATTTATTAGACAGAAGGAGCCCTGCTTACTCTAAACGTTGTAACCCACCACCACCCCAAGCTACTAACAGTCTCGAAGGGGATATGAAGGATATTACTTAGGGTTTCTATAAAACTGGGGGGGAGAGGAGGAAAAAAGGAGGAAAAAAAATCCCAAACAAAAACACCTGACCAACTCTCTGTACCCGTTCTGGAATACCTTCTCCTCCGAGATCCAAAGTCTATCTTGAACACCGAGTGCTCTTACCTTAAGAGTAGCTGAAGCAGTTTGCAGGCAAATGGGAGTAGTTACACCGTAATCCATCTCTCAATACATATGTGATTTGGTAAATATAAAAGTTGTGGAAAAGTCCAAATATTTATTACAGTCTGTAGGAGCTGGCTGTTTTCTTTACATGGAACGAGATCTTTTGATATGCAGCTCTACCCAACATTGGAGAGCATTGGGCTGATGTATCCGAGCTTCATTATACAGCTTAGTGATATGTTTGCCTCCAGAAAAATTCTTTTATACATTAACTTAAGCATCCTCATACAGAATTTGGAATGCATGAAAATCAGCCTCCACATTTGTCCCGGTCCTGGTGGACCATGGGATGGTGGACAATAGGATGACCATGAGCAAACAATGTGCCCTTGTGGCCAAGAAGGCAAATGGCATCCTGGGATGCATCAGGAAGAGTGTGATCAGCAGGTGGAGGGAGGTCATCCTGCCCCTCTGCTCTGCTCTGGTGGTGTCCAGTTCTGGGGTCCCCAGTTCAAGAAGGACAGGGAACTGCTGGAGAGGGGAGAGCAGAGGGCTGCAAAGATGATGAGGGGCCTGGAGCATCTCTCCTATGAGGAGAGGCTGAGGAACTGGGGTCTTTTTAGTCTGGAGAAGAGAAGGCTGAGGCGGGATCTGATCAGTACTTAAAGGGAGGGTGTCAGGAGGATGGGGCTGGTCTTTTGTCAGTGGTGCCCAGTGACAGGACAAGAGGAAATGGGCACAACCTTGAATATAAGAAGTTCCACCTAAACATGAGGAGAAACTTCTTTCCTTTGAGGGTGGCAGAGCCCTGGAAGTGGCTGCCCAGGGAGATGGTGGAGTCTCCTTCTCTGGAGACATTCAAAACCCTCCTGGACACGTTCCTGTGCAACCTGCTCTGGGTGGCCCTGCTTTGGCAGGGGGGATTGGACTGGGTGATCTCCAGAGGTCCCTTCCAACCCCATGTGATTCTGTGATTTCAAAAACTTCAGAGATTAAACTGGAAATTTCTTAATTATGGTATATGAAATATGCTAAAACCCTTAGCAGGAGCAGTGACTGCGGGTTGGGGAAGTCCTGCTCTGCTTGTGCGTGCACGTGTGTGTAACGAGTTGCACGTGTAGTCTGCTCTAGGTTTGTGTGTGTGTGAGATATGCCTGAGCTTTCAGCATTTTGAATGACTTTTTTTTCTGCTTTTTACCGGCATGGGAAGGCTGCCTCCCACTGCTCACCAAGCCTCTCTCCCCCTCTCCTGCTGGCCTCGCTCTGCTGCTAAACATCTCAGCTGCATCCACCCCAGCCATGTGAATATTTAAAGCTGTTAAATTGATGGGTTGAGTAAATAGGATTAGCCCCGCGTGCCCGAGGGGGGAGCACCACTCCTTGCACAGGCTGATAGGAAGACGAGGGGGAAGGCTGAGGAGGAGAAGGTTGCTTTCAAGCCCACAAGAATATGCTATATGGGAGGTACACAGATAGCTTCCAATCTGCCCGTGATGGGATTAGACATGCTCTTAATTGTGAAGTGCCTATACAAGTCTGAGGCTTAGCCGGTGCTGGGCTGCTGAGAACCTGCCGAGGTGCTCTCCAAGGGTTGATGCCACCCCAGTGGGGCCTGGAGACATCTGAGTGTCAATGGGGGGGGGGGGGGGCAAAAAGCCCCCGCTGCTGGGCCCTGTCTAGCCCACCATCCCAGGCATCAGATCTTTAACCCGCTGCCGGTGAAAGCTGAGATCCTTCGCCTCCATCTGTTCACATGAGATGGCTTGACAATCGCCCCCCGTAACCCACCAAAGGAAAGCGTGAAGCCATCTCTCACTGCCTGGTGGAAGGAAATCTCCCACTCTCCCCATCTCCCCCCCCCCCACACACCTCCCCCTCCTTTTTTATTTTTTTTCTTCCAGATGAAGAATTTGAATGTCTTTCATGGTCTGCTTAAAAAATAACATGGGTTCTTGGCACTTTGTGGGTTTTTTTTTTTTGAAGCCACATTTGTCTGGGCATTGATTATTGTCACTAACAGTGAAGTGAGCCAAATGCCTTCGTTTTTTCCCCCCAGCTTTGCTGCTACCTCCAAGAACTTTGGCTGCATTTTTGTGAAGTCGGTTTCAGAAGCAAAACACTATTAAAAAAGTTGCACCTGGCCTGTTATGTAGAATAATGGTGAACAGCGTTGGGCGAGACCTTTCTTAGGTCTTAAAAAAACAGCTCAAAATACTTTTAATTGGAGCAGAAGGAAACCTGAGCAGAAATATTTTGGTTGCTGAATGGAGAAAAAAAATTAAATTAATTTTCCAGCTGCAGATCTTTGGCACGGTGTGCAATTGGGATAACTGGGGCTTATTACATGGATATTATCCTTTACTTATTTTCTAGTCAGAGAGAAAATATTGGTGAGGAAAACCTTTGTTTAACACCTATTTTGACAGTGATTAGGCAGCGCTCTGATGTCCATGCACTTAATTAAACATTGCCCTTGTTTTCGAAACAAATGTTTGCCCTGACATTCCGTAAAGGTAAGAGTTACACATCTTTATTTTCTTTTTTCCTTGTTTTTGTTTATTCTGGCTGGAAATAACAGTATCTCTCCTGTGAGGTCTGAGCTGCAACAGTAATTTGGATGAACGGAAATAGCTGAGAAAAATACAGGGAGGACCATGATCTCTGTAGCCCATTGCAAAAATCATCCCTGTTTCAGCCGGGGGGAAAATGGAGGAAAGAAGGGGTTTCACCTCAAAAAGTGACTTATGGAGCCCAAAGCCAAGTCCAGGTGTCGGCAGTGACTCCTGACCTGCTCTTGGAGTTACTGATCCTGGGTTCCAGGCAGGTAGAAGCGTGAGGCAGGAGGAGAGCAGTCCTTTATGGGCATGGCCAAAATTGAAGTGCAGCATTTCCCTCTGCAGGAAAAGGCTGGGCTTCCTTATCATCACCCAAAAGCGGACTGAGAAACACAGCCAGACTTTACAGAGACATTCGTGGCAGAATAATATCTAGCTGTGTTTGCAGGTGTGATACATAACATACGTGCTGCCAGCAAATAAAATAATAAAGAGAAAGGGAGAGCCTCCAAATGTGGTGAAGTTTCTTCACCACATCATGGTGAACCCCATCAAATGAGGTACACAGGAGGGGAAGAAGCTGTCCAGGGTGCCCCCCTGACCCCATGGCAGCTGGGGAGGAGCCACCAGGACCTCTCGACTGAAGAAACCAGTTTTGATTTTGCTGCCCCGAGGACAAAGGGCTCAGACTGGGAAGGCAGAGAGGAAGATGCGAGTTACTGAAGCCCAACCTGCCACCCCAGAAGCACCCTCCGCCTTGTCCTTTCCCTCAGGAGCAGCGGCAGCAGAAGCCATCCTGGCTTTTTCATATCAGGAAAGCAGGCAGCAGGGCTACAGCCAGTTTGGACACACACCTCACACCTCCCAGCTTGCAGCCCTGTGTAACTGCCTGCGTTGCCTGCCCCTCATGGGGCACCCCTGTCCGAAGGTCTGCCCACACCAATGTGGTGGGAAAAGCAAGTCCTGAGCCAAGAAGGTATCTCATTTGGGTGATATGAGGGAAACCTCATCTTGCTCTTTGTCTCTGAAGCCAACGAAGAAACGACTCTGCCCTGAGTGACATGTGTAACTTTTTTAATGAGTCAGTGATACAGAAAAAGGAATGGGGAAGGACATTCTGAGTCCTCAGCCCATGTGCAGATCCTTCCACTGCATCCATCAGTATTAGACATGCTGTTTCCCCGAGCCCAAATGAACACCTGGACCTGTCACATGCCAACAATTCAGCCACTCACATTATGACGTTTGTGGTTCTGTGTTTTTTTTTTTTTCATTGGTTGGACTAGATGATCTTGAAAGGTCCCTTCCAACCTAGGTGATTCTGTGATTCTGTGATTCTGATCTGTCTCACTCCACTCAGTCCAACCCCTCTGCAACAGATACGTCAGCCTACAGTAGGCAGAGGTCCATCTCTGCACAACAGGACCACTTCCCTGAATGACTGCAGTCTTCATTCCTGTTTGTGATTCCTGACACCATTGAAGCTAGAAACTACCTACTTCTTTTCTGGAGGCTGAAACCACAGCATGGTCTACTAGTTCAAAAGCAACCTTCTGACTCAAATCTCCTCCTCTCCCTCCGTGCAGCCTCCTGTTTCTTCTGTCTTAGAAGTGTTTCCATTTCTTTGCTTGGGTAGTGCCAAATGGACCCCGGAGGTCCCCTGAGCTGACTCCGTTTGTCTTACTTTTCTGGCCTCATTAAAGCTGTTCTTGATTTTATCACTTCTTCCTGCTCTTGTGCACTTCAGTGTTACATAATTAGATCAGATAACCTATTCAAACAAAGCAAGAGGAAATTAGAGATGGTAAGTCTTCTTTAGATTGATGAGACAAGCCCCACTCCCTTGGGAAGAGGGCAGAAAAGGAACATGCACTCTTAACTCACCCAAGTGGTGTGGTGTTCCACTTCTCTCTTGAGAATAAGCTCCAGTCTAACAGACTGGAAGCATTCCCTGATACTTTACTTAACACTTCCACTGCCTAATTTGTTGGACCACAACTAGTTTTGCTCTTCATCACCCAAAATACTTTCTAAAGAATCATTTATCCTCTAAAAAATACTTGTTAACATCTACCCACATCATTATTCATCTGAATTGTGCATTCCTTAAAGTCAACCATGAAATCTTTCCACTGGCTTCAGTGACCTTTTTGTTGGTATCTTATCCTTTCCTCCCAGAGGGCTGTTATTACATCTCTCTAATGCACCTCTCTTCCTCTCTCGAATGTACCTATGCAATTTTCTCCAAGGACAATCAGATGCCTGAATCCACTGCAATGATTTCTCTCTATCACTACAAGACCCTCCATGAACATCCTTAACATCCTTGGTTATCCCATGGAACACTTTCCTGCCATGGGGGAACACTTGGGTGATCTAGGAACTCACCTCAGTGCTCCACAACCTACTTCATCAGGAATGCCTGTGAAACTACTTGCTTCAGTTGCTAATGATCATTTTGGAAAGGAATCCAAGACTGGAGAGAGAAGGGGGCAGTCAATGGAATTGTTTCCGTAATTTTCCCTCTGGCCGTGGCAGCGCAGGGAGTGGATCATGCTAAACCACAACCCATGTGTACAGTTGACAACAACCATGTGGGTTTGCAGGATTTGCTCTAGATTTCTGCTAGATCACAGAATCACAGAATAGTAGGGGTTGGAAAGGACCTTTGGAGATCATCTAGTCCAACCCCCCTGCCAAAGCAGGGTCACCTAGAGCAGGTTGGCCAGGAACACATCCAGGTGGGTTTTGATTATCTCCAGAGAAGGAGACTCCACAACCCTTTCTGGGCAGCCTGTTCCAGTGCTGTGTCACCCATGAGTAAAGTAATTTTTCCTTATGTCCAGCCAGAATTTCCTGTGCTCCAGTTTGTGCCCATTACCCCTTGTCCTGTCTGTTCAAACACTCTCCGGAACACATCTCAATGGGCCTCCTTGGCTCATTGGGACTATTTAGAGTGATAAAAACCTACTGTTCATAAGTCTACTGAAGTTCAGTGCTCCTAAAGACAAGGAGACATGCAGAATAGATGTGACTTCACGGACATTAGGCTGGTTGCTCCAGTAAGAAGCCATCCTGGCCATTGGCCTCAGAGAACAGCAGTGCATTAGCATGATATGAAGGTAATGTATCAGAGAGTTGAGAAGAAAGGATTTTTGGATTAATCGAAACTCATACATTGACTCCTGTCATCTTGCCCCTAGTTACATTGTTGCTGCGTCCACTTATCTGTGTGATGCGCACAGCATTTATCTACCTTATCTCAACACTGGGATGTTTCATTGGATGGTGTCTGCACAATATGATGTAGCTGCTAAGGATTGCACAGTAGAGGTGGGAAATGGTAAAACGCCATTGAGATCAAAGAGAAGAACAAGTGACCAGACAGACCAGAAGTAAACTCTCATAAGGTAAATACTTATGATTCATGCCTGTTAGAAACCCCACTTCAATGAAGCAGAGATGAAGAGTTGCAGAGGAGAAACAAGGGAAAAAGTAGGACTCCTTCAAGAGGAAGAGATGGCCACATTCAGGTGGATAGGTTGTGAAAGAATGAGAGTAAACAGGTTGATAATTTACGGTTGTTTACAGGTTGTGTATAAGAAAAGAGGAAAATAAACAAACAAATGGAAAGGAAGAAGAAAAACCTCAAGCTTCAGAAAACTAGCACGAGCTAGCACAGATAACTTAGAAACAGAAGATATAAGAGGAATGAGGAAACGGTAACAAACAATAAGCTACAGAAGACAGTTCAGACTGGTGGTCCTTCAGAATAGGAATCATAGAATCATTTAGGTTGGAAAAGACTCTTAAGATCATTGAGTCTAAAATTAGAATTATTTTGCACTGTCTTTGTACAGCCCCTTATACAGCTGGGCCACGTTCTGAGACGACTCTCCAATACTACCACAATGCAAATGAAATAATAATCAGCTGCAAACATTCATAGCTGCATCCCCTGATTATAATCACTGTAAGGATAATACTCCAGGTAATTCACCTTATTCATACATGTTATTTTTGGCCCTTAACAGCTGATCAGTAGTCATCAATGTTGAAAAAGAACTTGAATGACTGTTTCAGTCTCTGTTAAATATTTATCACATAGACTCACTAAATTGGAGAAAAAGAGCTGAAATGTCTTCAGAATGTGCATACAAACTTCTAGTTAACAGAAACCAAACTGACTCCTAGATTCAAAGCATATTTGGTTCAATTTCCTCTTTCAACTTCTGGCTTTCTTGCAATGATGGTGGGAACATTAAAAAAATACTGAAGTAAGTTTTTACAGTATTTTGTGGGAAAAAGAAGTAACACATTTTGGAGAACTTTATCACTCTGGAAGTGTTTGCTTTCAATGAGCATTCCAGAGACCATATTTTGCTTTCTCGAGTGTTAACCAATTTCAAAGACACTTAGATAAGACATTGGAGCTATGGAAGGACACACAGTACGAATTTATGAGCTTTTGCCCAATTTTAAAAAACCACTTAGGAGTCTAAATTCAACTGACATGACTAGCACAATTCTAATCAAGCTCTCGCTGGTCTAGTATTAACACTGGGAGAAAAAGGAGCAGAATTAACATGATGTTAAGTATTTTTCAAGATCCCATTCTGCAGGATTCAGAAAAATGTGGTTTACTGAGACACCTACAGCTATCTGCCCACGGATATTCCAGGTATTAAGAAGAGCTGTGGGGCCAAATTTCAGAAGTACTTAATCCTATCAGTTTCAGTAGGAGTCAAGCATCATTGCTGCTAAAAATCTCTTATTCAGACTTTGGACACTTTACTCAGGCAGTTGTTCTTTTAATACTAATTCAAATATAGCAGCAGAACAGGGAGGTTTTGCTTTTTCTTAAGCTTTGACCCACCACCATTAAGAAGGAATATATACCTATTACTTACAATTGTAATAGTCACAGAATATTTTTTTAACGCATCTTCCATTCAAAGAGATGTTTCGTTATCCAGTGCCAGCACCTGGAGAATCAACATTTTTCACATTTTTGTAGTCAAGAAAACTGACACCTGGGAGGATTAAAGAACTGCTGTAGGAACCACAGAGCACTTAAGATGGGTAGGGATCTCTTGGACACATTAGTTTGCTCATTGCAATCCCAGGCAAACATGTCCTAAAATTCTTTCCCTGAAATTCGTCAGGTACCATCTTAATTAAACATCTTACTTAGACTTTTCTGCCCCCATGCCTCCAGTGTGGCTGAGCCCAAAACTGTGGTTTAGATGTATTTATATAGGGTTTGGCTTAAGCACAAAATTAAATGGTTTGCTGAGCTGGATTTCAGGTTTCCTGCCACGTATCTGGGGAGGTGTAACATTCAAGCAAGAGTGCCTCCGCTTTGCTCAGAAAAAATGATTCCTGGAGGAGATCTTGGGACGTGACATTGCTCTCCACTGGCCAGACCAGCCAGATGAAAGGCAGGAGGTAGAGCAGAGCTTTACTGAGTCCCGCCGTGATGTTGTTGGCTTGCTGTGTGGATCCCTGCCAGCTGGCCACCTGAACTGCTCCGGTGCTGCCCTTGCCAGATGCCTCCTGCATCTCAGCCTTCCCATTCCACGCTGCCTGCAAGCAGGTGAAAAATGCATGGCATTCCTCTGGTTGTTCCTCTCTGGCCTCCCTGCTTTACTGGAACTGAGAGCCTTTCCCGTAAGAGGAAATCCTCGGAGATCCTCGTAGAGGTTCCCTTGGCTGAGGGCTGTTAAGAATTAAAGGGCTGAGTGGTAATTTCATTCCTGGCAGGGACCCAGACTTGTGCATTGTAAAGCAAGTCACTTAACCTTTCCATACCTTATTTTCCCTTTGGATTAACTGAGAGAAATGGTATCTCACTAGACCATTGCGAATGCGCTGCTGTAGTATCAGGGGAGAGCTTCAAACCTCTCTGAAGGCCACCAATGATACATAAGCTGCTTCCCATATCACAGAATCACAGAATTGTCAGAGTTGGAAGGGACCTTCTAGAGATCATCCAGTCCAACTCCCCTGCCAAAGCAGG
>JAOQGH010000001.1:74435823-74456569 GCA_025769975.1 Gallinago jamesoni | reverse complement strand
GAGTGATGTGCTCTGGGCAACCCTGCTTTGTCAGGGGAGTTGGACTGGATGATCTCTAGAAGGTCCCTTCCAACTCCAACAATTCTGTGATTCCACGGTTCCATATCTCCCTCTGCTGTGTAGTTGAATACCAGAAGTCCCAGTGGGAACACCCTTGTCTCACTGACTGCACAGCCCCCCCACTTCACTGGGCAGCCCCCAAACCCAAAGCCCCCAGCTGGCACTGGCAGAAAGATCCAACCCCACTATCAGCAGTTCCTTGCTGTGGTGGAAACCTGGAGATCTGCTCCTGCAGGCCTCACCTTCCTGGCACGAGCTAGTTCTTCTATTTGTGATCACTGGTGTTGCTATGGCCACTGCATGCAGGTATAAGCCTTGCCCAGGGGACGTTGTTACGGGAGAGCAGGGTGCAGCCCAGGAAAGGGCACCGCTTTGCGGGCAGGATTTATTTTCATGACCCATGTGGGTCTCTGGAGTTTATCCATTCAGTCGCTTTTGCAGGAAATCTCCTCCTGACAGAGAGCTAGTGCGTTTGGTCATAATGTTTTACATCTATATCGGGCTCTGCGCATTCCAAGTGCTATACAAACACAAACTCATTCATCTTATCTTTTTTTTTATCTTATGACAGTTGCCTGCAGCGCTGAGTTGGTTTGATCCCAGCCTCACAGACCTTTCAACAGTGGAATTGTTACCTGACTAATTATCTGTCTAAATCACCACGAAGGACTGGTAGCTGGGCTCCACGCTCAATTTTAACTAGCAGCTCCCATCACTTCAGCGAGAGGTGTCTAGGTTTTTCTGCTGCTGAAGACAGGAGAAAGAAAACCTTGGAGGCCAGGGAAGTGTTCACTCGGGGCAAAACTGTTTCCAGAATTAGAGACACGCTTGCCGTTGTTTCATGGAAAATGAAATTAATCATCTTTGTATCCTCTCTCATCTCAGGGAGGTGAGGATACATAGGGGAAATCTGTATTGCTCCTACCCTTCTTCCATTTGCTGTCTCCAAATCTTTCATACCTCCCTGAACAAACAATCGACTCAGTGTAAGTTACTGGGATTGTGGAAATAGAATAATCAGCAGAGACAGGTATGTCATGGAGTCTAAAACATTTCGAGATTAAAGTAAGAGTTTTGTCTCCAAGATGAGCTGAGCTAGAGCATGAAAGGAAATTGAAACAAGTAGCAGATGTTGTCGTAGAAAGAAGGAGAACATGAGGCAGAGATGAGGTACCTCCTAGACAGGGTCTAAAACCCATATACTTTCTTTGAGGCTGTCTGCAGACTTGATAAGGCCAAACATGGCAGTGAAAAGACAGAATGTCAAATGGGAGGGACTCCATAGATATGAAAATGGTTTTATCCAGAGAGACAACAAACTTGATGAAGTTTAGTGCACTGAAACTTGCAGAAAACTTAAGCTCTACCCCAAAATGCTGCAAATAACAGTGCAAAATCTAAGGCCATGAAGTTAGAGATTTTTTGTCCTAATCTGGTAGGTCATTGGTGGCAAATAACAGTTTCCATAGCAGGCACTGTTAAGAGGTCCTCCTGCATGCAGTTCTGGTCACTGCAGTCCAATGGTGATGAACTCGGACTGGAAGAGCTGCACAAAAGGACTTTGATGAAGGTGTACTGCGTAGATGCAAAGGATGGCTGCAAAGGATGGGGGAAAAAAAAGAGTAACTATCAAAAAGAAGTTGATCCTAAAAGTTGGAAGCATTATAAAAGTGATAATTTCCAAAAGCTGAATTGAGTTAGCTCTATCAAAGGAAATCAAGACAGATGGAACAAGTGATCTCACACGAAAAAAAGCCAACAGAAAGTGGTTTACGTAGCTTTTTTTCTAGGGAAAAAAAATGTCTGCAGGTATATGACTTTCTTTCCTGAAAACACGGGAAAAAGAAGGGCTATTTAAGCTAAAGGCAACATTTGTACAGAATAATCCATATAAGCTACCCTTAGAGTAATGTATGCAGGAAATCAGAAGAATGTTTCAAAACATCAGAGGAAGGAAGTTTTGGAGGAGCTTCCAAGAGCAGCAGCAGGAGAAAACTTTTAAAAAAAAAATTTGATCAATGTATGAAAAGAATTACACTATGTGGTTTCCCATGCCATCAGGAAACAAGACTCAGCTGCTTCAGATGTTATTTCCAGACCTACTTCCTACGTTGCTTCTATTTCCCTGCCGCCTCAGACATTTTCCAGTTAAATATGTGATTCAAAACCTTGGCCTTTAATGCTGACCAGTAGCATGAGGGATAAGAGCAGAAAAAAAAAGTACTCCAAGCTTAAGTTTTCAAAAACTTTCTTCATTTAGCCTTAGGAAGGAAAAAAAAAAAGCATAGGAATGACTGATTCAGTACCTCAGCCTGTTTCTTCTGGAGAGAGGCCTCGTCTTTTTGTTTGGGTCATTCATTCAAGTCAATGGTCAATGCAGAAGTTCTCTACCAGGATCACCTAGACTCCTCGGGGCTTCGACATGGTGCTTGAGGAAGCTTGATACTCTAATGGTCATCTCTGAAAAGGTGATCCAGTGGGCCTAAAACACAAGTGCAACAGTTCCCACATCCCATCCTCCTTCCTGAGTTTGAGATGGCAGATTTAACATCCATAAAGAAGGCTGTGTTCATGGCCGTCTGCTTTCAGCCTGAGAAGGGGGTGAGCTGTGGGACTCTCAGGTGAGAAAGCCTGTGCAAGATGACTCTCCCAGTTAGGCAGACCCAAGTTGGTGTCAGCTGAGCTTCCACTGGGAGCCTGTGGCACAAGCTCTGCCTAGGAGCCTTGAACTTTGCAAGCTGGCTACCAGCGAGGTTCCCCCACCTGGGAAGTCATAGAATCATTCAGGTTGGAAAAGACCCTTGGGATCATCAAGTCCAACCATCAACCCCACTCTACTAAGTTCTCCGATACACCATATCCCCCAGCTCCACATCTAAATGACTCATTCAGGGTACTTTACATTTCTCTTTCTAATGGTTAATCCTTTAGGCTGACTCCTTGAAGTAGCGTATGTTAAGGAAAGTGGGATGTAATCCTTCTTTTCTTCTGAGGGTCTATCAAAGAACATAAGAAATTGTTGTCCAATTTGTAGTATTTGCATCACTATCACATCACTAGGCAGGCTCAACACTCGTGCTCCATGGCAGGGGGTGTGGAACTCAATGATCTTTAAGGTCCCTTCCAACCTGAACCATTCTATGATTCTATGTGCTTTTTTAAGGAACCTTCACTGCTGCCTCCTCCAGTTTATGAGAGGAAGGCAGGGAGATGCACTTCACCCCTGATATTGCCAAGCCTGAACTCCACCACTGTGAGCCTGAATTTTAACACTAAGTCAACGCCCTGCCCAACCTTGCCCCAACAGTCCTGGAGAAGGACCACAGTCAGGCACCATCTGCTGCAGCCCACCTTCAGCTGCCAACGGTGTGTTTGGGCGCCGGTTTGGGATGTGAGAGGGCTGTTTGCGCACAAGGTGTAACTGTTTGACAGCCCAGCCTACTATGTCCTTGTTGCTCCATCTAGAGCTGTTATTGCTGTCCCAGCCTTTGATAAGGCGAGGGCCTGAGATAGCTACTGTACTTTCAAGTCTGCCTCCAAATAAGCGGCTACCTTTCATCTTTGTTTTATTGCCAAGGACAGAGACAGACAGCCCAGGCCACTGGCTGGCTAATAAGTAATAGGGAACTTTGCTGAGTCCAACAGCCCTCCTCTTCAGGTGATATATATATATATATATTATACATACAGATTAATACATACATGTATATTTTTACATCTAGAGCTCCCATAGCATGAGGAGCAGGCAAAGGCCAACACGTGGTGTGTGTGCACGCCGGTGGAAATGCACGTCTGCAAAGGGACTCGGCTGTAATTGAGTAACTTGACAAGTAGAACAAACTCTTTCAGCCCTTTGCTCTTTCCAGTCCCCAAATATGACAGCTTAATGATTTTCTAGATGCAAAATGTCACCGAGATAAAGCAAAGTTTATAAAGGAGGAATGGTCACATCACAGAAAAAATCTGGTAATATATCAAAGCAAAGAAACTCAAAGTTCAGGAAACATTTGTTTTCCTCAGAGCTTCCCCCTTTCCTCTCTCTGGGTGCTCACAAAGCTGGAAATTCAGCCTGAAAGTTCCTTAAACAAATATAGCTCTGTCCTGTACATCACCATACGGCTCACCATCAGTGCCACATTTGGTAAACTGTGAAAGTCGAAACCCAGTTGCTCTGTTCCGGCTCTTCAAAGGTATGTAGGCACTGAGATTTTGCTGAAATAACTGAAATGGGAGTTTCCTGACATAGTTAGTTTAGAGCTTTATACAGCTTATAGTATTGCCAAACACAATTCAAATTTGGACATGATTTTCTCTCCACCAAAGCAAGTGAGAACGTCTTAGTGCTTTCAAAGCCACATTTCAGCTGACAGGAGAAGCTCTGCCTCACCATGTAGGATGGTGTCGTTGCATTTCAGCTCCCTTCCAGGGATTCACTTTAAAACTCCGCGGAGGTCCATCAGCCTCTCTGCTCGGATTCGCGCTAATCCGGGTTGAGTGGCTAAATTTCAGCTGAGAAGCCAGGCTCATCTTTTTGCCCCCGTGCACGTAACGTGGTTGAAGTTACTGACATGAAATGGCACCACACTAAGATCAGCAGGGGCAGGAGGCAATTCTGGCCTTCCACATTTCCGTCTCTTTGGTTTTTTTGCTGCCTGTCCCACAATTGCACTAGGTGCTGTGCAAAGATTAAATGAGTAGGACAAAGACCCCAAGAGGAAGAGTTTGTTCTTCTGAGCAATTCATCTTCTCTCAATAATAGCACAGTATTTATTATAGGACAGGGGTTGGTTTTTGTAAAGTATATAATTACGGGTGTAGACTGTATAGAACTGTCCCTGACCTCTAGCATAATTAGTCATGTGGTTTCTTGTAAGTGCTTCTTGGGTGCTTGGATGAATCACCAGATTTTGAGGTTTGTCATCGGTAATTTTTGGTAACACATCTTAGCCGGCAGCATGATTATCCGTATTTGTTTGCTTTTTAATTTACATTCCCTTTACCAGAAGACCCTTGGGGGATGGTGGCTTTCTACAGCTGATGGCCTGAATGGTAAGACTGACCTTACTGGCTGTGTTTATTTGTAAAATTTTAACGTCTATAAACAGCCCCCAGGGCTGTACAAACCTGCTGGAGGACGCAGCCCTCCTGGGGAACGTTTCATTCTCCATCAAGAGCCACAAGGTGTGGAAAAACGCAGGAGCCAAGCTATGAGAGGAAGGGTAAAGTTAACCACATCACCCATGGCTTTCCAGAATTGTGCAGGTGCCCAAAGATACATCAGGTACCATTACAGATGCACACTAAAAATGCACAATACAACCCATCATTTGGGTCGGGTGTTCAACTTCCATGGAGGATTAGTGGAACTTAAGTGCTGTTTTTTCCCTCTGTACACCACCACAGTGCCCAGGCACGTAATTAGATACCTGATGGCTTTTATAAACCTGCACCTATTTTTTTTTAATTAATTTTTTAGAGTTGAGTTTTCAATGGTTTATACTAGAGATACTACATGTATTTATACTCATGGAGGCATTATTGGAGACGGAGATAGAATAAGAAATGGATGTAGGAGTGGTGCATATGAGAAAATAAAAGTGAGAGAGGAGAAGGTAACAAGAGCAAGGAGAGGGGGGTTAGGGTGGGGATTGCAGCGAGAACAGTCCCGAGGAGCTGCGTGTTTTCAGCAGCTGGCTTTCTCAGGATCAGCCATGAGTTTCACAGCAACAGCAGTAACTACCCCTCTGCAATAAAAGCAAAAGCAGCAGGTCGCACGGTAGAGATAAATGCACTTTCTTGCACCTCCAGCCCTTAACCTACCTGCCGTGGCTCCTTTCATCTCTTTCCTCCAAGGACTGTAGCGTTTCATAATGTGACAGACTGATATGGATCGTATTTGCTGTATAAACATCAGTGGCCCTGGGCACAGAGCTCGGAAACAGAGAATCTCCTTGGATCCGCAGGTCTGTCCCCCCAGAGCTGGACCACCACCTCAAAGGCACGGATAACACCACGTGCCCCGAGCAGAAGCCTTGATTTTGCTGTCTTGGAAGAGATATTTGGGAGGGAGTCTAGAGGGGTCTAGAGAACAAGTCATCTGAGGACAGTCTGAGGGAACTGGGCATGTTTAGTTTGGAGAAGAGGAGGCTGAGGGGAGACCTCATTGCCCTCTACAAATCCCTGAAAGGAGGGTGTAGAGAGGTGGGGGTTGGCCTCTTCTCCCAAGGGAATAACGACAGGAGCAGAGGGAATGGTCTGAAGTTGCAGCAGAGGAAGTTTAGATTAAATATCAGGAAGAATTACTTTCCTGAGAGGGTGGTGAAACCCTGGAACAGCCTGCCCGGGGAGGTGGTGGAGTCACCATCCCTGGAGGTATCTAAAAAACGTGTAGATGTGGCACTTCAGGGCATGCTCTACTGCCCAAGATTGTTGGGTTGTGTCTGTTTGTGGTTTCTTTGTGTGGTAGGTTTTTTGTCGGGTTTTTGGTTTTTTTTGGGTTTGTTTTTTTTTTTTGAGGGGGGGGATGTTGGACTCGATGATCTCAAAGGTCCCTTCCAACCATGAGGATTCTGTGATTCTGAGTGAGGGAGACTGCAGAGTGGGAAGGAAAAGAAAAAAGGTAGGAAAAGCCAAGCTATTGAAAGAAGGCACTCATGAAGGTCCCTGCCCATAGCAAGGCTTTTATACCGTGGCGTTTGGAGGGTGTGACTCCACAAGGCTCAGGCAAGGCATTGGGGCTGGCAGGTGGGAAATGGCAGCAGGGAGCCATCAGCTCTGAGTGACGGGATCTTAGGCATGTGTGCCTGAGGCACAGAGATACTTTGCTTAGCACATGTCCATGCCGGAAAACGCGCTACAGTTATGTCTTCGGCCTCAGTGCACATGGAAGGAGGATGGATGCACCACGTGCATAACCTGAGAGGTCTCCTGCAAAGCAATGGCAAGTACCCATGGACCTGCATGCAGTTCCCTCTGCGAGGGCTTGCCAGGCAGTGGAACACAACCCTGCTGGTTTTGGCTGAAGTCCAAATGCCACTTGAAGTTTTTCAAGCAGGTGACTTTGTGCATAGCCAGGCTTTAAAGGATTTTGTTGGCTTTTTTTTTGTTTTGTTTTGGGGTTTTTGTTTTTTTAATCTCTAACATTCTGTTTTAAATCAGACTGACCTCAGTACCAGCCTAAAAGGACAGACCACTTGGTGAGACAGAGAAGTGAAAACTTTCCCCTTGGGAGAGGAGAAGAAAACCTCATCTGCAGAGCCAGCTTGTAAAATGCCATGCTTCTCCTCCAAACCTGTGCCAGGATTGAGTAGTCAGGAGCATCCCCCAAACCAGGAACATTGAGCATGGCAAGAGACAAGACCAAGTGCAGATTGGAGAGTAAGCCTTCTCACATCAAGCAGTGGAAGGCAAATAAAGCGCAGACAATGCTTAAAAACTCCTGCACTGTTCTTTCTGGTGCTTTCTCAACAGAAATTCAGAAGCTAGACTGCTGTGGTCATTGTCCCTTGTTTAAAATTGACCAAGTCAGAACAAGTAGCAAGATGTCACTGGAGATTGAAACACTGTGATTTGGTTTGAAATCTCTGTAAAAAGTAACTGTGCTTAATTTGGAAGAGTCCTGATGACAAAATATGTATTACAGCTCTGGAGACAGTCTTTTCCTCTACTTTCTCTCCACTGGGTTTATGCTGAACAGAGCTTTAATCACCCACAGGACTTGGCCAGCCAGCCACCGACTTTCACCTCTTGATGTTTTCTTCATCTCCTATAACTCAGTGCTGATGATATTGTTTTGTTTTGTTTTGAAGTGTGTGTAGGTGCGTATTAGCTGTTAAAAAGCAATTTAAATACCGTAGCTGCACTCAGCCAAGACGCAGCCACAGAACCCAACCCAATAAATCGCAACAAGGGGAAAACAAAGACAAAGCAATGGGGAGGTGTGGAGCCAGGGCAGCAGGGCACTCACACTGCCTTCAGGTCACTGGGGGCTGCTACCAGAGCTGCCAGAGCCATCCTTGCCCAGCTTGGGCTCCAGGTGGACATGTCCTCCAGTAAGGGCAGCTGTCACAGCCCTGGTTGAGCATGGCAAACACTTTCAGCCAAAAGGAAGGGGCGGTGAGTGTTTCCACCAGTTTCTGAAAAATGGTACTCTCTTACTCAAGCACTGCCCCAATTCTGCACTGGTGTGGTTTCTGTTATCTGGCCAACTCTTTCCTGCAAGAGAAACTTTTTCCTGAAGCTCCACCAATGAAAGCACCATTGAAAAAAAAAAAGTGTACCAAAGACTAGAGAATAACTGGGGCCAGCACGACTGCAAGCTCACAGATTTACCACCCTATGGGCAAATAGGGTTTTCCACAGAAAAAGCCATGGAAAAGTTTTTATCCAGTGTCTATCTTAGGATATAGGAAAGGTCTTGGGTGACTTGAAAGCTCTTCTGCTTTTCCTCTGGTACCAGGAGGTCTAATAAATGAGTCTGTAGTCTTGTAAGATGCTTCACTTTTCATCTTTGATGGTCATAACTGTACCTCTGCGAGCTTGGAAATACTAACACATTTTTTCCTCTTCCAGCACACCAGGGCAGTGGTCTCCTAGGTGCCATCACCACTCACCCTTCCCAAAGAGTGTCAGAGTGCTTCTCCCTGTCGGTCTGGGCCAGTCAGCCTGCCAGAAAGCAAAGTCCAAGCCAGCCAACAGGGCAAAATGCAGCATGATCTCCTTCAGTGTTAAAAAAAGAGGCCTGAAAGTTGTGCCTGGAAGTTAAAGTAGATAAATCCTTAAGATCTGTGGAGATCTGAAAAGAGGCATATTTTATAGTGGGCTTTATGTCGATTTTTCCTATGCTGTGAGGTTTGATGGTGACCAAAGCCTTGAACTCTGCCTTTAGTTTTAAAAGCATTCTAGTGCTTGGGCTGATTTTCAGTGATGCAACAAGTCCAGCTCTGGGGCTCCTGGCATGGGATCAAAAGCTCCCAAAGAAATGAGACACAAAGCTGCAATCTTATACAAAATTCAGTCTGCCAATTCAATTTTGCCAATAACACTAGATAGCTAGCATTCCAGGGACAGGCTTTGTGCTGGACCAGGACAGGCATGGGTGACAGTAGGCATAAGAGCAATGACACCAGCATATCACATACTCCACCTCCTTTGGTCAAAAAGGCACTGGACATCCATGCCTAACTTGAATCTTGCAAGGAGGGTTAGTGAGCTGGTGTGCACACATCCAATATCAATGATGGTGGGAAGGTGGTCTTGGTTGTGACAGCAATGATGGATAAGTAACTAGGGGCAGACTTATGGTTCCTGGGGTCTGCTCTTGCATGGGTGTTTCCCCAGTTAGCCAAACCAACTTGAGGCAGTTTGACCCTTAGCATTTGCCTGGCCCAGTCAACTCTTACCTGGGCTGGAGGTCGTCACACTAACTCTGCCAGTACAAGCATTCGCTACACACTGAAACAAGGTACGTGTAGAAGAGCACCTCTAACAGAAACGGTCATTTATTCATGTATCCATATCTAGCCAAGACCACTTAATTTAAAAACACATAATAAAACATTTATTTTTCATTTTAAAAGCTCAGACATACGGCACCTGGAGCTACGACGTAGGGGAGAGCAGTCGCTGTGGTGTCTTTTCTTCCTCCTCTTCCCCACGTTGCCCAGCCACATGCTCTCCCAGCCTTGGGCTCCAGCACTCACCGCTTTCAATTCTGCGAGCCGCTGTGACTAACTCAGCAGAAGGCTACCCATCTGGGCTAGCTTTCCACTGTCCTAGCACAGCACAGCATCTCAGACAACCAGACAGATGAGCAGCGCGTCTTGGGAAGCTGTGTCTTTAACAAGCAGTCAGCCAAACCAGCCTGAGAGCAAGCTGTCGTCATGTCCATTGCCTCAGCATCCCCATTCCTCCCACTCGTGTCCCATGTAGCCACCAATCCCCCATATAACGAGTCATTTTGGTTCCCTGGTGTGAAGGTACTCTACGCTTTGCTGTTGCCAAATGGGGTTTTTGATCAGGTAAGTCACTGGAGTTGTCTCACACAGCTGCTTTCCGTGCACGGGGAGCAGGGGCAGGGACCTGAAGAAACTCAGCTCTCCTCAAGCTCCCACCCAGCCCACTCAACCTCATTTTAGGGCTGCTGTGTTCCCTGGCTCGTTCCTGCCTGTAGCTATGCATCTTCACCCCATCGGTTGCCCCAGCGCTGGTGCTCATCCTGCAAAGAACCCTCCTGGCTTGCTAAGATGAAAGGAAAACTACTGAGTTTTTCTCAAGTGGGTTGATGGTATTTTGGGGGTTTGGGGTTTTTTGTTTGTTTGTTTTTTTCTCAAAAACACTTGCTTTTTTTGGATGGTTTTGCCACAGGTTTAGCAGGCTGGACTTGCTTAGCTTGTGGATTGCAGAAGGGGCAGAGCAGCCCTGGTTCAGACCAGCTGGGGTCACTGGGGAAGCCCAGCAAGGACCTGAGCCCACAGGGAGTGCCAAACGAAGGATGACACTCAGGAATTACCCTCATTGTGTGGAGGGGGACGTTAGCTCTGAAGCAGTGGTAATACAGATAAGCTCTCCAGCTGCTGGTAGTTTTATTAGAAACATCCATCTAATGGGATAATCCCCAACTCAAACAGCTCTCCCCAGGGTCAGAAGCCACAACTATGAAGCCCATACAGAAAAAAAAAAAAAAAACAACCCTCAGGTTTTCTCCACAACAGCTTCCTGTAAATGTCAGGCATTTGTCAATACAAAAATCTGCTGGATATTGAAAACAGGGAACGCGGAGACAGCATGAAATTGAATATAATTTAAAACAAATAACACAGGGACTACCACCAAGTGTACTATTGACTTACACACAACCGAGCAAAACCCACTGGACTTTTCTTGTTTAAATGAAGCTGCCACATAATTTTGAGTCTGCTACCCTCAGTGCCACACATTTTAGGAATGCGGGAAGAGACTTGGGCTCCGTGGTGGCACAGATAGCATGTGGTCTTACTGAAGAACCCTAATTCAAGCACAGAAATGGACCAAATTAAATAAGAATGGAAAACAGCAAATAAATTGGGCCTGAATACTCTTCAAGAGCAACCAGAGTTAAGAAAATGGGAAGTGAGGAAGAGATAATCCATGAATAAATCCTGAAATGCTGGGGGTTTTAAAACAAGACTGTCACACAGGACTGTTAGAAAGAAAGCAGAAGCGAGTTGGAAAGAGCAAGTGACATTGTCCTGCCTGGTTTATTTTCACTGAACAAAAGTGCAAAGGGTAAACAAAAAGCGCGGAGAGACAATGCAAAGGTTAGTTCAAAATGCTTTTAACTTTAAATTATCAGCAGCACATTGGCCGGAAGCTTTAATTCCACGTGTGTCTCTCTGATCAAGGGAAGCTTATTTTAATTCTTTTTTTTTTTTTCTTTTTTTTTATATTTTTGGGGGAGGGGGTGTGATCCAAAATTCTGTCCCTATTTGCATCGTTGCTTTGTGGGTTATTCCAACACTTTGCTGAGCATTGTGCTTGCCTTTCTACCGCGCCGGGGCGGCCAGAGCGACGCACAGCTCGGTAGCCTGAAAAGGAGGAGAAAACCCACTCCAGAAACGCATGGCAGGGATGAGTAAGCAAGCCTTCCTCCTTGTCGATCCGTGAGATACTCAGCAACTCCAGCAGGGGAAATATTTATCTCAGGAGGGTGCGTGGCTTCCGCTGGGTTTTCACCCCGGCGCTAAAAACCCGGCGCCGAAAACTTTAATGATCGAATTTTCTTTCCCCTTTGAGTCACGACAGTGACTTTTGCCATGTGCTTTACCTGCTTAAGCAAACAGCGAGTGCGATTTTTGGGGCATTTCAGGGGCCGGGCAGGAAGGTTCTCGCAACCTGCGGCGACAGCCCCAAGCATTTGTCTCCCTTGCAAGTTAGCAACACGGATAAATAGGGGAGCAGATTGGCTGGGTCACAGGTAGGAGACCTCCCCTCCTCCAATAAAATCTGCCTTCCTAGGCTGGGTCGCTGGAATCCTAACGCTGCTGTTGGGCCAAGAGCGGAGATCCTCATGCCTGTGGTATTTGCTCAGAGGGCATGACCACTTTGGGCAAGTCTTTCATGTGAGTCAGCTTTAGCTGATCCATGGGAAAATTCCTTTGTGTTGTCAGGCAGGGTTTGCTCGCAGTTTCAAAGGATAATCCGACTGAAAGGAAAAACGCATCTCAATTTTAGCAGATTTGGGGCAGCCCTTCCATCAAACCTGGTGGAAAGCAAAGGATGCTCGGTTTTCTTTGCAGGTCAATTTTAATAAGGAGAGCCCTCAATAAGGAACCTGCAATTTCCGAAATCCCTCTGGCTGGATTCTACTTCATCTCTGACCACATCAAGCATCATGTGTGCAAATACCATCGAAACGCATTCAGAAGAAAAGTATAAGTTCTAACTATGACGCGTCGAGAAAGTAAATTAAAGAGCTAACCCTGCAAAATATTTATTCATATGGCTTCTCTGTGTGTCCTGTCAGGTTCTTTAGTCACCAGAGAAGAGGCAGCAGAGTCATAGCAAAATTGGGGCAGAGTATCTTCCACTCCCCTTCTGTTTCCCTGCATGAGGAGCACCCAGAACCCTCCGCTCCCCCACCTCTGTGGAAGAGCTCGTTGTTCAGAACTGGCCAAGGGCACTGGAAATCCTTGTGTCCCTTTATTGCCCACTCAACGGCTGTAACAGTCAGGTCACCACCAGTTGGATTCCCTACTGATATATGTGAGGCCCAAGCACAATGTGCAGTGTGGGTAGGAATGGCAGAATACAGATTTACCTTCTTCTTAGAGAGCCTGCAGTAATACACACCTTGTCCATCCTTGGGGTCCTAGTGCCATGCAAAGAGATAGAATCATAGAATCATCGAGGTTGGAAGGCAAGCTCAAGATCATCTAGTCCAACCATCAGCCTAACTTTGACAAAAAAGCCATCTGTAAACTATGTCCCCTAGCACTATGTCAACCCGTCTTTTGAACACCTCCAGGGATGGTCCCTCAACCACTCCCCTGGGCAGCCCATTCCAAGGCTTGATAACCCTTTCAATGTCAAAATTTTTCCTAATATCTGACCTGAACCTCCCCTGGCACAACTTGAAGCCATTTCCTCTAGTCCCATCGCCTGTGATTTGGGGGAAGAGACCGACCCCGGCCTCTCTACACCCTCCTTTCAGGGAGTTGTAGAGAACGAGAAGGTTCCCTCTTCAGCCTCCTTTTCTCTAGGCTGAACAGCCTCAGCTCCCTTAACCTCTCCTCGTAAGACTTGTGCTCCAGGTGATGATGATCACTGTACAATGGTAAACACGTACTGGATGTTCGGAACCATTCTGCACTATATCCCCTCTGAATTCTCTTCTAGCACAGTTAGTGTGTCCCTAAGAAAGCCCCATTTATTTTCCACGATGCCTCACCCAAAGGTCAGGGGCTACAAAGGATTTCGCTGAATTTCACTGAATTCAGTGATTTGTACATGTGATGACAGAGAAATTCTCTTCTTCTGACATGAAGGAGTTGAGGACATCTGCGGGGGAACGAAGAGCTTGCAAACTGGGTGCAGGGGCACAGTAGTTGAGTCCCAGACCCTTGGCTGGTATGAATTGTCATCGACTATTTACTTCAGAGGACGGAGCTGTGGTGGTCTACACCAGCTGAGAAGGGCAATATAATGTATCATAATCACTCAGCCATCAGTCATGTCAAGAAATAAGTTGCTAATCACACTTCTTTTTTCCAGTGTAAGTTGCCAGTATTTTTTTTTTTTAAGGAAGATAACCTTCAAAATGCCTTCAAACCCACTACTGCTGAAAGTCGTCGAGGTGAGCTTCCTTACAGAAATCAGGTTAGTCACAGCTTCTCTTACCCCTTCTCACAGCAGGCTCTGAATCTTCAGAAGGTCAAAAGCACAAGATGCACAGCCTGAATCACAGCCAAGCCCCTGCACCCTCCTGAAGTAAAGGTGGTTCAGAGATCTGGGCGCTGATCTGAAGACACGTTGTTCTGTTACCAGACCTCAACCACTGCATTGGACAAGACACTTCAGGCTGACGCATGGAAGAAGTTAGTTAACTTCTTCAGCTCAACAGGTTACTGAACATCCACTGAGCTCTAAGGAAAAGCACGATTTTTAAAACTTTCTCCCCTGGAACTTCAACATTTCACCTCGTTCTCACAGGGAGCTCTTCCTGATGTAGTAAGTCACGTGTAAGGTGAACCCTGTGGGAAGATTTCTGGTGGCCTGCAAATGCAAAGAGAGTGGAAATCCCACTAGGTGTCCCTCTGCCCCTTCGTGCACTTGCCTAGCCTTAACAGTATGAGCTGTCACAGCTGTGTTCAGGTGCTGGACCTGTAAAATGGGATCAGCAGACACTTTCCTGTTACATGGAGCTTAAGGAAGGAGCTCCTACAGCTCCTCTACCTGCCTGATGTCTGATGGCTACCCTTGCAAATAACTGCAAATTACTAGATTCTGCCACACTTGTTTCTCAGAAGAGCTTCTCTGCAGTTTCTCCTGTCTGATACCAATATTTCACAGAATCACAGGGTTGGAAGGGACCTCTGGAGATCACCCAGTCCAACTCCCCTGCCAAAGCAGGTCCACCCAGAGCAGGTTGCACAGGAATGTGTCCAGGTGGGTTTGGAATGTCTCCAGAGAAGGAGACTCCACCACCTCCCTGGGCAGCTGCTTCCAGGTCTCTGCCACCCTCAAAGGAAAGAAGTTCCTCCTCATGTTTAGGTGGAACTTCTTATATTCAAGTTTGGGCCCATTTCCTCTTGTCCCGTCCCTGGGCAACATTGAAAAAAGACTGGCCCCATCCTCCTGACACCCACCCTTTAAGTATTTATAGGTGTTGAACTTTGCAAAGAAGGAGGAACAGCCTCTAGTCCTCTAGTGCCATTAGAGGATGTCCTTATGGGTGCTGGAACCCTCTGTATGACCAAATACAGCCCTTCTGGGGATATACGCTAAGTATAAAGACTTCAGTGTCTGCTGTCATTTTCACTGTTTAACAAAGGCTTTATGAAAATCCTCTTCAATTTCTAGGCTGTTTATGAAGAATTTCTTGTGGCTACTATTTGCATACTTGCTGTTCCCACAGGTGTTTGCTAAGACTTTGTGTGTGTCTGTCTGTTACTTGCTACAGTGGGAAGAACATGAAAAGTAAATAGAGGGAGAAACTCAGGGCATAACTTTCTTCAGTACAAAGCACTGGGAAATGTACAGAGGTCTCCAGAGGTGCTTTCTATAAACTGGGGAAAGTCTTTACTTACAGAGGTTCTTATACAACCAGTCTAAAATCCCATATGCTCAGGCATTTCTAATTGTATAAAGCTCTTCTGAGGTCAGTCAGGCTGTCGTTTCTGTACCACGGCCCATCCCCTCAAATTTCAGAAGATGACTGAGTCAGTCCCAAAGCGTATAGGCATCTAAAATTCATTTAAATAGCTGACAAATAGACACTTGTCCACTCTAAAGGATCAGGGGCTTGGATAGTATCTCAGGTGGAAGAGGGCACAATATTCACATTCACAGACACAAACAGTAAATGACAAAATGGCAACTGACTTTGGTATTATCGCAGAATCAGGATCAAAGTGGTGCAAACCACAGTTGCACAACAAATGAACTTGCAAAGCAGCAGGGACAAACACCCTGAACACATCAATGTTTGCTGAACCAGAAACAGCTGTAGAACCAGCATTAGATTCTCATGAACGAGAGTCATAGGACACTCTTTTGTGAGAATCAGACTCAATTTTCTTATTCATAGCACCTTTCTGCGTTGCTGTTAGAGTAGGCAAGGTCTCTGGAAGCTACCATGAATCCTACCACTGCTCATCAAAAAAAGGAAATTGATAAACTGGAGAACATTTGCCTTGTATCACAGAAACCAAGCCCATCTCTTCTGACATAATATCTCCCACAAGAATCCTTTCTGCCGGGACCGACATGTACTTTGAGACCGTGTGTTCTGGGTTCTAATGCTGATCTATACAGCGTTGAACTTTTGGTCTTCCGCTACGTATGTCCTCCTTTGAGAGTCATCCTTGGCCATCTCAGGTGCTCAGCTCCCTGACTTCATCCAGCAGTCTCCCAAGCCCTGTTCCGTAGCTGAAGGGAGCAGCCAAAATCAAATTTTCCTCCCTTTACCACTGGAATCCAGCACCCAACTATTTGGCACCTTTGGCTCCTTTGGAAGTGAATGTAGATTTCCTCTAAAGGCAGAGGTATTAGAGGATTAAAGGACAGGTGATTAAATACCTAATCATCTAACTGGCTTGCATTCTTAATAAGTTAATTGTTTCATGGGAAGGTGACGTGGTCATACCACTACAAGATGTATCGTAATGCATATTCACAGAGATGGGGTGAGAAAGAAACGGAATTAGGCTGGTGTCTGCAACCTTGACTCTAACGTTTCCCATTTTTTTTGAATGGAGGCACTCTTTAGGCAAGATGTTTTCTATGATAACTATTATTTGCTAACTTAATTCCTCATTGAAGAGACTCATCTCTTTTTGGTGACTTTACGGCACCTACTGCACTTCCAATGGCTGTTGAAAATTATTTGGACGTGACCGTAGCGTCACTATGAAAACGTGACAGCTTGCCTACTGGCACTGCAAACAAGGCCATATTAAACGCACTATTCATCTATTTCATCTGTGATACTTGTAATAATTTCTGTGTAATTTTCTCAGGCTTACAGACTACTAGTGGCACACTTTCCCCAGTGAATAAGTCAGGTAAGCCAACCCACCCTCGGAAACATTTTAAGTGTAATTAAAGCTAAAGGGTGTTTACAGATATTTGCTTCCTAGTGTTTCTGATACCAGGGCTAAGAATAATTTGCATATGAGATAGGATCCAGTGCTCAAGTGTGGGCCTGTAGAGCACATGACTTTTGCCTTTAGTTCTGAAAGCAGGGTTTGCTTTCTGGGGTACTGGGATTACTTTCACAGAGGCTGGGGGTGTTCTTCAACGTGAAAAACCTGCCCGTTGGACAATGCCCAGCTTCTTTTTGAGACACATACACTACAGCACTGTCCAAAAGCTCCACTAAAAGGTGGAGCCTTGGGGTCCAAGACCCATTAATGAAAGTGAGACCTAGAAGGCAGGGCAGGTAGCTGGAAAGACAGGGATTCAGAGGGCAGATTAGAGGGCATTATCTTAGTATCTGTGAGGGAGACAGAGGGGAACGAAGAAGTGGGACTGGGATTCTCCATTGAGCAGCGCCCTCCAATGAAAGGCTTTAGCCAGAGTCCTGATCTTGCCACTGGGGTTTTTGGCATAGCCTTCCTTTCCTCAAAAACTCCTCAGAATGGTTGAATCAAGTCATCGTAGTCCCTGCATACAGATCTCTGTGGCTTCTGCAAGGTACTCAGCATCACAACTATCATCTGTGATGACAGTTGAAAAGAGTGGCCAGTTGACCTGAGTAGAAGGATACAGAGCAGAAGACTTTACCTCAGCAAGCTTCTGGTACTAATAAAGAGCTTTCTGAAAATCTGGAGCATTTTTCTTTCCCCTTCGCTTTTCCCTTAGATTACAGCTTGGGCTTTTCTAGCAATGGCTGGGAGCCAAATTCCCTAAAACTGCTAGAAAGGCAGTTCTCATACTATTTACAGCATAACCGGAAGCCAGAATTGGGAGATATCTCATGAGTAAGCTCATTCTCATGGGATTTCTGGTCCAACTTTTCACACTGGAGGAGATATAAGAAGTGTTATGGCAGGACCATGTTAAGCTCCATACAAATATTACATGCCTGGACCAGTGCATTGCTTTAGACTGAAATATTTTGATAAAAGGTGTGCCGGCATCCAAGAAATAGAAGTGAGGGAGTTCCCTGACAACTTGGTTATCTCATGTTCTGGCGGGGAGAGCCTTTCAAAGACACTTGGCTGTGTGCTACTCACAGGTGGGGCCAGAAAACAAAATGTTTACAGACCGATTTTGGTGAGGTGGTCTTCTCCCAGGAGATGGGAGATGTGGCTTTGGTTTCTCCCATTTTTTTCCTGAAGAGACCTCTTTCTTTCTCTAGATGAGTATTTAATTATTGGGCTATGAGGAACAAAGAAGAAACGCACCAGAAAGCTTAGTCCATGGGGCTTCTACTGCATGGCAGCTTTCCTGAGGATCCCCCTAGTTTGGAATCAGAGGGGACACAGGTGATGAGAAGCAGCAGGCATGCCGACAGCTTCAGGATGTGCTGCATTCCCCCCACTACGAAAACTTCAGTGCCAAGGGGACTTCAACCCAGCAACGCACCTGGAGAACTAAGGTGCAGTAAGAATGAGTATTTCAGAGGCTCAGGGTGCCCAGCATTGGACTTGAGGATCAAATAAACACAAAATGGTTTTGGACCACTCTGTGCTTCCCTTTTCCAGTTTCTGGATTTGCAGATTGGTGTCTGCATTTCGTCCCAATTTATTTTCAGGTATCAAAAGTGAATACCACACAATTTTTCCAGGTGAACTCCCAAGGTAAATTATCACTTTCTTTAATCTGAAAACACAAGATAAACCTATCTTCTTGCTGAATAGATACTTCTTGCTGAATAGATACTTACTTGATGATTCACCAGCACTTAAGGTTCTCATGTCAAATTTTAAAGCAATTTGAAATGATGAGTTATGAACTAAAATGGTATGGAAAAGTCAAGACACAGAGAACTTAATGGGCCTTTCTCAACAGCAGGAGCAGCACTTCCATTTCAGTGTGTTTAGACCTAAGTTTTAAACTGTGTTCAATGAAGACGGCTGTTTTATTACTGTTTTTGTTAGAAAGAAAGATGTGTTCCTATACCTACTAGAGGCAAGGGCAAAATTGGGGTTTTCTTAATATGTTTAAGAACAGGATCAAACCTCTATTTATTTATATACCAATTAAAAAGTTTCATCCTTCCAGCTGGGAAAATGCTGTCAGACCAAATTTGTTACGTACTGTACATTTTATTTTTGGAGCAGGGAGCTAACAGTAAGTTGGGGAGATTTTTTTCCCAGCAGAAAAGATATAGCGAATGTTTTCAGACATTCCTGGAATTAGATCAAGTTTTGAACTGGAGGCAAAATACAGTGGCTTACATCATGGGAAAAAAAAAAGGAAAAAAGAAAAGCAAAACCTGTGCATTTATGTTAGGTACACTAGTAGTAACAGCACTTATTGTTACTGTTATTTATTGACCGATATCTACCTCAACTGGCATTCATGATATAAGACTGATTTATATCTACTTGAAAATCAAACCTGTGTGTTTTCAGCAAAAATGAGGCAATTTTTCAGCAAATTCTCACTGAATGTTTCCTGCATGTCAGTTTGAACTCTGCATCTCCTTCATGCTTGGTCTTCATAGTAACCAATGCTGTGAACTTTTCAGGCAAAAGCTTTTCTGTTGCAAGGTAAATTCTAAGCAAATTCTGCAGAATAGTTCCACAAACAGGCTGGAATGCACATTTGTGATTTGCTTTAGAAACCTAACTGCAGAATTTACATTCCTTAGGGAATGGGAACATTATCTCTGATGACATTTTTCCAGTAAAACAGCTTGAAGTTCAAATGTTCGCAGCAAAATGTTTCTGTTGACCACTGGAGTATGTGATAACACTGATGCAAATAAATTATAAATAAATAACTGAGATAATTTTCTAGAGAAAAGAAGAATCCCATTCCACACCGAAGATGAAACTGGCACCATCGAGAAAAATGCTTTACATGTGAGTGAAACCGCATTTTTCAACAGGAGCTGAAATTCAGCAAAAATAGATGATCACTATTTGCAAGCCAAAGGTATACAGGTTCATCAATTCAATTATATCTTTTACCTTAGTCAGTCTTATGTTACCAGGCATAACACTCAAATAACGTTTTTTGAATCATTCTTGAGGGAGTTTTCTCAATCTGAAATAGTTGAGTTGAGTTTGAGAAATCTGATGAGTTTCTTTTGAGCTCAGGACGTGAAGGGAAATGAGGGAGCTAGAGAAAGTATTTTTACAATATGTCCCTTTGAAAAAAGCAAGCAGTTATTTAATTTTCTAGATTGCACTTATAAGAAAAGGAAATTGTAAAAACAACTTGATCCTGAAACTCCACAAACTTTGTGTACTCTGGGGTCAACACAGCCTCAAAAGGGTTACGGCAGCCAGGGCATCACATGGTGCGGGAGAACCTGATGAGGAGTGAAGGATGCCCAAAGATTACGCCTACAGTAAACCCATGTAAACTCATGCCTCTGGCTAGTACTTCATTAAACTTGGTACAATGGACCATCACATGTAGAGCTTGATGTAGTAAAACTCTGATGAACTCCCCAGCTACTAGTCGGGAAATGTTAGGACTAATGAAACTTGACAAAAATAAGAGCAGCTTTCATTTTCCTCGGTCAACGATGCTGAGAAGTGAAAACTTCCAGCCAAATAAAAGACAACAGGAGTCTTCAAAAGATCTCAGCTGACTGATTTTACTAAAGCTAACCTAACTGTGTGGTCTGTAACCGACCAAATACCCTTGTGTTGGATCACTGGGACTGTGTTAAGAAAAAAAAGGAGAAGAAAAAGAAGAAGAAAAAGAAAAAGAAGAAGAAAAAGAAAAAGAAGAAGAAAAAAAAAAGAAAAAGAAAAAGAAAAAGAAAAAGAAAAAGAAAAAGAAAAAGAAAAAGAAAAAGAAAAAGAAA
>JAOQGH010000001.1:74389153-74427785 GCA_025769975.1 Gallinago jamesoni | reverse complement strand
TCCTTCTCCTCAGGGCTGCTCTCCAGCCATTCTCTGCCCAACCTGTATTTGTGCCTGGGATTGCCACGTCCCAGGTGAAGGACCCTGCACTTGGCTTGGTTGACCTTTATGCAGTTTGCACGAGCCCACCTCTCCAGCCTGTCCAGGTCCCTCTCTAAGCTCCTGTCCTCCCTTTTTTGCAATCATCCTATGCTCTGTTATCTATATGGAGCACACATACATATCTATTTCACTACTGTGGAACTAGAATATCTGAAAGTTTGGGTTTTTTTACCTGTCTCCTACATTCAGTGTCTCTTTTCTTACTCTCTTAGCTCTTCTCTGACTGTATATCTTTACATTTGTAATATAAATTCAGGATTTGTGTTAAAAGACCTGTACTACATAGGCAGCCCTGTGACTGCAGATATCAGCTGGACATTCAAATGTTGTAAATTAGTATTTACAACTAAACTATTAGGACAGTTCAAACAATTTGGGCTCCCCAGTTCAAGAAGGACAGGCATCTGCTGGAGAGGGTACAGCAGAGGGCTACAGAGATGATGTAGGGGAGGGACTTGGGTATCTATAGTCAAGAGAAGAGAAGGCTAAGGGGATCTGATTAATGCCTATAAATACTTAAAGGGTGGGTGTCAAGAGGGTGAGGCCAGTCTTTTTTCAGTGGTGCCCAGGAACAGGACAAGAGGAAATGGGCACAAACTTGAACATAAGAAGTTCCACCTAAACATGAGGAGGAACATCTTTACTTTGAGGGAGGCAGAGCCCTGGAAGAGGCTGCCCAGAGAGGTGGTGGAGTCTCCTTCTCTGGAGACATTCAAAACCCTCCATGGACATGTTCCTGTGCAACCTGCACTGGGTAGCCCTGCTTTGGCAGGGGGGTTGGACTAGAAGATCTCTGGAGGTCCCTTCCAACACCATTTGATTCTGTGATTCTGCAATTTGAAGATGCTGTTGATTTACCACCAAGTTCCTTTGCAGTAGGAGGATCATAATTACTAAATATAATAAGTGGTATGCATGGAGCACAGAATTTCCAGGCATTAATGTTTCTTGAAGAATGCTGAAGCACTCAAATGAAAATGAGTCATTACTTTAGAACAGTATTAGGGAATGAGCTACTTCTGCTGGTTTGAGGTTTGTTAAACTGAAGCACACGTCGAATGGAAGCAGTAGCTCTGAAGTGGACGTCTCAAACATAGCTGGAAGCACAGCTGATGTGAACACTGGTACCAAGAATAAATGTTTATTAAGCCTTCTTTAAGGAATGTAACAATTGTTTTGCTTATCACTATTGTAGATTGCAGGATGTCGTGTATAAATATTTACATTTTCTCATTGTTCTCACCAGCGGGCATTTGAATTTCACTGTAAACGATGGCTTTGCATTTGGTGAGGAAAGTCAAGTTTCACATCCCACCAGTGGTGGCAGACACAGCCGCTCACATTGCGAACTCGGGTGCGGGGAGCCAGCCTGCAGGAGACCTCATGGCTCAGGTGAGGAACCTCTCCAAGGAAAGGTGTTTGCAGGTGGAGGAGGAGGTCAGTCTCATTGCATGTTCCTTGCGATGCTCATTGCGATGCTGTCTGTCCCACAGGGATGGGATACCAGACAGCCCCTCACAGAGCAACGCCATTTAGAGTAGCCATTGAGACATGATGAAATTCAAGTTGTGCTGCCTACAGACAGTATTTTTGGGGCTCCCTCAGATTTCCCACCCAGCTCAGTTTAGCCACACCCTGGGATCACATGAAGGGGAAGTGAGGGCAGCTTCTGTGCTTCCCACGCCCGCCTCAGGGAGCCTCCGAGTTACAGCTGCTCTGGAGACCTCTCCTTTGGCCACAGGAAAAAAAAAAAAAAAATCTTAGGAACAGACTCTCAAAGGTACATGGGCACCTAAAGTCATAGCCAAACACCCACAGGATTTTTCAAGAACACCTCAGCTGCCTTGGAGCTTTCAGAAAACCTTCCTAGTTCCTATCTGCATCTTTAGGCGCCTACATGCCTTTGAAAAGTTGGCCTTTAGCCCCTTATCCTTATAGAAGTATTTCACCTGGAATAAATGACTGGCAATTAGTTTAAGAACTAGGCGCTCCCTTTTAAATCCAGTACAAATAGCTAGAGTAGATAAATCACCACAGGACCAGTGACTCCAGATAGACATTTTGCCAAAGTAGCTCATAAGAATATAATTTTTAAGCTGCCTGACTACGTTAATGCATGGATAAAGTGTTTAAGTCCTGTTATAAAAGGATTTAAAATATAGTTCTCACTTAGCAACTGTTTTCCAAATTTAAGGTGCTAATGGCAGAATTAAGGAGTGTTAAAAAGAGTCTTCCTGAAAACTGATTTCCACAATGGTTTACTAAATTGCAGAAGTGAATGAATAATTATATGTTTTAAATAATAAAAATCTGATAAAATAGAAAAAAAAAAAACCAGCCACAAGATCCATTAACTAGCTGGGCCAAGTAAGAAACTTCAGTCCCAAGTACAGTGGTGCAACATTCTCCATTATAATGTATGTTACCAACGCCTTTCAAAGATACCAAACCAGACACATACCAGATGTGATAATCCCCACAGAGATGTTTTTCACATATATTTGCATAGTACCCATGTGTTCTCTTTGCTGAGCTGCTGTAATTGTCCAAAGCAATTATTGAAGTCTGGAGACCTTTCCACATGTTTTCCCTTCTACAAGTTTTCTGCAGATAAATGAACAGCCTAAAGTTTGTACTGGACTTTTAATTCCTTTTGGTGTTACGAGAAGAAACAGAGATAGTCCATAAACCAGGCAGAGAAAAGGTCTGTGCATCTTCACTGAGACATTATCATTACAACCACAGCAGAATACAGAATTTCCTGCCAGAAATACGCAAAGAAATGGAAAATCACTTCTCAAAAATTTCATCATGTTTTTGGACTTGAAGTTAATAACAAAGACACAAAGAGAAAGCAAATATAGTGCAACACCCTTTCTGCACCAGCTCTGTACGCGGGGCAGTGTGTGCTCCTTTTATGTATCAGGGCAATGATGCTCATCCTGCTCATCTGGAAGGGAAGAGAGGGGGATATCTCACACTTGCCTGATCACAATGGACACAAAAGGGCGAGGAGGCCCTTGGACTTCCTGAGGGTGGTTGACTCTTTTCCAAGATGGATGTCTAAGACATGAATACACAGTATATGATTATACATAGTTCAAGTTAGGTGGTGAACTGGAGAACTTTGCAAACAAGCAGGACTGGATGATGTCCATGTTCACCATGTAACATAACCATGTTCACCATGATAATGCCCATACTTATAGAAACGTAGAATTATTTATGTTGGAAAAGACCTTTAAGATCATCTAGTCCAACCATAAACCTAGTACTGCCAAGTCCACCACTAAATCATGCCCTTAAGTGCCATATCTACAAGTCTTTTAAACATTTCCAGGGATGGTGACCCAACCATTTCACTGTTCCAATGCTTAATAACCCCTTCAGTGAAGAAATTTTTCCTAATATCCAATTTAAACCTCCCCTGGTGCAACTTGAGGCCGTTTTTTTCTCATTCTAAAGTACACCTCACATCTTGTGCTACGTTTGACTACTACAGGCACATTGATATTCTATGGACTATTAAAAGATGCTCTAGTGAAAGCAGAAGTGAGTTCATCTCCAAAACAGACCAAAAAAAAAAACAAAACCAAGAAGGGACCAATATGGCTTTGTGATTCCTTGTGCCAAAATCTCCAAAACAGAAGAAAACCAGTAGCAGGGAAGAAGTAAATCAACAAAGAGTGACTAATTTGAACACCTTTTAGCTGGACATCATAGCAATGGTATCCATTAAGACAAAGATTGTCCCTTCTTTCACGAGCAAGTCATTGTGTTGCTTAACCAATCCCATTTTCTACAATTTTCAGCTGACTCACTGTTACTGAACAAGTTCATTCAAATAGGCAATATTCACATTCTCATGGAGTGGCTACCGCTGGCCATCTGCAACATTTGGGATCATTTCCATGCTGTGACTAGATAACTGGGAATATAAATGGCAAAATTCGTTTAGAGGCTTCTGGACAAATAATTGTTTTTGCTAGGGAATGAGAAAATCTGTGACTGACAGTGACATTGCAAAGCCATTTGAATCAGCAAATGCTTCCTTAGTCAGAAATCATATGTATTTTCAAAAAGTTACTTCTGGATCAATTGGTGTCATACCAGTTCTGGCTCACAGGTATGTAGAGGGAAAAAGGACACATACATGTCAACAAGTTAATCCTGACGAAGAGATGGGGGAATACAGAAGGTATTGAAATACACTCAATAAACCAAACTATCTTGATATTTTTGTGACTTATCATTACCCTCCAGCCAAACATTCATTCCTCTTGTGCATTTAGTGCTTCTTTCCTTAAAGGTTCTAAGATCTTTGAAACAGTAGGTACCAGCTCTGTAGAGTGCACCCTGATCCAGGTGCCCTCCCTTGACATTACTGCAGTACAAACATGATTAATGATAATAGCAATAAAAATACAAAAGTTTACATTAATTTGTGTTAATGCTTATTGTCAAATATGCCCAATTACCACCACTTATAAGAAAAAACCTTCCACCTAATTCAGATATTTACAGATGACCAACTGCTAGGGAGGAATGAAATTCATTAACAAATGAGGACAAGGAGGGGGAAGGTTATTGTTGAGTTAAAATGTGCAACAGTGAACTCCTTTTCAAAACTCATCATCAGCTCCAGAAGACAGACAATATGTCTGAGTTCTCTGTAAAGGAATGACTATCCTGTGAGTATAAACTGTTGGTAAATGGCAGGAAAGAGATCTCCTGGCATCTGTGAACGTGCATAAAACATCTGGTGCTGGCGACAGGCATGACATACAGTGCATAGTGACAACATAGACTTCAGATGGCAAGTAGCCTGATGAAATTACAAAATCAGTGGATGAGAGGGTGTGTGAGAAATATTTGGATTTTAGTCCATCATGTGTTTGTCTAGTGAAATAAAACGTAATCAAAAGTTCTTCAGGTTTTCTGGAAACTGAATGGTCTTGCAGAGACAGACAACTTGCTGAAACCCACTGAGAATGTATTTATCTTGCTATAATTTTAAACTTTTTGGCTGAAAAAAACTGATAGCGATTTACGTCTTCTGAGGTACCAGCCCCATTTCTAGAAAGTGTTTAAAAAAGTATGAAAATGCTGGGCATGGGAGAAGTCTAATGGGTTGATTTGTATTTGATTGCATTTCAAGAGTTCCCAGAGGAGGAAAAAATGCTGTAGTGTGAGTTGTGAGTCTCTCCACGTTAAGAGATGGAGGCACAAATAACTGGGAGAGAGTGAAACAGTCAAACGAGACAGTGCCATTAAAAACAGAGATAGAAAATTAAATAACTTGGTTTAGAAACATGTTTTCTCTAATTAAGAACTTTCCATGTTTTGTTTTGACTGATTACACTACTGAGGAAAATAGTTTAGGCTACTTAGAAGAGACGGTGGGAAACCAACACGAAGACAAAGACCTTGGGAGAAGGAGAGATGAGAATAAAAAACATTGCGGAAAAGAGTTGTGACAGGAAACTTTGTTTTACTCAACTGTAATTGTAATGAGGTCCAATGGCTGGAACAGGAAGCAAGGGCAGCTTAACAAATAAGGCATAACATCAAGGCTAATAATGGCAACCACTCGCCAAGGGAACTGCTAGAGACTCCGACATCGTAAGCATTTAGGTCACGACTGAATGTTTTTCTAAGAGCTTTGCTTTCAGTTGTCTGAAGCTTAAAAGCTCTAAAGCCTGCACCATGCAGATGATCACAATAGTCCTTTCTGGCCTTATACCATGACCACAAGAATTTTAGCCCTGTTGCTGGGAACATCATCCTCAGGTGGGTCCCTCACAGCCATCAGTCACACTTCCCAGACCCCTTCACTGGCTGCTGAGAACTCTTTTGAAGTAACTGAAACCCAGGTCTCCCAGAGAAGACCTCATTTGAGAAGAATACTTACACCATAAGCTTCTTGGTGGGTGCAGAGTACCCAGAGGCAATGCCTAAAAGGCACCATAATGATATTGCAGCTCCTTGGTGGCAGGCACAGCTTCCAGCTCCCCGTAGTGGCGCCAGGACTCTATCTTTAGAAATAACTGCAATTTGAGTAATTATGACTGTTTTTGCAGAAAGTCATATGGTTCCTCAAAAGAGCACTCCTCTCCCCATTCCTCAAGTTGTGGACAGAGTTTTCTTCCCATTACTAGAGTTATTCAGCACAACTTCATAGAAAGACATGGAGCAACACCGGTGTGAAGCATCTGCAAGTGAGAGATAAACCACCCCTCTTACATTTAGTCTTCCCCGCTCAGAAAACAGGAGAGCAGCAGAGGCCCGGAGTAAAGATGTGGTGTGTGCAGTGTGACTCTCAAGCCACAAAGTCTGGCCACGGGTGCAAGCTTCAACGCCGAGCAAACCACAGCTGAAGTAGTTTTGTGCTGGAAATGTCAGTCAACTTCCTACCAAGACGATAACCTTCTGTAAAGCCCAGGTGTAGATTTCTTCCTCCAAAGCACAGGTGTGTTCACCGAGCTCCATATTTCATTTTGGTATCTTCTTCTAGTGCCCCAGCACTGAAAAGGAATATGTATTTATGTAAATACCTCGGCCACTTCTGTGATCTTACCTCAAGGGAGAGTTTTCATTTTACTTATTTTTTGTGTGTGTGAGGTGGTGTCACCCCAGGCTTATTCGTATTCTTTAGGCACACTAGTTCTGTCCTTCCTCACCTGCCAGCAAGGAAATTTGTCTCCCACGTTTGTCAAATTTGTCTCCCGAAAGCTGCACTATTTGTTCTTACCTTGTGTAACCTGTGTAACCAATTTAGCCAAAAAGCATGATATTCCCTCTGCATTTTGTACTACACTTCTGGCACACTTCAATACCAGCAGAGCTAATGTCCAGAGCTCTGGAGATACAGATCCTCATGGGTCAGGTTGGGGAATAACAAGTGAAGGGTTTGTATCTGTGTACACTTCTCACACATAGAATCATAGAATTATAGAATCATATGGAGTTGGAAGGGACCTCTGAAAATCATCTAGTCCAATTCCCCTGCCAGAGTGGGTCTACCTAGAGCACATTGCACAGGAACTTGTCCAGGAGGGTTTGGAATGTCTCCAGAGAAGGAGACTCCACCACCTCCCTGGGCAGCCTCTTCCAGGGCTCTACCACTCTCACAGGAAAGAAGTTCCTCGTCATGTTTAGGTGGAACTTCTTATACTCAAGTTTGTGCCCATTACTTCTTGTCCTGTCACTGGGCACCACTGAGAAAAGACCAGCCCCATCCTCTTGACACCCTCACTTTAAGTATTTTTAAGCATTGATCAGATCCCCCCTCAGCCTTTTCTCCAGGCTAAAGATCCCAAGTCCCTCAGCCTCTCCTCATAAGGGAGGTGCTCCAGGCCCCTCATCATCTTTGTAGCCCTCTGCTGTACCCTCTCCAGCAGTTCCCTGTCCTTCCTGAGCTGGGGAGCCCAGAACTGGACCCAGTGCTCCAGATGGGACCTCACCAGGGCAGAGTAGCAGGGCAGGATGACCTCCCTCGACCTGCTGGCCACACTCTTCTTGATGCACCCCAGGATGTCATTTGCCTTCTTGCCCACAAGGGCACATTGCTGGCTCATGGTCATCCTGTTGTCCCCCAGGACTCCCAGGTCTTTCTCCTCAGAACTGCTCTCCAGCAGGTCAGCCCCCAACCTGTCCTGTTGTTTGGGGTTATTTCTCCCCAGGTGCAGCACTCTACACTTGCCCTTGTTAAATTTCATTAGGTTTCTCCTGGCCCGTCTCTCCAGCCTGTCTGGGTCTCACTGGATGGCAGCACAGCCTTCTGGGGTGTCAGCCACTCCTCCTAGTTTTGTGTCATCAGCATAACTGTTGTGTAACCGATTTTCAGACCAGGAGGCTTCATTATGACCATCTAAGACTGCGGAATCCAGTCAATAACGTCGGTTTTAAGGCCAGAGCTTCTGCCAGTTAGATGAAATCATTTACCGTAACCCGAGGAGGCAATGAAGTCCCACTCAGCCCTCCCCTGAGAAGCTGTGCCAACAGTTCATACCCCTCCATGTTAAGAATGTGCCTCTGGTTTCAGATGTGAGCTATCCGGGGAGCTTTGCAACGACTGGATTGTGTTGTGCTTTTGTCTACGTGATTCAATGGTCCTCTACAGCTGCAATTATACCCGCTCATGGAGGTGCTCTCGGCCATAGTCAAACCACCACTTCACCTGCGGTGGGAGGCTTGTGGGTTTCACCACTCCAGGTCACAAGCTGGCCCTAGCACCTGTGACTGTAGGTATCACACCCAAAGCATCTTCTTCCTGGTCTTCTCCTTGCCCACCCAACCTCCAGCTCCCCGTCAGCAGCCCCAGCAGACCGAGCAGTGCCACACTCCAGCCACTGCTGGGGCTTAATGGGGAAAAAGGGGCATGTGTGTGTCTGTCTGTGTGTGTGTGTGTGTGTATGTGTGTGTCCATGGGATCTGCTGGTTAAATGTTTTCCTTTCCCAGGGGATATATTTGACATCAAGATAAAGGGCCAGCGTGGAAAACAAACTTACTTTTTCCCCCCCTCCCTCTCCTTGGAGTTTGGTATTGTAAAACAAGCCGCCCTGCCTGGCTGAGATTCTTTTTGAAAGCTCCTGGTTATCTTAGCAGCTGTAATATAAACCACAATCTCCTTGAAGTATCTCCCTGCCACAGCTCCCTTCCTAGGAGGGGGTGGAGGGGCAAGACACAGCATAGTATTCATGGGGAATAACACATTTTTCTGGAAGTTCAGGCATTTATTTTATTTTTTTTTAAGCCGGCTAATGTAATGCCGTATGTTTTCTCTCGGAGTTCTGCTAAACCCGCTCGTTACGTATGTGCAAAACGTGATAGCGTTCGTCTCTCTGCACCTCATTAGCCATATCTCCCTTGCCTTTTGTTTTGGTCATGATGAACTACGGTGGGAAGTAAAAAGGGTGATGGTTATGAAGTGCGCGGGTGAAGGGCGCAATGGGAGTGACTCTGCATGAGTGTTGCTGGTTTTGATGTTACGGCTGTTGGAGGTACCTCCTGCTGAACCACGTCCCATGCAAGCCAGCTCACATCTGTGTGCTGCAGAGGAAACATACCTGTAATTTTGACCCCCTGCAAGGATGATGCCCGGAGAACAAGCACCTGTGCGTTAGGTAGTCCCTAGAATTTCTGCTGGTACCTCTTGTGGTTGCCCAAGGGAGCTTTCCTCCTCTTGCAACCTCTGGCCTTTGAAGGCGAGTGACCTGGCCCTGTGGGGAGGCTCAGGGAGGTGTTTGGGATGTCTGGCCAGCAGTGACCTGCACACCCATGTTCCTTAACCCACTTCAATTTTTTTTTTTCCTCTTTCTCACTTTCCTCCTCTGCAGTCGTGAAAATGACTGGGGAAGAAAGAGGAAAGTGGAGATGCCAGGCTGGAGAAGACATTGGCTCCCTCTTCTGCAGCTCATTTGCCACTACAAGCCGTAGCCAAATCCTTCCCCCTCCTCTGAAAGCCCCGGGCCCCCTGCCAGGCTGGGTATGAGGTTCCCAGCCATGCGCCGGGTCAAGCCGAAGGCGCAGCAATAAAGAAGGAGCAGGTCATGGAAACCTGTTTCCATTATGGTGCTTGTAAATAGCCTTCCAGATTATCTTCTTGATTATCCCTACCCTTCCTGAGCTGTTTCCACCTCTGAGGAGCTGAAGGCTTTTTAAACCTTGCAGCAGCACTGCCGTGGCAGAAAGTACCTGCAGGGGCAGAGGGCCAGCGGGAAGCCCAGCTCAAGGGTTTTGGTGTCTCTGGCAGAGGGTTCAACCTCAACCCTTCAACCAAATGCATCATTAGTTACGCTCTTAAAAGCTACTTCTGCCTTACAGCATCTTATTCCATAACCTGTACCTTAAGCCGTGTCCTGCAATAGAAACTCTTTTTCTCTGGAAAACAAATCTATCACTCTTTCAACTCGTTCAAAGAAGGAAATAAATGAATAATGCTTTCAAAGCCACCTGAGTAACTCCGGAGCTTGTATCCCATTGTTTTTCATGCTAAGCAATTCTGATATGTTGTGGTTTTTTTTCCTTCAACAACTTGGCCCAAAATCTAATTTCCCAAAATAATTAAAGCAGTTAGGAGCCAAAAAGCCTTACTGTAAATTGAATTTGGTCTCGTAAGTAAGTCACTTGCATGCTCTGGGAATGCTAACCTTGATGTGGTAGGCACAGTGTAACCGGTCTCGTTACAGGTCATTGGGTTGGGTTTTTTTACGTAATTCAGCGAGAGGACAAGAGGGCTCAAACACCACCAGTCACCACCGCAGGCTGGCAGATTAAAGCACCCCAGCTGAGCCAAGGTAGCTGGGGATGTTTATACGCTCTTAGTTCCTGGCCTGCCTGAGGTGAAAAGTGTTTAACTTCTGCTGCTTTTCTCTGAGTTTTAACGTAACCTGATTTAGCTCACTTTTTTTTTGCCACAGGCTAAGAGCATGCGTGCAGTTGCCACCACGCAGATGACAACCATTAAAACATAAAGCAGCAACTACCATGTGTCTGTGCTCTTCTCCTCCACCCCGGTCCTCGGGCTGGGTCCCTTCAGCCCTGCAGGATCCACCTCCAGCCATCTGCTGGGACATCTCCTTCCAGGTTCAGCCCACACATCGTACATTGGCGTGGATACATTTCACTAACGAAAAATAAGAATGCTTTTGTTGTTTCCTCAAACCAGGGTGAATTTCTCCTTTATGAGTTGTAGCCATGGCTTATCTTCTTTCTTTCCTCCAAGCGCCCTGAGGCTCTGTGATAAACAGAGCTGCACTGCATCAGTCACCCCGCAGACACCAGGCAAGGCTCCTGCTGCAGAGAGCAGCCAGCCAGCACGGATGGGAGAGGTGAGGGTTCGGGGAGGTGGCACAATCAAGGAAACAGAAAGGTGTCAGCAAAAAGGCATAAAAGCTCCCCAGCTTCTTCTTGGAGCGTATTTTCCTCTTCAGTGTCACCGAGGAGATGGGAGATCTAAGGATAAGAGAGGGCAGCAAGGGCTGAAAAGGAGCATAGCGAGAGAAACTTCAAGAAGGGAACAGGGGACATCACCATCTTCCCTCTGTCCCAGCTGTTTTCCCTAAGTGCTGAGATGGTGACAGTATCTGTCTGCCTCCTTCCAGAAGTCAGAGCAAGGGAGGAAGCTGCAGGGTTCCCTTCTTCTGTGCTCTGTCTTCCAACGAAGCTCCATAAACGGAAGGTAATCACAGCCAACACAATGGTTTTGTCGAAGTCACGGGAAAGGACACCACGAACAAGACAAAAGACGTGATAACCGTTCCGTGATTCTATGATAACTGAGGAAATGAGCATTTTCTCGTACCACCAAACAGTGAGCAAGCATAACAAGGGGAAAAGAAAGTGACATACTGTAGGATAATCAAGGTGCTATTGCAGGTCTTTGTTATGGGGTAAGACAGCAGAAACTCCAGCAAAATCAGTGGACATCATATCCATAAAACAAAACTGAGTCCACAAAGTCTGTTCTGGTAAGTAGCATTCCTGGATCTTACTTTATTTATTTTTTTTTTAATTTGAGTGAGGACAAAAGAGTTTTTTTCACTCCAGAAAAACAAAACCAAAACCAAACCCTTAAGATTTTATTGTTTCTACTTGCAGCATCAGAGAAGTTGCATTATATTTCAGAAATTCTACAGTAGCATGTTTCTCAAATTCCTCTAGACTCAATCACACCATGTGGTTTGCGTGAAAAGGTGCTTCACAGAGGTGCTTTAACATGCCACATCCACATAACTCCATGAATACCAATGAGATGTGAGAAGCCATGGATAACTGCAGAGAGAAGACTTCACAAAATAAAAAGCTTCTCAGCTGCTGAAACAATTTTTTTTTGCCTTGAGGTTAGTCCACTGTGCCGCACAACAGAACAAGATGTAGCTGACACTGACTTGTGTTCCTGCCTCTAGGATGATGTCTCGGCAACTCTGGATGACTTTTTTAAATTTTCTCTTTCTCAGTTAATCTTTTAGAATAAAAAGTGTGAGAAATGGTAATACTAGTAAGGATGTTTTTTTAAAAAAATAAATCGTAATTGCTAATACCCCAAAACCAATGTCCTCCTGAGCTACCCACTTCTTTCTCAACTTCAGCTGAAGCACCTCTACAGGTATTTACAGGCTGAGGAAGACAGGTCACCTCTTGACATATGGTGGCTTTAGACTCCTTTCATCACTCCCAGCCAAGGCAAGGTGAGGGACCAATTTTAGTTCAGACAGTGATTTAATCATTGCTTTTTTTCCACTCTGAAACAAAACACTTCAACTTACATTGCATAAAGCATTCTAGACTTGAAACAGGATGTTCTGACTTTCCAGTTAAAAAAAAACAATCCAAGAGAAATAGATATAATGAACCGTGAAAAAATATCGACCAGTAAGAGAAAGTAGTTGGGTCCCCCATTTTGCAATACTATGTGATGAGGCTGCTCAGGTAAGTTACCTGAGGTTCAGAACCTTCCTTTTGCTTTGGGAGACTCACATCTCACGGCAATGCCTTCACCACCAGAGTTCTTTCACCGGGAAAAGAGGAGTGAAAGCTGCTCTCAGTCCCTTGGCTGGCCTGAGTCCTCTTTGCCAAAAGAAACGTGCAAGAGATCAGAGGCTGTGACTCAGGTAATCCCTCTCTTTGGTAAGTGTCCTTGGGACAGGCTGACAATCACTTTTTCTCCCCCCATCTTCCCTTACCAGCACCTGCCTTCCTTGGTAAATATTTAAGTAGGAGCAACCGTGAAGATCACTAACCAAAATACCCCCAGATTTGAAATTACGATGGAAAAGGATTTAGGACCAGGAAAAGGAGATGCTTGAACTTGTCTCTCTCACATCCTGGATGCTAATAGATAGAAAGAGGGACATACATTTTTCCTTTGGTTTTGTTAGTTTATCCTAATTATTGTTTTTTTTTCCAAACAGCTTTTCAGCAAATACCATTCAAATTTCTGAACAGTTTGTAGAGAATAAAACCGACATTTTTTCAGCAAAATTCTGATTTGCCACCAAGAGGAAAGTAAAATCACCCAGCTCTGTTTTACTACGTGGGCTCAAATCAGCTCAAATCCTAGCATGAAATTCACCCAGCCTTAGCCAAAAAAAAAAAAAAGGAAAAGCTGCAATTAACCAAGACCAGCACATACACTTGAGGGACCTCAACACAATGGTCAGAAAGTTCCGACACATCAGTCTCATTCAGCCCATTTCCTGTGACGGAGGGGGGGATCTGGGGCAGGGACAGGGTTGTGTCCCCTCCCGTTTTACCACAGTGGTGAAGAGCACCTCCCTTGCACAGCCCCATGTATTATGTTCCACTTCTTGTCACGCTCCATGTAGTGTTGTTTCTGTGCTGTGAAGGGCGTCTGGCTGCTCCCTTGACTAATCACTGGGTGCTGGAGGGTCCTCTCTGGAGCTTGAGAACTTGACCTCTGATGACACCCGTTTGATAGGGATGCGGATACATGTGGCTCCCCTCACTCATCCCCACTCACCCCAGGAGTTCTCCTCTGAAGCCCTGACAGCTCAGGCTTTCAGACAAAAGATACTGGTGAAATCAACAGCAGCCAAAGGAATGTGGCCTTCTGGCCTAACAGCCTTTGATTGATATTCTTTATTTCAACAAAACCTTAACTCGGTTAAAAATATACTGTACAACCTGTTTTGGCATTTCCAGGCAGGACGTGTCTGCAGAGCTAGCAGGGTCACTGAGGCAATGTGTTTCAAAACAAATAATGGCTCTTGCTTTCAAAATCACAAGGTCGCTTTATCTCTGCCTATTCCTTCTGTAGTCTGCCAAGCTGCCGCTTTAAAAAATAATCATGTCAATACTCTTATTTACTATCCACCTTACAATAACGCCCGGAGACCCAGCAAAGCGAGGTTTTTCCCTGTGCTAGATGGATAACGAAGCACAGCCCCTGCCCTGCAGAGCTTCCCGTCCCACCAGGCTGTTTGCAGATGCGGACTGGGAAGGCAGTGCTGGGGGAAAGCTATGACAGCAGAGGTGAAAAGCTGGGCTCAGAAAGGAAGGCTGAAGCCTGCTTTGAGAGACAGGACATTCCCCTCATCCATCTCTGAAACAAGAGTGCCCTTTTCTAGAAGGCCACCTCCTTAATACCTTCCTATATGGGGCTTTTGGTAGATGCCCTGGGGGACATCAGGAAGAGTGTGACCACCAGCAGGTCAAGTGAGGTCATCCTGCCCCTCTGCTCTGCCCTGGTGAGGCCCCATCTAGAGCACTGTGTCCAGATCTGGACTTGCCAGTTCAAGAAGGACAGGCAACTGTTGGAGAGAGTACAGCAGAGGGCTGCAAAGATGATGAGGGGCCTGGAGCATCTCCCTTATGAGGAGAGGCTGAGGGACTTGGGACTCTTTAGTCTGGAGAAGAGAAGGTTGAGGGGAGATCTTATCAATGCTTATAAATACTTAAAGTGAGGGTGTGAAGAGGATGGGGCTAGTCTTTTTTCAGTGGTGCCCAGGGACAGGACAAGAAGAAAAGGGCACAAACTTGAACATAAGAAGTTCCATCTAAACATGAGGAGGAACTTCTTTTCTTTGAGGGTGGTAGAGCCCTGGAAGAGGCTGCCCAGGGAGGTGGTGGAGTCTCCTCTTGAGACATTCAAAACCCGCCTGGACATGTTCCTGTGCAACCTGCTCTGGGTGGCCCTGTTTTGGCAGGGGGGTTGGACTAGATGATCTCCAGAGGTCCCTTTCAACCCTATGTGATTCTGTGATTCTGCCCTCCACTGTAGGAGCATCCTGCCTACCATGCCCAGTCCCTCACTACCACCACCCAGAGACCCAGTAAGCAACACCAGTCCCTGAGCAATTCCTGGGCAGGCATCACACCCTCCACATAATGAACCTTATGCATGGGAGACACAGGGCTCCTTCACACGCTTGTCCTGCTCTCCATGGGAAATTTCATGGTCCTTTCCCTCCCCTAAGAAAACTTGCAACCCTCTCAGATGACACTGGAAGCATTTAAGCATCTGCTCTAGGCCGCATTTTGATCCCTTTAATAACAAGGTGCCAGAATTTCCATGAGAGATAGGGAGTCAGGAGAGATTTCATGTGCAGAGACCTCTGTCCTACAACAATATTTTACTGAAATGCTAACTATAATACAGAGGTATTTTACAGCTCCACCCTTTGAAAATTATTTTCTTAGAGAAGAGAAAAAAAAATTTAATGCCCCAGTTTCCTAACATCCAATTCAGCCCCCACTTGCAAACAAAATTTTTCAAAATATTTTTCTTTCCTATCACACCCTCTCTCGTTTCTTTGGGTGTCAGCAACTTCTCCCCTCTGTTGCAGCGGCACTGCCTTCCCCGAGCATCCCCGGCTCCTGCTGCTCTCACATTGGGAAGGAATCCTTTACTGCACTTTGCAAAGCCTGCCATGACAAATAGCCCCAACCATGCTTTAGGTAGAGCAGCCAACCCTCCTCTCCTCCTGCATGGTTCTAGTTGGTTAATGACTAGAGCAATATCAGGATATACCAATATTTGGGAGGGATGCTTCCAAAGAAAAGAGACAAGTGGAGGGAAATGTGCTTGCAAACCAAGAAGGTGGAACCGGTTTCTTTCCAAGTCTGTCTTTAGTCCATCCTAACTAGCAGAGAACCTTTCTGCAACCCCCAGAAATAGGCTGCTGGTGACCTCACATTCTCAGAACTTTAGCTTTTATTTCTGCAAATGCTGACACCTTCACCGTGTCAAGCCTCTCAAGCTGCTGTGTTAGGTACTTATCGCCACTGCTAATTGCTTTTATCTTTGCTGCTTGCATTCTGATGAGTGCTTTATATATGTGAAAGGTACATCTCTAAAAAAAAAAAATAAAATAGAAGGTTGCAGTCACTTCTGGAGAGCATCAAAGTAAACCATTAAGATTTTGGATCTGGAGTTTTTTGCATAATTGTTATGTTTTGAGAAAACCCGTAGCAATCTATTGTCGTTTAGACAATTATTCTATCACCCGATGACCCCTCCCCACCCGGAAAGGGGAATCAGGGAACACAAAGAAACACAAGGGTTGAAATTTAAATAGATTTAATAGACTAAGACTAAATAATTAACAAGGATACTGAGGAAGCAGTATTAATCCCAATATTAATATAAGAAGTACAAGAATTATACCCAGCCCATTCTCTCAGCAGGAAGTTGTGCACTCCCAGCAGGGACAGCAAATGGCGGACACTGCCAGCGCAATGGCCTCAGGAGGAAGGGAAGGCCTCAGGGTCCGGCACCGAGGCAAGGAGTTCTCTGGACCTGCCACCATCAAGGGAGAGAGAGCTACGCAGCAAACTTTTCTAATTTATATTGAATGTGACATTCATGGTATGAAATAATCCTGTTGGCCAGCCTGGGTCAAACACCCAGGCCTTGCTCCTCCCTGTCCCTGGCAAGGCTCGAAAACACTAAGACCTTGAATCCCCCAGAGCCTGGCCGGCTATAAAGTCAATATTTTCACAAATTCAGACATTAGAGTCTTCTAAAAGTGCAATTTTCCCCAGCATTAGAAGAAAAGTTAGTCCTGTGTATCTCAATCCAGGACAATAATGTATACAAAAAACTTGTCTGCCTGTTTTCAAACTGGGACACAACTAAATACTGAAGTGATGAACTTAGCCTCTCTTAATGAGATTGTGTCTGCTCAGATGCTCATAATGTGTTTGTAGGATATCATAGCCTTTTTTTAAAAAAAGCCACATTAATCACTCTACGTTCCTCCTCTGAAGGTGCCTAAGAATGGGTGAGATGTATTTACTCACACCTACCTACTTGTTCTACTCTGCCTCTGCTGCATTCAGAGAATTGCACCTGTAGGCATGAACAGGCCGTATCTTACTGAAGGATCTACTTTGTTATCAGACCTACATACTGCCCATCACCATCCTCACTCCAGACTTAAGCAGATGAGAAATGACTGCTTTGTGAGCAGCAGATATCCATTATTAGAGTCCCATCTCTGATCGGATGGCATTTCACAAGCTGCCTTTTTCTGATTTCCTGTGCTACACAAGTATCATCACTTCCTTGAGGCTGTAGGAGATGTAGGATTGTCCACTCCATTCGACTGAAAGCCCCTGGACACAAAACAGCTGCATGGAGAACCATCGTTTTCACAGAGATAGATGGTCAGAAGCTGCTAGAGGCTGAAGTCCAGAACCACTTTGTTACTACTGATTTATGTGACATCCTTAATTTCTAAAAGCCAGATGCTCCCAAAAACAGATACAAACAAAGAGGCCAGACTCTAATCTTGGTTATGTCAGTTTATCTCTACAGTTACTCCCAAGTTACACCAGGTAAGCAGAGATGAGAATCTGCCTCTGTCTCGCTTTTCCTTGGCCATAAATAAGCCCATTAGGGTTTGTCTCTGATGATGTAATGCTTTAATGCAATATCCCACATCTATTTGTGTCAGTGGAGTGGCTGTGGGGGCAGACAGAGCTAGGATCAGCTATTTCCCATGTTTCTCTCACATAAAACTAAAGTTTTATTCCCAGCCACCATCCCCATCTCTTTCTGCTCCAGGCAGCTGCTTGACTGTTGATCCAAATGTGGCGGTAGGGGCAAACAAGAGCAATACATCCTGCCCGTTGAGTCTGGAAAATCCCAGAATGAAACAGCACGGACAATGACGATGCTCTTTAGTATGGTACTCTTTTAACTATAAAGCCCAAGGATTACAGGGCAGGAGGAGTTTGTCACTCTTGGCTAGGCAGCCTCCAGAGGGATGGCTTTTCAGACAGAAACATCTTAAAAGCATTTACTACAAATCTGGGCTGTAACTAGCAACACAGGAATTTGGCCTAATTAGGGCCTCTGTACAATGAAAACATTAAACAATCATTTAACCATCGGCAGCTAAAGATATAAACACCTAAACACATGGGGAAACAGACTGCAGTAGAAGGAAAAAACAGGTTACAGTGAAAGAAAATTTGATGCTTGCCATTAGGATGTGCTGACTGCCTTTTACGAAAAGTCAGCTGCATTCAGTTTCTATCTATCTCTGTGGGAGGAGAAAGGAATATCTTCTGGGTAACATCTACGTAATACATATAGGTAAAGGTCCTTGATTTACATTCAGAATAAGAACACAAAATACTGATGCTTCCCATCACACACTTGTAAATCTCATAGGAAAGTTTACTGAATTTTCATCCTGTGCTCTTGGGGTGCTTTAAATCAGTGTGATTCTCATTAAAAAATAGTAGTGTTCTGTCTCGCAGTTGCAGAGAAATGTTTGAAAGCATATACTAAGTGAAGACTACCAGTGCAAAGAGTAAAAAAGGAAAAAAGAACTCAAAGTTAGAGCAGAGCAGGGTCTGGGAGAGGTCCTCAGAAAGTGGAAGCAGTGCCCATGAGACCTCTGTTTATTTCTCAGATGCAGCCAGAATGTTGTCACTGCAACCCATCCCACCAGAAGATACCGTCATGTGTGTTGTGGCACAGCAGTCCTTTGCGAGCCCATGCTAATCTGAGGAGATATCTGGAATCCTGGTGCAAGCACTGAGAGATCCAGAAGCGTTTTACAGGCTGCAGCCCTCCCTGGGTTCTCATCAAGACTCACAGTTTCCAATGAATCAGCAAAGCATGGCTTTGCTGGAGAAGACAGAACAAGATGCTGCAAATACCCTGGGCACAACTTCTGCAATGTTGAAAGAACAAAACAACCCTTCCTAGCCTGGCCCCATACAAGAGCAATAAAACGGGCGTCCTACTGCCACCTCATCCAAACCAAACACCTCCAAGGAAATGCACCTGAGTCAAGAAAGTCTGGCCTTAGAAATAGGGTGAGCATCCCATGCCATGTGCGAGCAAATTTCTCTCTTGTTTTCTGCCCCAGCAGATACTCAGCTACTCATATGGAGAAGCAGAGCAACTCAGAGCAGGAAGACTGCAAGAAAGATTCGGCTCTGGGGTGTGGGAATATTCCCACTGTGTGTGGGAGAGGCAGTTTCACATCCTTGCTGTAAATCCGGCCAAACAGCAACTTCAACCCAGTCCCCACGGCCTAGACTAGGGGCTTTCACCACCCCCACATTCAATGGCAGGTCTCTGGTTTTCCACCCATCATCAACTCTTTTCCTCTCAGGTTAGACCTCCCACACAGATACAGAGGAAACATGGTGGCTTCTGCAGCCCACCAGACTCTTGCCTCGTACTCATCCATCATTAAAGCAAGAAATGCACCTTACAAATGAGTGAAGACTTCACATAATTATAAAACATACCACAAATATGTAAATAAAAATCACAGAATCATTGAATTGTTGGAGTTGGAAGGGACCTTCTAGAGATCATCCAGTCCAACTCCCCTGCCAAAGCAGGGCTGCCCAGAGCACATCACTCAGGATGGCATCCAGGCAGGGCTTGAAGATCTCCAGAGAAGGGGACTCCACACCCTCCCTGGGCAGCCTCTGCCAGGGCTCTGCCACCCTCACCACAAAGAACTTCTTCCTCAGATTTGAATGGAACTTCCCAGGTTCCAGCTTGTGCCCGTTGCCCCTCGTCCTGTCACTGGGAACCACTGAAAAGAGTCTGGCTCCCTCCTCCTTCAACCCACCCTTTAGATCCTTGTCAGCATTAATAAGGTCTCCCCTCAGCCTTCTCTTCTCCAAGCTAGAGTCCCAGCTCTCTCAGCCTTTCCTCATCAGGGAGATGCTCCAATCCCTCCATCATCTTTGTTGCCCTACACTGGACTCTTTCCAGTAGTTCCCTGTCTCTCTTGACCTGGGGAGCCCAGAACTGGATGTAGTATTCCAGTTGTGGCCTCACCAGTGCAGAGCAGAGGGGGAGAATTATCTCCCTCATCCTACTGGCCACACTCTTCCCTACGCAGCCCAGGATGCCATTGGCCCTCTTGGTGACAAGAACACATTGCTGGCTCATGGATAGTTTAGTGTCCACCAGGTCCCCCAGATCCTTTCATCAGAAGTACCTCCAGTACCTCTAAATACTTTTTTAAAGAGAGAAGGGAACATATATCTGACTTCATTAGGGATAAAACATGTGGCTCGTTCTGGATACCTTCTGTCAATATATACCGACACAGCAGGTACATTCCCTGTGCCTTGAAAGAGGCACTGCAAAAGATTAGGTGGTTATTTTTGTGGTATGTCCTTGTCAGTATTTCTCAGCCATGTTCCTGCTCATAAAGGAGGGCGTGACTGTCCAGTTTTATGAATGAATAATGTCAGTGTTTGATTGATTCGCGGGCAGTCTGATGGAGCTGATGTCATTTGTTAAATGTGAAAATACATGTAAAACTAAATGCCAGTCCTTTCCTGTCATCTCCCAGCAATTAGAGCTAGCATTCATATGAACATCAGCTGGTTTGTAACACCATGCAAGTGGAATGTTAAGGATGTAATGTTTTTAGCTATTCAAGCGCTTGGATGAAACTCATGACTATTTCTTGGGCTCAAAATGTGATTTAGAAGTAGACATTCCTTGCAATACTAGGATTGTGTCGGAAAGAACACCATCATAATTCTACAACTTTACCTGATTTTAGCAACCAAAATGAGGTCACCCACACAATTCTAGAAAAGAACTTTATATGCTGCATAATTCACTAGTCTTTCAAACTCATGGAAGACGCAATTTTGTGGCACTGTCAAATCAACATGGAAGCTTTGGGGCTAGCAGTGTTCTTCCAACAGATCAAGTGACACCTTTCTCCACATAGAAACCCATAGAGGGACTGTTTACAGATCAAGGTGCTGCTCAACATGAGCCCAGCAGCAGAACCAGGTCCTTCAGGTAACATCAAAATCAGTATGTTAAATTCAGAAAGCTGAGTGGTAAAAATAGAATTTTGAACATTGTTGTCCCATCACACCACACAACAGATGTCTGCAATGCAAAGCTCAATTTTCTTTCTATTTTCACTAAGAGTAACTATTATTCCAAGGTCCATGCCCCTCTGAAAACCTTAACATTTGCAATGTAAAGGCAAACTGGTTACATGCATCAGTCACTACTTTGAGTAATTTTGTCAAATCTATCAATAAAACCTAATCCTCACAAGTGACTGTTTCTGACACTGAGGTAAATCTCCTCCTAAAGGAAAGATGACCTTAATTACAAATAGATAGAGTATTATTTTCCATAGTAATTGATACCTAACTAAAATCCAAATATTAAGGAGATGTTTAACCTGATTTTCTTCATGCATTGTGTACTTCTTGTTTTCAATTCAAATGCATAACCACAAAGAACATACATCTAAATGTAATTCAGAAATGTTTCATTCACAGGCCACTACTACCATTTTTCTTGCTCTTCTGCCATATAACCATAAACTTTCTGCCACGTTGTGTGACAGAAAGGCAGCCGAGTCCAACAGTTCTTATGGAAATTTTAACTGTGACTGCACACACAAAAAAAAACCACTTTCCAAACTCATAATAACTCCTCCCAAGAACACTGGGAAATGAAAAAAAAACTGCCTGTGTATTCCTATCATATTTACTTAGTCACGCCCAAGGAGCCTGGTGGTGTTCAAACATCTGAACCTGGGAAGGCAGCAGCAGGGGCAACACACAGAGAAGAAAATGAAAAGGAAAACATATGTGACTGAGTGGGTCAGAGTGATCACCCTCAAGCCAGCCCTCCTTGCATTGCTGCTGAGGTAGACAGACAGCTTTCTCCCTTCTTGGTTCTGTCATACTCACCATTTTGGTGTCCATGTTCTCGGACATCCAAGAAAGCCAGTTTCTTGATCGACAGCCACAAAATGCCTGGGGACTGGTCTCCATCTCACCATTGGGTGATTTCTGGTTAAATGCACAAAGCTCACACCAGCAGCCTTGAAGCTGAGGGTTCACTCAGTGGCTTTACACAAAGTGGTGCGAGCACCTCAGATCTTCCCCTTAACCACTCATCAGTAATGACAAGAGTTCCAGCGACCACATGAACGAGCCTCCTCACTGTGTTTCTGTTCTTCAGCTCCAAAACAAGGACATCCTCAGATCAGTCCATAATCTACAGGAATTTTTCAAACATAACCTCTTTTCTCACCACCTTTTCCATTCCCTCTGCCACTCACCAAACAGACCATGCTACAAAGGAAGGATAGCCTGAGTTCATCAGACATCAATCTCCATCCACTGGTCTTCCAAAGTGAACAAAAGTGCTTTATGCCCTCATCAGCACAAATCTCCCCATTTGAGGGGATCCTCTGTGTGCTTGGAGCATCTCAGGGAGTTCTGGACTGTTACCCTGAGTGGTTGCCAGCTTGTTTCTGCAGTGATTGCCTCTCTCTCGTCTTTCTCCTCCTTTCTCTGCCCAGGTGTGCATTTCTAGCTACTGAAACTATCTTCAGTGAAAGACAGGTCTGAGATCTGAAGAAGAATGCAGGACTGTGAAAACAGAAATAGAGAAGGAAAAGCATTATGAGTTCAGGTTGTAGGACAATGTCACAGGGAAACTGATTTTGGGAGGGGACCTCATAAGGTCTCACAAGGGAACTCATAAGACAGTACAATCTCCTGCCCAAAAGAGGGTCAGCTGCTTTGAGCATGAGATCAGATCGTGTTGGTTGGGGTTTTATCTGATTTGGTCTTGAAAACCTCCATAGATGGAAATTGCACAGTCTTCTCTGGGCAACCTGTTTCAACTCTTGAATGACCTTGTGATGAAAAAGCTTTTCCTTATGTATAGAAACTTTCTTCTGTCAATTTATGTTCATTGGCTCTTGTTCTCCTGTATTACTATGAGAAGCCTGGTTCCAATTTCTTGATAAGCAAAGCCTTCTCTTCTCAAGGCTGAACAAGCTTCATTCCCTCTGCATGGGGTACATGCTCCAGCCTGGTTTTGGTGTTCCCCTGCTGAAACTCTCCTCACTTTGACAATGTCTTCTACTCCTACTTCTACCGAGGTTCCAAGTATTGGATGCTCTAGGCTTGTTATGGTCTAAAAAGTGCTGAGTAGAAGGAGATAATCACTTCCCTCAACATACTGGCTACTCTTCTGCTAACGCTGCCCAGGATACTGTCAGTGTATTTTCTTGCTAGGGTACAGTCCTTGGCTCATGTTCAGCTTGTTGTCTACCAAGACACTCAGGTCATTTTCAGCAAAGTCACCACCAGACTCTGTTTCGCGCCTGCACCATTAGCCACTACCCTTTGAGCTCTATTCTCCAAGCAGGTTTTCACTCATCCAGATCACAGCATCCTATCTTGAATACAAGCACACTGTAAGAGGCAGTGTCAAAAGCCTTGCTAAATTGGAGGTAGACGACATACACAGCTTTTGCCTCACCCACAAACCTAGTCATTTTATAATAGAAGGTAGTCAGCTTGGCTGAGCCCAGTTCGCCTTTGGTAAATCCATGTTGCAAACAGCTTCTTCCCCTTCATGTGCCCTGAAATAGGTTCCGAAAAGCTATTTCAAGAAAAGACAAGACAGAACATGTGATTTGTCCTGTTCTTGTGCAGATAAAAGATGATCAAAGGAGCAGTGTTAGGGGCAGAAGTGATGCTGCCTCACTACCCTTCACATCTCATCACAGCTCAGTAGTGAGGCTCAGGGCTCACCAAAGTGATGTAGCCAACTGACTCTGTATGTTGAATAAAAACACTGAGAAGATTCTAGGTGACGCAGAAGTCAAATTAAGTATTACCTATGCACATTAAGTATTACCTATGCACATTTCTAGATACATTACCTTGTCCCAGAATTCTGTGTATTGGGCATTGAGCCCCACCTGAGGCTTTTAAAGCTCTGCTTGTCACTGTTCCTGCTGTCATCTCCTTACTGAACACCACAATCTCTCACTACAGCGAGACTGAGCTGAAAGAACAAAACTAGTGTGCAATAAATGAAGGCTTATGAGATATGCCAGGAAATAACCCTGTTGTACGCAGAGTTAAATGTGTACAGAATCTGAACATGCAGTTGGTCTCTCACTGGTCATCATTTTGCTTCTGCTCCTGCATTACCTCATAAACTGGAGAGCAGAAAAGGTCAGATAGCAAATACAGCTGAAGTTTACTTAACTAAAATGTCTGTGGATGACCCACTTATGAAGAATACATCCAGAATTATATATTGGGGAGGGAAAAAGTGACAAGAGCTTTGAATGAATCCACATGTTTTGTAAAACTATGTATTTCCCTAGATAAACCCATTGTATTCAGAGTTTGACAGACAGCATTCAAATATTTATGCTGATCGCAAAACAAAAACTGGTCAGCTGTCTGATAAGACATCGAAAAAAATGCAACTTATTTTGAAATCGGCCAGAATGTTGATTTGTGTAATTTTGTAATTTCCCTCAGTATTGCTACTTGATAATCAGTTGAGCGAGTTTTCAGCAGAAAAAGGTGTTCATTGCTCCTTGAGTTCAAAGGGAGTCCCCACCTGCCTCCCATCCCTTTCGATTCGCCCCCTCATGCCATTGCCCTCCAAACCTCCACTTCAGAGCTGAATGGCTCTCTTGGCAGATTGCTGGGAGCCTTCTCTCCTTCGGATCTGTAAGTGTGCAGCAGCCAACTGGCCTGCAAGTAGCAGCAGAAAATAGCTAAGTTAAAGAAAGCACCAAAAAGTTTGGATGCCTATCTGAATGCTAGCTGCTTCCATTAGTAATAATCCATTGTTCAGTGAGAGAGCTAGTGCTAATGACCCCTGTTCAGGAAAGCATTTAAACAGAGGCTTAACTCTGTCCCTATTCAGGCTGGCACTTATGTCTCAGTTTAAGTGCTGCGCTGAATAGACTTTTTTTTTCCTGAATCAAGGCCAATTTCAGTTCATCATCCCTGAGGAACAGAGGCATTCTTCCCCCCTTCCTAACAAACGTGGAAAAACATGTAGCTAATACTTAACATGGAAGGGGGGGAAGAGTCTAGGATAAAAAGAGGGATCTCCTATCTTCTTGTCAGCACAGACTTGCATTCCCTGCACTCCCCCAACGCTCAGTGGTACTCACTTGGGCCTTCTCATGGATGGATAGATAGATGGTGGAGGTCACTGCAACCCTCCACCATGTGAAGGGTTGAGAATTCAGGTTGGAATAACAGAGGGCACCTCCTCCTAAACCCATCTTTGCATCCCTGGGAAGTAGCAACTCTTTTTTTTTGCAAAATGTTGTAAGATTCAGGGGAGGTAGAGCTACAAAGTGCAAAATATTATTAGTCATTATTCAATGAGTCATGGTTGGTTACCCAACATCAACACAGCAGTAAGAACATGTCTCATCTCCTAAGGCTCAGCTATGGCTTTACAAAGAGGGGATGGGAGGGAGTGCAGCAACTGTGCTATGTTAGTGGGAAGTCTATAACTACACTTTGAGAAAGAAGTATAAAAAAAAAGGATACTCTCAAAGGTATAAAGGTTAAGCATGGAATTCCTACCTCTGTCTTCCACAGCCCCCTTTAAAAACTCCAGGAGTGGGTTATTTTCAGCAGCATATTTGCAGGCAGCCATTACCTTCCTCTGCTCAGTAACACCTCCTTTTGTAGGCTCCCACCTACAAGACACCTCTCCCCACCGATCCAGAGAAGAAGGGCCACCTGAGCCCCTGGCAGGGCTGTCCAAAGCACCTGAGCACTGAGCATGAGATTGTATAACTTCAAGCCAAGAAAAAAAAAGTGGCATCAAGACTTTTGACCCTGCGGAGGAACTGGTGATGCTAACACAATATATACTGTAACTTGCAGAGTTAACAGTACTGGCAAAATAAATGCTATTTATGTTCAGCACAGGCAGGGGAGGAAGGAAACAGGAAGATTAATTAAAACTTTTCTAGGTGGTAAACATGATGACTAGAATCCATGGAGCAGCTCTCGGTCCCACTGGAAAAATGGTATCCTGATGTCTTTAGCCCTGGTACAAATCAAAAGCTACTCTATCACTAAGATGCTAAAACCAAGTTAAAAGGAAGGTGGACATTTTCTTTTCATTTCATGGAGCTCATCGTTTAACGTGGGAAGGAAAAAGAGGAATATGAGAAAGGTGCCTCTAAGGTCACTGGAAGGGATGTGCTAGAGGAGCTTTGGCATCTGCCACAAGGGAGCCTGGAAAAACGAAAACCACATCGAACGCTAACATTGGACTATGACAATGTTTTCATGGCATTCAATGTATTTCCCAAGGTTCAGCTATGTAAATATACGGGCTGCTTTTTCCCTCAATACCAAGTGCAGCTTGCAAAGCCTAAGGAATTTCTGGTTGCATTTGCACATATATGATCTGGTAGCCTTCCTTTCTCTTTCATATTATAAACATATTATTACAAATAGGCAGTGAATAGACCTCTTTTTTTTTTTTTTTCTTGCATTACTTTAAAAAAAAAAATGAATTGTTATCAGATTTAATGATATGATAAGCTTTAAAGTTCCCCTGGGAAGCTACCACAGCCATACTGATTTACATAAGCATTTTCCTACACATAATACAGCATGCAAGCTCTCTGATCTCATTATTCATTAGAAAATTAATGATATCTCTCAAATGTGAAAGCAGACCAGTTCTGCAGAGAGTGCTGGAAATTGGCTAGTTCTCGACGCGGTAGTCATTTTCAATTTACTGGCTTGAAAAAAAGATGCTTTTAAGCAAATAAAAGGGTGCTGACATCAAACAGATACTTGTCTTGCTGCCAGGGAACGAGATGCCTTTTAAGGCAGGAAGGTGGGACTTGAGTGATGTGAATAGGAAGAAAAGAAAACAAGCCAGTCAGAGTTAAGCAGCTCTGCCCCATTCATGAAAAATGTCTAGGCTCATTTCCTCATTGCCAGAGGTCTTTTTTGCTTAAATTCTAAAGCCCTTGCTCTGTTCTTGCCAATAATAAATAGCAGCCTGTTGTTAGAAAAAGTGCAAACTACGGAGGATTTTTTTTTTCTTTTTTTAAGTGCTTTTCCCCCAGCTACACAAATTGTGGCATCCCACAGATCAAGAGACAATGTTAACAAACCCCTCAAAACTTTGCTGATAACTATATCCTGAAGTTGAGACTGTCTGAGATGATTTGTCGCAGAATGAGCTATGGCATAGTCCCCCTCTCGGGGAACAAGCACTGATAATCAAGGATGGCACAAATTGGCGTATGACTGACCAGATTCAGATCTGATTTTTATCCCAGCCCTATTTAGATCGTATGGACCAGCAATTAGCAAAGGCTAAATCCCCTACGCAAGTCTGCTAGTTTTGGATATGACAAGCAAACAGGATGATTGTTTCTGCCGTTGTAGTAACACAACTGTCAGGGCATTTTGGGGGGTGTGGGGGGGGGGTGTCTGGCTGCAATGTCTCGAAGTGGAACACCTTTGTGTCCATCCCTTAGAGTAAAATGGACGAAACCCATGCCTGCTGCTTGTGGAAGCAGATAAGATCTTTCTTTGTGAGATTTGATTGCTGCTTTTTAATGCAATTCGTAGCTCAGATAGCAACAGAAATTGTTCTGGGGTGTGGTAGAAAAGGGATATTAGACATGCACTGCAACATCCTGTTTTGGAACTAGTTTAATACGGGGCTCACAGGCTCAGCATTACAAAATTCTGCACTCAAGCTGTCACTTGCCAAATTTTTTGCACGTTAGTTTTGTTTTTTTTCTTTCCTGTGATCGGTAGCAACATAAAAGGAAACATCTGGTTCTGCAGTGTCCTAATTGGGGGACGCCATAGGAAAAACACACCGAAGCAACATCAGATTTGAAATAACCAGACAGCGTGAGAATTTGTGCAATTTGCATACTCTTCCAGCAGGGAACCAGAAATCTACCACCGCAGTGGGCATTCCACCAGTGCTGAAAGAGTGCTGCTGTTGTAGCGATGTTTTGACCATGTCTTCAACCATTACGATATCCAGCAAATACAGGATGCAAAATAATTAAACAAACTAAAAATCATCCAGTTTCAGCTGTCACCTGAGTGTCAGCTGTGGTTTGGAGGATAAGAATTGCATGATTTTTCTGAGCGGGGATAAATGTCTTCTAAGGGAGGCAACGGTTCTATCAAAGAACATCGCAATGGAGGTCTTATGGGTATATATGTTTCGGGTTTCTATTAAAATCTCTGATGGGCTTTTATTAATAATAGGAGATAGTGGGCTAAAATATCAAGACATGCTTGGAGTGAGAAAGAGAGATTTCCAGTCTGGAAGCAAAGGAAAATCTTACTTGTTCTTACATGATTCACTAGCTGCAAGACTCTTACGTGGAGCCCCCAAATCTGCACCAGTAACTATTGTACATGAAATAAAATTCTCTTAGCCACAGGATAAATCTGCACAGCCCCAAATCTTGCAGCCGGGAGCAACGTGGTCAACATGTATAAATATCTGGAGAGGACTTATGGTCTGGAAAAACAAAGGAAATGTCCCACTCAAAGCAGCAGCTGGGGCAGGCGCACTCACTGAACTCTCCGAACCACTGGATACCAGAAGAGAACAATTTAAAGATACTTGACAAGCAAAGCTGTGAGCCCCTTATCCTACCCATGGCATAAACCAGTCCTGACCACAAAGAACTTACAGCTGCAGTGCAGACACGGGTAGATGACATGGCTTCCCTCGGGCAGCTGGAGACAAAGTTGGAAAGAGCGTGGAGGTCAATCTGCTTGAACCCAGCAACCCACTGACCTGCACAGCCTTTGGACTACTGTGGTTACTGCTGTTGTTGTATTTGTATCAAGGAGCCCCCAAGGACAATGATACTGCTGTGCTAGTCTCTGTCACACAACAAAAAGATGGTCCCTGCCCCAGAGAGCTTTCCTGCTAAAGCACCGGACACAGCAACCAGAAAGACAGAGGATCACAGGAAAGCAAGTATTTTTACAAATATTTTCCCTTAAGTTACAGGTAAACAAGTACTTCAGGCTGACGGAAGACAGCACTGAAAGTAACAGGTCTGATGTCCTGCACCACTCCTCCTCCCTTCTGCCAGCATGGGTCTTCCTGTAGCCCCAGGTGAAACGGCCTGGGGAACTGGAAGAGCTGAAAAATAACTTTCTTTTTTGCTTCAATAGATTGGATTTTGGTCAGATCTGCTCCCCCATTCAGTCTCAGTCCAAAGACAGAGAAAAAGAGTAGCAGCCATCAGACATACAGCAAGAGTGGGACAATGTCTTCAAGCAGCAGAGCTATTTGGTTTTAAATGTCCATTGAACCAAACTCTACCTGGGCAACCATTGGTCTGATAGCAAATCCAGTTAAATAATGAGGATGCCTTTAAAGGGAACATTATAGGTAAGGATGTTTTGAGGACTAGTGAAATTAAGGCCTTCCTCCAGAAATCTCCATAAAGGCATCTGAAGGAAGCATGCCCTGTATTGCTGTTTAGTGATTAGTTGTGCCTTCCATGATGGCAGAAGCCATGCATAATGGTACACCCAAAGGGAGGGAAGATTAAGGAGCAAAATCCCCTTTAAAAAGCTCAAAATGTCAGTCAAACATGCGACGTTTAAAATCAATAGGACACGCTTTATCTCTCTGGAAAGATGGGAGTCATGAGTTTTAAAAGAATGTTATGGATATTGAACACAACTCACCATAGAAGAACTATGAAGCATCATAACAGTCTTGAAAATGTGATCAACAAGAAAACTATGCAACCTCTAAAGAATTTGCAAATGAAGGTGTGTGATAGAAGGCCATGAAGAGGGTGGGAGGAGGATTCTTTCTGCTTTATAGCTGAGTGACCACAAGATTTGGGAACAGCACTCTTAGGTGAACGGGTGAAGGTGGAGAAAGGATTCACAAGTAAATTGAGTAGGGCACCTTTTCTGTGTAGCTAGCTTCAGAGAGATTCACTTGTGTCCAGCACACCTAAAGCTTAACTGTGAAAGACAAACTTTAAGAGATGAGATGACCCTAGATGAATGACCTGTAGATGTCTACCATGGAGGAAAGCCTAAGTAAGAACTGACTCTGAAGACAGTGCTCAATGAAAATGGGTCACTCCAGTCTAGGAAAAATCCTAGAGGACAACTAAGGCTATGAATTGAGGCCAGGGATGCCCCAAAACTGGCATCTTGCTTTCTTATAGGAGGTACAAAATGCTCCAAAGCTCTAATTAAATTCCAGATATGGGGGCTTCCTGCAACGGACTTCATTCTGTTCCTTGTAGGTTTGTATGGTGCTTGCAGCTAACATATGAGGATCTGGTAAACCCAAAGTACTTCTAATTAATACCAACCTAATTTCCCAAGAGGTGGTCTAGTAAACATGGACAAACCCTTGGCTGACTAGAGCCCAGGGAAAGACAGACAATTGGAGACAGTGGGAGAGATTTCTCACCAAACCACCACAATCACTTTGAGGGTTGATACTACCTCCTGCTAGCTCTTACGGAGACATTTTCTAATGGAAGCGTGTTAGCTCTTGTGTCTTTGGCAGTAAGCAAGCCATGGAGAGACACTGACACGGGAGAAGTGTACAGTGTCATACTTCTAGTTCAGTGCCCGAGTTTGGAGTCTGGATGACAATGCACCACTGTGGGCTACATTTCTAAGATGAGTGCCTAAATCCACATTTCTGCTTCTAAAAGCAGGTACTTAAGAATCTAAAAAAAAAGGTCTGCATAATTATCCTTTGGAAAGTAGTTTTTAAACTGTGCAGCTGACACTTGGGAATTCCAAGTGGCTGATCAAACTGAATAGAAAACTGTAGCTATAAAGTGAATGAGCGACCAGACTATATTGAAAAGACCAGCTTATTATGACGAGAAAAGCCAGTAGAGCTTTTCCCATGATCACCCTTCAGCACTCTGATTTCCACAGTACAAACTCCAAAGAAGAACTTTTTTTCCAGTATCCCACATCTGGATACTGCCCTATGCTGTAGTTTGCTTTGTGTTTTTGTTAGGCTTAAATTTTTATTTCAGTGGGATGTTCTCTTTAATTTGCAAAGCATATGAGGCGGCTTGTGTATTCAGGAAGCTATTAACCACAGACCTCTGATTCCGGGGGAAGAGAGGGGAGGGTGAAATTACTGGAAATTGAGCTTTAGAAAAAAAAATGGTGGGGATATTCGTTGAAGAAAGCAGAAAGTGTTGCTAAGTGAATCTCACTGAATAGAAGAAGAGTTTATTTTCAGGAGTATCTCATGAAATTTCTCTCTGTCAGCAGTTTTACCTGGGGTGCGCACCTGAAACCAGCACAGTAAGTGCTAAAGAAAGAGCAGAATTTGAACTGCAGCGTTAGAACTCTGGCGTGGCTTCCAAAAAATAATAAAAATCTCACATCAGGTTTAGTATTGCTATTCCTGGGGCAATCACTGCTTTAAGAAACATCTTGCCATTAGTCTTAATCTGGATTCATCACAAAGACATCACACACACGTGATCCAGCACAAAGCTAGACAGCAGCAACGTTCAATACCTGCTGTGGCATAAACCCTGCTGGTACAAGATCAACCTCTCAACAGCTTCTAATGCCCTTTGGGCCAAGGCAATGAGGTGAGGTGACACAATGCTTATCGTGGTGTCCCGCTGAGGTGGCATTTGTGATCTGATGTTACAAGTCCTAAAATTAAGTTTATTGTAGTGTCAAACTACGTCCAGAGGCATATAGTTTCAGATGAGCTGAATGATGGATATAATTTTTTCTTTCAGAACAAGGACATCTAAAAGAGATCAGAACACTGAAACCTCCCAGGAGCCCACGTTTCCCTCCATTGACTCCAAAGTGAGCCTACACAGTTAGCTCAGATGGAGATGCCTAGAGACAGGCAAGACAACAGCCATTCTTACTGGTGCCTTTAGCCAGCTATATCTCAGGTGCCCAGTCTCACCTGGACACTTAACAGTAGGTGACCTGAATCCTGACTTGGATTTCCAGAGAAATAGGGAATTGTGTGAGACTTTCTCTGCAAATCATACACACTCTTCTTTCATCAGCTCCTGGAAAGTTTTTCCACAGCACGCTGTGACTGCTGGTACCAGGTAGCTTGGGATAAGGATATTCCAGAGAGGCACAAAACATCTGATATGATGGGCCTGGTGTGTTGCAGATCCTGGAATAATAAAACTGTGAACAAGGTCTGAAGCTCATCTTCTGGCACAGAGAAGGCAAAGAAAATTGATAGTCTCCTCCATTGATCTGTGCAAATGGTCTGCAAAGGACGCCTCACAGTTTTCTTCTCCTCCTCTCTGTAACCCAAGAACCTTCCAATGTTTTTATTCCAGAAGACACGCTAATGTTCATTCATACAATAATACTAAATGAACATGTGATATATTTAGATCCATATTCTATTATATTTACACAATAATTTTTACAGTTCACTATAAAGGTTTCTGCTGCGTAGGAAGATGAAGTTCACCATGACTCACCAGTTGAAGTGGCCGTTAAGAATACGTGTATATGCACAGGCATACAGCAATGGGAGAATATTAAGCACAATGCAAGGTGATGGACCTCCTGTGATGGTATTTTTATCTTTCTCATAGGCAGAAGGCTGAAAGGGATGTTCCAGCAGTGAGTCACCTCCTATTCAGCCTGCTCAGGTGCTGACCTCAGCAGCAACAACAGCTGCATCAGCTTTCTGGAGAAGTTGTGGGGTTTTTTTACATCCCTACATCTTGAAGCTAAAGACAAGTTCCAAATTCTTGCAATAGTTCTTACTTCCTATGCTCCTCCTGGAGGATTTTTCACAACTTCTCATTGCTGCAGCAGGACTTGAATTGCTTGAGTGATGGGAAGTGAGTTGTTATGGGTCATTTCGGTATGTGTACTATGATCTGAGGGGCTTTAACTTCATTTGGGGTGACTGAGACAAAGCAGGAAGAGATTACAGTGACATTATAAGGACAAGTGCAGTCATCAGATATGCCAGTGGGGCATAGTAGTGTAGAGAAAGTGAAAGAAATTCAGCCCTCTGAGTAGAGCTGCTAAAAGTCCAATGACAAAACGCATTGCTTTTCAAAATGGGCTGCCTACAAATCATAGAATCATAGAAAGGTTACAGTTGGAAGGGACCTTAAAGATCATCAAGTTCCAAACCCCCTGCCATGGGCAGGGACACCTCCCACCAAACCAGGTTGCTCAAAGCCCCATCCAGCTTGGCCTTGAACCCCTCCAGGGATGGGGCAGCCACAGCTTCCCTGGGCAACCTCTTCCAGTGTCTCACCACCCTCACAGCAAAGAATTTCTTCTGTATATCTAATCTAAATCTCCCCTCTTCCAATTTAAAACCATTACCCCTTGTCCTGTCACTGCACTTCCTGACAAAGAGTCCCTCCCCAGCTCTCCTGTAGCTCCCTGCAGATATTGGAAGGGGCTATAAGGTCTCCCCGGAGCCTTCTCTTCTCCAGGCTGAACAACCCCAGCGCTATACCAGGCCTTATGGAGATAATCAAACCAACCCCCAGGGCCGCTAGGGTACCCAAAGCAGTCTAACCTGCCGTAGTGCTCAGGCTTGGCTAACACAACCTTCGATGGCAAAGAAATTCAGCCCTCTGAGCAGAGCTGCCGAAAGCGAAGAGGAGGGGAAAGCTACCCTGTGTGGAGTCTACACCAGGCCTGACACTTAGGCTAACTTACTTAATTTAAGTGGGATAGATCTGCACCACACTGTAACCCATGATGGTAACCTTTCCAAGATGCGGGTGGCGGTACGAAAGGTCCTGAGGCACCGTCACCACCCACGCGCTTTGGCACAAACAGCTGAGAAGCCACAGCAGCAGATCCCGTCACGTGGAATATGGGTGACCGCATCGCCTTTCTTTCCACTTCTCTACAGCTATTAATTATGCCCTTTTTGGGAAAGTTATTACCAGCCCCGTGGCAAACGCTCACTCTGTGATGTGCATAGCACTCTCGTAAAACTGGGGAGTTTTCTTCAATTTGGCAGAAATGAGTTTATGAGCTGCAGCAGTGATAAAACCTCGACACTTCTGGGTAATGCCACTGATGACCATCACGTAGTTAACGCTAATTGGGTTCCTAAATACCAGGGCGGCAAATTCTTGTATCAGGATGCAACTAGTGGGGGTTATATCACGGTTTAATTTGTCGCTTAGTGCTTCCATGGGATCAGTTCCTTGGGGCGCATCAGAGAGGAGGAGAAGTAACTGGAAAAGACTTTTCCCAAACTTTTATTCCTCTGACTAGCTCCACGGAAGCCAATGAAAATACCCACATGAGTAGCGGAGTTGTGGAATTGGTTGCTTCCTTTTGATTAAATTATAGAGGAGGAACGTCAGCTACCATAGGTTGACAATATCGAGTCCCCAAGGCCGGCCACTTCCCCACAACGCTTCACGCCTCGGCTGGGTATTTTTGCAGGATTCCTAATCTCATCAGCCCCTAGGCCAAGCAGTGGGAACGGGGAACAAAGACGGTCAGGAGAGCGATGGTACCGCCGTTTCCCTCTCTGAATTAAAGTCATCTGAAAGCCTCGCTGGCAGCTCGGGGCGCGACGCTGAGCTCCGTAACAAGAACAGCAAGCCTGGGAGCATTTGCCTCCGCCGCTGCAATTCAATCAGGGTTGCCTTGCAGCTCGAATTGCTACTATTTTGTGGGTCACTACCTCCTCCAATATTCTGTGTGCCCTCTCTTGTTTTCTTTTCATTTGCTATGCAGGCTCGCAGACCTTCCTGCTAGGTTTCACTTGGGAGGCCCAGAACCCCTGTTCTGCAAATCCTAACAGGACCTTGATGGATGCTAATGTCTCTGCCTTTCATATCGTTTTACCAGCGAAACCTTTGATCTGTCAGCAGTCTTTATATCAATGCAGTCATCTCATAAAATGGAGAATATGACAAAAATATCTGTTGTGCTAACGCAGAGTATCCCCCCCTACCACCACCGTCCCTCATAAAAATGCAGCATTAGGGAGTTTACTTTAACCTCCAGCAGCCAGATGTGCTGTGACGGTAGAACTGGGAGGAAAAAAAAAACAAAAAAAAACCCAAAACTTTTTTTTGGGGGGGTTAATTTTATTTTTTTTTGAAAAAAGCAGTCTGGTAAAGGAACTTGTAAAGCAACAAGTACTGTACATTATGATTCAGAGCAGCAAGGGACAGCTGGAGAGACTTGATTGGCTCCAGCCCAAAGAAACAGAGGCTTCTTGTGACCAGCTGCTGTGCTGCAGCATGAATGACAAGGGTAATAATTGATTACTAACTGGCAGCTCAAAAGGAAGAAAGAATTAACAAGAGTGATGAGGTGCTTTACAGCTTGGTAACTGTAAAACCAGTAGAACAATTAGGGGAAAAAGAAAGGGTTTTCACTTCTTACCTTAGAGTTACAAGGACAGTGCTGGTTATTGTAAATCGCATGACAAGCAAGGCAGAGGGGCAGGTCAGTGAGTAAGATGGGGGGCTCTGCACGCCCACGGGTCCCGCGGAATCGGCCAGCAGATTTACCGGGGAGCGGCAAAAACTCCATCAAAAGCCTCCAGCCATGCCAATTACATTGGTAGTCAAAGCAAGGTCTCGGAGCCGTCAGCCATAATATCATAGTGGATCTGAAACCTCCAGCGAATGGTGCATTGTGACAAACCAATTCTTTGCCTTTCAGTGGGCGCTCGATGGCACATAAACTCTTTCTGCCCCGAGAATAAACGCGCACCTTTTTTCTTTTCCTTTTCCCCCCCCGTCCACTCCCCCTCCCTTCTTGTAAATGGCTTTTGTGTTCACCCGTAAATGCACTGGATGCATTGTTGCTACACCTTTCTTCAAGGAGCTTGTACTGACCTCATGCTCCGGGCCATGTAAAGCCTTCTGGCCACTGAGCGCCAGGCTCTGCCCCTTTTTCATGCAGAGTAGCACCTCACTTTGGGCCAGATCATGGCCAGCATGCCAATGCAAGAAGTAAGGGGCCATAACGTGTCCCGTGTCTTGCTTCTCACACACAGGGGAATAATAGCCTCTGCGGACTATGCCCTTTCCTGAGCCCAAGTGGGAAGAAGGGAGAACTTGATGGATCCTTCGTTTCCTTTCCCAAGGCATCTGGCAGCAGGAAACATGTGCTGTGCCAGCTACAGACCCGTCACGGTTTGCTCCCTTCCCAGAGCAGCAAGGAGACAGGTCTGTCCAAGCAGCAGCTCAGCAGTGGGTGGCTCCTTTCCTGGGGCTGAAGCACCATGATCTGATCTAGCTCTCTGTGAGCAGAGCTGATGAAATCAATGGGACTAATCATGGGGAAAGGTATCATTCAGCATGAGCAAAGCTGGCAGCCTCTGCTCTGACATATGGAAAATGCTCTTCTAGCTGGTTGAAACTTCTTCAACCCAGCCCACCCTCACCCCTCCTCCCACTCCAGAATCTGCCATCCCTGTGCTTATGAAGCAGCTCCTTGCTACTGACAAGTTCTGACACCTTCCAACTCAAAGTTAACAAGATTTGTCTCTGTTTAGTTTGAGGAAGAGGAGGCTGAGGGGAGACCTCATCACTCTCTACAACTACTTGAAAGGACACTGTGGAGAGGTTGGTGCTGGTCTCTTCTCACAGGTAATTAGTGACAGAACAAGAGGGAATGGCTTCAAGCTCCAACAGGGTAGGTTTAGACTAAACATTAGGAAAGAATTTTTCACAGAAAGAGTGGTCAGACACTGGAATAGGCTGCCCAGGGAGGTGGTTGAGTCACCATCCCTGGATGTGTTTAAGAGTCGTTTAGATGTGGTGTTGGGGGATACGGTGTAGGGGAGAACTTTGTAGAGTAGGGTAGATGGTTGGACTCAATGATCTCAAGGGTCTTTTCCAACCGAAATGATTCTATGATTCTATGATTCTACGATTCTATGATTCTATCTTTAGACATTTAAAAGCTAACAACCCATCCAAATTGCGGGTTTAGCCACCTACAGCCGCTACAAAGAAAACCCTCCCTTAGAGGTGAATTCTTACTACCTCCAGTGCCTACTTAAGGATGATGCACCATCCACCTCTCACACTGGGCTATGAACTTGCCTCGACAACTAGTTAAGAGGTGACTTTGAATTTTGTGGAGGATAAAGATAGGGGAGGGACATAGTCATTCTCTGTTCAGGGTCTTACTGTGGCATTTCAGACCAGGGAAGTCAATGAGTAATGCACTAAGGAGGTCAGGACTGGTCCCCTCTGCAGCTAGAGACGCAAGTAAAGCTGCCATGATGGAGGGGAGCTGAGCTGCTCCAGGGTAGGAGTAGTTGGGGCTGCCCATGCTCCCACTGAGTGGAACATTAACGGAACAAATTTTGGACAGAAGATATTACAGTGGAGTTCAAGATGTACAAATGCAAAGGGTACAAGAGGCATGTCTTCATCTGTTCACCCTTGAAGACTCCCCTAAGGACTGAAGAGGGAACTTTGCTAGAAAGTCTACCAAAAATTCAAGGCCTGGGGGTGGGTTGGCAGGTCTGGAGGTTTTGTTATTATATACGTAGCGCAAAAATGTGCTTGACTAATCTAAACCTTGTGTTGCTTTCTCGTACTGCTAGAGCAATTATAGCTGAGAAAAAAAAAACACATCACCCAATATGGAAATACTTTTTTTTTCATGTTTGACATTTTTACATTTTTACTGACAGGGCAAAGCCTATGATTTAATCGGTCTCCATTTCCCATAACTGCCGAGAAGGGATTGGCCCCTCCTCCACATTTCTCAAAGGGCTGATGATTAGAAAGAAGGCCGTGCAAAACTCAAAGGAGTTAACTCCATCTATCATGTAGCGCTGTTAAACTAGGAAAAAAAAAAGAAATATTTTCTCCCAAAGTGTGTGCACTGCTGTGTACATACTGGCTGCGAGTCTCTGTGGTAGAAAAAGGATCATTTTGAAGAAACAAGGTATTTTTACCACTCATTCAGGAAAATGAGAAGCAATTCTGCATTTCTTTTACTGAAGCACATTCCTTCCACATCTTTTTTTTCACTCTTATTACTCTTTTTAGTAGCAATGCCACAGCCTGCTGTGAAGAAAGAGAGAAAAAAAAGAAAGGAGAAAACCTGGAGGCCCCAACTCTGCTCTTGTCAAAGGTGATGAACCCACTACGGTGTGTCAAGCAAATTGCCTTCAGTGTGGACCAAACAGACATGAAGTACTAGCATCCTGGCCCAGGAAAAGACAAGTGGCAGCTGTTTCCTCCAGAGGACCTGTAGAGACACAGCTGCAAGCAAGAAAGGGCAAATAATCAGGTGGTCACAGAGACAATGGAAACTGGAAGCTGAGCACAAATTATGTCATCGATGCTGATGACGGTTTTTGGAGCTTGGAAAGAATTAAAAACTATCCCAGAGAAGAAACTGATCTTCACAAGCCTGTAAGAGTAGAATTAACCTTTCCTCTCAGCCCTCACACACATGCTGACACTGTCCCCTCGTGCTGCTGTGACATCTCACAGGAACAGAAGAGATCTCATCCTGTGGAAACATGGCATAAAAGTGCTGTGAGGATCTGGGGGTAGTCAGAATCATAGAATCTTCAAATCATCTGGGCAGGAAGGGACCTCCAAAGGCCATCTAGTCTGACCTCCCCGCAGTCAGCAGGGACACCCCCAACTAGACCAGGTTGCCCAGGGCCTCCTCAAGACTCCCCTTGAATGTCTCCAGGGAAGGGGCCTCAACCACCTCCCTGGGCAACCTCTTCCAGTGCTCCACCACCCTCAG
>JAOQGH010000001.1:74363284-74389053 GCA_025769975.1 Gallinago jamesoni | reverse complement strand
CAGAGCAAAGTGGCAGAATCCCTTCTCTGGACCTGCTGGCAACACTTCTTTGGATGCAGCCCAGGATGCGATGGGCCTTCTGGGCTGCAAGTGCCCACTGCCTGCTCAAGTCCAGCTTCTCATCCATCAGCACCCCTAAGTCCCTTTCCTCAGGGAAATTAAAATGGGTGTATAGATGTTAAAAACACGCAGGACAGGTGAGACAGAAAGCCGGGTTGTCTTGACTGTATCTGAGAAAAAAGTGTCTATGTGGTGACTTTTGAGCTGACATTTTCAAAGACTCCATACTTACTAAGCTCCAACCCCTCATAGCCCTCACCTGGGACTTATCTGTGCATTCACAGAGCAGCAGGTCCCCCTCAGGTCTCACAAGGAAAACAGGAATGAACCCCAAATTTTCCTGTAGCTGCTTCTGCTGACCAGCTTGAGCCACACCAAGGGCAACCACAGACTGCTTCTTGGGCACAGCTCCAGTGCTCTGGCTGCCTCTCCAGCAGAGAGAAGGAAAAGAGACTAGTGATCAGGAGATCAAGAAAGAAGCATCATGACTAAGGCAGACAAGAAAAAAGACCAGGACAAGTAGACAGAGTTGGATATGGGGACACAGTGAGGAATGATGGGAGACAGCTCTCTCAAAGGGTGAAGAGATTTTTTTGCCCTAGAGATTGCGGGGCTGATTGGCTGAGGGGAGATCTGATCAATGCCTATAAATACTTAAAGGGAGGGTATCAAGAGGATGGGGACGGTCTTTTTTCAGTGGCGCCCAGGGACAGGACAAGAGGAAATGGGCACAAACTTGTACATAAGAAGTTCCATCTAACACGAGGAGGAACTTCTTTTCTTTGAGGGTGGCAGAGCCCTGGAAGAGGCTGTCCAGGGAGGTGGTGGAGTCTCCTTCTCTGGAGACATTCCAAACCCACCTGGACATGATCCTGTGCAACCTGCTCTTGGTGGCCTTGCTTTGGCAGGGGGCTTGGACTAGATGATCTCCAGAGGTCCCTTCCAACCCCATATCACTCTGTGATTCTGTAATAAGGAAAGGAGATCGGAGCTCACCATGAAGGAGAAACTGGACTGGGACAATCAGCCAAGATTTTTTGTGGGAAAAGAAGAGTTGAGAGTTGATATGGAACTGGGACATCAAGTTTTGAGAGAGACTTTAGGAGTGAATAGGCAAGAAGAGAGACACTGCCAGAGAGGTCTGAGAAGGGAAACTGTAACTGTGATTCACCAACATGGTACAGCATCTCCCAGAGGATTTTTCCTTATCATCTCATTTTACAGGTGAGGAAACTAGATCACAAGGGCATTAAGTGACTTCTCCAAAGATATGCAGGTAATTATGAAGTTAAATATCAGTTCTTTCCATTTCTACACCGCATGCGACCCCCCTTCTTATTGAGATGGACCGATTGCCTCTCATGCCTTCACAACAAGATGTAGGAACCCTCAGTTTTTCTCAGAGCTATCCTCCTGATCAGTAAGCACAATGGGTCACTCCCTCCACCTCTCTGGAGTCCTGTTGCCTGTGGTTTTCAGGATGACGTGTGTGATGCACCAAGCAACTCACTAAAGCTCTGCTTTGTGGGAGACCCAGCCGAGCCCCAGGGCATGCCCTATCAGAGGGAACTGGGGCATGAGGTTTTCTCATTCGGTACTGTCTGCTTACAGCTCAGAGGTTTCAGGGTTTGCTGCAAAGCTGAAATTCACCAATGCAAAAAAAAAAAAAAAAAAAAAAAAGAAAAGAATAAGAAAAAAAAGAAAGAGTCTGGTAGTCTGCAATGTTAAGGATCCTGAAGAAGAGAGCAAGAAAAGGAACTACCTAGCTGCACGTGTACTTTCCTCCTTGCACAACTTTATTTATACAAGTGGGTCTGGCTCATGTGGCTTGTTCAGACAGCTCCAGTGGGACTTATTTAGTGAAAATGACAGTACAGGAAAGGCTTTGTAAACTCTGGGAGAAACCCAAATTCCTGTGTAAAGAGTCTTTAGAATCTTTCAATAGCTTTCCAGTGACTTGCACTGCCCATTGCGGGTTTCTAAAAACATACTAACAAGCAGACAAGCAGCAAGCAGATTAATAAAAATATTATCATCATCATCATCATCATCATCATCATCGCATTATTGCTCCACCAGATTTACCAATAGGGAAGGAAGGGTAATGCCTCTATGTAAATTACCAACTGCTGCTGAATGTGCAATACTGCCTCCCAGAAACCTCCAGACCTTTTTCCTTTTCCAGACCTTCCCTTATCACACGATAAACACACTACGATCCACCGTGCACCCCCACAATTTCCAGTTCTTGTTGTGACTTCTACTGGTCTACAAACTTCAGAAATCAACAGAGATACGCATGCATTTTGACCATAATATTCCATGCCCCATTTAAGATGGAGGAGGATACAGAGGTATCGTTAAATACTAGGAATTTGCTCGTAAAAGTGTGGGATAAAGTGGGTAGGTGCCTCGTGAGACTGCAATCAAGTTAAAATTACTTGTGATTCAAATTGAAAGTAAAAGGCACTGATGCACCCATTGCTTACAATTAAAGTGGACGTCAAAGGGGAGTTAGTATTATTAAGCAAAACTGAAAGTGTTGCAGATAGAACATCTACTCTGCTAATCCGCCGGTTAGACATTCTCATTTCTTCACCTAGAATGCGCAGGGCTTCTCCCTCTGCTGCCACCAAACTTTCAGAATAAAAATCACTGTTTCTAAACCAGTTTCATTACGGTAAAAGTGAGTAGGACAGAGTGCAAGACCCTGGGAAAACTGTTCTAAGAGCACGGGCAAAGCACTAGGCAGAGACTTCAGAAACGGGTGCAGTTCCTAGGTCTTCTGTAGGTTTCCTGTGTCTCTGACCAAGTAATTCTGTGCATCTGTGCTTCAGTTCCCAAATGTCAAGGGGAGGGGGTGATATCACAACATTCCCACACTCAACTTGACAGGACTGTGTCTAGTATAGACTTTGGAGGTTAGACTTGAGACTTGGCTTCTGCTTGGTCTCAGTCACCAAGCTGTTTGTGTGTCTCAATCGGTGCCAAGGGAAGCTCCTCTGGGCACAGGGAACCCTCTGCACCTTGATGGGCTACTCCTGTCACTTAGTGGAGAGCACTTGTTCCCTACGTGCATGCTCTCTGGAGCACCAGATTTACAGGACGTGTGCAGAATGAATCCATGTCAAAAGTACCATGATTTTCCCTTGTGACAGTGGGTCCCAGAGAGCAAGGACTGGCAGTTCCCAAGGATGGAGCAAAAGCACATGAAGGAAGAAAGTTCAAGAACTGGAGAACACAGCAGGGTTAGAAGGCAGTCTTTGTCTTTAGTCCTGTGTATTTTTACAATAAATCATCAGACTAATCATCACAGGAATACAGGAATGGTCTTGAGAAGTGAGATCTGTAGAACAATCTTTGGACTAATGTAGCTTGTGACAGCCTAGCAGGTAGGACATTGGGTCAAACTAAGGAGACTTGACCTTTTAAAGATAATGGCGATTCTGATCCTTCTTTGTAAGATGCTTTTTAGTTGGGCTGCATAGGAACATTTCACACACCTGCCTTCCTGAGCTTGCACCTCCTTCAATCCTTCTACAAGGTTTCAATCCTTGCACCTTGTTCAATCCTTGTAGAGAGGCCGAGGCTGGTCTCCCTTCTCCCAAGTCACAGGCGACAGGACTAGAGGAAATGGCCTCAAGTTGCACCAGGGGAGGTTCAGATTGGATAGTAGGAAATATTTTTACACTGAAAGGGTGATTAAGCCTTGGAATGGGCTGCCCAGGGAAGTGGTTGAGGCACCTTCCTGGAGGTGTTCAAAAGACGGGTTGACGTGGTTTAGAGATGTGGTTTTCTGTTTTTGTCAGAGTTAGGTTGATGGTTGGACTAGATGGTCTTAAAGGTCCCTTATAACCTAGACAATTCTATGATTCTATGATTTTACTGAGCTTCCCGACATACATTTGTGCTTGTGTCTCATCCAGGCTTGGCAGACATAGCTTGCTGAAAATTCCCTCTCAAATCCCCTTCTTTTTATACAGTGAGAGCAAAACAAAAGAACCAGAACATGGCACGCAACCGTAGGCTCCAATTTTAAGACCACATTAGCAGGGATATATCTACATTCAGGTTAGATTCGCAAGAAAAAAAGCCTGTCAAGTCTGTGATGTTCGAAGCTATGAGAAAAGGAGGAATAAAAAGAAATGCAATAAAGCCATCTGGTGAGAGAAGAAATAAAAGTTGTATACAGGAAAGCACAGGGTATAGGCAATGACTTTTTACTATTACTTGTCAAAAGGGCAAGAGAGAAGCTTTTTGAGAGTAGCTAATATCAGTGGTAGGGGAATTTCCCCACCAGTGGGAAAACCACAGCAAAATTTCACAGGGAGAGGACATGTGAGAAACAAGTTCTGATGTTCAGCACCACCTCACTACACCTTAAATCCCTCTCCTGGAGGAATGCCTCATGTCATGCAATGCTTTAACAGCACAAGGTCCCGTGCAACTGGCAGGAACAGCTACACAGCTCTGGGGATGTCCAACCATACAACTGCCTGTGGGCTGCCAAGATCCTGCTCCATACTCCCTCATAGCCCTGCAGGCTTCTCCCAGCTCCAGCCAGGGGAGCTCATGTTTACCTCTGGCCCTGCATGCTTTGTAATCACAGAATCTTCATGGTTGGAAGGGACCTTTGAGATCATCAAGACCAACCATACACACACACACACACACACACACACACAAAGAACAAACAAAAAAACCAACCCAACAATCTCAGGCACTAGAGCATGCCCTGAAGTGCCACATCTACACGTTTCTTAAATACCTACAGGGATGGTGACTCCACCACCTCCCTGGGTAGGCTGTTCCATGGCCTGACCACCCTCTCAGGAAAGTAATTCTTCCTCATATCTAATCTAAACCTCCCCTGATGCAACTTCAGACCATTTCCCCTGATCCTGTCGTTATTCCCTTGGGAGAAGAGGCCAACCCCCACCTCTCTACACTCTCCTTTCAGGGAACTGTAGAGGGCAATGAGGTCTCCCCTCAGCCTCCTCTTCTCCAAACTAAACATGCCCAGTTCCCTCAGCCTCTCCTCCGATGACTTGTTCTCTAGACCCCTCACCAGCTTGGTGGCTCTCCTCTGGACACACTCCAGCACCTCAACGTCCTTCTTGTAGTGAGGAGCCCAGAACTGAACCCCGCACTCGAGGTGAGACTGCCTCACCCAGTCTAGAGGCACTTCACTGCCCTACTCCTGCTGGCCACGCTGGTCCTGATACAGGCCAGGATGCTGTTGGCTTTCTTGGCCACCTGGGCACACTGCTGGCTCATGTTCAGCCAACAGTCCACCAACACCCCCAGGTCCTTTTCTGCTGGGCAGCTCCAGCCATTCTTCCCCCAGCCTGTAGCACTGCCTGGGGTTGTTGTGACCAAAATGCAGGACCTGGCAGTTGGCCTTATTGAACCTCATCCCATTGGCCTTGGCCCATTGATCCAACCTGTCCAGATCCCTCTGATGACAGGCCTATAGTTCCTTCTCAGTAAAGTAACTCTTCCTAATCTCTAATCTAAACCTCCCCTGCCCCATCTAATGCCTGGCAACCCAGCATCTTTCTCCACGAGTGAATAATATGGGGACCATATTGCTAACCTAATTCAGGCATTGAAAGAAGGAATTCAGGATCATTAAGCCTTTTTGAAAGTGGCACCTTATAAGAAATGTGACATTGCTTTGATTCCAGGGGCATCATCACAACCCGGTTGGACAGAGCACCTCTACTAGGCTCCTCGGGCCAGAGGAGCCCAGGCACCAGGCTGTCGGTCAGGATGGGGCTCCTTCTCCACCCACTGCATGAGCATCATCGGCTTTATGGCCTCCAGGAGGAGATGGCTGTGAGTGCCAGGGATGGATCTGCAGAACGGTTACATCAGGGCTCTGTGCATCCGGAAGCAAAGCCAACAGGAAGGATATGCTGTTGCAGGACACGTCCGTCACATTGCCTGAAGTTTGAAAGACTAAATTAGGTGAAAGGCACCTCTTTCTCTCAGATATTCCTTCAAGACCAGGGACTTCTCAGAAGAGTGGTGCGAGCACAGAAGAGTTTCGGTGCAGCTAGAGAAGTGGCACTGATATCAGATGCCATATAAGTGAGCACAGAGTAAAGGTTCAGTGAAATGTAAGGCTTAGAGCCTGGAAGAGGGGAGGTTGGAGCCAGCCCTATGGAAAACTCCTGTGGAATTTAATAGAAAAAAAAAAGATTACAGATTTTGAAAGCTTCATGGGAATATTCCTTCCCCTGAAAAGGTTTTGGGGTTTTTGCACTGGTTTCCTTGAAAACTGTCCTCACACATTTCTGCGGACCCTCCTGGATTCATACCTATTACATTTCCCTAGTCTTTTCCATGCAGACATGCAAGCTGAAACCACAGAAAATATTTTCATGCACCCTCCACCCTCCAGAGCAAACCCACCGCATTCACCCCGACTCAAGCGAGGTGTGACGTGGCAGCTTCCTCAGAGGTGCCAGCCAGCTGCAGCGGGCAGAGAGGCAGCAGAACCTGGGTGGAGGGAAATAAAGCCAGCTTTTAGGTAAAAAAAAAAAAAACAAACCCTGTGCTCACTGCCTTTTTTCCTTCTTTCTTTCGCAGCCAAGCTGTACAGTGCTAAATCAATAGGCTCGGAAATCTGAGGGAATTTATAAGCTACTCTTAGCAAAGACCAGTGACAATCCTAAATGTGAGGTGTCCAAGAGCTAGGAAATCCAGCTCTGGAGAAGGTGAGCACACCTCCTGTTGAGAGCAGAGGGAGCTGCTCCCAGTTACACTGATGCTGAATATGGCCCCATCATTGACTTTTCTTTATTGTTGGACATTGTTAAAAAAAAAAAAAAAAAAAGAAGAAAAAAAAAAGACACTGGGAAAATGTGCATTCTATCAAGTGTTGTGAAACTGCGTGGGTTGGAGAAGGCTCAGTTTTTAATAAAGGAAACATTTACTGCATCCCATTTCAAGGACTTCTGCTAGATAGAAAGGAGGAGGCAAGCAGGAAGCTGGAGCCTTTCTCCTGCTAGTTCTCCCTTTGCTATCAAACAAAAACATTTTTAATGAAAAAATAAAAGAGAAGAAGAAAAAGAAGGAAAAAAAAAAAAGAAGGGGAGAGGAGGAAATCCTTTTTCTTTTCTTCTTCATTCTTAGAGGCTGTGTACGTGTAACCGTGGAGGCCGAGGAGGTTTCTTTACCTTTGCCAAAGCCAGAGCCTGGCATCACATACAGAGCAAGAGTGCCGGGTGCTCAGCTGGCCCCATGGGGACCCTGACTGTGTCCTGGTCATGGAAAAAGAAGACAGACTAGCCTTTTTCCTGCTACTCTCAGGTTAATTTTTGGAAGATTCCTATGGAATGGAAAAATAAAAAATAATAATAATCATACAAAAAAAAAAAAAACAACAAAAAAGTAGTATTTTACAGGCAGATTTAAACAAACCTGAAACCTCAGCATGTGCTCCTCGAGTCATGCCCTGGCATACCTATAGTTTTCAGTCCTATTACATTTTCAAAGCCATTTTCCACCCGGAGGGTATCATCGGCCTCCGGAGTTTTAGGTAGAGTTCGTTCTTCCCAACTTCCCTCTGTTCTGCTTCCTCATTATTATTTTCATCTGCTAGTACATCCCTGCCTGATTTGTCATAATTTCATGTTGACATACTGTAGTAAGACAATTGCAGCTGCTCTCTCTTGAAGAATGCAAACAGGGATCTGTCATCCCCTCTCCCTTCCCCGCCCCCCCCCCCCCCTCCTCTCCCTCCCGGCAGGGATGGATTTCACTGGGAATGAAGGGATCGTGGCCACCGAGAAGTGGCCGTGGGCCGCCCGTGCAGACCATCCCTTGTCCCTCCGACCTCTTGTTTGGCCACTGCAGTTTCTTCTCAGGCTAAAGGCTCCCCCCATCCAAGGGTGCGTGTGTTTATGTAGTCAACTCTGAGATGCAAACGGCATTCCTCTTATCATACGGAGAGAGGATATGAGCTCATTCGTAAAGAATCCCAGCTCTGGGGTGCCCCACTCGCTTAATCCAAGCATCCCCTGCATGCCCCTTCTTCTGAGAGGGTGGAAGAAAAGAAAAGCACAGTGCTATTGGCTTTTAATAAGCGGGATAATATATTTCAGAGAGGAGCTCAGACAGGAGAGGAAATGAACTTGGCTAGACAGTCACTTACAATAAAAAAAGGGGGGTAAGAAATTTGCAAAACTCATTCTGTTATTTCATGTAAATATACTTGGCTGGATTAAGATGGGCTGATATAATCATAAGATGCTGAATAAGACTAAAGGCCATCTCTCCCCTTTAAACAGATTTAGCAACGCAGCACCGTTTATTAGTCTGCTTGATAAAGAAACAGATTATTGGCTTGGCAATTGTTGACTGTCAAAATAAAGCAAAGCTCTAAATGTCATACTAAGCCTTTGATCCTGGAAGAAAGGAAAAAAAAGGCCTTGGGACTGGTATACAGCACCCAAATTGGGTCACTGAGGCTCTACCTAGGCTGAGGGATCCGCTCGTGTGGCACACTCTACAGGACTGGGCTTAAAACGGGAGCAACAAACAACTCGTGTTGTAGGCATGTGGCCCAGCATACACAAAAATAGGAGTGTAACTGGGACGTGGCGGTGGATCAGGAAGGTTTTCCGCTTGGGGCTTTGGTTGAACACCTGACCCCCAAGTAGTGAAGTAATTAGTAAACGAGATCTGGGTGGGAGAAGAGGAAGAACGGGGGTAGACCTGTCGGCCACCGAATGTGGCGCTGCTGGTTGGGGCTCTTTAAAACAGAGGACATTAAAAAGCTGCAACTTGTTTCAGAAAGGAGCTGCAATGGTCCTGAACACCTGGAATGAGACCAGAGCTGGCTCTCACCATAAGCAAAGCATGCAGTTACCACCTAAGAGAGCAGGTAACCCCGGGCAGCACCAGCTCTGCTCTGCCTGTGCCAGGCTGGCTCCGCCATTGAGGGAGAAGGCAGGGCTCGTGCATCTCTCCTGCTTTCTGCCCCAGCTTCAACCCTTTTCCCTAGTCTTCCCCTTCCCTGGACAAAAAATGTCCACCGCCCCAGCAGGACGAGAAAGCTCAGCTTTGCCTGCAGTATCAGGGTGCCTTGAGGCAGCTTTTGCAAAACACTTGAGCGACTTCAGTCTCTTCGTTTTATCCAAGAAGGTGTGCCCAGGCAAAAGTTTCGAAGTGGTTGCATGGAAAGACCACACAGACTTCTCACCCAGCAAGTGAAAAGCCTAAAAAGATCTCAGATAGCAAGACGACGTCTGAAAAGAGCTACGTTTAGTCTAGGGGTAAAACACCCACTCGAAGTAGAGTTACCCACTGGAACACCTCACCCAGACACGAGGGGGATGCAACATAACAAGACATCCTTGGCTCACGGTTGGCTGACTTTCCCTCTGGGCACAGTCAAGTTCAGCCTCTGGATATGGGGACTTGACACAGGAACTGGTGGACAAGGTGTCTTTTTCAGTGTGATCATGGAGCTCAGACAAGATAATTTCAACAGTCTCTGCCAGCTAGAGTGCCAGAGATGCTCAGAGTGGCCCCAGTGGAGATAGGATACAATCTCAAAGCCCCCAGGAATCCAAAGAAACAGAAGCTGCAGAGGGTAGAAGGATGGAGGTGGTGTAATCTGCAGATGAGGGGTATACGAGTACACCCAGGGAGGAGGATATTATCTCCAAGGGGATACTAGCACCACGCAGTTCTGCAGTGCTGGTACAGGGATGGAGCAGGTCCTGGGTGAATCTGCACCCACAATCACGTACACCCTGGATGCATACTTTTCAGCCCACTCTGCAAGGGGTAAGAAACAGCTCCCTCCCCAAATTCTGCCTCACTCTACCTCCAGTCCCACCACCACCACCCCTAACCACCGTCTCCTGTGCCCCTGGCAAAGGTGCCACACAAGAACACACGCACAAGGTTACCCCATCACCTTCAAAGGCTTGCTCAAGATCACACAAGAAGCCTGCAGGAATGCAAAATGCAGTCTTAAGCTAGTATCTAACCCACGAGGCACATTTTTCCACTGGGAATTTTTTCATAAAACCATGCCTGAAATGTTCCCACCTTGCTCCTGCACGAGCCAACAGAGAGTCCGTAATAATTGTCGGCTGGAACAGGATCATCCATGTACGGTGTTGAGTTAAAATGTTAGAAATAGAGACAGCTACACATTACAGTGAAGGCAATTTTGCCAATGCGTGGGATTTATCATGACTTCATTATACTCTTCTGTTTAAATTTCCAGCTCCTGAAGATATATGGCGACATAAGCTACTCACTGGTATTCTCTAAGTGAATCTTCAGTGCTTGTTGTTGATGAGAAAGCTTAAAAATGTAACAGGAGATGAATGAAAACTGAAAAATGCGAACAGAACTTGAACTACTTTCTAAATCTCATTTTTCAGCCACTCCCGTAAATACTTGCAGCCTGAACTTTTGGCACTGGCAATATTTCTTATGCTTTAAAATGTGGGGTGCAGATTACAGCCTTTCAAAATTAATGGGAAATTACTATCACAAAAATGCAAACACCTTTTTTCAGACTTGCAATTCTGTAAGTGGTTTCTAATTTTCAAAAATTATTTTAAAAAAAAAATTTCTTTTAAATCTCGTGATATGACTGAGCTGGCCTCATTTTTGTACTAATGTTTTCTACCACATGCCAACTGATAAAAATTGAAATAAAAGAATTTGAAGGAAAATATAAATGGAAAATGAAGTTTCTTTCAAAATTTTTATCGTATTTATTAATTTTTCAGTTCAGCAAGTAATCTTGGATACTACTTTCAGAACCTAATCATGACTGAATCTAAAGGAGCCCCATTGTCAGAAGAATTCAGTTTCAGCTGCAAACATGTAGCACTCAGAATATTTAGTCCCTCCAAGGTATCACATTATGAACAGCTGGAAGTGAAGCACAGGAGTTCACCGGTCAGATTAAAAACTCTTGCCCGTAATGAATTGCTGTAGTTATACTCTTTAAAGGGCTGAGGGTTGAATGTATTCATGCTATATTGCTTTTCCAACATACTTTTTTTTGATGCAGTTCCTTCATGTTCAAGCCAGGTTTGCCTCTAGCAGGACACCACACGTCTGGGGACACCTCTTGACAATGGTTTCAGCTCTCAGCCAGAAAAGGCATGTGGTGGTGGATACCTTTTCCTGAAAGAATTTCTGTTGGTATTTCTGAAGTACTTGAGGGACAAGGATGGTGAGCGTGAGAGACAATGACAGGAAGGTGGTAATGGCTGTGTCCTCACCGCAAGGTTCAAAAGTGGATGATGAGGTGACATGGCTGGACACTGACCCTGGTGATAAAGCAAAACCTGCGCACCTGCCTCCTGGAGCAAACATGATGGGACGGAGCTGGGTGTTGGTTTGTGCAGTCCCTCAGAGTGCCTGCATTTAGACAGAATGACAATTGCTTTTCCCATAGCACATGTGAGGTATGGCTAGCTGGGAAGAGGTCCTTACCTGTTAAAAAAAAAAAAAAAAAAAATGACCAGAAAAGATTTTCTCATTTTCACTAAAAAAGTAACTTTGAGCTTTCCAATTTTTATTTTTTTTTTTTAAAAAAAAGGACTCACTCAACCATACACCCTCTTCAGCTTGGGAGGAAAACCCCATAAGCTTCCTAGAAACAGATTTTGCATCCAAACGTCTACAGAACTAATAAGCTGCTCTGACAAATATATTCTGGCGGAAAATTTTCCACTGTTTCCTTAATTATACACATATATACACAAAATTGCATGCATATTTCTTTCTATTTCTATCCAGTTGTCTTGTAAAGGTCTAAAAGCCTCACATCAGCTCCTGTGAATGGGGGAAAAGAGCACCGCATCCTTTTTACAGATGTGCAGCGAGATTAATCAGATTTACTCAAGGACACACAGGAAGTCTGTGCAACAGCTGGGAAGAAAACCCCAAGTCCTAGTCATGTGCTTTAGCCACAGAATTATCCTTACTCTTGGAAAAGCAGAGGGGTGCTTTTGTGGAAAACAATGAGTTGTAAAGCCCGAGCAAAATAAACTCTCCCAGGCTTTTTCTAAAGGAGGGCTGGAGAAAGAATTTGTCATAGAGGGGTTGCTCGTCGGGATGTTTAAATGTGGATTTTGGTCCCATTTGTAGTCTGGTTTGCTTTAGTAAATAAATATGTACATGTGTTTAGGTGGGCTTGAATAAACCCCCACCCGTTAAAGGCTCCTTCACAAAACCACTGGGGCAGAGAAGAGCCCAGCTTCCCCCTGCTCAATTCCCCGCCCGTGCCACCCCACTGACGTCATAAATGCTAAATTCTTTCATCGTCGTTTGAAACAAGACCTCCATTATAAGCCCAATTTTGACTCTCCCTCTAGACGAAAAATAATCAGCCTGAACTTTCACAGGCATGATATTATCCCGGGGTAGAATGTCCTTGTAGGAAACTTGAGGCTGACTGAGCAAGGTTTTCAAGAGATTTTTCGCTGAGGGAAGCAGGGTAGATAACAAGGAAGTATACAAAAATGAGCTGTTTTTATGTTTTTCCTAGCTTACTGTTTAGGAAAAACCTTTTTGGCAGGATTAACCAGGGCGGGGTAATAAGGCGGGGGTTTTTTCTACATGATATTATGAACTGCACACACCACAGCAATATTTCTAAGCTCTAACTGACCAAGCAACCCTGGAGCAGCCCATGTCAGGAGCAGCGACTCAAGGTGGGAAGTGGCTCTGGAGGAGCTGGAACAATCTGCATAAGCTTTGCCTCGTTGAAAAATTCAGGTGGGGAGGGACCTCTGGAGTTCCCTAGTCCAACCCTTCGCCCAGAGCAGGGCTAATCCCAAAGCTAGATGAGGTGTCACAGGGCCTTGTCCAGTCAAGCCTGGGGCAATGTCCAAGGATAAGTATCCCTCAGCTTCCCTGGGGAAGCTCTTGTGCTGCACCACTCTCACAGGGAAGAATTTTCTCAAATTAAAGAAAATCAGAATTTTTCTTGTTGCAACATGTGTCCTTGCCTCTGGTCCTTTCTCTGTACACTTTTGAGAAGATTTTTCTCTAACTACCCTTTAGCCAGTGGAAGACTGTATCTAGACCCATCTGAATTTTCTCCAGCCTGAACAAACCCTGCACCCTCAGCCTTCCCTCATACACCACACGCTCCAGCCCCTGACCACCCTAGGTGCCCTTTGCAGGGCTTGTACCGGTTTGTCAAAGTTCTCCTTGCTCTTCTTCCAGGAGGACCACCTGCAACAGTGGCACCTGATGTGTGTATTGACTCAGCCTATCTCAAGCTAGCCTGCTCTGGCCACACTGGCTGCAGCTATGGCTTCGGATACAGTGCACCAAGAGAGAGGCAAGAGGGAGAGCAGAAAGACAGTTCACAGTTCAATGCCTCAGCCTAAAGGCACAGAAGTAAGCAGACAGAGGTCTATGAGGATGGTTCTTCCCAGAGGTTGCATAGAAAGGATGTTCTTCTGCTTCATGGCTAGTGTGTTCCATCCCTAATTCCTTCCCAGGCCTCTCATTCTACAGCCACCTCCAGTTTCCCAGCTGCAGAGATAGATGCTACTGTTTCGAGCACATGTGGTATCCAAAGCACGTGCCCAAGGAGTTTTCCAAGTGGTGGGCACAACTTTCCAGCTTGTTCAGCTCCATCATTGTCCACTTGTAGACTTCAGTGTCGCCGCAGAAAGGCAGAAAGGTTTTCCTCTGCATCTAGTTACCAGAAAGAAATTCTTTGCTGTGAGGGTGGTGAGACACTGGAACAGGTTACCCAGAGAAGCTGTGGCTGCCCCATCCCTGGAGGGGTTCAAAGCCAGGCTGGATGGGGCTTGGAGCAACCTGCTCTGGTGTTCCTGCCCATTGCAGGAAGGTTGGAACTTTAAGGTCCGTCTTTAAGGTCCTTTCCAACTCTAACCATTCTATGATTCTATGATCTGCACAGAAAAAGCACATGAGGGACAAACCAAGGCAGCACAACTGAAGCAAGCAGCTGCACAGCTCTGAGAACTCTCTGTTCTACACCAGAGGAATGGACTGTGGTTTTTGAAGGCAAAGTTACGTCTGAAACAACAGCTTAGTGACACCACAGTTATCTATAGTGTACTGCGTGAAACTACCCTTCATCCAGCCTGGGGAAAGTCCTGGGGACTAAAGCTGGTTTGGCTCTCCAATTCCTCCTTCCAGTAGAAAGGTGGAAGGGGAAAGAGGCGTGATCAAGATGGTCATAGACGACAGTCAAGCCTTCGTGATAGAATGGCTTTCTGGAGTCATTCATACAGAGGACAGCTGAAATAATAGCAGACTCCAGGGGAGCTGCCTGCTCCTGGATCTTAAGAACACAAGGAATTTAATGTCTTTTTGTGGACCTATTTTTCCTGCATAATACCAGCTACAAGCTCTGACTGTAGGTGAGAACTAGGGCTTTGATAACTCCTAAAATCCTCTCCTTTTCTTAAATAATTCAAGTAAATGGTATTAACACAAGTTTTTGCATGGAAATCAAAACGTAAGTATGTCTGATATGTGGTAGAGATAATGACAGCAATACTGAAGCAGTATATGACAAATTTTGTCTTTCACACATGTTTGTGTAACTCTCCAGCACTTTTGCTGTCTAATCTGTCCTCCACAAGACCTCTGCCTAATCTCTGTGTGGCTTCATAGTGTCCTCTTCGGAAAAGAAAACAAACCAAACCAAAACTAAACTAAAAACAACTTGTAAGGGGGGGTATTTTTCCATTTTCTTCAAAACTAAGATACCTGCACACCCTAACATCTACAGTAGTCAGAACTGCAGAACCAGCAAGAGGGAGTCCAGTTCCAAGATCTGATATGCTGAGGCAAATAAGAGAGCTTCCTAAAAAATAAGGAACTCCCAGATCATCAACAGAACATGTATCATTTTATCCATCTCCAGAATATCCACTGACTGTAGGCTTTTAAAAACGCAATTAATTCTGACAGAAAAATCTATCTGCCATAGCTTTCTGACATACACTGGTGGTAATGTTTTTCTGCTTGTGAGGCTTGTGCTCTTCCTTGAGCACAGGGAAGTAAGGAAACTTGGCTTTCCAAGCAACAGGTCCTCTAAAAGCTCTGTAGTTTTTGCAAGCTTTTAAAAACTTTTTTAAAAAAAAATTATTTTTAATAAACAGAAACCTTACTGGCATAACCTTAAAGACTTATCAGCACTTGTACAAAGCAAATCCATACATTAGATGCATGTCTTGCAGCCATCACATCCGTGAGTAACAGGCATCTCCAGCCCTGCAACTAAGATTTTTGATGCCAGACACCACTGCCATGTATTTTCTCCCTCTCATATATGGATGTGTGTGAGAAAACCCCACCTTCATATATGGTATGTCTTTCTATCGACATTTTCACATGAGAGAGGGAGGCTGAGGTAATCTTATTATCACCAAAACATTGTAAAAAAACAGCAGAGCATTGGAGAACTTTAATCCTTTTCTAAATTATGGACTGAGAACATTACAATCGTGCTGAGCACAAAGGCAGAGCTGTAACTTGACAGGCTTGTATAATTTACAGCCTCCACAGTAAAAGGAGGTGTTTTTATTAAACGACCGCCTGAATTTCTACAGCCACTTCAGGCTCCGATGATACTGGGGAGGTTTGCATTCTGCTGCCATCATTCAAATCCTTCCCTTTCACCCCATAAAGATGGCTGGGATCCCAGTTCAAAACCCATATACAGTTATTTATCTATTACTGCTTGTCAGTTCAGAGCTGAGGCTATTTATGCTGGTACCTCGTTTCACACACCTTAAATAGCTTTTGTTTCTCATTTTAGAAAGCTGAGTTTCCTTTATCAAGTAGGCATAAAACATTAACTAAACAATAGGCAAAACCCATTCATCGCCCAGAAAATGCCCCTTGCAAAGGTTTCTGTTTTATGTTCATGTATTCAAATTTCTATCTAAACTAAAAAAAACCCAAACATGTGACAAATAAAGTACTGAAGCTTTTTTGCTGCCACAGGTACCTAACATTATTTTTTCCCTTCTGGATTGTACAGAAAAGAAGAGCATTTGTACACTGAAAATGGCAAAAATACTTTTATCGGCATCCACTAAAGAATATTTTTTACACTGATAAAATAAGACCAGGCAAATAGAGTGGGTGACTTCTGTCTCAACATTATAGTGCATACTCTAGAAGGATGTTTACACTGCTGGAATGAAAACAATTCATAACCAAGCTTTTAACTTAAAATAAGTAATGTAAATATTTACTAGACTAGTGCTTTAAGGCCTATATTGCCAAACTATTTCTGTATTATATTGGGAGTGACAGCTATTGTTAAAATTGAACTGCTTTCAAAGCAGAAAATTAATTGAAATCCATTTAGGCAGCATGGAATTTTGCATCAGTGAGTATACATTTACTGGGCCTTGAAAACGCGGGGCAGGAGTTTCAAACAGATAGACCTTATCCTGGGAACGTGTTTTGTCTCAGCTTGACCTCTTCTGCGGATCTCACCGATGTTTCGTAGAGAGTCTGCATCCCTCCCTCATTTAAGGCAGGTCCTAGAGAATGATATTTAAGGATATCATTCCACAGCACATTAGCAGCTGCTGAGCTTTAAGCCTGTGAATGCTATCATTGACTCCAGCACAAGCAAATAGACATTTAAATTTAACTAGGTGTTCTTTATTGAATGAGAAGCACAGCACTCAAACCCTTACAACATCAAGCCCAGTTGGTCATCTTCAGATCATCATTCCTCACTCTCAGAAAGAAGCTCCTTGGTGGTTTTTATCACCTTTGATTGACATCCCTCTATAGTCTTCAAAATGAATTTTTTTTTTAATCTATCTGCCAAGCACTCTGTTGAGACAACTGGAGGTGGAGCTTAGCATCCCCAGTACGAATCCACAAAATCAAGGAAATGCACCTTCAGGCCATCAACTCACATAGGTCACTCTCTCTCCTCCCCTCCCACAACTACTGTCACAACACACCTCCCATAGTCTGCTGTGGGTGGCTGGGTGGTGCTCAGAAAGCCATTAGTGCTCCATGCTTTGCTTGACATCGTCAATACATTCCCTTCCCACCTTCCTAGCTCTTCCAAGACAGCCCCATATACCCTGCCTGAAGCTGCTACTGCCATGCCCACCATCTACAACACCTCCACCCGCGTGAACACTGAGGACAAAATAAGAAACTTGACTGGACCCAAATGACTTGATCCAAAACCCTAGAATTTCTGTTTGTAGGGAAGTTAGGCAAAGCCACGAGCAGAGACTCGTCAGTGGGACTCACCCACCTCGGCCCTGGTCAGTGCCTCATCTGAAAACCATTTGTGGCTGTTTTGGGGACCATAAACGCCATATCACACCATCCTTAACTCTGCCCCGTTTGATGTGCAGACCTTTATTAGGTTGCTTTTTTCTTTTCCTCCAGCTCTCCTACACCTGGTGCAGGGGTATGTTGTGCTCAGAAATGCTGGCTGGGAAAGAGGTGTTTGATGAAGAGACATTAAAGGGAGAAAATGAGACATTTTGTCAGAAGAGCCAGAGATACCATGGAGAGCACGATCAGTGAAGGTCACAGTGGCAGGAGAGAAGAAATGTGCTCCTCGTGCATGGCAGAAGAGAGGAGAATGCCAACTGTTTTATTATTTCCCTGACTTTATAAGAATCATGGAATCACAGAATCCCATGGGGTTGGAAGGGACCACCAGAGATCATCTAGTCCAACCCCCTGCCAAAGCAGGGCCACCAAAAACAGGTTGCACAGGAACGTGTCCAGGCAGGGTTTGAATGTCTCCAGAGAAGGAGACTCCACCACCTCCCTGGGCAGCCTCTGCCAGGGCTCTGCCACCCTCACAGGAAAGAAGTTCCTCCTCATGTTTAGGTGGAACTTCTTATATTCAAGTTTGTGCCCATTTCCTCTTGTCCTATCCCTGGGCACCACTGGAAAAAGACCATCCCCATCCTCTTGACACCTACTATTTAAGTATTAATAAGCACTGATCAGAAGTCTAATTACCTCCAATGAGGTTTTGCACAGCAACTTACATGACTTCTTATCCACTTAAAAATAAGAATTGCATGCAGACAAATAGGGATAGAAGAGCCTTGCACTGAAGAACGCACCTCCAAGCAGCTCCACAAGCACTAGCAGAAAATCACTGGTGTTGAAATCCAGGGTTTACTGGTTAAAGAGTGTAGTTATGCCTGTTCCAGTCAGCAAGATCTGTGTGCACTCAGCCCCATCACTAACATGAAGGTGATGTTGCTTAGTTACGCTGTGGATAATGGCTGGAAATGGAAGGAAATCTAATTTCAGTTTTAAATCAGCTGTTAAATCAGAAAAACTTCGCATGCAGGATGCTAGCCTTTTTTTTATTGACTACATATTTTTATATATGTAGTCCACCAAAAAAAAAAAAGTCTATACATATATATGCATCTATGGACTTTAAAACAGAAGGGGTTGAATTTCACACAGCGTCTAATTTCAAAGACTTTCTGTAAGAGTCTTAAGGGTATTAAGAGACCTCAAAAAAAATCCAAACTGCAAAAAAAATGTCAAAGGGCGTTCAAACTAAGCTTACGTGAAATTTCACACCAATTGGCCACCTAGACTAAGCAAGGTATTTATACCCCATTTTCATGACACCATTATGGCTTTGGAGTCATTTCAAGGTACCGCTTTCATTTACTTGAAGAGAGGGAGTTGCATTTACCCAGAGGAAGGCATGTTCCTGATTGCTTTTCCAGGTGGCGTCTCAGATGTTGTGGCTAACATCTAAAGGTGTCCCAGCTTTCAGTAGACTTTTAGGACTCTTTCTATTTTTGAATCCTCTGATGTTTAATAAAAGCCGGCGCTTTTTGGTTCACTCGCTATTACTGTCCCACCTGAGCGTTTCATGGTGGCTAATGAAGTACAAAGTTTTAAAGAAGTCTTTTTATGTAAGTTAACTCTTACAGAAGGCGTTGTGCGGTAGCTTCTTTGAGATCTTCTCTGCGCTGAGTTTTTAGTTATATTTTTCCCCAATAAGAAAATGCAAAGAAATGCAGAGAAAAGTGCAAGAGACAAGTCCCCAGAGTTGCACAAGGACAGCATGTCTGCATGGCACTGTGCTTGAGTCAGCAGGACAGCACAACTTGTGGACCATGATGTGGTCCACATGCATGCTGCTCTGCAGCATGGGGATGTACAAGTTCCTCTGGGCCCAGTGATACCTTTTAGAATGTTTTTGCTATAGGACTTAGCACACTGTTAACATACAAAAGGCATTGTTTGTGTTTTTTCCCTTTCCCACTCTATGGCCTCTCTTTTTTGTGGAAGTTTCCCAGTGGAGAGCACTGTGTAAGCTTCTGGGGATCAGCTTCATTCAACTTTTTGCTTGTTTCACTCTTTTCCTCATAGCCTTCTGATTTTCTGACTTGCACTGGCTGCCAGACTTCTATCACAGGTCTGGCAAATATTCCTGTTGGAGATCCTTTGTCTCACCCCCTACAGTTCTGCTTTCTCAAGAACATCCTGTTGCAAAGGATCTGCATTTCATGATGTATTGGATTAAAAATAGATTTAACCAGAAATGATTTATCTCCTGATTGTTAGAGTAGGAAATCCTGGAAAGGAAAAATGTTGTGAAGGGTTTCTCATTCCCCAGGAAAAAAAAAAACCTACAGATAATTTTTTAAAATCAGTTTGTTAATTCTTCAAAACACAGTTTTCAGACTGTGAGGACTAAAAGCCTCAGGAAAGCCTGAGCTCTGCCAAGCTTTCAGAAGTCTGGTTGGGCATCCAAAGCCATTTAGGAACAAACCATGAACAAGCCACATGATTTTGGGAAGGTGAGAAGTCAACTAATTTTGTTGCCTGTGACTCATCCATAAAGAATAAGAATTATAAACATTGCTGCTCATATTTGGTCTTTTTAGTCCACTTAACAGGTATGTTACTCAGAATGAGAATTTTTCTCTCTGTTCAGTAGAAACTAGCAGGAATTACTAATGGTCAGAAGACAGTTCTGTAATCCTGTAAAAAAATATAAATGGCATTTTTATTCTATTCTACATTTTTGGTTAGGTTGACTAATTCTTTAATCCTTCCAAAGAAACAAGTATTTCTTTCGTATATACTTCAATTGCTGAAAAAGTACATATGCAGGAGAAGGGGATTGCTTTTCCTTGGTAAAAAAAAAAAAAAAAAACAAAAAACAAACCACACAACAAACAACTAAACCAAAAATAGAAATGTTTATATGTTCATAAAAATGTACATAACACTTTACAGAGAAAGTGTTTTAAACTAAAAAGTTTCATGTGGCCTCAGAATTTATTTTGGGCTAATAAAATGAAGTAACAGTGAAAAACTTGCAAGCCAGCTGCCAGTCTTTTCTCAACTTCCCACTGAAATGTGCAGGAAATGAGGTAGACAGATGAAGACCTAATGACTAAACCAAGACAAGGAGAGTGCATTACCTAGAAAGCTCACCTGATTAGTGGGTAGATGAATTCTCCATGCCCTCGATAGAAAAAAATAGGTGAGAAATAAATCCACTCAAGCTAGAAACAAGAAGACTGTGAAGACAGAAGACAGTATTTCCACGAACTGATTGGGGTCTCACCTCATCAAGCTCAAATCAATTGACCATTACACATCTAACAGACCTGAAAAGCCTTAGGAGAGATCGCCCAGAAAGCTCTGTAAACTCCAACAGGAGAGACTACCAAAAGTCACAATGGAGAGGTAGTGAATTCATTCCCTGGAGTGAAAGCAGTAGCTCAGTTATCTAATCAAGGTTAGCAGTGATCAAAAGTCATTACTCTATTGACTGGTAATTGCAAAGATCAAGGTCAGTGCAACACATTCATGAGGAATTAAAAAAATCCGAGTTTCTACTGAAGGAATGCTCTTCCAGTCACCCCTTGGTAGCATGTCATGCTGTCATCTCAAAATTTTAGAGGACAATATGGAGACCAAATGGCTCACATGCACCATGGGAAGTGTTATGAGTGCAAGGAAGGATAGCAAAGCTCTAAGAAACTGTCTGGATCCATTATTCAAACATTTGGGATTTATGTGAAAGATATGTCATTTTTGACTGCTAAGTCAGCCACAACAAACTCCATTTTACACCTTAGTTCTTTCCGGATGAGAATTTTGGTTATGAATCGTTCCATCAGAAATGGACTCAGCTGCAGTATTTCATAGAAGCAAAGAATCACAGAATATCCTGAGTTGGAAGGGACCTGCAAGGATCATCAAGTCCAATTCCTGACTCTGCACAGGGCAACCTAAAAACTAAACCATATATCTAAGAGCATTGTCCAAATGTTTCTTGAACACCATTAGGCTTGATGCCACGGCCAGTTCCCTGAGGAGCTTGTTCCAGTGTTTGACCACCCTCTCATTGAGGATTTTTTCCTGAACTTCCCCTGACACAGCTTTAAGCCATTCCTTTGCATTCAGAAAGAAGAGATCAACACCTCCCTCTCCGCTCTCCCCGCCCCAAATGCAGAAGTTGTACAGAGTATTTGGAAGGAAAGGATCAGGATCATCAGAATTTGCAGCAGTTCAGAGACTGTCCAGGTCTGTTGTACAAAGAAAAATACGTTCTGCTTTAATTAATTCTGATTTTTACCAAATTTTCTGAATCCGACATGTAGCTGCTACTACAACAGTGTCTTTTATCAACTCTCCTGAGTCAGTCTATAAAAACCTGAACAGCTCCTGTGGTTTCTGATTGTTGGTCTTGTAGGCAACCTGACAATGCTAAAAGTCATATTTTAAAGAACAAAAAGAAAGAGCAGACACTGGCTGGCCTACCCTGCCCTGTAAGATCCTTGCACATTTACCATTCTTTCACTTCCCCCATCCCCACTATCAAAAGATGGTAGAAGTAGAGGGCACTTGAGATAAGACGTTCATGCAGAATGTTTTCCAATCAGATTTGACATCTCAGGATGCCACTGACAGGCTGGTGTAACATACTTCATGATCAATAGCTCTAACCAACAGTACCTGGAAAAGAAAAAGAAGATGGAAAAGAAAAAGAAGACGAAATAGAAAGAGAGAAAGGAGGAAGAGGAGAGAGAACTAAAGGGAAAAAAGAAAATAAAAAGACAGACAACCCAAAGATTAGAATATATTTGCCACCTTAGTGCTGGCAAAGAACAAAGAAAAGTCATGTTGAAAATCCAGTGGTTTTCAGCAAGCAAAGCTCCTCTGTGGGCAGAGAGCAAGCACAAAGTCTAAACCCAGCCTTTCACATTCACTATTGGAGAAACAACCAGGCAGCCTTGGGAAGACAAGCAAACCCAATGCTCTCCGAAAGGGTGTTTGAAATGGATTAAGCCAGGTGGAATTAGGACATGGGGGAAAACATCTTAGGTACATTAGATCTGTATCTAATCTGATTGTGCTGCATGGGCACCCCAATTTACTGTAAGCCAGCAAAAATTTAGAGGGAGCCTAGTAAAAATTTTCCTAATTTATTTTCTACAGAAAGCTGTGAGCGTCCATGAGTTTTTAAAATTATGAAATATGTGTCTTTGCAACGAGATGGAGAAGTATAGCTCTATTTATAGCCCTGCTACAATGACTTTTCCCAGGAAAGGTCATGTACCTATTATTTGGCTGAAGATCCATTGGTGCTACCCTACATGAAGGGCAAACTATGCTACAAGGTACGTGTTTTGTATCGGAGCCTATCGAGTAGCCAAACACTGTAACGGCCCAGATGTTTTTGTTTTTAGAACCACCTGGTAAACAAAAAAATTAGAAATCAAGCAGCCACATTCCCAAGGAAGGACAAAATCATGTTTTGCTGTCATTTACCAGTTAACTCTCGACCAGCACGATAGTCCACCCACAGAAAGGCAGGAAGAAAACGCTGAGTTTGGCTCCAACTCATTTCCCAGAGGCCAGGGTGGCCGTAGTATTGTATTTACATGGGCACCAATTTAATCAAAGGTACCCTTATCTGATAAAAACCTAAATAAAACTAAGTAATGACTTTGAGATTTAACCCACAGTTCAAAATGTTAAATAACCCTCCCTACGCTGAGAATAAATATTCCAACTTTTTTCCAAGGTTCCAAGGTGTCTTTGCGAGTGCATGAGTTCAGAGAGGAAAGGAGCTAAGGGTTGGCATTAGGAGAGAGCAGGTATGCAAGGATGCAAAACATCTGTGTGCTGGAAAATGAAATAATTTAAAACTTGAGTTGAGGACAACTAGGAATTTCCAACACCAGAAAAATATCACATTCATTTTCCACCTGCCTCAGGAGTGATTCATCAAATGCAATAGTAAAAAAATGACATAGAAATTGCAAAAATCCTAATTTTGTCACTCTCTATCAAAACAATTTCAGCAGCCCTTGACTGAAATGTTTTGATTTGATCTGTCAAAAGCATCCTACATGTTTCATTGTGAACTAGCTCGATATTAAGGAGCACTTTGCAGTGGTCCCAGGGTGCTGCCTCCTGGGAAGACACAGCGAAGGAGCTCCCAACCTTCTTCATTGCTACAGGCCATCTGAATTCTCCTGCTTGCTTAAAGAGGAGGCTGCACTAAATTGCTGGGGGACAGGGTCTGACCAGAGAGCCCAGCCACAGGACCACAACTCCCCTTCCCAGAAAGCAATGGACCACAGCCTCATGCAGAGCTTCTGCAAGATAAAGGATCTGGGGCCATTTCAACACCAGACTCACCATCTGGTGAAGACGTTCACCAAACCATTCCATCTTCCACCTTCCTCACTTCACCATTAGGAAGCCTGTTGGGCAGATTCAGAACATTTTGGTAGTCTCAGCAAGTTTTAATTTTTTTTTTTTCCTTGGAATACATGGAATATTTTGTGGTCACTGAATTGTTATTAAGCATGCAAGGCAACTAGCTCTGTTGGAGCACCAACACACATGAAGAAAACTTATAGTACAAAATGCCAGATGTACGATGATCTAATTTGGTTTTCCTTTGTTTTCTCTACCAGGCAGTTTTATATCACACCCCTGACCATGATTTGCAAAGCATGAAAAATTTAGCTTTAAAAAAAATACGTGATTTGCAAACTCTCTTTTTATTGCCGTGGATTGTATTGTGTTGTGGTAGATGCTTGTTAAAGTTCATTCTCTCCATCTATAAAGTCTTTTCTCTTCCTTATCGCTTGCAGCACTGTACATTTTACAGTTACAGTGGACCCTTTTGATTCAAACATTTATATCTCCTTTATTGTCTCACAAGAATGTCCTTCCTCCCATCTCAATGGCTCTTTTCCTTTTAAAGGAAGGGTAATTCAGAGCCTGGTGACTCCAACATACCTACTTCCACCCCTAGCTGAGACATGAAGGACTTTTTCAAGGTATTTTTAGGTGTAATAATTTAAATAACATACTGTTAGCCCATCAAACACTGATGGCTGGGCCTTCAGACCATGAGTGAGAGATCCAAATGTCCAAAGCATTGAGAGATTGTGTTTGCTTTCCCTTTGAGCACTTAAGAGTTGATGCCTCCTCTTTTGAAAGTGCCCTTTGGAACGTAGACTGAGGATGACAACATGTGAAAACACTCCCAATCACTGGTTATTTGGCAGGGAAGTGTTTCATCTGGTGGTGCTTCCACTAACACACCCTTCCCGGCAGTACCCCTCCTTCCCAGGACTTACAGCCCAGTGTAACGCAGGGTGGCCTTGAGATTCCCTCATCCCACAAATTTAGCTTCTATCCAAAACACAGTATGGAAACAACGAGGGGGAGCAGGAGTGGGCTGCACGTTATTAGGCATCTCCAGGGTAAGAGAATCATGAGAAATAGGCAGCAAGAGGTTGAGGAATCTGGTTTTTGCCAGATAAATGTGATTAATTTTTGGACCAGTTACACAATTAGTGGGTGAAGGGAATACAAGAGATACAATGTGTTTGGATTTTAGTAAAATATTTGATCTCATGTCCCATGAAACCATCAGCGGAGGAAATAGTCCAAATCAGCTTGGAAAAAAAACAAAAAACAAAAAAACAAAAAAAACTATTAACATGTGGGCTGCAAACTGGCTAGAAGACCAGAAACAAAGGGTAATGATAAACAGCAGTGAGTCAAATTGGGAGGACATTGGTTTTGATTTCCTGAAGTGTTAAAAATGATCGGTGCTAGCACTGGTGTTACTGAACTGCATTCATCATGTGATCAAGGATGGATGAATGATCTGTGTATGAGAGAAAGTTGCAGGTGATAATAAATTGGGAAGAAATACAAATACAAGAGAGGAATTAAAAAAAAAAAAAAGGTGAGGCGGGCAGAGGTACTAAAGATTTTCTGCTGGAGCCTAGAAAATGAAGGGGTAGGAGAAGAATCGGGTGGGGATGTAGAGTAGGGCAGTGATGCTGAGGGGAATAACAGCCTGGAAGCGGTGAGTCAAAACCAGACCCGGTCCCAGGGGTGCCCACTGTTCAGGCTGCAACCCAGCAAAATCCCTCAGCAGGTGCTTAACTTCAGGTACGTAAATAGCTACTGAGTCACTGACAGTGAAACTAAGCCCTCTAAAAGCTTTGCTGAATTGAGACCAGACCACTCAGCAACTTGTAGAATCACAGAATCTTCAAGGTTGTAAGGGACCTTTGAGATCATCGAGTCCAACCACACACACAAAAAAAAAAACACCACACACCACCACAAACAGACACAAACCAACAATCTCAGGCACTAGAGCATGCCCTGAAGTGCCATGTCTACACATTTCTTAA
>JAOQGH010000001.1:74353156-74363184 GCA_025769975.1 Gallinago jamesoni | reverse complement strand
TTATTCCCTTGGGAGAAGAGGCCAACCCCCACCTCTCTACACCCTCCTTTCAGGGAGCTGTAGAGGGCAATGAGGTCCCTCCTCAGCCTCCTTTTCTCCAAACTAAACATAACCAAGTCCCTCAGCCTCTCCTCCTATGACTTGTTCTCCAGACCCCTCACCCGCTTGGTGGCTCTCCTCTGGGCACGCTCCATCGCTTGGAGCCCTTCACCATTTTTTTCCAGGACCATCTTTCACTGCTCAATAGACATTGAGGCTATGGGGTCCCTGGGCTCGGAAAGGCTGTCTCCTAAGGAGCCGTCCCCAGCAGCTGTGGATTCTGCTCACACAGAAGGATTCTGGAAGTCCAAATTCAGCTCAGCCTCAAGCAGAAAGAGTGGAAATTCCACTCGTCTCAGCAGACAAAAATTTCATCAGCAGTAATATATTGATTCAGAATAGTCCTGGTTTATGGTGGGGTTTTTTTGACAGCAAAATGACACAAACTCAATATAAAATCTCATTGAAAGAGTTGTTTCGAAGTGAAAAACGACACTATTTTATAAAAAGGAAGCAAACAAACACACTAAAAAACCCAAACAAAGAAAAAAAATTCCAAACAACAACAACAAAAGTTAGACTGTGTCTTTTCATGAGTTTTCCTTTACACAATTTCAGAGAAACCGAAACCAGTTTACTGGAGAACTCAACATTTTACAGGATTAGCGTTTTGTAATGAAAACTATTTGATCTGTCCTTCTCCTCTTGCATTTCCCTGTTTCCTATTTATCTTTCTCACAACAAATAACTGACATGATATTACTGATTGTCTGCATGCCTTGTACAAGAAATTCTGATTATTTTTTTTTATTCTCACCAGCAAGTCTCGTGCTACCCAGTGCACACTGGTCTTACTGCTCTCCAGTCCTCAGGACTGGCAAACCTTACCTTTCCCACCTCATCAGAGACTTCACTTCCAGCTCTGCTTGGCTCTGAAAACTCTATAGGTTTTGTCGCTTCTTCCAGAAGATTTCCACAGGGTCAGCTCTTCTCAGGGGAAGAAGGGAGGTAGAGAACAACCAAAAAAAAAAAAAAAACCCAAACAAAAACCCAAACAAACCAAAGCCAAGCAAAAAAAAAAAAAAAAACCCAGAAATCAGCATACATCTTCCTTCAAACACAGTATCTAGAGTGTTTTGTTAGGTCTTGGGGCTTTTTCTTATGGCCCCAAGTTCTGGAGTGAAAGATTATAGAAGAATTTTCACCTTTGCTGGTTTTAAGCTCATGTGGTTTCGGGCATCCTTGCTCAGAGTACGTTAAGGTTGATGCTGGCAACGTAGCAACTATCACACCAGGATGCCACCCAACAACTTGCTCCATTACTATTTTACCTCCCTATCAGAAGGCTTCATCTCATCACCTGCCATCCCAAATTTCCCACCAGAGCTCTGCCCCAAACCCCAGCTTGGACTGAGCCACTGCTCAAAGAAACCTCCATCGTTCAGGACACAAAACACACAGGAAAGTATCTCATAACTTCTTAGAAGCTCTTTTATCTTCCACACCCAGGTGGTTTTGACTTGATAGTGACTCAAACTGTCACCACAGGACTTCTGGGTAGAAAGCTTATGCAAATGAAGCTCTATCAGTAACTATCCCTCCTCTTAATCACCAACAGGTGGGAGCAGAGAGCTCCCTCATCAAAGCCCCGAACAACCCAGGTGCCTCCCAAACTCTCCTTAAGATCCTGTCCCCCTCGAAGAAAGGTCTCTTCCATCCCCCCAAAGGATCTGCTGTCAAGCTCACAACCTCATCCATGCCCCACTTAAGGTTGTGATCTGTAACTGGGAAGTTACTCCAGCATCACATGAGGAAACATATTTATCAAGAATGTTGCACAGTTAAGCACCTCAGAAGTGGTTAAAATGGAGCAGGATGGTTCCTACCAACAGAAAACACTTGGGTTCCCAAGGGAAACATCAGATATGCACATCTTGTGCAATGCCATGCACTTAGCAAGGTTAAATTCCATCTGCCCTTCCAGTCTTGTTTCCTTCACTTTTCCCCAATGAAGGTGAAGTTTTAAAAACTTCCAAAAAGGAGACTATGACAAAATGGCAAAGCTCCCAGAGGGAGAGAATTATGCCTGTGACCGGAGTCCATAGGTGTTAGCATCACCTCCATGGGAGTCAGGAAGAAGACTGAATCGCTCTTCACTTGCACCAGTTGGTTAGTCCCATGGTTCCACAAAAACCATGGTTCTTTTCCTTTCCCTCGTCAACTAAAAGTTGAAGAACGATGAGGGTCATCATGCAGGGCTCCTCAAAGCATTGAAACCTCCAGCATCCCTGGCTGGTGGTCATGCTGATATCCTCTGAACATAAGCAGTCTGCTGACTGACAGAGTCTTCAGAAACTTTTTGATGAAGAACCAATTTTTAGGATTAACAACGAAGCAAAACTCCCTGTTGGTGCAGGAGCTGACCATCCCAGTAAAGCCCTTGATCCACCCCCCTCTTCCATCATAGTCTTCCCATGGCTTTGTTTTGGGTTTTTTCTGCAGGATTTTCTTATGGAGTGATGAAAAACCGTCTGAGCTGCGGTGAGATCGTTGGAAATAAACAGTTGATGAACCCCTTTGAGCTCAGCACCTTTGTTCAGCGGCCTGTGATTGACAGAGGACTTGTCTTGGCGATGAAGGTGATTCCTTCTAATCCCATGCTACTTTTCAGAGCAAATTTTTTATTCCTCTTGTTTGCAAAGCACTGTCCCCATTAATAAGGTTTTATAGATAATTCTTCAGAGCAAAATATTACACCTGTAATAGTGATGTCTGTGCGAGCAGTTTCCCCAACACTTTTTGGTTCCTTTAAGCATTTAGCTAAAGCCCTTTGAAAACATTTGGATTGTGGCCGACACTGTGCCACCTCGGCCCCTCGGTCTGCTCAGATGACCGCCAGATTTATTAATTCCCCCCTCAACGCCAACTGAGATGATGCGCTATCTCCGGGCCAGTACCATGCTGCAGCCTGTCAAAACGTGATGGAAGATGGCCCTGAGTCCTTCCTTGACTCAAACTGCAGCTGTCATTTTCTGTTGGTGCCCATGGTCACAGCTTAGCTCCTGCTGGCACAGCACCCTCTGCAGAGTTTAAGCTGTGCTTTTTCGCTGCGGGTCTCCACTTCTCACACAACTGATGCTTTTAACTCTCCCTCTCTTGCCCCCACACACAAAAAAAAGCTTCCTCTTGCTCCTGTGACTTTTCTTCTCTGTCCCCATAACCTTCTGCGCCCGAGGTCCCACGCAGTTCTCTCCCATCACTCCCATTGCCACCTTCATGCTTCCACCACAGCATCTAGACAATGATGGCTGGAATAAAATGATTCAGAGGAACCTCTTCCTAGGCTCTCAGTGTCAGATGAGGAGCATTTGCAGTAGGGTCAGGCTAGCAGCAACATCCCCCCCAGTATGAGACTCCACTCTTAGGGTGACTTTTAATTTACACTGGCTGAGGAGTGCTGTCCCAAGTGGTAACCACGACCAGGCCCCCCATGATGGTACCGGCCACACATGCAGCAGTACAATGAGAGGCAGCAGGTGGGTCTGAACTGAAGGGCAAGGAGCCCAGAGAAGAAATTAGATGGTACCATTCAGCATGCTGAGCAGCAATCACGGGACAGCAGATGCATCGCCCCTGCCAAGTTTCTGGAAGGGCTGAGGAAGAGAAGAGCAGCACGGAAAGGTCTGTGGGGTGGTGAAGATGTTCTGCTGTTTTATAAGGAGACCTTTCCCTACGTATAGACCAATAGAGGAGAAAGGGCACATTTGTTGGAAAGTGCTAACAGTGGACTAGCTGTGGCCCATACTCCACCTACTCCTTTAAGCTTCTTTTCGCCATTCTTTTCAGTTACATGTCCTAATGAATCATAGAATCATATGAGGTTAGAAGGAACCTCCAGAGATCATCAAGTCAAACCCCCTACCAGTGCACAGCCACCCAGAGCAGGTTGCACAGGAACTTGTCCAGGTGGGTTTGGAATATCTCCAGAGAAGGAGACTCCACCATCTCTCTGGGCAGCCTCTTCCAGGGCTCTGCCACCCTCAAAGGAAAGAAGTTCCTCCTCATGTTTAGGTGGAACTTCTTATATTCAAGTTTGTGCCCATTTCCTCTTGTCCTGTCCCTGGGCACCACTGAGAAAAGACCAGCCCCGTCCTCCTGACACCCTCCCTTTAAGTATTTGTAAGCATTGATCAGAGACCATTAATCTCACCTATAGGATGAAAAAAGGGGAATAACTTTTCCAGAGCAGAAGCTGGCACTCTGGCTTTGTGTCAGCCTATCCGAGAGCTAATTCAGCCAGAGCATTGCATTTTTTCAGTTGACCAAAAACTAAATGTCTCTCAAGTCTGACTCTCCTCCAGAAGGCTGTAATGCACGTACACCTACACCAACAGAGCAATGTGCCTTGCCAGGCTGACATCTGCCCAAGGTGGGTTTCACCATCTTAAACTGTTAAAATCATGTAAAATTTTCACTCTGCACTTTGTATCACAGGTGGATGCTGTGGAAGCCTTCACGTATTCCTCCTCGCAGCTCTCCCGTTGCTGGGGGAGTGTACCACTGGTCTAAAAATGACCGGGCTGCCCTAAGAGAAGGTGGAGCTGACTCTAGTCCTCCTTGCTGGCGGGTGGACGTGTGTCCCTGGGTGTCTGACTCTGCACAAACACAACCCACGGCACGATCTGTTGCTCTGCAGCCTTGCAACACGACAAGAAAGAGAAGAAGCAAAGCTGGAAAGCAATGGGATGTGACTGACCCAGTTCAGACCGAGGACCTCCCTAGCCCCGTGTCTCTTCTCCAGCTATGCCCAGCTTTCTTTCATCGCTTTCTTTTTTTTCTGTTCCAGTATCAGGCCTGGATTTGGTGCTTCCCCCTACCTCCCACCACAATCACACCAGAGCCCACCACCGGGCAGTGTCCCAAGCAGCTGTGACACAGGACCGCCTCAGGGGAGGCTGAGCAGAGCTGGGCATAACCCTTTTACCCTCCCTTCTCCATCTGTCTGCTTATCCTTCCCTCCACCCCCACCCCATCCTGAGCCCACACTGCTCTCCCCAGCACACACGGACATCCAGGCTGGCAAAGCCCCTTGGCAGAAGGGGCAAAGGGTGGCCAGCTCTGTGCTGAACCCATCCTTGGGCACCCTTTCCTCTTCAAAAAAAAGCACATCCTGCGCTTTGCTTGGGCTGGGCTGGCCGGAGAACTCCCCGTGGTGCCCCCTCCCGTGGCACCAGGATCTGTCTCCATCCTCGTGCCCGCTTGTGCGAGACTGGGCAGCTTAAACGGGCCGGCTGCTGCTGGGTTGTTTGGGTTTTTTTTTTTTCATACGTATGGAAGAATTACTTCAAGAATGGAAAAAAAAGAAGAAAAAAAAAAAAAGGAAAAAAAAACTTAAGGAAGCAGGAAAAACAAACAAATAAAAGTGGATGTCCCCAGGGTCCCCAGGCAAAAAACAAAGCCGTAAGGAAACGTGAGAGAGACGCGAGAGCGGGACAATGATACTCATGATATTCAGGGCTCATGATACTTCCCCACCGTTTGCTCCCATTCCCACCTCGCTGGGCAGACAATGGCAGTCAGTGTGCCTGCCCGAGCCCACCGTCCTCTGCCTGCAGAACAGCTGGCAAAATTCACCGAATCCAACCCCGGAGCGTGCCCGAAGATGGACGCACGTCAAGATAACTACATCTGCTTTCCCTGTAAGGCAGGAAGAAGCCGGGTGGTTTCCACGAGCTGGGGCTCCCCGGGAAGCCCTGGTGCTCTCCTAAGCTCTGACCACTAAAAGCAGGGGCTCCCCTTAGAAAGGCAAGGTCCAAGTTAAAAAGCAGACAGAGATGCGAGCATCAGGCTGCGAGATAGCATTTCCCTCTCTGTCACATGAAAGATGAGTTCATTATAGAACATCCTCTCCCCAGGCCTGTAGGGAAAAGCTTGGAGGCTCGCAGATAAAACGGATTGAGTTATGTCTTCCTTCGCTTTAAGCGAGTACAAATACAAGGATTTTTATTGTCCGCGGTGTTAGCAAACGCTGCATCGTCCAAAAGGCCTTGCTCATTTATCAGCTTTCTTAAAAATCTGTTGTTCACAAAAAGATGCCTGTGTGTGGACACGGGGAAAAAAAAAAAAAAAAAATTCAGCTCTATCTAGGATCAGCCCGCAGCTGTTCAGTGACAGAAGGACTCGAAAGCTACAGATATGAACATGGGAAAATCCACCCAAAGCAGAAGGAAGGCACAGGAAGCAACAGCTGCATGACAAGAATATGCTGTTTCTGTAGTGTGAGAATTAAAAAAAAAAAAAACAAAAAACAAAAAAAAAAATAATCTACAGTTACAGTAAGCATCAGAAAGTTGTCGGCAAACATTATAATTGCGATTCAGTTCAGAAGATGATAAGCAAAATTACTTCTCCTTCTAACTTTCTCTAGGTATCTAGTGCTCTTCTAGACATATGTTCTGATTCACAGCAGGGTTTGGAATCTCCAAGCCAGGAGCTGGGTCCTTTCAACCATCTTCTAAGTGCTGGAGTCAGCAGATTTCAATCTGTCCCCGACTTTCATAGGAAAAAGGACAACATGAGCAAAAAAAAAAAAAAAAAAAAGTCCCCCAAATCCTTTAAAAACTCTGCTTATAATATTCTGATCATTCATTATAAGGCTATGTTTGAGTCATAGCATGTTGGACTCGTGCTTTTTAGGCTTCCTTAAATCAAAGTGATTCCAGGCACAGTAGATTTCTAAGCATGTTCTCAGGGTATGGGTCCTCCCTGAAACCCCACAACCAGAACTGGAGATTAACACTGGCATTCCCAGCTTTCCAGGAGTTTCAGCTTGTAATTCTGCATGCACACCACCCTTGTAGGCCCTCTATAATTTGTCTCCGCAGGGATAAACAGCTATTAAAATACATAGCAGATGATCAACCGTTCCTAAAAATAATCACTCTCTACTTGAGATGTGCAAGACAAGATAAAGGACATGATAATGCAGCAGAAGAGCCCATTGGCACTCCCTGCATCTGTTTCTTCATCATCCTTTGTCAGCCCCTTTCCAGGTCCTCTCAGGAGGGCCTTCTTTCACTCCTGCACGAGGTCTCTCAGGTACCATCCCATTTTAAAGAACCCTACTTTTGCAGAAACATGTTTCTCTCTTCCTTTTTTTTCCCTTTCCAAGCTTTCTTTGCGTGCAGCTTCCTAGCCCTGCTTCTAAGGGAATGACTTTCCCTCCATCCCAGCTTGCTCTAGACAAACCTGGGTAGCCTCACCTTCTCCAGGGTGGAGCAACTCTTTGTTACCTGAAGCCTGAAGGTAACGAGCCCATCCAGGTGCCACAGTCTTTAACGATCTGTCCATTCATAGACAGAGAAACCAGCTCCACTGCCTTCTTTCCCCGTGCAATGTTTGTGAGATAAGGGCACAACAAAAGACAGTCCGAGAGCGTTAAGGATGGAAACCATCTGTAAAATGAAAATGGGATTTTATACTGTGAATAGATTCTTTAAATATACCACCTATCCCATCCACGCTGATGAGAGAGATCACAGAATCACATGGGGTTGGAAGGGACCTCTGGAGATCACCCAGTCCAACCCCCCTGCCAAAGCAGGGCCACCCAGAGCAGGTCCCACAGGAACGTGTCCAGGCGGGTTTGAATGTCTCCAGAGAAGGAGACTCCACCACCTCCCTGGACAGCCTCTTCCAGGTCTCTGCCACCCTCACAGGAAAGAAGTTCCTCCTCATGTTGAGATGGAGCTTCTTAGATTAGATTGGTCAGGCCAAACAGGAACCTCTTTAGATTTTGGCTGTAACGCAGACAAAGCAGGCGTGACTTTCACCGTGCCTAGCAAGACACTCCAGTCAGCCAGAAACACCTTGCACGAAAGCGCTGGGAGTTGAGATCTGAAACGGCCGGGGCTAGAGCCTGAAACAAAGACGTTGGTCACCCCATGGAGCGAAGGTGGGGGCCCAGTCCTTGAGGTCTTTGTTCCCTTTTATTCACACAAATGGCCAGCAAAGCCTCACCAAGGTTTGAAGTGCTGAGCCTGAGAACCTGGAGTAGCAGGAGATGCTAAGGAGCTCATGGGTGAGAGGGGTTTCACACCACCCACAGCTTCTTCTCAAGAAAGTAGCATCTTCAAAAGGCCATGGGGCACCTGGCAAGTGACGGAAGGCTCTGGCTGTAATTGCCATTGAGAAAAGGGGCGCAGACTTCTGATGGGCTTTCATTCCACAACACTCCACCACGACATTCTGAGACACTCCATCACAGGAATAAAATAGCACATTCCCAGGAGAGGAGGAGAGGAAAAATAAGCAAATTACAGTACTCCGTTCAGGTGGTCATTAATATGACCTTATCGTGCTCTATAACTACCTGAAGGGGGGGTGTAGAGAGGTGGGGGTCAGTCTCGTCTCTCAAGTCAGAGGAGACAGGACAAGGGGCAATGGCCTCAAGTTGTTCCAGGGGAGGTTTAGATTGGATATTAGGAAACATTTCTTCAACAAAAAGGTTATTGGACATTGGAATGGGTTGCCCAGGGAAAGGGTTGAGGCACCATCCCTGGAGGTGTTCAAAAGATGGGCTGATGTAGTCCTTAGGAATATGGTTTAGTGATTTTTGTCAGGGTTAGGTTGATGGTTGGACTAGAAGATCTTGAAGGTCCCTTCCAAGCTAGACAATTCTATGACTCTATGATTCTAATATCACATACAATGTGGTATTTTCAGCTTTCAACGTTTTAAAACTAGTTCATTTTCCCAGGTGTAGGTGTAATTGACGCAGAGTAGTAGAAGATCTGCACCATTTATCTGTGGGAATAGCTTTTAATTCAGCAGTTTTGGAAGAGGAAATTAACGAGTAAAATAGCTTACTTCAGCAGAGGGCATTTATTTACACTCCTTTATTTTGGTTTACTCCTGATTTTGGCTTTTACGTGCTTGTCTGCTTGTCAAGCAATAAAACTTTCTTCAGTCCATTTGTATGTTTGACCACATGAAGGGGACCAAATTCAACAGATCTAGAGAGTATTTCATAGTCCCTGGAATGCAAAGGGGACATCCCAAATACTGTATCTGCAGTTATTTAACCAGATTCTGTGGTTTAACCAGAACACCTGTGAAACTAATATTTCTTGATGGATAGGTTTTGATGCTCTTACAGAGGAAATAAGCCAAGTGCCGAAGGAAAAGGGAGCTTTGCCTTCCCTTTTAAAATCCACTTATTTTCACAGAAGCCCAACTTTGCCCATAACAAGTTGTCACTGAACATGGCCGTCCACGTGGCTTCTGAACCAAAACCTCCTACTGATGTAGCTCCAGGTAAAACTCCACCTTGTTACTCTTCAGACCGTATACACCTCACGTGTCCCAGCAAAATACCCAGCCCAGGAACCTGGAGAGAAACAGGATGACTCCGCTTACCTTTCAAATACAGCTGCCTCTGGGAATTTAGCAGCTCACAGCCACGTTAAGGCAACCGAGGCAGGCAGCATCCCTTCCCAATTCCCCTTAAAAGGAGCTCTGAAGGTTTTCCTCTCCCCTCCTCTGTTTGTATAGACCCGGGCAATACACACACGTCTATGAAAAGTAAAATCTTTGCCTCGGCGTAGAGGGAAAGAAAAGAAAATGGAATTGAAGCTCCAATCCCATTTGGTAAAAGCAAAACCACTTTATGGGTTTTGGGGATAAAGACTGAAAGACCCCAAAGAAAAGTCAGGACTTTACTTTTGAAGGGAAGGCGTGTGACAGAAGGATGGGTCAAAAACTGGAGATCAGGCGAAGGTTTGGGGACGCACGGTCTTTAATTCATCTCTCCTAACTCTCTGGGAATGCAAAAGATTGCACGTTTAGTGTCAAAGCCACCTTTGAACTGGGAAGGAAGGAAATGGGCACAAACTCGAACATAAGGAAGTTCTGCCTAAACATGAGGAGGAACTTCTTTCCTTTGAGGGTGGCAGAGCCCTGGAAGAGGCTGCCCAGAGAGGTGGTGGAGT
>JAOQGH010000001.1:74331913-74342015 GCA_025769975.1 Gallinago jamesoni | reverse complement strand
GGATGGGGCTTGGAGCAACCTGGTCTGGTGGGAGGTGTCCCTGCCCATGGCAGGGGGGTTGGAACTCGATGATCTTTCAGGTCCCTTCCAACTCCAACCATTCTATGATTCAAACTTTTTTCAGGTTTTTCTTAAGAAAGAAAAAAAAATCCCACACCTAGTTTCTGGGGCCGGTGACACACGTTAACACGAGATTTTCCAAGCTCCCTCATAATCTAGTCGGAATGTCTGTAGGAAAGTAACTTGCTGCTAACGCGGGCGTCTATTCAGAGAAACGACTGCAGAAATGGCATTGTGGGGTCCATGTTTATGGTTTCTCAGCAACGCTGGTTGACGTCTCCTCGGCTGCAAAATTAAAGGGCAGGTTTTTGTTTTTTTTTCCCCTGTTTTTTTTTTTTTTTTTTTTTTTTTTGGCTTCCCAGCTCCTACACGCTTAGCTGGGGCTCCCCGCCACGCCGGGCTCCATCAGGGCTCACGCATCCTCAGAACTCTAAGAATCAGCGCGTGGGATTTAGTTAAGGGCTAACAAGTTAGTGCACGGGACAGAAGTGAGTCCCAGGCCTGCGTGGGACACCGTTAAGGTGTTAAAAACTTCTTAATTTAACGCTGAAGCACGCAGGTCTAACCTCGCTTGAACCCCGTGGCCGGAGCTGTCCATGGGATGCCAGGTCTACCTGTAATCCCGTTGCAGGACGCGGCCGGTAGTTACATGCACACCCAAGCTTCCCTTTGGTTTCACTGGGAGTTCTGGATGTGCAGAGACTGTGGGAATGGATCCTATGGGATTTACTGGCGGATTGCCCAAGGAAGTCGTGGCTGCCCCATCCCTGGAGGGGTTCAAGGCCAGGCTGGATGGGGCTTTGAGCATCCTGGTCTGGTGGGAGGTGTCCCTGCCCATGGCAGGGGGGTTGGAACTCCATGATCTTGAAGGTTCCTTCCAACTCCAACCATTCTATGATTCTGTAATTCACACAGGCTACTTCTTGGCTGAGTTATGTGCGTTTCCTTTCCGCAAAGCCTGTCTTGGAGTAGTTTAAGCATCGTTAGATTTATCTACGTGAGCTTTTGAAGGCAGTTTTGGGAGAGAACGCCATCAAGCTAACTTCCCCAGTTTTCAAAAAAAAAAAAAAAAGAACGTATATCTGGATTATTTTTGTGTATGGTTATCCCTAGGGCTTTAAATGGCGATAAAGGAAGGACTATAGGCATTTAAAAGAAGTTACTAGGAAAGGACCACAGTGACCTTGGCAATATCTAATTGCAGGCTAAACTTTCTGGGTGGGCATTCAGCACTGGATACAAAAAAAGTATAATCTTGGCAGGAGCTGCCAGGTCTCATTATTTCATTATTTTCAGTAGAGCTTGACATTTCCAGTGTTGTTTTTTTTTTTTTAAAAAAAAAAAAAAAAGAATAAAAAGAATAAAGTCAACAACTTCAAAGCAGTAGAGGCATATGGAAAAAACAAAAAACGTTGGAGCAAACCCAATTTAGCAGTGATATAACTGCAATCAGAGAAATAAACAAAGTGGGTTTATTATTATTTTTTAAGGTTAACTTACGGCTTTTCTTCTCCTCTCCCCACCCCACTTTGCAGGAATGGGAGCTGGTGGTACTGGGGAAGTTGAAGTGGAACCTTGCAGCCGTCACCCCACATGATTTCATCGAACACATCCTAAGGAAGTTGCCTCTACCTAAAGACAAGTTGCTTTTGATCCGGAAGCATGCACAAACCTTCATTGCCCTTTGTGCCACAGGTAGGCAAAGATGCTCCGGGTGGGCCTCTGGTTGAAAGAGTAGATGGGTCACTGCTGGTACAAAGCCTTTTCATCCCCTCCATCCTCACGTGACGTGGGAAGAGCAGCAGAAGCCGGCGGGACCAATTGCCAAGGGCATAGAGTCATAGAATGGTTTGGGTTGGAAGGGACCTTAGAGATCATCCAGTTCCAACCCCCTGCCATGGGCAGGGACACCTCCCACCAGCCCAGGTTGCTCCAAGCCCCATCCAGCCTGGCCTTGAACCCCTCCAGGGATGGGGCAGCCATGACTTCTCTGGGCAACCTGTTCCAGTGCCTCACCACCCTCACAGCAAAGAATTTCTTTCTGGTATCTCATCTAAATTTCCCCTCTTCCAATTTAAAACCATTACCCTTTGTCCTGTCCGAAGCAGGGTATAATTCTTTCTCTTTCCCCACTAGTTGGGAGCTGTAGTGAAGTTATAGCCCGGCTCCTACCAACGCGTTGGGTGTTTCTGTGATGAAGTCAGTTAAGACTTGATTAGACCACGCAATCCTCTACTTTGCCCGTTCGCTAATTTTTTTGAAGGGCCACGGGTCGTTCATAAGGACAAAACGTGGGGCAGCCATAATACTAGAAGCGGTTTGGGCACATTAGCCCCAAATGGATTGGGCTAATGCCTTAATTTCATGCGTTCATAGATTTTTGTTAACTGCACGTTGTCCAGATAAAAGGTAAAAATTGTATTTTGACACGGATGTGATACTACCGCATTACTGAAGGGTAGGGAGTGACAATTTAAAAAGTAATGACTTTGTTGTTTTGTTTTTTTTTAAATAACATTTGGATTCTTAAACTTCATTCCAAGAAAGCAACGAAATGTGTCTGTTTCATAGGGAACCATTACGCTCCCCTTTCGTTGTACATTTGGCTTGATAGAGTTTCTGAAAATTAAGATGGGAATAGTTGCTTCTGTGGAAGAGAGGCATTTAATTTTGCAAACCTGTTTGCAAAACACTGGGTTTGGGGTTTTTTGGTGGGTTTTTTTTTCAGTGTTTTGTTTTGTTTGGATTTTTTTTTTGGTTGGTTGCTTGGTTTGGTTTTTTTTTTTCTTCCCCGGTGACTTTAAGAAAAGAAGCGTATCCAAATTTTCATACAAAGTATTAATGGCTAGACTGCTTCTGAGAAGCTCGATCTGGAACAGATGAACAGCACGCAATGTTTTCTGGGTTTATTATTAAATGTGGTGTTGGAATTCACTATGGTTTGACCCAGCCCTTTGTGATGAGTGTTTGGGAAGGGGGAAGGAAGACGAGGTGCAGCTTTTGGGTGTGAACGTCCACTGCTCTGGCCTGTCTCTCGTTCTTCGAGATGCTCTTCCAACCTAGGTCAATTTTTACTGCCTCAGTTGATGGGTTTTAGAGAACTTTGTGTGGGCTGTGCTAGGGTAATTGACTTTTTGGTTACCAAGATGCTCAAGCTTTTCCTTCTTTTTCTACTGCTGCGTGATCCCTTTCAGGCGAAAGACCACAGGACTCATTGCTCAAAGAGTACAGGATTACTCTTGGTAATTCATCAGACATTTCTGGAATAACTAGCTTTTTACTTTATGATTAATCTTTTCCGCCAGCTTTGCCTTCTTTCTTTGCCTTTTCCCCTTCCCCAGATTCATTCACACTACCCTTTTCTGCTGAAAAAGATGTTTTTTTCCCATGGATGTTTCTCTGGATCCTCACACCACCATCAGCTATCAACCTCCCACGTGCGTGGTTGTCTTCCAAACCAAATCAGTCTTCCTTCTCTTTTGTTGCTTTCACTTCCTACAATAGTGTTTTGGTTTGTTTTATTTTATCCAAGAGGACATTTTCTCAGGTGGCGTAGATTTTATGATTTTACTTCTTGGATTCTGGTTTGTAATCCTTTGCCCTTGGAGTTTTCGGTGTAACCAAAACATTACAGGACTGTAGGCCATGAAGGAGCTTGCAAAGTCCGTGGCTTCTTCCCACCCTTTCTCCGTGAATTCTTTGATGGTTAGCTCCATGCTTTACCAGTTCATTTACTGGTGAAAACAGCATCCCCTTTTAGCAGCCCTGAGCCCAATCATGCACTTGGAATCATAGAGTCATTCAGTTTGGGTGGGAAGGGACCTTAAAGTTCATCTAGTTCCAACCCCCCTGCCATGGGCAGGGACGCCTCCCACCAGACCAGGGTGCTCCAAGCCCCATCCAGCCTGGCCTTGAACCCCTCCAGGGATGGGGCAGCCACAGTTTCTCGGGGCAACCTGTTCCAGTGCCTCACCACCCTCACAGGAAAGAATTGTGTCCTGATACCTAATCCAAATCTCCCCTCTTCTGATTTAAAACCGTTACCCTCGTCCTATTGCTACACTCCATGACAAAGATTCTCCCTCCAGCTCTCCTGCAGGCTCCCTTCAGACACTGGAAGGCTGCTGTAAGGTCTACCCCAGAGCCTTCTCTTCTCCAGGCTGAAAGATCCTAACTCTCTCAGCCTGTGTTCACAGGAGAGGTGCTCCAGCCTTCTGATCATCTTTGTGGCCCTCCTCCGGGTGTGCTCCCACAGGTTTGTGTCCTTATCTTGGGGGCTCCAGAGCTGGATGAAGTTCTCCAGATAGGGTGTCACCAGAGGGGCAGAATCATCTCTCTGGACCTGTTGGCCATGCTGCTTTTGATGCAGCAGAGGATGGGGTTGTCTTTCTGGGCTGCAAGTGCACATTGTCAGCTCATGTTGAGTTTCTCATCCCCAAGCTCTCCCAAGTCCTTCTCCTCAGGGCTACTCTCCAGCCATTCTCTTCCCAGCCTGTATTTGTGCTTGGGATTGCCATGACCTAGGTGTAGGACCTTGCGCTTGAACTTCATGAACTTGGCTTGGTTGAACTCCATGCAGTTTGCACAGGCCCACCTCTCCAGCCTGTCCAGGTCCCTCTGGATGGCATCCCTTCCCTCCAGCGTGTCGACCACACCAGACACCTTGGTGTCACCAGCAAACTTGCTGAGGGTGCACTCGATCCCACTGTCCATGTCTTCAACAAAGATGTTAAATAGTACCGGTCCCAATATCAGCCCCTGGGGAATGCCACTTGTTGCTGATTTCCACTTGAGCCATTGATCACAACTTTTTGAGTGCAACCATCCAGCCAGTTCCTTAATCCACTGAGTGGTCCATCCGTCACATCCATGCCTGTGCAGTTTAGAGACAAGGATGTCATACGGGACAGCATCAAACACTTTGCATAAGTCCACGTAGATGATGTCAGTTGCTCTTCCCTTATCTACCAACGCTGTAGCACATTCATAGATGGCCACCAATTTTGTCAGGCACAATTTGCCCTTGGTGAAGCCATGTTGGCTGTCACCAGTCACCTTCTTAGTTTCCACGTGCCTTAGCAAAGTTTCCAGAAGCATCTGCTCCATGATCTTGCTCTTGGGCCCTGAGGTGAGACTGAGGTGTATTTCCCTGTGACTTCCTTTCTTTTCCTTTTTAAAAAGCACTTCTCTCACATGTTTCCCTGTGTGGTCTGCTCGTTATGTGTCTCTAAGGCATGAACCTTTATGAGTCCTTTATGTAGAGTTTAGAAGAGGCAACAAGTCAAGAGTTGCTTTTCTTGCAAATGAAGGATGCAATTGACCATCCCTGGAGCTTCCTGAAAGACAGGGCACCATGGTGCCAGCTGTAGATGTTCTTTTCTTCTCGTCCCATTTTCCACAAAGCACTGTGTTGGCATTCAAGGAGGACCCTCAACCCCTTGCGGCTTCAAAAGCAGAGATCTTATCCAAGTCTTCATTCCTGGTTTTCTACCTCCTTCCCAATGTACTAGCAAGCTACTTGGGGCCATTTGCGTTACAGAAAAGTGGTGTTAGTACTACCATATTTCCCTTTCACCACCACTCTTCTCAAAGATGTTCTTACCCTCCCCGTTGAAGAAAAGCCCCTTCTCACCAGACTTCCTTCCAGATCCAGTTGTCGTTTCCTTTTCTTGCCCGATTTGTTGCAAAGCTCTCATCGGCTGCTGCGTTTCTTCTTTCCCTTTCTCCCTCAAAGCTTCTGCTCTCCACCAGCTCGGGTAAAGCCTGGTTTTTCATTTCCCCATTTTGCCTTGTTTCAGCAGGCATGGGGCTTTCTTTGACATTTGGCTGCTTCTTCCCTTGCTCCCTCCATGCATGTTTTTTAACTTGAGTTTGACACAGCGATGAATCTCTCTCGTTTCCATCTCAGTGCAGTTTTCTGTGCTTTCAAGTACTTCCCTTTCTTCTTCTTCTTCTTTGGTGTATCAATGCAAAATCTGGCATATTTTGAACTTTTGAACTTTTCCTCTAGCTTGAGTTCTTCTTCACCAACTGCACCGTTTTAATCGCCCAGCAAAGGGGTTACACCACAAATTCCCAAGTGTTGCCTGTTCTTTACAGAGCTGGTTGTGATCTTGTTCCTGCAGTTCTTTGTGTCAGCAGAGAGGGAAGCATCCATTAGAGTTCACAGAATCACATGGGGTTGGAAGGGACCTCCGGAGATCGTCTAGTCCAACCCCCTGTTGAATGTCTCCAGAGAAGGAGACTCCACCACCTCCCTGGGCAGCCTGTTTCAGGGCTCTGCCACCCTCACAGGAAAGAAGTTCCTCCTCGTGTTTAGGTGGAACTTCTTATATTCAAGTTTGTGCCCTTTTCCTCTTGTCCTGTCCCTGGGCACCACTGAAAAAAGACGGGCTCCATCCTCTTGACACCCTCCCTTTAAATATTTATAAGCATTAATCAGATGCTTATAAGTATTTAATATTTATAAGCCCTTCAGCCCCTTCAGTCTTCTCTTCTCCAGACTAAAAAGACCCAAGTCCCTCAGCCTCTCCTCATAGGAGAGATGCTCCAGGGCCTTAGTCATCTTTGTGGCCCTTTTCTGTACCCTCTCCAGCAGTTCCCTGTCCTTCTGGAACTGGGGAGCCCAGAACTGGACACAGTGTTCCAGATGGGGCCTCACAGTTCTGGATGTTGTGCTGGATGTGTGGGCTGACTTTGATACTTATCCCTGTTCTCCTTTCCCTTTGAACATTACACGAAAGGAGACGACACTCGGTTCTTTCGTATATTTCTCTTCATCCTGTTTTGTCATTTTGGCGCGCTCGCTTGTTTCTCCGTCTTTATTTTAAGCCCAGTTTCTGAAACAAGCTGCATGGATGTAAATCCACGGCCTCTCCTCAGTCCTCGCGGTGATTAATGATTCACATGAGCGTGACTGGGGCTGGAATGTATCCCTCTTTGCCCTTGGTCCCGTCTGAACGTACGGCTTGCTGAGCAAGATGGAACCTCATTCCCCGAATAAAACATCTTCTCCTGGCTGAGCTGAGAACCTTCAGCTCCTTCTCCGCTGGAAAGGGGCTCAAAGGGACGTCTGCCCTTGTGCTTCCAGCGCCGTGGCCGTGCAAAGAAGGTAGTGTCATTAAGCAAGAAGAGCTTGATACGGTGGCTGGGAATGGCCCGTGCACAGGCCACCTTTCTTCAAGCTGCCTGGCCTGAAGACAAGTGCAGTAAGAAGGTATAGACTGACAGGCGTTGGCATAGCCCAGTCTGTCCTGATATCTTTTGTTTTCTCGTTCTGCTGGTGGCTCCCTGTGTAAGTGGAAATCTCCTTTAAGAGTCTTTGGAATTTTGGACCCCTTGTCCTTACAATATAGCATGGGGAAATTGATGGTTACCACTTGCACAGCACGGGGAGGATCCCGTTTACCCAATGGAGCTCGTTCTTCTCCTCTCTGAGATCTAATCACTTCACCACCCTGACCCCACCTCTGTCTGTTCATTGCTTTTTCACCCTTCGTCCCTCCTCTGTTTTCTTCACACAGCACTCCAGACAGTTTGGACATGTTTTCTCTGGGGTTGCCCATTGGCTTGTAGATGCCGTGCTTGGAGCCAAGGGATCCCTCCTGCCCGGGGCTGGCACCAGTTTCAGAGCTGTGTGCGGAGCAGAATTGGGGCTTGCATTATTTCCTTGACTTCTGCATGCCCTTCACTTCTTCTTCTCCTTCCAGGCTGTTGAGAGTCACAGATGCCCAGCTGCTTCCCTGGGTTCTGGTCTCTCTTTGGAGGCTGTATGGGCCACTCTTTCGGCGCAGGATACCCCCTGTTGTGTCAGAGCCTACAAGGGAAGGGTTTTTTGGGGAGGACAGGCTATGCAAGTTCAGAGCTGTGCATCTCTGAACTCGCCGTAATGGAGAGACTAAGCTCAGTGAGAAGGTTTTCGGTGTCTGATTTTAGTGGCGTGCAAAACTTGGAAGCAGAGAGCTTGGCAGGCTTGAAGAAAGAGACAGAAGGCAACTTGTGTAGATCCCTAGACTCAGCCCTTTGCGTGGTCTCTGCTGTGCTTGGGCCGAGTCCTGTGGCAGGTGAGATGTTCCCGTGATGGATACAATGCAGCATCTCATAGACTGGTGGCTTTCAAAGCTTGTGTCTGCAAAGAGGCTAAGAAAGAGGAGGAGAATTTCAGCCTTGAGACAGTTTTGTACAGTGTGCCAAACCTCTGCCCACTGTTTCTGGGGCATTAATCATCTACATCTGAAAGGCAAGAAGGCTTTTTAAACTTCTGGGCCAAATCCTGGGTCCTTACTCAGACACAAGTTCTGTGGAAGTCAATGGGAGCGTTGTCTGAGGGAAGACTGCAAGGTGAGGCCCGTAAACCGTAGTGATCTGGAGGGTAACCACACAGAATGCTTTGTAACACCAAGAGGCATGTTTGGTCCTCAGGACTCCTGCTGGGCAAGTCCACCGTGCATCCTTCCCCTGACCTGAATGTAATGAAATCCTTACATCAGCCAGTGTAAGAGTTTCTGGGCCTTGTCCCTGATAAAAGCACGATGTGAGTTTTATTCAGGACCCGTTCTTTGCAAGAGGGAAAGAAAGAAGCCCACGGGGGCTTTCTTGTGTGGGTTAATCTCTTAGAAATAAAATACATATTGTAAGGTGGCGGTGGTTGCCTGAGTGCTTCTTGCATGACAGAAGAAAGGATGATCCAGGTGAATTTATTGCCATGCAAAAGAAGGCTCCTGCTTGTTCCCAGGAGAGGCATCTCGTAGCAGTATATGGGGTTCTCCAGCAAAATGAAGCCACAAGAGCAATGGCAGCTCCATCAGCAAGTAAGCGGGGCCTGTGGAGTGTTTCGTACGAGCAGACTCGCTTCTTAAGATGTGGGACCCATCACATCTGGGAAGAGGAGGTGGAAGGAAATGGAGGAAGAGAGGCTGTGCAGATACAAGCTGGAGTCATTCCTGTGCTGCCGGATAAGTTGCTCTCCTTCCCACCAGCTGCACATCTGACCTTTGGATGGTTCAAGTGCTAACATAATCCTGATCCTTGGCTGGGCTTCCTCAGTGAAGGTGTAGAACAACTGAAAATAATAACCAGTGCGAATGGTTGTTCAGAAATAGAGTTTATGACCAGCTAACAAGCATGTTGCACCGAGTGCTCCTGTGCTTTACATAGACTACTCGAGGTATTTCCCCATCTCTACCTCACTTGGGTGGTTGTGATGTGGACATTCACATTTAGGATACTTTAGACCCCCTTGTATAAAGGTGGAATATTTTCTGCCTTACTGTAGCCAAGGAACAGAAGTAGGTGTCTACCCTCCTGCCTACTCGAAGAGGAGATTTTCAGTTGGCTGGGTGAAATTTAAGGCTGGGTGAAATTTGACCATTATCTATATCATTTTATAAACCAATATTGATTACTGTCACAATTCTGTTCTCCTAAAAGAGGTAACATGCTTTTTTGTTTGTTTGTTTTTCTTTTTTTTCCTTTTTTTTTTTGTCCCCCGTGAGAACATTTGTCTTCTTGAAGACAGCACTTTCCATTTCTCTGTTTGGAGCTCTCAAAATATACCTCTATCAAATTGTGGAGATGAAAACTGACTGTTAAAAGAACCAGCCCGTGCCCAGAGCAGTAACAAGGGTCATTGTAAGAAGGTAGAGTTCCCACCTGGCTTTGGCACACGGGGCACATCCAGCCTGGATATTTGTCAGGGCTTTTTTTTCCTTCCGACAGTGTTCATTTGCGAGTTAGGGCTTCCCCTTGCAGGACCTCTCTGGGTTCCTGCCTCTGCTTCCCTCCTGCTTTAGACTTGACTGTGAACTTTGCCATTTTCCTGGCTTGGAGGTAGTGAAGTCCAGCGGAAAGAGGCCAGCCAAATAGTTTGGCTGTGGGGTGCAGGGTCCTAGAATTGCAGAATCATAGAATGGTTTGGGTTGGAAGGGACCTTAAAGATCATCGAGTTCTAACCCCCCTGCCATGGACAAGGACACCTCCCACCAGACCAGGTTGCTCCAAGCCCCATCCAGCCTGGCCTTGAACCCCTCCAGGGATGGGGCAG
>JAOQGH010000001.1:74312859-74325452 GCA_025769975.1 Gallinago jamesoni | reverse complement strand
GGAGGGTGTAGAGAGGTGGGGGTTGGCCTCTTCTCCCAAGGGAATAATGACAGGAGCAGAGGAAATGGTCTGAAGTTTCATCAGAGGAGGTTTAGATTGGATATTAGGAAGAATGACTTTCCTGAGAGGGTGGTCAAGCCCTGGAACAGCCTGCCCAGGGAGGTGGTGGAGTCACCATCCCTGGAGGTATTTAAGGAACGTGTAGACATGGTACTTCAGGGCATGCTCTAGTGCCTGAGATTGTTGGGTTGGGTGTTTTCTTTTGTGTTTGTGTTTCTTTTGGTTTGGTTTATTTTGTGTGTGTGTGTGTATGGTTGGCTGATCTCAAAGGTCCCTTCCAACCATGAAGATTCTGTGAATCTGTTTGTCTGGCGGCAGTTGAAGGGTGCTAAAGCTCACTTAAAAGTGAGTTTGCTCGTCTGGGGTCAGCTTCTAGTGGGGACATCAGAAAAATCCAATCCAGACAGCTGTGCTTGGCTGAGCAGAAATCTGGGAGGACTGAAAGGACCCCTCAGGGTGCCTTCCCCAAGGGGTGGTCCTTCTCCAGTGGCATCCCTGCATCAGTGGACACTGCAGGGAGAGCTTATGCTTCTGCAAACCCAAACCGCTTGGGTTTGTGGATAAACAGGAGTTTCAACTCTTGTGAAGCTGACGTGTTTTGCCCTCAACAGAAGATCAGTGAGGCTTTCTGAAATGCAGGTCACTAATGGGCTAGTGCTTTTTTTGTACCATAAAAGTATCAGTTTCCAATGCATTGTCCTTAACGTGTGCTGACTATAAATCCTTGTATTGCTTTTGCTTCGCAGAGTACACTGTGCCTAAGGTCTGTGATAACATTGTCAAGAGAGGGTTTGTTTTTTCCAGCAAATGTTCTGCCTTTTGGTTAAAGAGGAATGGTCCAGTTTTAACAAAAAGGGAAGAGTTTAGCTGTTTCTTTTTTTTTTTCTTTCGATCATACTGACTTTAATTCTCAAGTGGAGTTCTGGGCCTTCCCGTTTCTTTTGATTGGAACTGAGCTTTGCACAGAAAAAAAAAAGGAACGTTTCCAATTCTGAACGGAAATCCTGAATTTCCGATTCTTAACATTATTCCAGTGAATAATGTAAAGCAAGTAGCTGCAGAAACGTGGCGTATATTTATTTCAGTGTAGATGGAGATGTTGCACAAGTAATTGCTCTTTTTGGGTCTGTTTTTGTAAGTGTGGAGAAGCGGTGGTGGTACATGGCAGTAAGCAGCAAGAACGTGCGAGAAGAATAATCCTGTGTGACCCTTGGGAGTGCATGGCCTGGTGCAGGTGTTGCACAAAGCTTATTTGTACCGTTGTGACACTGAGGCTGGATAAAGCCATTATTGAGCTTTCTTCGTTTATGTGGATAGTAAGAACTCTCTGTTATTGGTGCTGATAACTGGCGGTTACTGGCGGAATTAAATTTTCTCCTTGAGTGTTTGGCTGGATGCAACAAGATGAGTTTCGGATGGTGCATCCAGCGAACGTCTGGGAGGACTCTTAAGAGAAGTGGGCAGATATGAGAGGGGGAGACCAACATCTCATCAGCAAAGATGCCATCTTCTGAATATCCAAGCCAAGGTTGTGAATATCCGCAGAATAAGGAGAACAGTGGTAGCCTCTAAAAGCTTCTTGCCTAACTCCCATGTCTTAACTCCAAGGAGTGCCAGGAATTGCAGCCTGCTGGACCAACCTGGTAGTTGGCAGGACAAGGTTAATGGTGAGAGTGAGGGAAGGACAGCGTGAGGTGAGGAGTGGGAACATAAATAGCCCCAACAGTGGCAGAGGAGGGACAGGGAGGTCTTGCCGAGTGCTGGAGAAGAGAGTAACTGCAAAGTTTAGGGGGAGCCATCACAAGATTGGCAACTGCCTCTGCTGCTGTGAAGAAATCACTGCCTGCAGAAATCTCTGAGTAGGCTTTTGGAAGTACTCTTTTTGAGGACAGAACAGAAACAAGCGGTGCTCAGGTACCGCCAAAACCCATCCCCAGAACAGGTACTCTCAGCAGAGCTCATGGCTTTGTTGCTGTGCCATCTGATTAACCCGACAGTCTTTCCATCACTAGACCATCTTCCACCTGTTGGTGAGCTCCAGACAAACTTCCCATGCTGTTTCCACAGTATTTGAGCATTTTCTGGAAAAGTAATGCCAAGGTAGCCCTTTCCGGTGTATTCGAGGTGTTTGGTGGGTTTTGATCAACCATGAAATAGCTGGGTTGTCTTTCTGGAGATGCCAAAGGGTTTGCAGGGCAGTTCTTTGTCTTCTCTAAGATTTCCCTGGGCGGTCACAAGGGTCTTTTTCCTCCTTGCTCTTTTTCAGCACGGAGAGGTTTGTGTTGCAGTGACAGCATGGTGCTGACAGTACTCAGCTCTGAGGTGAGGGCAAGCCAGCTCAACACGTGAGCCACAAGGGCTACACCATTGGGACCTTGCAAGATACTTAGATTCATGGATTCATGGAACGGTTAGAGTTGGAAGGGACCTTCAAGATCATCTAGTTCCAACCCCCCTGCCACAGGGAAGACCATTTTCACTCCTTCACCTATCGTTTTGCCAGCAAAGAGATTCTGAGCATCTCTTCCTGATGCAGTTGTCTGTTCCTTAGTCACCTTCATGCATGGGGTCACGTTCAGAAGGTCCCAAAAAGCTAGAGGCAGCTGCTTGCTTTCACAGAGGCTCCTCACGGGGGAGATTACACCCACGGGTTTCCTGCAGCTCCTCTCCATGAGTTTCTTTCTGGTTGCTAGTGAATGCCTCGCTGCTTCACCTAGGAAGCCCTGCTTGAATCAAAATCCCAGCTGAACTCTTCCCATGCTCAGTCTGCGTGCTGGGGATGTTGGTGAAGGCTTGTAGGGACAGAAGAAAAGTCACAGTAGGTTGTCTTCACGGTGGAATTTTCCTTCTCCTTGGTCTGGTAGAGCCCATGTTAATTGAAATTCCAAGCACGTTGAAAACATATTACACATGACCACTTTTGAAGGGGAATACATGGCTTTTTTGGCTCCTTTGGGAGTTTTTCTGGATTTGATATTTACTGATTTACACTTGAAGCTCATACTCTTTATTATAGGAGGTACTTGAAGCTTTCTCGGGCATCCCAACGCTTCTTAATAGGAGGCTGTTTTGCAGCAACTTGTAGACTGGACAAGCTTTCTCTCTCGTGCTGAATTTTTCTTTCCTGATTGTGTAAGTCCAAAAGCAAATACCTGCCAAAACATCTTTGTAGTTCTTGAGTGGTTAGAAGAAGAAAAGATGTTTTCTGCCTTGGAAGATTTCTTCATGCCTTTTCTTTGAAATTTAGCAGATGGGTTTTTGTCAGAAATGTGCTTTTTGCCATCCTGGTGAAAATCTTCCTGAATTTGAGCATACATGCCTTTGGGAAAAAAAAATTAAATAAAATAAAAATCACTCTTCCCAAATAACAAAGAACTCTTAGCATTTTACTGGTCACATCCTCTCCAAGATTCTGTCAGCACTGGGAAGAGACAAGCTTTCTTCTCTTTGCTCCTGGTCTCAGCCCACAACAGCACAGACCCCCGAGGAGAGTCTCCCAGCCCTGGAGTCAGGGCACGCTCAGGCCAAAAGGTGCTTCTGGATAATTTAATGACTAAAAAAAAATCATAAGTCTTTGCAGAAGTTAGAGGTGGTGCCATTTTTTCAAGGTGTTGCTGCTGTTGGGACAGAGGTGGCCATAACTCAAAGCCCATCTCCTGCAAGCGGTGAAGTCTCAGCCCAACCAAAGGTGGCCAGAATTTTTAAATGGGGCAAAAGAACGTATTTTTCATTAGCCAGCTATTTGGAAACCGGAGAAATATTTCGATAGACGCTTTTCCCATGACTTACGGGTTGGAGTCAGGGCCCGGGACTGGAAAATGTCATCCTGCATGTTAAAAGCTTGAGAGAGAGATAAGCAACTAAAAGCAAGGTCTCGGAGAAGTATCGGGCAGTCTTAGCAATAGGTAGCAATTCCAGCCTCCTCTGTAAAATGCATTGTTGGAAAAAATGTACTGGCTGGGTTGTGTAAGAGTTAGCCCAAGGCTGTGTTCGTGAAGAGTAAAGACTATTGTTAATATATTTTACGCTGGGACTTAATTGAAGTTGAATGAGCAGCTTCAGTTCTCTCACTTCCCAATTTCTGATGCCCGAGAGGCTCTTCCTGCGGCAACGCCATCAATTCGTCGTTGCTGTGTGAATGGTTCTGTTTTCAAAGGGGAGGTTGGGGAAGAGAAAGAAAAAAAAAAAAAGAGTGCTCCTAGGCTTCAGGAGCATCATGTGGTAGAAGAGGAGGCAGAAATTGCCGTTCTGCAGAGAGAAAACTTTTTGTCCCCTCTCGGTGCCTCCTGGTGGCCCACAGGAAAGAGCAGAGAGCTGAGGTCCAGAGGGTCCTGGGGTGCTTCTGGTTCTTTTTGTTGGAGGGCGGGATTGCTTAGGATGGAAACAGATGCTGGGGCTTTCCCGCTGGCTTTTCCAAAAACTGTCACCCTCTGAGGTGAAGCATGCAAAAATTGCAGCTTCAAAGTTGCAAGGGTATGAAAGTAGAGAACGATAATGAAGCCCTGATGCAGCTTAACTGCAATGAGCTTTTCTGAATTTTTGCTGGTTTATAATGCTAATTTGAGGCTATCTGTTTGCTAGGAAATAGCAGCATAAACCAAGAGGCTGAAGTCAATGGAGTTATTTTAAATTTACACTGCTGTAACTGAGATTGGAGCTTGGCATGCAGTGCTATAATGTTTTTAATGGATGTTTGATTAAGAATGAGACCAAAACCCTGTTATTAATCAACGGCATTTCATTTAGAACCCAAGCTGTTGGGTGACAAAACGGCCAACACATGAGTGTTTCTTTCCCAAACACATCGGTGTCCGCTCTCCATGTGTGAATCCCTAGCAGCGCTCTGGACTTCAGATGATAGCACAAGGCATCCCGCCAGCGTCGTTCTGGGGATAACAGTTATTTCCCATAAATAGCTCGCCCCGGGCCATTTGGTGAAGGCTGAGGAGACAGCGACAGCGAGGCCACGCAAACCTCGGTTTCATTACTCCTTCCACCTCCCAAAATAAACACCAGGGAGCTACCCTTGGAGACCGAGAGAAGCTCAGCAGCCTTACGGGTAGTGAAAGTCACCCTGCGGGGTGTTTCTGAATTGCCTTTTCGGCCCATTCTCCAGCAAAGAGTCGTTAAGAGCTGGAGGAGAAGCCGGTGTGCGGAGAGTTAACAGACCTACTCGCAGGAAGCATCTCTCGGTGGGTCATTGCAATGGAAAAATAAACAACGGGGGAAGTCAGGAATTTCCATAGCATCCCAGAGCAGCACTCCCCTGCGCGCAGTATCCTGTCCCCAGTGGAGCCAGATGCTTCGGGGGAGGATGCGAGCATCCCCGCTGTGTACAATTACGGGATGTGAGGAAGAGCAGCTGAAGGGCTAGGGCACATTTTAAGACCTTGCAGTCAATATCAGAATCCTAGAATCATAGAATCATCTAGGTTGGAGGGGACCTTAAAGATCATCTAGTCCAACCATCAACCCAACTCTGACAAAAAAATAAATAAGAAATAAAAATCACTAAACCATATTCCTGAGGACCGTGTCAACCTGTCTTTTGAACACCTCCAGGGATGGTGCCTCAGCCACTTCCCTGGGCCACAGCCCTTTTTGAGCTATCTCCTCCCCTCCTGGAGCAGCAGCCACCAGTTCCTGGGATTGTTCTCACAGATCATGTGTAGGACGTGCATTCCCTGGCCTGGTTTACTCCTTCCACCTCCCTTGAGTCTACTCTGAGCCCTTCCATTCTTTGGTACCTCAGGTCCCTTTGTGGAGGAGAAATATGTTAAGGTTTCTGAGGAGCTCAAGAAACCTTGAGGTTTTTACCTCTTACATGAGGTTTTTACCTCTTACAAAGCACCTCGGACCAGAATTCTGTAGGCTAAATTCAGTGAGAATTAGGTAGACAACTAAGTTTTAAAGATAACCCTGCTTTGAGCAGGTTGCGTTAGGTGACCTCTAGAGGTCCCTTCCAACATCTTTCTATGAGGCTGAGTGCACTGAAACACAGAAATTATTACCTCATATTAAAAAACGTGTTCGGGCTTACATCATTGACAAAAGTCAAGCAAGGTTAGGTCCCAAATTAAGCTGGTTAATAGCTGGTTTGCCTAATGAACTCTGGAGCACCGTAGCCACCAGAAGGGCTGGTCAGGTTGGCTCTGTGTGCTAGCGAGGATTGTATGTGCCTGTAAGGAGCATCTTCCTCAAGGTTGCATCTGGATGACAAAAGGAGGTGTCTTCCCCAGCATCAGCAGCAGGAAAAAGGTTTTCGGGCAGAGCCAGCACGTAGGCTTGTATGTGGGCACAGGGACTTTTTTGAAAAGTCTGGTCCCAGGTGGGAACTGGTGTGCACTGAGTGCTTTTGAAAACCCAAAGCATATTTAAGGGCCTGGGGTAGAAAGAAAAAAAGGAAGGAAGCTTTCTGCAAAGTCTTGTCGAAACGGTGGGCTGCGAGCCCTTGAAAATGTGGAGTCAGGCTATTTTGAAGACTTGGATCCATAATAAATGGCATTTGAAAGATCTCCACTTAAATGTGGAGTGCTATGTGTGAATTTAGTTTTTTTTACAGACCCTTTTTTTCAGAAGGGTCTGAAAAACCCCTCCATAAGCAACCTGCTCTACTGGGAGGTGTCCCTCCCCAGGGCAGGGGGTGTTGGAACACGATGATCTTTAGGGTCTCTTCCAACTCTGACCATTCCATGATGCTGTGATTCTGTGATAAAGATCCCTGCAAATTTCTGAACCCGTTCAGAACCACCGGCACTTAAAAATTCGGTTTCTGTTGAGCTGCAGTAGAAAATCATGGAAATCTGTCTTGACCGGACAGCGTTTGAACGTCGTCCCTCCAGCGCATACACCATCTATCCCCTCTGTTTTGTAGCGTGGAGGGCCTGTGGTTTTGGAACCAAGTACCAGGACTCGCTGTGTCCTATCCTCCCTGATTTGTTGCAGACCGCATTTTGTATGCAAGGAAACAACAGACAAAAAAAGCCTTCCGAAAAGAAAGGAAGAATGAGATAGTTTCCTAAGTCGTCTTTGCCTGAGTTGGCAGCGGCTCCGCTTCATTCAGCTTTTTTGTTCCCCAGTGAGCGCTGTGCGTGTGGAGCAACAATGGGGTGATGCAGTGACACCGCGGGCTCATGGCGGAGTTCCGTCACATCCATTCATAAATACAGCCCGAGGACGCCAGGCTTCCCTGCCCCCCCCCCCCCCCCCCGCCTCCTCCTCCTCCTCCTCCTCCTCCTCTTCCTCACCCCACATCCCCCCCCCCCTCGAGGAACCGGCTCCGCAGCCCCAGCATCGCTGCCGGAGGAGGTCACGGGCTGGCGGTGGATAATCCAAGGTTGGAGCCTTGCTCCCCGACCTCCAGCAGGGAAACCTCGCTTGGTTCAGCTTTCTGTAAGGCAGGTGGGGGTTGTCACAGCTTTTTAAAAATCACTTTTTTTTCCCCAGTAAATGCCCAAAGCATTTCCTTGACAGGACAAGGGGTTTTAAGTTGGAAGAGGGGAGATTTAGATGAGATACCAGGAAGAAATTCTTTGCTGTGAGGGTGGTGAGGCACTGGAACGGGTTGCCCAGAGAAGCTGTGGCTGCCCCAATCCTGGAGGGGTTCAAGGCCAGGCTGGATGGGGCTTGGAGCAACCTGCTCTGGTGGGAGGTGTCCCTGCCCATGGCAGGGGGGTTGGAACTCGATGATCTTTCAGGTCCCTTCCGACTCCAACCATTCCGTGATTTATTTGGTTTTTTTATAGCAAGGTCAATTCACAGCTTTTCGCGATTGCAAAGCGTGAGCGTGGGAGAGGGATGAGCAGCTTTGAAACCCCCGGGTCACGTTAAAGCAGGCAGTAGCGTTTTGAGCGTGGCATCTGCCCCGGGATCACCCTGCCAGCGTTTGGCTTTAGCTGTCACTTTTTCCAGTTCTGAAAACATTGTTCTCTCCTGTTGCTATGAGAAATACCCACACGAGCAACAGGAAACCAAGAGACTCGACTGTTGAGGCAAACAGTGGAACTGAATCTAGAAAGTACGCTGCTGGGAGTGCTGAAAAGACCCCAAAACTGCAGAGAAAAAGGCACCGTCTTTCAGATGCTGGATGTTACATGCTTAATTCATTCAGATGCTTCATTGCGTCATCCCTTCAGATGCTTAATTGCCTTATTACAATAACGTAGCAATAACAAGTGGGGAAATTCTGGCGTAGATAAGATTTTAATTTGTTTTTTTGATTTTCTTTTTAAAGTGACATGTCCTCATTAGTCCGCATGAAATGCCCTTTGGGACAGCAGATCGCTGCTTTCTGTACTTGCAGATGGAAAAACGGAGACGCAGATGCTTATCTGCAATCGATGCTCTCTGTGACAGTAGCAAAAATAGACACATTTTGGAGGGAAAAAAATTCTGGTTTTAAACTCTGTCCATTAGATGTGAGATCACTGAGAGGCAATAAAAGTACTAAACGGGCATGATATTCCCACAGCGGCTTTTCAGGCTCTTGTTCAGCAGAACGTCGACGAGCTAAAGGCCAGCGCTCGGAACACGAAGGCCCCGCTTTGGGAAGGAATCCCTGTTTATGTCAACAATGAAGCATGTGCTTTGGAGAGGCTTGAATTGGGGCTTAAATGTGAACCAGCAAAGGAATCCAGCCGCCTTTTGTATGTAAGAGTATGGATGACACGTTCCACGCTGGAATTTATGTAAATCCTGACTCTTCGATGCATGTCTGGTTGCTGCTTTCTTAGATTATCCAAGCACTGCATATGTGACCGGGGAACAGTGGGGTCACTTCAGATATCACAGAATCACAGCATCTTCATGGTTGGAAGGAACCTTTGAGATCATCAAGTCCAACCACAAAAAAACAACCAACCAACCAACCAAAAACCAAACAAATAAACAAAAAAACAAAACACCAAACCGACAGACACAACCCAACAATCTTGGGCACTAGAGCATGCCCTGAAGTGCCACATCGACCTCTTTCTTAAATACCTCCAGGGATGGCGACTCCACCACCTCCCTGGGCAGGCTGTTCCAGGGCCTGACCACCCTCTCAAAAAATAATTCTTCTTAATACCTAATCTAAACCTCCCCTGCTGCAACTTCAGACCATTTCCCCTGGTCCTGTCATTATTCCCTTGGGAGAAGAGGCCAACCCCCACCTCTCTACAACCTCCTTTCAGGTCCCTTCCAACCATGAAGATTCTGTGATTCTGTAACGTTTCCCATCACTATATGGAAGGAGGTGGCTGGAAGAATGTTAGTCAGCAGCAAGGCCTCTTCCCCTTGAATTCATGTCGGTCTTGTGGATCAGCCCCTGCTGTCCCCTCCCCACCCAACTGATCATCTAGCACAGCTCTCCCTTAGACCCCCTCTCACACTTCACTGGTTTATTTCTGTGTGGCCTTCACATGTGAAGAGAGATTTCATGGCTGGGAACTATTTTAAGTGTTGTACTGGAAGGAAGCCTCCACCCACAGTTGTCTCAGTTCACTTACCCCAATGACTACATTCCCAAAGACTGATAGACCCTGTAAGATGCGTATGCCATTATCCCTTTTTGCCATCTTTAATTCTTCGTGCAACCTGGGAAAAAACAGTCAGTCTTCAGTTAGACCAGTACAACAGGCTTCACTTAGGATAGACAGAACCTCCCAGCCTGTCCATACAGCTCCCAGCCCTTGCTTCATAGTAGTTTCAGAGGAGAAGCTTCCCCAGGTGTGAACCTGGTGACTCAAACTCTCTCCGAGACTTGAGCTATAGAAGATTGGGCCGTTCTACTGTGGCTGGTCAGAAGTAGTAAGAAGTAGGGTTGCCGTTTGGCTTTTGAAAGCCCTTGAGAAGTAGCCCACTCAGTCACTGAGCGGGGTTTTCCTCTGCCTTGGCGTTGCAAAGGGTTTCATGGCTCTGCCTTGTCGTTGGCCCGCGATGGCAGGGCTGCGGGTCCTTGCCGACTTGCCTTGGGGTTACCACGCCGCGCTCTTGGCGGCTGGACCTCCGGACGTCCCAGGTAGGGCTGCGAGATAGATGGCGTTGCTTCCCTTCAGTCTTTTCTCCCTGGTCTGAAAGGCTGAAAGGTCTGAATGCTCAGGCATTCGCTGGTGCTGACCTTACTTATTCCGTGGTTGCTGATGCACGACGCCGCGCCGTAACGCTGAGATCCCGTCGATGGTTAAGCGGTACTTAAATTTAACAGAATTAAAAGGGAACTTTGCAGAACAATAGTTTCGCAGTCCTTGGTTTCTTCCTTAAAGGCTGCCATAAAACGTATTCTCTGGACACCAGTATTCCCAAATGAGTGCCGTCTTGGATGGGCACAGGCTGGGTGGCTGCAAGGCTCAGACCAGTTTCCATGTACCCCTGAGGAGGCTCGCTGGGGTGAGCTCTTTTATTTCTTCTCCCAGGCAAGATGCAAACGGGGAATCTAAAACCCACAATATAAAAAGTGCCGTGTCCCTGAGGCACTGTGGAAGAGACCGGAGCTAAGTTCATCACTTCTGCAGGGCATACCTTCCTGCCTGCTGGAGTCCAGGAGCGGTGAAGCTGTGATGGTTGCTGGCACAGGGACTGCACCCATCGGGTGGTCCTGGGTTTTCCCTGACCAGTGTGGATCGTTTCTCGGCCGTACCTGGCCGCGAAATAAATCTGGTGGTTTAAATCTGGTTTAGAGTGGTTGTCATCATGGGAGTAGGTGCAAGAAATAGACAGCCGCAGTCCCCTTATGGTCACAGAAGCTCTGGATTGATTCAAAATGGAGAAAGAGAGAAAAGATGTGCGGCTGAAATAGTTGACCTTCTTGTGATAGACTTCTGCCATCAGCATTTGAGAGGAGCGATCTTTTTCTCTGTGGAGAAGGTAGTGTACTGCTACTCAGTTGCTGCAGGCTCGAATGCAGAGACCATTGTCGTCCAAAAGGTACCATCTATCATCTGCCTACCCTGGGTGGGGTGTCAAGGAAGACTTGAAAAAGACTAGATAAAGTCTATGTCAGAAACCCAAGCTAGTAAAACCCAAGTTAGTAAAACAGATAGCTTTTCACAGAATCACATGGGGTTGGAAGGGACCTCTGGAGATCATCTAGTCCAACCCCCCTGCCAGAGCAGGTCCACCCAGAGCAGGTTGCACAGGAATGAATCCAGGTGGGTTTGAACGTCTCCAGAGAAGGAGACTCAAGCATCTCTGGGCAGCCTCTTCCAGGGCTCTGCCACCCTCAAAGGAAAGAAGTTCCTCCTTGTGTTTAGGTGGAGCTTCTTATATTCAAGTTTGTGCCCATTTCCTCTTGAAAAGTCCTGACTATTGGTTAAGTTGAGTGGGGTGCCTCCCATAATAGCTTACCACTGCGCTAGAAACATTTAAAACTGAGAGCTGGGGGGGGGGGGAGGGGGCAGCATAGGGTATAAGTATTACAGAAGTGTTGAAAAGTTCAAGAAAATAAATGATGTATAATATTCTGCAGGATCTTTCCTAGTGCTTGTGCTTTCTTTCAAGATTGTCGTGAATGGAAATTGAAATCCTCAATCATTATTGTCTTGAAGAAGTAGAACCTGCCATAGCACTGCTGATACCTCCTTCCAGTCACTTTCACTGCCAGCATTTCCAGCACAGCCGCAAGGATGGTGTCCCTGCCCATGGCCAGGGGGTTGGAACTCCATGATCTTTAAAGTCCCTTCCAACCCAAACCATTCTATGGTTCTATGATACTCCTCATCGGACACAGCAAAGCATTTCTTTTCCTGTGAATGCATTTCAGGTGTGCTAGTAAAATCGCCCAGGGATGAAAAAGTTTCAGAAAAAAAAACCCAACCACCAAAACCCAAACCCCAAATTTAATTGCTTTTTTAGTGTTGTACATGCTGAAGTGAAAATAAAACTATGGAATGGAAAGTACCTGAAATATTTTAATCATTAAAACTACTAGACCGTCTAGAAGAATGGGGAAGTTGATCCATGTGACACACGCTTGAAAAACTTTTTTATAAAATCAACAGAAGCAACCTTAGAATGTTCTGAAGGGATGGCCCAGTACTGCAAAATCTAGGGCTATTATTTCAGTGCATTACAGTGTTCTTTCAAGGAAGTTTTGCTGGAAATAGTGCAATTCGTATTTTTTTTCCTTACTATTTTTTTTCAAGCTTTAGTTTTCTCTTGTCAAAATGAAAGTCCACCAGTAAAACACGTTCACGTGCAGCAAATCCACGTGAAACACTGTGTCATGGGGAGGCCAGGCTGTTTGTCCTGACAGGTTTTTTGTATTTTTTTTTTGTATTGCGTCGCAAACTTCGGATTGACAGAAAGTTCCAGGGAAGCAAACAGAAGTGGTAGCACCATCTATAAAATAAGCCACATGCTGTATTACACTATGACATTCGGGCTGATACGATATTCATAATCACAGAATCATAGAATCATAGAATGGTTGGAGTTGGAAGGGACCTTAAAGATCATCAATTTCCAGCTCCCCTGCCATGGGCAGGGACACCTCCCACCAGAGCAGGTTGCTCCAAGCCCCATCCAGCCTGGCCTTGAACACCTCCAGGGATGGG
>JAOQGH010000001.1:74276635-74293586 GCA_025769975.1 Gallinago jamesoni | reverse complement strand
AAGGCCAGGCTGGATGGGGCTTTGAGCAACCTGGTCTGGTGGGAGGTGTCCCTACCCATGGCAGGGGGGTTGGAACTAGATGATCTTTAAGGTCTCTTCCAACTCTAACCATTCTATGATTCTATGACAAAGATTCGTTGTTAACTAGATTACCTGGATGAAGCTTCCAGCAGTTGACAGTAGCTAACTTTAATTTTAGTTCAATCAAGCTAAACTTCTTTTCCCTCTTTAGCATAGTTCAGTTTAATATGGATCAGTGCAACTGGAGCAACGAGGTTTTTTTTTCCTGATTTTCCTTCTGTTAAGAATTAATCTTGACTTCCCTTAAAGACCTGGATGTGCTCCAGTTGCAGCCTTGCTTTTGCATCAGATGGAAAATGTGAGCCTGAAACAATTTGTTGAACTTGAAATCTTCAGGTGGTGCTGTTGCAGACACTCGGGAAGGTCCCAGATCATTCACTGGCTAATGGATGGGAGTTCATCCCTTAGACTGTGCTTGCGTATGCTGTGCTATTTTAGCACGACTTGGAAAACCTCAGATTCAGCTCTCCCCCTGCCTCCAACTGATGACCAGCAGGATGGACTTCATCCAGCCTGCCTCATTTTCCTCGGGAGGCTGGAAGGAGCTGTCAGGAAACGGGTAGAACTTGAAGAATTAACTTGTTGCACCCAGTGCAGGAGGGAGGTCAAAACATACTACAGTACAGTGTTTTCTCTTAAAAGTGCTGACCACCTGTGATCAGGGGCTCATCGTAAGGATGTCCAGCAGTGTTGATAGCACTCTCTACAAAAACTAAGTGGTACACTAAGCAACACACCGTAGTACTACAAAAATCTAAGCATTTTAGTCAGTTGAAGAGTCTCAACAAAATCACTGTGGTTAACTTTGTTCGTGTCAAGTTTAGGTGTTAGATTTTTCCCTCCTGAATAAATCTGTGCAGGGTATCAGTTGCTCTTCTCTTGATGTACCGTCAATTACAGTTTTCAAGATAGGATATTCCAATTCCTGGAGAAGGTGATGTTCATTCTAGTTTTTCTGCAGCTCTAGCTTTTTAATTCTGTGCTACTTCAAGGTGCACAGCCTGCTCTGCTATCTTTGATAATCTCTTGAATTGGCTTCCCTTTAAAGCACAGAGGTCCAGTTGGCTAGCACACGCGTTTCCTAGGAGGACTCCAGAGGCTTCCTATCTCTTCTCTCTCTCCAGCATGGAGATGTTGTTGTAATAGATAAATTATAATGCACTTACCATGAATTTAAGAAATTACTTCCTCTTGTTCCACATAAGTTTGTCCTAATAAATACTGACTGCGTTTGACCCACTGAAATTGATTTTGGTTTATTATAAAGTCTTCAAATACATCTTGTTGAAAAGAGGCTGCGCTGTACTTTTATCTCATTTTTCATATTCAGACTCTGCTGTCTCCTGTTGGTATCTAGTATAATACTGTTTTTGAATATTCACTAAAACTGTTATGAGTCAAGAATTTTTTTTGTTTGTTTATAATATCTTTCAGTGGAGAAACAAGATACAACAAAGACAAGATACTGCAAGGTTAGTATCAGTTATTCTACTAGCTTGTTAGAGATGAAAAATTATTCTTCCCTGTGCAACAAGAAATTCTGTAACTAACAGTAACCAACTGTTGAATTGTGAAGTAATATTACAGAATAATACTGTAACCCTTAAGAGACTTTATTGGTAAGCTGGGATGTTAGCTTGATAGCTTTTAGAGAACTACGAAGATTCCAAGTTGGTCTCCACAAATAGTCATGGACTTCTGGTATCAACAGGAGTATTAGAATAATACCTTTTTTTAAAGAGGGATGAAAAAGTTACGTGTAATCAAATAAAGTGATAGCAGCAGCTGTTATTAAGGATGTGAGAGTGTCCCACAGCACCGTGTTAATCTCAGTAGGGTGAAGTATGGGAAGGGATGAGAAGTGGGAGCTGCAGCTCTCGTGAAGAACCAGCCAGGTGTGCATTTGTGCAACGGAACTGGTAAGGAGCTGCAGATGAATGAATAAAGTTCATGTCTCAAAGGAGGCTATTGTCTTAAAAAGGTAATATGTCACTTGCTAAAAAAGCTGCCAGCAGAGCAAAGAAGAGTGAAAAATAGATTTTTTAAAAGCTCGAATGTTCAATCCCAGCTCATTCTAAAGAGGCAGTCTTTAGCCAAAACATTTAAAACCAAACTTCTCCTTAGTGGCTGCTAAGTATGCCTAGAACTGAAAATGCTGAGCTGCTTGGGTGTCTGTTGTCAGAAGACTGAAGCTCACCGCTACAAGGAACCTAGTGGGGTTGTACTCTGAATAAATAAACTTTAGACAATTCTCCGTGCTGTGAGAAAGCATCTTACTTCCAGATTTTCCTACCTCTGTTTTGACACTGCAGTTTACAGTTCTTGCAACATGGCTTTGTGTTCGTAACAAAGCGAATAAAGAATGTTCCCCTGCTTTATGTTCTTAAAAGTACCAACAATGTCTTTTCAATTCCTCACCTTCTATGTCAAATGACATGTAGTAGGTTCCTCTCCCCTCTCCAGTGTAGAAAGTGAACATTGCCTTGTGTTTCGAGAGGTGTAAAACCTATAAGAGCATGGTGGGGCCTGACATCTCACATGGCTGAATTATAGACAAGGTCCTTAGAACTCAAGTTCTGGACTGTTTTTCTGTCTTTTGCAATTGGAAGCATATGATGATTGCGTATTTGCTTGGTGAAGATTGTTTTTGTCCTTGTTCTGGATCTGATTAGAATTGCATGCTCTCTGCTTTGACTTCCTACAGAAGTGAAATAGGTGATACGAGTAGGGACATAGCAATTTGTTACAGGTTTGTCCCTCTGCCACAGTTCTTGGTTCTCCTACAGGCTCTTGGAGCTGTGACAGGAGCACACCTACTTCGTTTGAGTTGGGTTACCAAAGTGGTGGTTCTCCCAGCGCTGTCCTAGAGCTCTGTGGCCAGTTAGTTTCACAGGCTACTCTGAAAACAATTTTTGGAAGGGTTGCTGCTTTTCAGCTATGTTTGTGCCATCAGCATGCTCGCTGTGCAGCTGCATGAGCATTAGCGTCAATGTGCAAGGTGGAGTAGGGGAGAGGAAAGGACGACAACAGATTGTTGTTACATCAACTGTAAAATCTTGTGAAACTGTGTTTTTGGCAAAGAGTGTGTGCTGTTTTCCACATTACACAGAATCCCCTCTTGGTGCCTCATTTCTTCAAGACATTGTCAATATTAGGGAATGGGGAGGAGCAGGCATTTTGATAGTTGTCAGGACTTGACTCTCCCGATGTGCATGTTTTTTCCATGTATGTATTTTAGTATCAACAACAGTATCTTAGTTGTATTGTCTTTTTCCTTATTTGCAATCAACAACATTGTTTATAGAGTTTCTGTTGTGAGATTCCTCTTGCAGGAAACCTACCAGTAACCATTCTAAAAAGGACAAGTGATTTGAAATGACTACTCACGTTTAGAAAATGTAGACCTCTTTTTTATGTTTAAATTTGTCATAGGTATACATCACTATAAATATAATCAATAATGATCCGTCTGTTTTCCTAGCCTGTACTCCCTTTTTCCATACAATTTGTGTGACTGAGTTTAGGGAAGATCAGAAGAACAGTAGATTTTACTAAGGGTTGACTTTACTGATGGAGAAGCATTTTATTATGACTGAGCAGGTTCTTCATTGCTGCCATGCTGCTTAGTGATCTAAAATCTGCATGTCTTAATGTTGATGGGTTTTTATTTTGTAGGTCAAGGAGTGGATGAGCCGCTCTCGGCAACTGGTTTCAGACAAGCAGATGCTGCTGGTTTATTTCTCAGTAATGTGAAGTTTACTCATGTCTTTTCAAGTGACCTTCTTCGAGCAAAGCAGGCAAGTGCTTCTTGAGGCAGCTGAATGTAAATATTAGCTTCAGAATTTGGCATTTAATTGCATCGATGATGCAAAAATAATACAGTGATGGAGAGCCAAAATTTATTTTGATGGACTTGGAACTGCAGTTTGAGTTGTGTAGTATTCAAGAAGGTCTCTATGAGTAAGGAAATTTCAATGAAAACAGCTCAGTTAAGCAATGAAGGCCATCTGGCTTTGCAGGATGTCACACGGTGTTGTTCTAATGGTTTTGCTATTATTTTATATGTGCATAGGTTCTTGTTACAGCACTAATTGGGACTTAGCGGTAACACTGACTGAAGTCGGTGTTTCTTTGAAGAAACAAACCAAATTTGCTGTGATTCTGTTGTACTGTCTTACGCATTGTGGCAATGTGCTGTGTTTTTCTGAGGAATGCAGATCATACCCATCCCTGGAGGGGTTCAAGGCCAGGCTGGTTGGGGCTTTGAGCAACCTGGTCTGGTGGGAGGTGTCCCTGCCCATGGCAGGGGGTTTGGAACTTGATGATCCTTAAGGTCCCTTCCAACTCCAACCATTCCGTGATTCTGTGATACAGGCAGGATCAAGTTGTGCTGGGAAGTCAGTACAAGGATCATTAAATGTGCAGAGAGGTTGGATTTTGTCAGGAACATAATATCATACCTCTCACTTTGATGCATTAGTTTAATAAGCTAATTCAAGAGGAAAAACATTATTTACTGAGTAGGGTTACATGTGATTTGGGGTGCAAGATTACAAAATACTCAAAAAACTTGGGTAATGGAACTTTTAAAGGAAGCGGCATAGATCACCTGTTCTAGAAAGGTCATGTCTCCGGTGGAAGCTCTGCCTTTAATTTTTTCTTCTGTTACTGATGTTGTGATTTCAGGAGATACGTAAACTTCCTGTGATTGAAACTACGAAGTGATTCTTGGTAGCCCTGGTGGTTGCTTGCTTTTTGCTCTGCTGTTCTGCTACAAAAGTCTGTGAAGCCTTGCTGTAAACCAGATCAACAAAACCTAGCAGAAATCCCCTTTTTCTCTTCAAACATAAGTCATCAACATTGCTCATCAGTTTTGCAGGACATTTCCATAAACTGTTTTAGCAGCACCACTTAGGCAGAAAACAAACTTAAGAGAGAGGAAGGAGGAATGCAATAATTAGATATTTTTTTAAATGCATAGTAACTGCCTGACAAGTCACTTCCTTTAAGTGTGTGAATGGCGGTAATTACATTTAAAAACAATAGTGCTTTATAATGTTCATAAAACTGTCTGGGTTCTGTGCCTGCCTTAGGGGAATTGTTTTTGAATCCTCAACCACTTGAGAGTGAGGTTGGTAATTTTTTTTCCTTATATTAGAGACAGTCTTTTCCATGAGTAGCATTTGCAGTCTCATAATGTAGAAGACAGACTTGAATTTGTCCTTTGCATAAAGGAAATCTGTTTTGCCATTTGTTTGACAAGCTATCCAGACTTTGTGGAAGCATTTCCAAAGGTGTACAGCTGCAGTTTCCATTTGCTTGGAACTCCCTTTTTTTTTTTTTTTGACAGCTGCAAATCTATGAAGAAGTGTCTTTTACTGTGCTATCACTCCATAGCTCAAGTATGAGAGGAATGTACAAGTTCCCTTGCAAAAGAGGAAAAAATGGGGTTTAGAGAAACTGTTAATGGACTAGCCCCAGAAAGTAGCAGTGTGAAGAGCAGGCAGGCCTGCAATGTGAAAATAAAAAAAAGACTAGTTGAGCAGACTGGGATGTGGTGTGAACAGTCCATAACTCCATAAGGCTTGTAAGTTTAACAGGGCATAACACCAAAGTCTGCGAGGCACTATGGAACCCACTGTGAGATGTTTATGTCATTGGGACAAGAACTGTGCAGTAGTGAAGATGGATTCACAACTGGGACAGGCTGGACCCTGAGAAGAATGAGGAAAAAAAATCTTAGAGTCTTTTCCATGTATGAAGTGGTAACGTTTCTGAAGCACCCTGGTGTTCCAGTTGTGGATGATGTAGGAATGGTGTGAGGAAGTTAATCTCAGTCAGAGCAGATTTTGATTTCAGCACAGTAAGTGAAGCTTCATTTTTTTCTTAAGCTTCAGAGTAGGAATTAGTGCTTTGTTGGCTGTTCTATATCCTGAACGAGATATCAGTCCTGGAAAAATTTCGGGATATAATCATACTATTCTCCGCATATTCAGGGAAATTGATTCAACCCTTTCTGAATTTTGATATTACTCTGACAGAAATTTAAAGTTGCCTTTCCTAAGCAATACATTAAATAGGTCATAAAATCTTGTTAATGCAACAAGACTGCTTATTATTTGCCAGAATCCAAGGAGCCTTTTCAAAATGAGTTCTCTGAATGTCAATTCAATTGGCTGTGGACATTTGCATAAGACTGGTGTTACCAGTCAAAACCGTATGTGAACCTGGTACAGCCTTCACACTTTGGTGTGAATAAGAGCAGGAGCAGGTTAGCTGTCCTTTAGTTCCCATTAGGGGCTGTAGTAGCCAGACAGCTCTATAATATCCAACACACTACAGTCTGTAGTAGGCCATACTTTTTTTTCCAAAGTGGTATCAGAATTTCCTCTTGATCAGTTGTCTTGCCCTCCCTGCACCCCCAAAATCACATGCTTCCTTGGAAGAAAAAAAAGATACATAGCACAAAACTCAAGACACCCAGACTGCTGTTAAAAGCAAACTAAGCCCTTTGGATTTTCCCTATCTTTTGGCCATGCTGTCAAAAGGCAGGTGTATACAATAAGCTAGATTTTCCCCCTGCTCCCTGCAATTGTCCAGTGCATTTCCCCCTTACAACATCGAGGCTGATGCTTCAGTATGTTGCCAGCAGACACCTTCCTGCCTCTTAACTGCTTCAAGAATATTTGATTTCTGAGGTGTGCATTAAGCAGCCACTTGCCAAAAGGTAATTTCGTTTGTTAGGTGCCATGTTTTCCCAGTTGGATTAATTGATCAGTTTTTGATTAATTGACCAGAGTCTGACCCATGTACTGCATGTGGAGAATGCGTCGGCATGATTGGAGTTGGGAGTGGTGGTGTACTCAAGAGAAGATGTGACTCTTATCCTGCTGCATCTTGCTGCCCACCTTTCATGGGTGCTAAGTGTCTTCATGTTCTGGACTTAAAATTGTGAAAGAACTTTCAGAAGTTAGCAGCTTTTCTGCCTTTTATGGCCTGGCAAAGGCCATATATCAAATTTGGATAGCCGCTATTAGCTGAAAGACTTTATCTTCTTTGTTTGGGCTGTTGGGTACTACTAATGCGATTCACGTTGGCTGTGGTGTTGTGAGATGGTCTAATCATCCCGTGAGAAAACAGCTCATTGATGTGCCTGTGTATTCTCTTTTTAGACTGCTGCCACAATTCTAGGAAAAAATAAGTTTTGCAAAGATTTGGAAATCAAGTATGATGCAAGACTTCGAGAGAGAGTAAGTGCCAAAAGAGTTTGTTTTAATATTGAACACTGAACAATTGGGAAATGTAACCTACTGCTGATGGGTATCTTGGCTTATTAAATGGTAGATCTGAGAGTGGAGAGCACTGTTTGATGTGTTTTCAATTGTTGAAAACGTAACTCTTCACATCAAGTACTGTAAATTGTTTGCAGAACTGTGAAGCAATGCCAAAATGTAGTGATTAGTGCTGTAACTGTGACGCTGTAATGATTTAAGCGAGGTAAGATTTACAGGTAGAGGGAATTATCTTAAATGTAATAAAAAGCTTAGCTCTGTTTTCTAACCCCATATGTAAAGTGTTAAAGATACACCCTCTGCCTACCTTCTCTAGCCTGATGGCACAACTCCATGGTGGCTTTTTATCTGTTTGCACCTTTTCGTTTGCACAAAGGCTACAGGAAACCTTTCTGCTGCCTATGGAACAATCTGCTTTCCTGATTAGCCTCTCTGCCTGACAACTGGAATAATTGTAGCTCCAGTCTGGTTTTAAGTATGTCTTGATCAGAGTAAACTCGGATACTGGCTGTTCCTGCCAATAAGAATCTCCCTTCGGATGCTGTCACTAAGAGTGTCAGCTGAATCGTGAATAAGGAAATGCTACAAAACCAGAAGTGGGATGGCATACTGCCACACAAATAAGTGTTTGAGGAGCGGAACGTGATTGTAGCACTTCCTATTTGGATTGCCTTTTTCTGTGAGAAATTCCGGTTCTTCCTGTGAAACCAGCAAGTTAAATACCTCTATTGTCATAGAGAATTTTAGAATAAATACTCTTGAGTTTCTGTTACGTTTTTTTCCCCTTTCATGGCATTTGTATGGATGTATAGAAATGTCGGTACAGTGTCAGCAGTCCACGTGTTTTAAGTCACTACATTGGACAATTGGAGCTAAGTTTGAATTGCATGAAAACAAGCAAAGTCCTATAAAAGAACATATGTTGTTGACTCTATTAAGAAAGTTTTATTTTCTCATATCTTGCTTTCGTGACAGAAGTCTGGAAAAATATTTAAGATTAGGATTTCATTTTCAGCAGCTTCAGAGTACTTATTTCTTCATGTCTTTCTTACTGTTCTTAAATAGCCAATATTTTACTTTAGAGAAAGAGATTGGGAGGCTGAAATAAATGTGTCTCAGTACATTTAAATTCTGAAGACTGTAATTAATTAATTATTGTGGCAGCTGATTGCATATCCACAGCAAGTGGATAGTGACACAGAAGTCAAAAAAACCCTCAGTAGTGAGTATGTGTCTCTATCCTAGTTGTCAACGTCTGGATTTCTGCAATGCGTGTGACTGAGTGTTTGACAGTATAGCATCAGCTGTTACTTTCTCAAAATACTCATCATAGCTGCAGCATTTTCACTGTCTTCAAACGTTTTAAGGGAAGACCAAAGCTTTCCACTTGAATATATTTTTCATCTGTTAGTGCTAGCAAAGTATTAATCTTCAAAGGGAGAAGTATTCATCTGCTTTACTGTTGTTGAAGTTGTGCTTTGGAAAGATCTTCAAGGTCAGAAGTGGTAATGCATGTCCAACTATACCTATCTTGTAAAATACATTACAGATAATAAATACTGTGTTTTATAATGGGACTTCTAGTGATCCAGAATAACTAGCTGGTATATATGCACTCTGACTACTGTTTCTCATATGGGCTTTGCATTTGGAGGTCTTGGGAATAAGCATGTAATTGGAGATAATTGCATGTTCTCTGAGTCCGTTAACATATGTTTTCAAGATCTTTTTTGCTTGCTTTGTTTTCTGAAAACACTGTCCACATCAGTAATGTACGTCCTGAAAAAATGGGGGGGAAGCCTTACTGTTTATTTTTAATAGGTAGATTATTTTTTGTCTATTTCTTTTTGGTCTTTTTCAAAAATTCTGTTTTTTAAAATGGACGACGACTCTGTTGTGGAGATTTTGGAGGTCTGTAGAGAAAGTGTTTGTTTCTCACTTGTGAAAGATAATTCCCTGTAGTCTTTCTGCAAATGAAAAATAAGTGGAGTTTATCCTTGTGTGAACAGCTACGTACAGAGGTGTTTGCAATGTAACCTCAGTTACAGACACTTGAATTTTTTTGCTGATAATGAGTGTCATAATGTAGAAAAAAAACTTCAAGGCAATTATCAGGCTGAAGGTAAAGTTTTGAATGTCAGTACTTTAAATGAGATGCTGCTCTTAATGTATTTCTCTACCCAGCATGTATATATATGTGCTTAAATAGCAGATATAAAGATACCTCTTCCCCCAGTATTGGGATAAAATGTCAAAGGTGTTTATGTCTGCATGTTACGTTTGCAAATCAAAAAAAACCAAAGCTGTTAAGAGATGTTTGCATTGGAAGGGATACTGGAGACATGATATGTCTTGCTAAAGCCACTCTTTGTAACTCACCTCTTACAGAAATACGGTGTTGCCGAAGGAAGGCCCTTGACTGACCTGAAGGCCATGGCGAGGGCTGCTGGAGAGCAGTGTCCTTCGTTCACGCCTTCTGGAGGAGAAACACTGGATGAAGTATGTTATTTATTTCTTTGTGCTCTAGTTTCTAGGCTGTTTCAACCTGAGAGCAGACACAGCATTTGCATACTTAGGAATGTCTTATTGAGAGCTTAGTCCAAGCAAAGGTAGTTACTTTCCAAGCCAAAACCACTACTTGGCTGCCAAGTAGGGAGTCTCCTTAGAATTGAAATATAGATTCCCTGCCCATGGCAGAGGGATTGGAACTCAATGATCTTTAAGGTCCCTTCCAGTTCTAGCCATTCTATGATTCTGAGATTGACTCCTCATGAAGCTCTGGTTTGCAGAAGTATGATGACAGTTATTCTCAACCTTCTGTAACTTTACCATTGATTTCTGAGACTTGTCTGTGATAAAAGTTTGTCTTTGAAGTGAAGTAATTACATCACAGATTTCTGAAAGCCAAAGTCTTTCACGTTTTTCACAATGTACCCTTCTGGCCTTTCTCTCCAGGTAAAAGAACGTGCAAAGGATTTTTTTGAATTTCTGTGTCAGCTGGCTGTTGAATTGGAACAGAAAGAAGACGACGGGCACGGTGTGGCAAGCAGAAGCTCAGGAACATCTGCAGAACAGTCAGTTTTTCCTTGGACAAACCACTGCAGTGAAGCAGAACTTAGCTCTGATAAAAGTGGAGCTTCTGAAATATTAGATGCCCATATATTAGTGGTGAGTCACGGAGCCTACATGAGGAACTGGATCGGTTATTTTGTTTCAGATCTCAACTGTACTTTACCAAAAAATTTAACAAAGTCTCAGTTGTCTTCTGTCAGTCCCAATACAGGAGTTAGTCACTTCACTGTAACACTTCAAAATGGAAATTTGTTAAAACCTGAAATCACATGTGTTTGTCTTAACCAGGACTCTCACTTAGTGGATGTGGGAGCTGAATGTGTAGCTTCAAAAGTGTTTTAAGAGTCTTTGTAGGGGAAGTGAGTTTAGATCGCCATTATATTACGCTTGGGAAAGGTATCTGTAGTAATTACTGAGATTGACTGGAGTTACAGACACTGAACTGCAAAACTGAAGACATGCAACTGCTTACCGTCTTAAAATAACACAATTTGCATGGGCCTAGTGCCCACTATAAGTTGGCACTAGAGAAATAACACAAATAAATGTTCTTTATGAACAGAAACATAATACTTCCAGTCACTTGCATACCTGCTGCTAGACTGCGTATTTTTAAAAACTTCTTTTCATTAGCCCATAATTATTTTGGTTATGTCCAGGTGAAAGAGTTGGGGAAGGGAGAGGAACGGTACCTCAAAGATGAGCTTATACTGTATTCTTGTTTTATTACAAAATGCTATATTGTAATATTAAACGTATATGTTGTTTTAAAATAACGTTTTTGAATGCAATAGTTTAACCTAAAAAGGAGCCTTGCCTAGTGGAAAAGGTTTGGTACAGAGTCAGGGGACCTGTATACTAAATCTGATACTAAATAGCTGTGAGACACTGGGCAAATCTCTTTTCCATTCATGAAAGGGGGATGATGATAAACCTACCTCGCAGGAATGTTTTGTAAGGAACTTAAGTGTTGTTGAGACCCCTGTTGACGAGCACTGTACACAAACATAAAGTATTTATTTTTAACTGTAAGCAGGATGAGGAACTTTGTATGAACATAGTTAAAATATTGGTCTCCCTTCTGTAAAGGAACTTTATCGATAGGGTGAGCCGTACCTGACTTGAACCCTTTTCATCGATTGCAGTCCTACGCTTGATGGATGAGTATTTTTGCCTATAATTAGGCAGGTTTGATTGCTTGATGATTGCTTATAGTCACTGTTAATACTGCATTCTTACCCCCCTGGGGTGGTTGTAGTGTTACTGTGTAAGCATATCTGATTTACATTATTTATAATAGTCACATAGTTTTTCTTCATTTGCGTATTTTAAGCCTGTTTAAAAAAAAAATAAATAAAAAATGAAGGCTTCTGAGTAGAACTCCCTTTCATCTGCATTTCTTTTGAGGTAAAAATCTTTGTTAATATTACTCTATAACTGTGAAAAAGAGCCCTTTTAAGGTCTGTTGGATCAGTGCTATCCTGACTCTTACCTGGAAGAACCACTGATGTTAAATGGCTTGCAACTGCACAAAATTAACTGCTTGACTGAAGTTTTCATTCTTTGTAAGTTTTAAAAATACACCACCCTATGTACTTTAAACTACTTGGTTCTTTACCTTGAAGAAGCAGACACTTGAATTTTGAGGAGGATGTAGAGATTGTTTGTTGGTTCCTTGAAGAGGTGGGTACCTCTACGTAACTGCAGCCCTAAAAAACCAGCAGCAGAATAATTTAAGCTAATTTTGGTGACTGTACTTTGCCTCTTCCATTCCCATGACTGTCATTCAGTGGGAAAGTTCTCTCCATTCCTCCCTGAACACAGAATGGGGGTTTGTTCCCGTTCTCTGTGCCGCTCATCCAATACTAATAATGCTAAAGCACAGAGGATGAAGTGGGAGTGTTCAGCCCTGTGGTGGCCAGATAGTGTTCCCCAGAACCTGGAAACGAACCTAGGGCTTCTTTAGCTGCGGCGGGGCTTGTTTATCTAGCAAATATGAAATCTTCATAATATAGAATCCTGGGAAACTTAAAATTTCTCAATAACATAAAAGCAAGCTTTGGTTAAAAAGGTTCTATTTCAAGGTTAATTTTATATAAGCAGTCTTCGTTCAAAACAAAGGTGTTCTGAAGCAAAGTGTTTCAGTGTTAATGAGAAGTAAAAATTTCTGAATTCAAATAGTCACATTAAAATGTTTAGAAAATTAGTACATTGGTTTTTTTTTTTTTGGAGGAAGCCGGCCAAGTGGAAGAATCCTTGGTAGCCGACCGTTATTAACATTATGCATGATCACCACCCAACAGTAAGTTTGGGTTTGTGAAATTTAAAAGGGTCTGTTTCAAATGAAAAGTACAGACATGACAGCAGTAGCTTGAGGAGCTGCTCAGGACTTTAAAGTGCCCATAGTTTGTGGTTTTGTTTTTTTTTTTTAACAAATACAATAATTCATTCTTAATATACTAAAGGAACTGAGGTGTCTACACGGGAACGTGGACTTTTAATCAGACTCCTTGAGCCTCTTGTGAAATGCATCTTCCTAGAGGGCTCCTGAATACTGGATTGATGATCACAGCCAAAGAAGGTAGAAAAGTTTTAATTATGACTACTAACAGAACTGATGGCAGAGGATGCGACAGGAGTTCATTCTTAATTTGCCTGTTTCTGGTAGTCCCTGCTTATTTCAGAAAGACTAATTACATAGGAGGAGACTGTCCTGTTGGGGCTTTAAATAGCTTCAACTTTTCTGTATTTGCTGTGTCCTGAATTTTGTCAGTCGTTCCATTAATGCTTTTTGGAGCCAGAGTGACCAAGTTGAAAATGTGCATCCTTTGTCAGCTAGAAAGTGAGTTGAGACGTAATATGTTTTCCTCCCTAAGTCACTAACTTCTGTCAAATATTTCAAAATATAGTAGTGATTTGTGTGTTTCCCTTAGTTTAAAAGACTTCTCTTTCTTTCGTGCAGGTTTCTTCTTCTTTCTTTTCTTCAAGCAGGTTAATTTACATTTTGTTCTTGCTGATGAAGTAAATACCTTATGGGACCATCTACTTATTTGTGAAATGCTTTGCCATTTCTTGGGTAATACTCTTTCCGTAGGGATTTTTGACTCTTCCATCATAATTTGATTTACCTTCTTTAGTGTATTTGTAGCTGGTTAAAATTTAGGCCCATCCTAAGAAACCTGTCTTTATGATCTTTAAGTTAATGTTAACAAATTCTTTCATCTTGTGTTTACTCTTACACAGGGCCAGCAGCAGGGACAGTAGTGTCTCACCGTGAAAAATACCCAAGGGTGAAACCGTTCGAGTTTTCTGACCAGCTCCCATGTTAATGAAGTAATTTAGGAGCTGGAATCTCCTAATTAAGACTCTGTAAAACACACTAAGTGGGTGCAAACACATCTGCCAGTGGCCGGGGAGGTATAAGCAGCTGTGCATGTTCTGTAGTTGCCCTTTTGTATTTTTTCCATTGTTGGAGACAGGATACTGGCCTAGGTGATTTTATAGCCTGCCCTAATATAGGTACAGTTTTTATCTCACCTTTTTTTTTTTTTTTTTGTATCTGTGATTCTCTATACATTAAAAAGTAAATCATCAGTAATTTTGGAAACTTCTGAAGTTCATCGAAGGCCTTTTTTAATTCAGGTCTGCGTGTTGTACTGGTCTTCGTACATCTTTGAATCGACATTGAGATTAATTCTTTCTTCTTCCTCTTTTAATAAAGTGACTCTTGTACATTTGTCCAGCAATTGGGATCATGGGAAAGGAGAGCTGTGGTTATAGATGGTTCTGTTAGGAATAGTAGCAGAACATAAATATTTGAGGGATTACTCAGTAGTGGGCAATGAATGTTTTGTCCTTCTGAAATGCCAGCCTCTAATTAGCAGCAGGAGACAAGGCCTTAACTACAGGGTGGATTTTCTGCAGGGGCTGCCAAGAGAGGCTGTGAAAGCAGATCGAGCTGTTAAACATGTTACCAGGATGATAAGAATTTCAAGTGATAAGAAAAAGGTACCTTCCCTTTGAATAACTTCGTAGGAAAATAGAGCTGAAATAAACCTTAGAAACAGGTCAGCTTGCCCATGCAATGGTCTGTGGGCAGATCTGAAACAACCAAGCCTACTTTAAAATTATCTTTTAAACCGGTGAAGGTTAAAACAAAAGCTCTCTTGGCAGACTTCTTCAGCTGAACAACAGGAGAAGAAAAGGTGATTGTGGATCGAGACCAAGATCAAGACCCTCCTTTCTCAGTTAATGTGTTCTTTTGTCGAGGAGTCCAGTGCTATTCTGCTCCCCCAAAAAGCGACGCTTCAAAAGGTAGGGGAGTTGTGACCTCTCTTGATAAAGTCATGTTCAAACTGTGCTTTGCCAGGCTGGGCTCGATTTGGAAAAGGTGACAGGAGAGACAAAGAGGAATTGGAAGTTCCCAGCATGGTGGCATGCTTGTTCCTCAGTTTTGGCTCCACCAACATCATCTCCTGGCAGGTCTGCTAAATGTCTCGCAGTCATCAGGCATGTGCTTTGCCAGAGCACTCCGGTGGTATCACAGTTTCCATCCTCTATAAAGTATCAGCCCTTTTTCAAGATCTTTTGCTCTATTCCCACAGTTCTCTGGTGGGTTTATGTTTTCCAGACAGAGCCCTGTCTTTGCAACAGGAGGAGGTTTTTTTTTCCTTTGGGTTTTTTTTTTTTTTTTTACATAAGTACAGAATTTAGATCAGATGCATTCTCTATCCAAGCGTTTGGTATTTCATGAGACCGCTTCAGATCCGCAGCCCACATGCCTGGACCTAAAATATGTCAGATTTTCCCCAGATGTGTCCCTCTTGTGAGGGCTTTGGCCGTGAGCCTGAGGTTTTTTGGATGGAGAGTGATCCCAGGCAAATGGCAGCTGTGTGAGCAGAAATCAACTGTTCTTCCCCTCCAACACCCAGCCGCTTGATGAAACCATAGCTGAACTGAAGAGGCACCACACGCTAGAGCTGGCTGTGATGGGTCATGAAGATATTCTGGAAGAGCAAGCTCTTGAAAAGTGGATTTACTTTTAAGTTAAAAGTTGAGGTAAGAAAGGTTTTATTTCAGAAGGGCAAGAATCACAAAGTTAGTTTAATAAGGTCAGCTATACTTAAGAATCGCAAAATTAGTTTAATAAGGTCAGCTATACTTAAGAATCGCAAAATTAGTTTAATAAGGTCAGCTGTACTTAAATGGAGCCTAGTGGGAAGAGTCCCTGCTGTGGGTTGGAACTAGATGATCTTTAAGGTCCCTTTCAACCCAAACCATTCTATGTTTCTGTGACTTAAAATGGAAGAAAAGGGGGAAAGCTTTGCTTGCTTAAATCAGAGAGGTAAAAATTATCTAGAAGTTACATCCCAAACAGGCAAAAATTACCAGGAGGGTCTCTAGGGCCAATTAGATCAATAATCATCTCAGAACGAGTTACTGACTCGGGGAAGAGAGCCTATAGGAAATAGAAAGAAAGTTGTATCATATAGAACATTGTTACCTGAAATATGAAAAGCTGAGAATTTGCAAAATACATTAAAACAAGTAGGAAAAATATGTGTCTCAAAACAGAGAGCAAGGGAAGGAGTATGAGCACTGTCGCGGTGTGAGGATGGAATAGAGATTAGACAGTCTTAAGTTATATCCTCAAAATGAATTACTTAATTTACAGCAGTATTGAACACAAGGGCAAAAGAAGATGGCTAACAGGAATGAGGATAGGGAAAATATCATACTCAAAGCCAAGAATTAAATAATGTAATATGCTCCTGTCAGGGGAAATGACTAAGCTTTATCCCAGAATTCTGACAGTACATCTAAAGTTACACATCCGTAAGCAAGAATTTTAAATAGATCTGTCAAGTTGGGTGTGGAACCGAATGACTAGAGAATAGGAAATAAAATATTTTTTATTTGAGAACAGTAATTTACAGAACTGTTAGTTTGACCTTAGTAACATTCAGGGCTTTAGAACAAATTCTGAAGGAGAATGTCATTACAGATGAGAGGTAAATGAAACCTGGAATATAATTAAATGGATTTTTACCACAAGTAGTTCACACTAGACTAAATTGATAGTTCTTTGATGAAATAATTGATGTCTAGGCAAGAGAAAAATGATGGAATATGATCTAGGTGAATTTTAATTGAACACTTGACACAATTCCACGATGGAAACCATCAGTTAAACTGGAAAACATAAATTTTACTAGAAAAAAAAAGAACAAGTAAAGTAAGTATGCAAGCAATTTATGGGCATATCACTAAGTAGTTATGTCTGAGGTCAAACACTGAGGGGGAAAGTTCCTCATGAGGCGTTTTTTTTTGTAATGACTGTGTCCAGATGTGGGCTCCCAGTTCCAGAAGGACAGGGAACTGCTGGAGAAGGTACAGCAGAGGGCTACAAAGATGATGAGGGGCCTGGAGTATCTCTCTTATGAGGAGAGGCTGAGGGACTTGGGTCTTTTTAGTCTGGAGAAGAGAAGGCTGAGGGGGGATCTGAT
>JAOQGH010000001.1:74250418-74273672 GCA_025769975.1 Gallinago jamesoni | reverse complement strand
AGAGGCTGCCCAGGGAGGTGGTGGAGTCTCCTTCTCTGGAGACATTCAAAACCCACCTGGACAAGTTCCTGTGCAACTTGCTCTGGGTGGCCCTGCTTTGGCAGGGGGGCTGGACTATATGATCTCCAGAGGTCCCTTCCAACCCCATGTGATTCTGTGACTTCGAATAAAAATATAGGAATGTGGAAATGTTAGTTGAGGAAGCATCATCAGTAGCCACGTGGGTCAGAATGTCACGCAGAGGAAGAAATGATGAATTTGAGGAGAGGAAATAAAAACGTAGCATGAAACAAGCTCCTACAGACTGCAGTCTCAGGTGCTTTGATACCAATGACAAGAACATCCACTAGAAGCTGGAAGCTAATTGTTGAAAGCAACAAATGAAGAGAACAACCTGGGGTAATATTAACCTCTGACTTACTACGGGTAGTTGGTGGTGTTGCATCTAGAAAGGCAAGCCTGATCCTGAAAGGTGTCTCTGGTCAAGGTGAGGAGTCATTAATGGCACTGTACAAGCACTGAAGGAGTCTGAACCAGGTGTGACCCGTCACGTCCTGTCTCCCTCTGTTAGAACAACAACTTCAGGTAAAAAAAAACAACTTATGGGTTCTCTTATTTCTTTGAGTAGCCAAATATGCCTCATAAAATATGCCCAAGTCACAGACGATAGGACAAGGGGTAATGGCTTCAAGTTGCACCAGGGGAGGTTCAGGTTAGATATTAGGAACTATTTCTTTCCTGAAAGGGTTGTCAGACATTGGAATGGGCTGCCCAGGGAGGTGGTGGAGGCACCATCCCTGGAGGTGTTCAAGAGACGAGTTGACATGGTGCTCGGGATATGGATTAGTGTTGGGTTGGTGGTGTTTTGGGTGTGGTGTGGGGTTTGTGTGGGTTTTTTTGTTCGTTTCTGTTTTGTGGTGTTTTTTTTTTTTATTATTGTTTGGGGGTTTTGGGGTATTTTTTTGTTTTGGTTTGGGTTTTTTTTGTTTTTGTTTTTTTCATTGGTTGGACTAGACGGTCTTAAAAGGTCCCTTCCAACCTAGGTGATTCTGTCATTTTGTGATAATCTTCATTTATCACAAATAATATAATTTAATAAAATTATAATTCAATAAAATAACAAATGATAATCACTCCTGGTAGAGTCTGAGACCTGTGTGTTACCAGCACCCTACTCTTTTTTTCATGCTTCGTTTGTAAGCAATTTATTCAGTCTGTGACCCCGAGCATGGCCCTAGGAATGGAGCTAGAGTATTTGGTATGAGCAGTAAAGTGTAATTTACCAAATATCTTTTCCCCTAAAAACCTTGCAGCCAGGATCACAAATACTTCCCAGCAGGACCGAACTGCTAGACCAGTGGGTTCCCATTGCTTTCAGGCTGCAGGAGAAGTTTCCCAGTAGAGGTCACAATCTCTTCATGGTCAGTTTAGTCCTGCTAAGGCTTTGGTTTTTCCTCGTCATCTTTTACAGAACTGTCAACGGTTGTGGTGCATGAAACACCCAGGAAGCTGCAATCTCCGAGGCTCAAAATCACAGGGGGTATAAGAAGACACACGTTTTCAAACACAGCTAGTGCCATTTATTTACTGCAGTCCTTCGGGAATGGGGGGGCTTGAACAGACAATGCAAAATCCACCGTTTGGAGAGAAGAAAAAGTTTATTGGTACTTTTATAAAAGGAAACAGTCTCTGTAATACATTGTTATAAATATTTATAAATATTCTGTAGGACTTAAGACCCACTCAAATAAATAAATAAATATTGCAATATAAATAAGTAATGCTTTTTTACTAGCTGATAATGGCCAGCATCTCCTTTGAAGAATCAATTCTTCTGACGCTTCGATACAGTTCTCTATATTTAGAAATACTTTTTTTTTAATGCATATTCCGTTGTCCACTCACTCTTAGCTTAGAGAGTAAATCCCTTGGCTATTGGTGGAGTGAGGAACCTTTCTTACTGTCTTCTAATGTATGAATATAGAGATCATGTAGACATTTAACCCCACCGACACTTCTCATCAAACTTTGGCATTGATCGAGACAGAACTTCTCATTATTCAAATTGTTGTAGGTCCGTTGACTCTATGGAGCTTCCAACAATTTATGCAAAACGAAAACTTTGCTCGAGTAATTGCTTTCCAGAGTTCTGAAGGAGCAAATGCCAAGAAGAACGGTATAGCACTCAAGTAAAATGATTAAACTAGAACACATCAATAAAATCACACCTCCCCCCCCCACTGCGTAGACAGCAAGGTAAAAAGTCTTGCTGTATTTTGAATAAGCAAGAAAATACACAACTATCTGCCCACCCTGCAATTCTCTTAAATCCATTAGAATCACTCCTTTCTTTTGGAAACTAATCAAAAAGGGTGAAAACCAATAAATTATGAGGCAGAACTCTTGATCTAATCCTAACCATTTGACTTGTCCTGCGCTTCTAAGAACCTACATGAAAATTAGGCATCACTCCACCTAGGGAAACTATAACAGCAGCAGAATCAGGTTCTGTGACTATTCTAGTGTAACTTCTTGGATGATAAAGAGACATCGTGTATATATATATAAATGGGGAGGGGGGAAGAAGGGTTCCTTTAAATGCTGTCAGTAGGACAGACCATGTGCTAAATCCAGAATAATTTCAATGAAAGCAAGAAACGCAGGGGGCTTTATTTTGATTTTGTAACGCTGCTGTATCTTCAGTGGCTTCCGTGAGTTACTCCACAAGAGAGAAGGAGGATCAGACCCCAGCCTAATGTCTTTTGTGTTATTGCTGTGAGCACACTTGGGACAAATGTCCCATTTTCAGACTGTTGCCACGCTGTTAAATATACTAAATAAATAATCCAGCAGAATGTGCATATTGACGTGCAGAGAATGCACACACACTCAACTAAAAAATTCCTCTCAAGTATCTAGCCCACAAAATTTTTCTGCAGCTCGTTGGTACCTTGCCATGGATTCCTGCAGAGTGCATCAAGAATAGCTTTTTAAAAGATTACAGGAAGATCAAATGCAAATGAAAATAAATAAGGGAGAAAACCCGCTAAGCGTATACACGATTTTCAGAATCCTTGTGGAAATTAATAGAGGGACAGTAAAACCAATCAAACTATGAATTCTACCGGTTAACAATTTGACACCTAAATGTCAATGAAAAACTCTGCTCCGTGGGTATCGCATCTTCCCTGAAGGTTTGTAAACTTCAGATGTATGGATGGAGGTTGGAGTCTAAGAAGCGAGCTCAGCGATAACACCGTACCAATCTAGGGAGGAAGGGTTTGTCAACGTCAGGGATCTCCTGATTAATATTGAAGTGATTTCACTTTCACAAGCATAAAGCATCTGACACCTGCTCAGAACTAAAAAGAAACGTGGATGCTAAACTTAGACTCTCCTTTTCTAAGCACAAGCCTAATTTTCACTCGTTAGATGAGAGTCTTCATGAGCTATTAATGGGGTTATGCCGGTGCAGTTCAGCTGTGCTGTTTAACACGCAAATTATTATTAAATATAAATTATTAGCAATCCTGGTACTTCTCTCTGGCTTGGACTGATGCAAACCCAACGAATGGCCCTACACTGTATTTCCATATTGTGATGGTAGAATTTAGTGAACGTACAAATATGATAGAGAAGCACTTGAGAGACAATTGCGTCTCTCCTCTTGTTTTTTTTACCCAAACCTCAGCTTGGATTCAGTAAGTGTCAGAAGCGGCTCTTTCTACACAAGACAACTTGATTCTGTCTTGTTCTCCTCTTGTGTACTCCAGTGTTCCACTCGTGCTGCTCCTATTACAGCAAAGTGGTTACTTTTTGACTCGTACGGGCATGAAAAGAGACTGAAGCTTCAACGACATAACAGCTGAAAATGCACGTAGCAAATTTTATGTAATAATATAAAACACACCACCAGTCGGTTTGTCTGTCGTGCTTGCACAGGCGGGGATGGTGCTCCTAAGAGGATGTCCTGTCTCTGTTGGAATCTCAGATGCACTAGGTCTCTCCCCAGCTACATCAGTAACGAAACATCGGCTTCTCCTTCCATTCAAGTGCGTTTTGGTTTTTCCCACTGACGCATACTTAAGGTGATTCAGACCCTAAAATGTTTGGTTGGTATTATTCTTTTGAAAAGTCTATCTTCTTCCCAGTAAAACAGAGCCCCACCTGGAAAATGTCCAGCTTGGTATTTTTTTCAGTATACTGTCATCTGTAAGTACAAAATTTGAAATGAAGGTGATTTTCCCCCGATGTCTTTCGGGTTTCTAATAACCATTTTGACATTCAAACTGCGTGTGCTAGACAGTTCCTTTCGCCTGTTATAGTAGCCCATGTCTCCAATTTGTAAGTGGTGGGGCCACAGTTATCGTGTAATATAAAAGCGAGGGCTTGCGTACCTCCTGGCATCCATCATAGCGTGTGGGTCATCCGGGTTGACCACGTCGTTCTGGTTGACTCTCATGGGTTCTCTGGGCACGTGGGGCAACTCGGCTTGCTGCTGCAACTGAGAGCCGAACGCGGAGATCTTTCTCTGCGGGACCAGGATCTGGTGAGGATCCATCGGATCAACATCTGCACTTCTAGTATTTCTGTGGGGCTCGGGTGTGTTGAATCGAAACAAGGGGATTTCATTTCTCCTGCACAAAAACTGGGAGTATGGTGGTGGGTTCATACCAAGCGTGAAAGCTTGTTTGACTCTGCCTAAGCTGACCAGGAAGTTGTGTTTGGGAGACTGGTACACATCATATCCGTTCTCCAGCGTCCTGTGGTTGAACACGCAGTCCTCTTGACTGAAGTAATGCTTAGGGGAAAAAAAATATGACACCGATGAGAAGAGGGATTTGGTGAATGACGAGTGCCGATTAAAGATGGAAAGAGGGATAAGATCTTGCAGCAGGTGTTTTTCCTGGTCTGCCAGATCTGTAACTCAGAGAGCTCAGGCTTAGTCAAATGTCCATCTGAGGTGCATGCCCATATTTTCAGCAAAAGCATTATAATGATAACTCATTATAATGAACCTCATTATTATAATGAGGTTCAACAAGGGCAAGTGTAGGGTCCTGCACCTGGGGAGGAAGAACCTCAGGCACCAATATAGATGGGGGACGGACCTGCTGGAAAGCACTTCTGAGGAGAAGGATCTGGGGGTCCTGGTGGACAGTAAACTACCCATCAGCCAGCAATGTGACCTTGTCACCAAGAGGGCCAATGGCATCCTGGGCTGTGTAGGGAAGAGTGTGGATGAAGATGAGGAAGGTCATGCTCCCCCTCTGCTCTGCACTGATGAGGCCACAACTGGAATACTGCGTCCAGTTCTGGGCTCCCCATGTCAAGAGAGATAGGGAACTACTGGAGAGACTCCAGCGTAGGGCAACAAAGATGATGGAGGGATTGGAGCATCTCCCTGATGAGGAAAGGCTGAGGGAGCTGGGACTCTTTAGCCTGGAGAAGAGAAGGCTGAGGGGAGACCTGATGAAAGCTGACAAGGATCTAAGGGGTGGGTTGAAGGAGGATGGAGCCGGACTCTTTTCAGTGGTTCCCAGTGACAGGACGAGGGGCAACGGGCACAAGTTGGAACCTGGGAAGTTCCATTCAAATCTGAGGAGGAACTTCTTTGGGGTGAGGGTGGCAGAGCCCTGGCAGAGGCTGCCCAGGGAGGGTGTGGAGTGCTCCTTCTCTGAAGATCTTCAAGACCCACCTGGATGCCATCCTGAGTGATGTGCTCTGGGCAACCCTGCTGTGGCAGGGGTGTTGGACTAGATGATCTCTAGAAGGTCCCTTCCAACTGACAATTCCCTGATTCTGTGATAACATTGTTTTATTTCAGAAGGCTGCATTGATTGAGCTACTCCCAACCCATAGCTCTGTGCTACAGCAGGAATTCAGATTGGTCCTTCACTGGATCTCATTCTGCCCTCTTGAGTCTTAGTAAAGTTCACTCACCGAGCCAAAAATGTTTCCTTTTGTGTCCATACACAGGAAGCGTCCACTCTTCACACCTGTGATTATTACTGAGCCAGCACCCTCGGACTTGATCATCAGGGCACCTGTTTGGAAAAACAAAGATGTCAAACCCAGGACCCAGTTTGACACTGCACCATTGCCTTACAGATTCACAGATGCTCTGGATGGAAGTGTCCTCTGGGGGTCTGAACCAACTTCCCACATGAGCTGGGACTATTGACTGCCGTAGACCAGGTTAGGGGTTTTGTCTGCCTGAGCCTTGGAAAGCTCCCAGGATGGAGATGCCACCAACCTTTCCAGGTTCCATGTTGCACTAACCTCCCAAAGACAAGATTTTTTCCCCTAACACCCACTCTGAAGTCCCAGACCTCAGTCTGGGGACACTGCTCTTAGGTCCCCAGCCACTACCAAGGGGAGTTTGTCTCCCTCATCTTTGTGACCTCCCTGTGATACTAAATTATCCTTATCCTCCTTTTTGTTATATTAAACAAACCCAGCTCCCTCAGCCTTTCTTACAGATCATGCTCAAAGACACTGATCACCCTGGAAACCCTCTGCCAGACCAGTTTTGGTTTCTCCTCATCCATCTTGAACTGGTGTACCCCAAGAGCAGTTTCACTGGTGCTGAGTAAAGTGAGGTTGACAACTTTCCTTGGTCTGCTGACCACGGCAGGTGGCTTGCCTTCCTCTCAACGTGAGTGTGCCGTTGACTTGCATTTAATTCGGTGCCTGCTGTAGGTAGGACCCTCAGGTCCTACCCAGGAGGGCTTTACACATCCAGCCTCCTCCCAGCCTGTGCAGCTGCAGGGGGTTATGGCAGACCTGGTGCAGAACTTCTTACTTCTCATCTGGTGTCTCACTGGTACCATGGTGACCTGGCAGAGATTCAGTCACCCTTCTTTTCACAATCACTGTCTCATTTCCACCTGTCCTGCTCCACCATGCCAAATACTGCTCCGTTTGCTTCAGATACGGGCAAAACATGGTATTTTGCTGGCTGTTTGTCTCGAAAACATCACGCTGGTTCTTGACCAACATACCTAAACCGAGTTCTATAAAACCTTTGAATATGCAGGAAGAACAACCAAGAGACAGTGCAAGAGCCCCCGCAAGTGTTTAATTAGTAATTCCTGAAAAAAATACATTAAAAAATAGAACTTGATCCTTTTTCCTCCTTGGTTAAATCATAACTAATAAAACCATCCTTATGTACTTAGGTAAAAACATCATTACATATGCTTACATTTTTAATTGAGTGGATGAAGAAGACTCTATACAGCAATAATAATAAACATGACTTTATGATGCCTGGCGACTTGTAATTTGAGTGCTGTTAAAAGAGATATACTTTTGAAATCTTATGAAAAAACCCTAAATCTTAAAAAAAACACCAATTTTTCTACTAACTATAGGGTTTGAGACAGATATTCAGCAAAGGAAGAATACCTTAGTGTTCCATGAATAAAAACCATTATTAAACAATTGGAGAACCTTTTAGTTACAGTAGGGAATAGTTACTTCTCATGAACCCTAAAGGCTTAGCACTTTTTTTTCAAGACTTCTTGGCATTTTGTAGCTTCCCCCTTTTTAATCAATCTTTGCACACCCATGTTCTATGCACATTAGAGTTGGTTTTAGTAGTTATCGGCTCCCTACCCCAAAATAAAGATTTTAAGGATTCTATCAGTTTTTCACCACTGCTGTGGTAAGTTCCCTCAGTGCAGTTCCTTTGGTTGTCAAATGGAGAAAAGCTATTTGGGGAATGTCACCTCCAACCTCTAGTAGGAACTTCCACAAGAAGCTGTGGGTGAAATCATGAAGTGAAGGATGGTTTCGGTAGGTTTTGCTTGCAGAGTATCACTCAAACCATAGGACTTTACTCCTCTTAGGTGAGGAATGAAATTCCCCATCCACTAAATTTCTTTGGAGCAAATTTGTTATGGTGGTTTTCCATCCCATAGCTATATTCCTCTCTCTGCCTCCCGCATGAGAGGAGGGAATTTTTTTTTTAGAGGCAGTGAGAAAACAGAAGTCTTGCTCTCCCTCCCCTGATCCCATGGAGACTGAGGGTCCATGGGAAGCTACTTACTGTAAATGGTTTGGTGGGGGACACCATCGACGTAGCCGTCAGCGTTGATTTGGAGGTGGAAGCTGCTCCTCTCTGTATCCGTGTAGAGGTGCATCAAGTGGTCTCCATTCCCCCAGCTGGGATTCAGCAGAGGAGAGGAGTTGGGGAAGGCGAGGGTAGCCTTCAGGCTGCAGAGCACCAGCAGGGTGAAGCCCAGGCAGCTGTAGGGACCGGTCTGTGACATGGCTCACTGTTGGGTGGCTATCTGCAACTTGATATCCCTCTGGGCTTCTCCCTTTCCCTCCGTCGCCCGTGTCTGGAGCGTGAACCCTCACATAGGTTCCCTCCTCTTCTGCAGAGGCTTATAAAGGGCAGCAAAGTGACATCACACAGGAAAAACTTCTCCACATCCTTGATTTTTGTCAAAGCAACATTTTAAGCGTCCCGAAACCTCAAGGGAAGGATCTCTGGCTAAGGTGCGGGGGGGAAAAATTTAAGGTTTCTAAAGACAGCTCACGAAAGCTAATCATATGTTCAAATGTTATCTACAACCCTGTGACATCTGAAAGCTTCCCACGCTCCTCCTGTTAGGTCCAGGAAGAACAATCCACTGCACTTTGCTTTTACTGAAGGGAATGACCCTTCAGACCTGAATTATCTTTCTTTTTTTTTTTTTCTTTCCTCTTTTTTCTCTCAGATATGTTTATTCAGATCCCCACGTTCCCTCTCGGTGTCCAAAATACATTCTGATTTAGTGGAGGCATCGAATGCTGCAAGAATATATTGCAAAATTATCAGAAGCTGATAAGAGGTCGTCCTGGGCTGGATTCCCCCTTCGTTACGGTGAGGTGAGCCTGTTGTGCTGTTAATTACATCACTCCACTTCAGCAAAGGAAACTTGGTATGAGCACAACCCACTCCAAATAAGTTGTCCCCCTCGTTATTTCCCTTATATTTGGCACATTTTTACTAATTCAGGTACAGCAAGCAAGCTGGGAGGAACTGCAAAACGATGGTGACCGAGCTGAAAAGTCATAAATGGACAACGACGTTAAAATATGTTCCAAGACACAACACCTGTTTTTCAGTGGTCCTGCCAATGGTCTGCGGCTTTACAAACAAATTTTCTGATTTTAAAAGGAATGTGATTCCATTTAGTTGTGAAATGAAAATACTGTACGAATGGAATACTGTGTATTTGGGTAAAATGATGCTAGGAATAGCAGGTTATAAAACTAGACTGAGTTAGAGTGTCTTTCAAAAATCAATACAAACCTGAAAATAATACCAAACAATAAATTAGTGGCTTTGAAAAAAAAAAAAAAAGAAACATGCTGATTTTAATTGTAGCAGTCTTAGGTTCAGCTACAGTCTCTAGTTGGACACAGTATGCAAAATTTTTAGTTTCATTAAGCAGCTGTGGAGCAGTGCCATCAGCACCAAACATATTATGGGTTGGTACAACTGTAAAATGGGTTGATACAACAGCAAAAGTTGATCTGATTTTTTTATTTTTTTATTTTTTTTATTGTTTAGAATAAGCAAAACTCTGCCAAATCCTTCTGTCACACCTGTGTAAATCTAGAGACTTGCGTCAGTGTATTTGCCCCTGTGTAAATGACAGCATTTTTTAGCCAAAGTGTATCAGGGTCATATCTTAGACTGAGTAGAGTGACAAAGCTGTCTGCACCGAGATGTTTTACTGGCCATAACATCTGAAAGGCTTCCATTTTAAAAAAGGAAAAGGAGGGTTATTTTTTTTTCTTCTCTTTTTTTTAAAGCAATGTATCTATTCACTGTTGAAATTATCCACCGATATTTTTCACTCTGGTTTTAAAATAAAAGTTGGGGGGTGGATTGAGGGGGGTGATGTTTATATTGTTTTTCTTTTGCTCCCTTTCATTCGACTGCCGTGGAAATGTGGATGTACATACCTCAGAAACAGTTGTACAAGATTCCCCGAGAGGCACTTCTAGGATAGCGTGTCCTCTCGGGAATTTTTTTGCCTTTCTTTTGCGAATGCAGTTTCTCTGACTTCAGATTTCATACTCATCACGACGTTTTTCTGTGCTGGCCATCATGCCCCGATCTGATCTCTCTCCGGTATCTCAGCTGTAGAGAAATGGTTCTCAGATGTTTGAAAAATGTATTTAAACCCCATTTTAGCACAGGCCAGTTGCGCGCAGCTGTTTCTTTTTTTTCTTTTTTTTTTTCATATGTCAGAGAAGCAAAGACTACTTTCGCATGCTTAAATTATTTGGCATTTTCAAAAGTTTCCCATAGGGCAGACTATGCTCCATTCTCCAGACTTTGCTGAGTTCTGTTTAAGCTGCTGGGGTAAAGCGAATTCATTTAAGTCTTTTCCTGTGAGGATGATAATGCAAATTTTGCCTTTTTACAGATTTTTTTTTGGTATTATTTTAAACCTAGAAATTCCCACTGCATGTGATTTTTTTTTTTTAATCGGTCTTTTTTCTTTTTATTTCGGGCTTATCCTTTTATTCTTTCTGTTGGAATCCTTTATACCTTCTTCTACCCACTCAGCTGTTGATGAAGTAGCCAGGTGTATGAAGGCTTCCTCACTTTTTCAGCTCTGTCAGTCGAACAGAAGTGATGCCGATATTTCTTCTCCTGTATTGTCCTGCTGCTGCACCAATAGCGACCGAATTTCTGTGACTTTTTAACCACGTATGTGGATACTGCTTTTTTAGAACTTCTCCAATGTTCCGAGAAGTTCCGGGCATTTCTACGGGCAGGATGGCCACCTATTGCCACATTTTCTTCTTCCCGTTGCAGGGATGCTACACAGCCAGTCTCAGGTGCCACGGTGGTGCAGGGCTTTCCCCTTGGAAGCATCCTGCAAATCCTACACGCGGGAAGTTAGGGTCAGAGGAGCAACCCCAGATCTAAATTTCCCTTGTTTTGACTGCTTTGAGTTTCAGCTTTAGATCATTTTTTGATCAAAACTTACCATTTGAAACCCCTGAGCTTGGCAACTGTACGTCACCTCTTGTCCAGCTGCGGGCAAAGGAACTCCTTTCTGCAGAGGGAAAGTTTTATTATATAACAAATTTAAGTCTCTGCAAGCGATTTGCCCTCAATTACGTTTTGCTAAAGTTACGTTTGCCCCTTGAAAGCGTTTTTAACCCACCATCAAAAGTTTGCAGGTTAAAAAAAAAAAACTACTCCATGCAATGGGGTGCCCTTCCAGGATTCTGCCACGAGTAAAAAGGCACGTTCCCTCACCGTGCGGGGCTGCTTTTCATCACGTAAGAGCATCTGTATCAGTGTTGCTTAATAAAGCGTATCGACTTCTATTTAAACAGGTGTGTGGCCTGTCCCATCTGGATTTTGGGGACGGCCTCAGGAAGCCTGGTGCTCCCTGCTGTGTCCAAGACCCCGGGGAGAGTTTGCATTGGCAGATTGGAAACTGCTTCTGCTTTTAATGATTTTCTTTGCGCCGGGTAATGGCTTTAAACTGGAGAAGAGCAGATTTAGATCAGGCATTAGGAGTAAGTTCTTTCCAATGAGGGTGGTGGAGCACTGGAAGAGGTTGCCCAGGGAGGTGGTTGAGGCCCATTCCCTGGAGACATTCAAGGTGAGGCTGGAGGAGGCCCTGGGCAACGTGGTCTGTTTGGGGGTGTCCCTGCTGACTGCGGGGGGGTCGGACTAGATGGCCTTTGGAGGTCCCTTCCAGCCCAGATGATTCTATGATTCTATGAAAAGGTCAGAGGAATCAGAGGCCTCTCCCTCCTCTTACAATCACTGTAATGACTGGCCCTGGGACCATCAGCGTTGGGAATGCGAGGGTGGAGTGCCTCTCCAGGAGTTATTCTAGGAATAATGACGCACTCAGTCAACGGTATGTACAGTGGATGCTCTGTGTGTATGGGTGTGCAGGAGCCTTTGCCACAGACTTTACCCGGTGTTGTTAAACACATCCTGAGTGACCTTATTTGGATGTCCCATTCTTGTCACACTGCCCACGGCTAAAGAAAACATCCTGGCTAGGTTCACCTACGTGAAACAAATGAGGTAAGCACAGCCCACTGGGTCTGGGACCACAGCATGTCCTAGCAGCTTCTGCAGTGTGCTTGCCAAGTACACTGTTTTGGGTCTCCTATTTCCCCCCCCCCCCCCCCCTCACCCTTCCTCTACACAGTAGACATTTTGGAAATCCATGTCCAATTTCAGAAGTGCTAAGTCACCTGCCCATGAAATTGCTGGAGTAGCTTCCTCAACGCCTTGCTCTCCAGGATGCAGGATGTATGGTCTTCCTGAGAAGTGCCCGTCTTTTCCTCTTGGCTCTTCTTTTTCATGTCAGACAGAAGACTGAAGGAATAAGCCTTCAGCTCTGGTTCACAAGTCCAAAAGGGAGGGCTTTTAGAGGCCACAGGCGTTCAAAATGTAATGTGACGAAGACAGGCAGAGAGAGAAAGCCTCGATATTTCATTGTATTCTGAGGGGGTAGGTAAGAAATCAGACTTCCCTGCCTGTGTATGTCCCAGCGGGGCATTTGTGATGCTGTTTGTGTTGTTTTGCTCTAACTGAAATGAAGGGCCTCATTCCTCCCCCAGCTGAAATCCTTGGCAGAGCTCCCAGCCAAAGCAGAACCAGTCCCTAGAAGGTTGTGTTTTCTGTACAGAGAGTGTTTCTGTCATTTTAAAGGGTCTGAATTTTCTTAAGTATTGTGGAATAGAAAATGGTCACAATTTGTGATGAGAGCTGCTGATACCCTCTGTTTTCAAGGAGATTCTTCTAGTTTATTGCAATGGAGCCTCCCGGGTTGTGGCACCCATTTCTCTGGGGATGGGAAGACCCTTTCCCGCGTGGGGACCTGCTTCTCCTGCAGCTCTGGTCAGCACCTGGAAACAACCAATCCCACAGATTGTCTAATATGCTTGGTGGCAGGTAGCTGAGAGGATGTCCTTGCCCTAGGGTGAGACAAGTAAGAAAAGTTGGTGGGGATCTGAGGGTGGGTCCCAGCATAAGAGTAAATTGGGGAGAAAGTGGTCAAGGTAGGAGGTAGAGGTGTGAAGGGCTGCACAAAGTAAGTGAAGGAAGAGGGCACGAAGACCTTTTCACTTTTGGTTGTGGTAGCTGCTGGTCTTTGTATACGAGCAAACCTGAGGTAACCTTGACCAGTGCAGGTGGTTGAACCAAATGCCCTTTCTCGGTGTCTTGTGCTATCTAGTTGTCCTGATAACCTGTGGCTTAAAATATGCATATATATTTAAAAACACATCATTCCATCTCTTGGCATGCAGCTTGTAGTTTCATCTAAGGTCCCATAAGAGTGAAAGAGTTTCAAGTTAATTCTGCTCCTACATGTGTACTTGTATCAACTCTCAGGTGTTTTTTCTCCTCAAAACTAGACAGACCAACTCAAATCTAAGTCTCATTGATTGTTGCTCTCGCTGCTGATGTCCCAACCTGAACACCTTGATTCACTTCAGTCTGTCCTCTATAATAAATAAAATGCATGTGCCCAGCATTTGGGTGCCCAAGATCGAGGGGAATTAATTAAAATTTCTTGATGCTACTGAAATAGTGTTGCTATGGGACTAGTCGAGGAGTTCTTCTCTTCTAGAGAACTCACCTTTTTAGATATTTCTTTACATGTGGGAGCTCCTTGCCTCTTGTAAAAAGCTACAGGGGTTGGTGGCACTTAGGTTGGAGCCTGTTGTTGTCAAGTGTCGTTGGCTAGCATGGCAAACTACTTGCAGTCTTTGAAGGGCACTTGGTTTCTCAAATGTAATGGGTTAACTCTGGAGAAATGCACACCCTTACACAAGGGGTCAGGAGGGATGGAGGTGGCAGCCTTAGAAGAAGAAGCAGAAGTCTTAAAAGACACTTTTAACGATAGTTTTCTTATTTTATGTTTCCAAATCTGTTTTGGGGAGGAAAAACTCAGTACAGTATTCAGTATCTGGAGTACTGTGTCCAATTCTGGGCTCCCCAGTTCAGGAAGGACAGGCAACTGCTGGAGAGGGAACAGCAGAGGGCTACAAAGATGATTAAGGTCCTGGAGCATCTCTCCTACAAGGAGAGGCTGAGGGACTTGTGTCTTTTTAGTCTGGAGAAGAGAAGGCTGAGGGGGGATCTGACCAATGCTTATAAATACTTAAAGGGAGGGTGTCAGGAGGACGGGGCCGGTCTTTTCTCAGTGGTGCCCAGGGACAGGACAAGAGGAAATGGGCACAAACTTGAATATAACAAGTTCCACCTAAACATGAGAAGGACCTTCTTTCCTTTGAGAGTGGCGGAGCCCTGGAAGAGGCTGCCCAGGGAGGTGGTGGAGTCTCCTTCTCTGGAGACATTCCAAACCCGCCTAGACACGTTCCTGTGCAACCTGCTCTGGGTGGCCCTGCTTTGGCGGGAGGGTCGGACTAGGTGATCTCCAGAGATCCCTTCCAAACCCATGTGATTCTATGATTCTAACCCTTGAGTTTTCAACTTTACAGCAAAATAATATCTAGGCAGTCTAATCTCACCAGTCTACCTCTACAGCTTTGCACTTGAATTTTAGTGATGATGCAACTTCTAATATTTTTTTTTCCTGAAGAAGAGATGACATTTTAAAAATGGACCTCTCTAGCATCAGTTTGGTTTCAGACGTAAAGAACCTACCTTGCAAGATTTAAAAGATGTTACACTGATGTTACAAAAGATTTTGACAAACAGATTTGAAATGCAACTATAAAGCATTTCTGAGTAGTGTTTGCAAACCAAACAGAATGACGTTAGGTTAATAAATGTCACTGAAAATGGGAGGAATTGAAACTAGTAAAGCAAGAGCAGAACACGTAACCTACTTGTTATCTTGATAAAAAAAAAAAAAAAAAAAGTGAGTGAATCAGTTTCCAGTCATCTCCATGGATAGTGCTTTGTTTCAGTCTCTCTAACAGCCTTCTGTAATGTATCATTTCTGTGCAAAACCCGGACATTAAAGTCCGTTAAGATTGAGATTATTTATCAGCAATTTAGGGTAAAACATGCTATGGTCACAACTTGAAACAAAGGAAATTTTCATTGGAGAGAAGTTAAAAATTCTTCCCCTGAGAGTGATGCGGCACTTGAGCAGATGCCCGGAGGGGTTGTAGCCCACAGCCCTGGAGATGTTGAAAGCTTGATTGGGCAAGGTCCTGAGTGAGCTGGTCCATCTTGGGAGTTGGCATTGTTGTTACCTTGCCTTGGACTAGAAACCTCCAGGGACCCCTTCCCACCTAAATCCTTCTCTGATTCTATGACATCGGGGATGGTAATGTATGCCACTGCATTTACTGACGGGTTCCAATAAATGGTAGGGTAATTTCCCCTTTTTAGATAGAAGATGAGAATAGATTTGTTCTAACTTAGCTTTAAACTTCCTCCAGTCTCTTGGAGTTCATGTTTCTCTCGACTCTGCACGCTGGAAGAAGAGATGGAAAGGTTTAGGTTAAGGAAACGAAGAACAGAAAATGCAAAGAGGGAAAGGGGGAAATGCTGTGAAACTGTCAAAAGACAAAATATGCAGATAACCCCATCACCAGCCAAGTGCCCTCTTGCTGTGGGGCAGTAAGAGCATAGCATGTGACTGATAACGTTTAGAATTGCTTCGGTACAATTGCATGTGTTGCTCTTTAGCTCTGAGACTTATTTTTTAGCGGGATCTCTTGGAAACTAAAACTCTGAGCAACATTTTGCTCTATATGTTTTAAGAAAATATTTTTAATCTGAAAACCTAAGCCATAAATGGAGAAATCCACGATTGGACCAAGAATTGCTCTTGCACCCAGTACTTCTAGGGCAAGGCAAGAAGGAAGGTTTCCCAAGCTACTGCAAGAGTAATCAATGATTCTGGGCTCCTTTAGAGTAACATGGAGATTAAACTTTGTAAGGAGCAGGGCCAGGTGAGTAACAGTGACTTCATTTCTTCACCTAAAACTGTGTAGCTCAGCTTTGCTCCGAAGCTAGGTTTGCTTGTCGAGGTGTTTCTGGGATGGGGGCACCCAGACCCCCCACAAAAGGAATTAATTAGATTGGATGGAAGATATCTGGCGAAGATATGTCTCGAACTCTGCCCCTGATCCAGGTTTCCCATCACAGAATGGCTTTGCAGGTAGATTTGCAGCTACAATATTCCACTTCATGGATTGCAATGGCAATAGTTCTTCGTGTTGCCTTCTTAGCCTGTCCACCTGGCTGGCGAGGAGGAACGTGAGTGACACATATAACCCTGGATGCACAGGTTCAACCACTGCTGGGACACTGATCTTGCACCTGGACCCTACTGATCTTTGGTCATTTTCACAGCTGGCACAAGCTGGTGCCATGCCAGGACTGGTTGGGAAATGCATTCTACTTCGAAGAAGACAAGCAGGCTGTTTTGGACTCTCATCAAATTGCTCAGTTTTCCAAAAACAGATTTGCTGGCTCACATTTTTTTAAAACTTAGAATTACAACCTACCTAACACTTTTTTTTTCAATTAAAAAAACTTGTTTTCTTTACTATCCTTTCCATAATCCTAATGGACCTTCCTGCATGCCAGAGGTTGGCCAGCCCACCTGTCTGGCCTAAACATCACTATGTCTCTTTGACACCGATGTCACTTCAAGACTCCTTGCTCCAAGGTTCATTCATAAAATCATAGAATCATAGAATAATTTCGGTTGGAAAAGACCCTTGGGGTCATTGAGTCCAACCATCAACCCTACTCTGCAAAGTTCTCCCCTACACCATATCCCACAACACAACATCCAAACAACTCTTAAACTCATCCAAGGATGGTGACTCAACCACCTCCCTGGGCAGCCTATTCCAGTGTCTGACCACTCTTTCTGTGAAAAATTCTTTCCTAATATTTAGTCTAAACCTACCCTGTTGTATCTTGAAGTCACTCTCTCTTGTTCTATTGCTAAATACCTGTGAGAAGAGACCAGCACCAACCTCTCTATAGTGTCCTTTCAAGTAGTTGTAGAGAGTGATGAGGTCTCCCCTCACTCAGCCTCCTCTTCCTCAAACTGAACAGCCCCAGCTCCTTCAATCACTCTTTGTACAATTTTTTCTCCAGCCCCTTCACCAGCTTTGTTGCCCTCCTCAGCCCCAGCTCCAGCACCTCGATGTCTCTCTTGTATTGAGATGCCCAGAACTGGACACAACACTCCAGGTGTGGCCTCCCCAGTGCTGAGTACAGGAGGACACTCACCTCCCTACTTCTGCTGGCCACACTATTTCTAATACAAGCCAGGATGCCATTGAGCTTTCTTGGCCACCTGGGCACGCTGCTGGCTCATATTCAGCCACTTGTCAACGAGAACCCCCAGGTCTTTTTCTGCCAGGCAGCTCCAGCCATATGTCCCCAAGCCTGTAGCAGTGCAGGGGGTTGGTGTGGCCCAAGTGCAGGACCTGGCACTTGGCCTTGTTGAAGCTCATACCATTAATGTTGGCCCAATGATCCAATCTATCTAAGTCTCTCTGTAGAGCTTCCCCATCCTTGTGTGCCTCGGTCTCCACTTCTGGAGAAAGAATGGAAATTAATTCATAAACTGAGGCTGTGCAAAACACAGAAGTTTCATACAGAAGAGATTTCACAGTCACCCAAGTGGCTTGTGGGTCTGTATGTTAGTTGTTCTGGGAGTGTAGAAAATAAATGGCTGGTTATCATCATCACTATCTTCCTTATGGTTTAGCAGCAAATCTATTGCCTCTTCAACAAACTGGAGGATTTCTGTTGGCCCCGTGAGCCCTGGGCCCAGATCACAGATGGTGTAACCCCAGGAAAAATGACTTAGTATGGATCAGTTCTTATCACAAACATTTAAGAAAAGAATAGATGCTCTTCTCCAGGCAGCCCTGAAACAAATACAATTGCAAACAACTCTGGTGCTTTATACATTATCACTAATGATTTCTCATTTGACCTAAGTCGGTATGGTCATATCGTCCTTGGAGGAGCTATTCTAGTGCCGGAAGCTCCGGTCCATGAAATCAAAAGCACTCAATAAAATTGTGAATTGTAAACAGTTAATTTAGGGGAGACAGAAATTTAGTCCCAATCAAGGAATTTTGGTCCACGCCCTATAACAAAAAATAACCAACAACAATATGCATGCATGCATGCAATACAGGGCTGGAATAATATGTTCACATCTTGTGATCTGAGGACACAGCTTGTTCGGCTCATCTGGGCTTATTGGCCCCTTGGATGGTGGCCAAACCCTTTTCAGCAGGCTGCGGCTTCCAAAACAAACATGCTTTTGGGTTGAGCTGGATGCAGAGTTTGGCTGGAGAGAAAAAAGAAATCTCCACTTGCGGCTGCATACTTGGTTGTTTGTTTTGGGGATTTTTTTCCAGTGACAGCTGTTTCATCAGCCAGGATTGGTGCCTGCAGTTAACTGTAATTCCAGTTTGCATTATATATATTAAACCTAGAGATTACCACACTGTTTGTCTCCCCCTCAGTTACCCAACAGCTGGAAGAGGTTCTTACTTCCTCCTTCCCTCTTGCGTTCTGACAAGGAAACCAAATGTCCTCTTGGCTTCTGCTGAGTCATTTGTGATTCCAAACGTGAGGCGCGAGAGCTTGCGGTTGGGTCGTTTTTCCAAGGAACAAAGTCATCTGTAGTTAAACACCTGGGATCTAATTCTGTCCTCCCTTGCTTAAGCTGGTGCAGAGCAGGGTGGCCGCAGTAAATGCCAAACGTAAATCTGACAAAACAGAACGCAAAAGAGATTTGGGGCTGTTTGTTTCCTTTTGTGACCATATCTCAAGTTACACGGCCACTACTGATTGACCAGCGCTCTGAAGTCACCGAGACACCTTTAGATCATGACCTGCAAACGTCTGTCAAAGATGCCTAATATCCTCTGCTTCCCTTAGCAACGGTGGGAATGGAACGGAGCGTTTCTAAGCTCTGTAGGGACCGGATTGTTTCACAACAGTTTAATTTGTTTGCAAATTCTCTTTATGAAATCCAGACAACAACCTCACCCCATTGTCATGCTCTTACACAAAACCGTCTTAAATGAATGTCTGGCGGTTCCCTCGAGAGGCTGGAGGGGGAATCCCCAGGTTATAGACTCTCTGCCTTTGCCTCTCCTTACCCTCTGAGACTTCTTAGCGTCAATCAATGCGACCACTAAAAAAACCCCAAATGGGGTTGCATTTAACCAACCGATCGAAGGAGGTGTTTATTTCCCTTCTGTGAGGCTGCATCTGATGTTGTGTCTAGTTTTGGGCTCCATATTGCCATGTTGAGCGGTGTCGACAAGCTGGAGGAAGTTCAGAGAAGATGCCACTAAGATGTGCGCGCACGTGATGTACGAGGAGACATGGTCGGCGCAGGGTTTGTTCAGCCTGGAGAAGACAAGGCAGAGGAAATGGCAGGGGGTTGTTGGAACTCGATGATCCTTAAGGCCCCTTCCAACTCAAATGATTTTATGATTCTATGAGATCCAGCTGGAGCTTCACCATATGAAAGGCAACATAGAGAAGACAGAAGTGAAAAATACATTGCTGAGGTATTTGTCCACTCTCCATTTATCAGAGGTGTCCCGATCCAGTACATATGGCTACCTTGGCTTTATACATGGTTGGCTGTGCAGCATTCCCTGCACACAAGACACAGTGCCCAGACAGAGGGCATTGCTGCATTTAGATGAGATACCAGGAAGAAATTCTTTGCTGTGAGGGTGGTGAGACTCTGGGACAGGTTGCCCAGAGAAGCTGTGGCTGCCCCATCCCTGGTTCAAGGCCAGGCTGGATGGGGCTTGGAGCAACCTGGTCTGGTGGGAGGTGTCCCTGCCCATGGCAGGGGGGTTGGAACTCGATGGTCTTTAAGGTCCCTTCCAACCCAAACCATTCTATGGTTCTATGATTCTGTGATTGCCCACGGTCACATAGGAAGCCTGTGGCAGAGTGGAAGACGGAGTTTGTGGGTCCCAAATGCTTGTCCAGCACCCTGTAAACTGTCCCCTGCCGCCCCTCCAATTACAGTGCCCTCCAATTACCCCCAGTGCGAACCATTTCCCAGAGGTGCCTTTCTCCTCAGGTTCCAGAATCAGAGAGATTGTACAGAATTGTGAAGATTCATGCCAATCTCTCTCTAAAAATACCAATTTCCAGAGAAACATGATCAAGGGACTGGAGCATCTCTCTTATGAGGAAAGGCTGAGAGACCTGGATCTGTTTAGCCTGGAGAAGAGAAAACTGTTATGGGACCTCATCAATTCTTATAAGTATCTCAAGTGCGGGTGTCAAGAGGATGAGGCCAGACTCTTCAGTGGTGCTCAGTAACAGGACAAGGGGCAATGGGCACAAACTGGAACACAGGAAATTCCATTTCAACATGAGAAAAGGTTCACTTTGAGAGTGATAGAGCACTGGAACAGGAGGTGGTGGAATCTCCTTCTCCGGAGATATTAAAAACCCACCTGGATGCATTCCTTTCTAATCTGCTCTAGGTCAACCTGCTCTGGCAGGGGGGTTGAACTAGATGAGCTCCAGTGGTCCCTTCCAACCCCATGTGATTCTGTGTTTCAGCTCCTGAGTTACAGTGACGTCTCTCAATCCAGGAGGTCCCAGGTGAGGTTGGTCAGGGACACAGGGCCAATTAAGGCAGAGCTAAAAGGGCTTTTCACTGTGCGAATGCCAGAACATAGGAGAAGGCTGGTCTCTTGGGAGGGAGGGCAAGCTTGTAGGGAGGCAACCTTGCAGGGCAACCCTGCGAGACCAGAGAGCAGCTCCATGTTGCTCACCTCAGGGCTCGGGAAGCTCTGAGCTTGCCCTCAAGGAGCAATGTGGGGGGATCCTGTGGCCCACAGCTCTCCTGCTGTGGCTGGCAGGAATCTGATTGGGCCTGGTTGGCCTCCCTAGGCCATGGGGCACTTGGGCAGGCAGGCACACAGCTCAGCAAGAGGGGCTATGGCAGCATGGCCACTCCGGATAGTGCCTTCTCTGCAGCGTATTTCTTTTCATAGAATCATTCAGGTTGGAAAAGACCCTTGGGATCATCGAGTCCAACCATCAACCCTACTCTACAAAGTGCTCCCCTACACCATGTCCCTCAACACCACATCTAGACGACTCCTAAACACATTCAGGGGTGGTGACTCAACCACCTCCCTGGGCAGCCTATTCCAGTGTCTGAATAGGCTGTCAGATGGTTTTCTTCATAGTCATAGGAATTAGAAAAAAAGTCTCTAATACTTTCATTTGTGGGATTTTTACCTGTTTGTTTGTCTTTCTTCTCTTTTTTCCTTTCCTTTTTCTTCCCTCCTCTGCATTCTCCAGTCCCAGCTCCCCGGATGTTTTTTTTTTTTTTTCTGGGGCATCTCCTTTTCTCTCTTTCCAAAAAGAAATGCTGCTTGAGCTTACCCTGCTTCATTGCTGCTGACCCTGCCTGTGCTGTTAAAAAGCTCTGACGTCCTTACTTGGCTCTGTCCCAACCCAGGCTGGTTGAGACAATACCGGGACCTGGAGGCACCTTTGGTCGGGGCTGTTGCCCAGGCCTTCTGCATCCCAACCTCTTTTCCCACTCCTAGGATCAGCGTTGGGATCCTGTGCAGAAATTCACAGAGGCTGGACTGGAGGCTTACATTAAATATACTGGTCAAGCCTGAACCTGCTTCCCACCTTCCTTAGAGCAGCGTAAATGTTAGGTGACACGTATGTACACCAATGTCCAGGCTGGCCCTTTGGTCTTGGGCTGTGTCAGCCTGTTACTTCCCTCTAGATTCAGTTCTAAAAGAAAGAAAAATGCATTAACACTAAAATGTCTCATTTATCTTATTGTTTAAACTAGAGGGAATGCATTTCTTTTCCCACAACACAGAAAATAATGACTTGGAGCAACACAGGAAATAAAACTTACTATCTTCTTGCTTGCTTCTTGCTATCAACTTTCTTGATCTAAAAGACATGGGTGAAAGCTGCTGAAAAGCAATGTTTTTAGCTATCCCTTTTCTGATGTACCCGTTTGCGTGCTCTAAGGAAAGTTAACAGCTTATCTGAAAGTTTGGTTGTTTTGTTTGGGTTTTTTTTTATAATTAAATTGGAAGCCCATTTTTTGCCCTTGAGGAAAGCGCTGGCTACATTTTTTCATGAAACTTCGGTTCAGTAACTGCCACTCTGCGAGAAAAAACTGTGTTTAGCTCACTAGTTGATGGAGAAGTGCCTATTTGCATGATGCTCTAGATTTTGCTGGTGAACTAAATCACCAGTCAGTAGATTTCTTAAGAATACGCTTGTTTCTAAGTGTGTGAGTGACCCCTCCTGTGGTGTTGAGGGTTTTTTTTCCCCCATCTGATTTCTTTTTGCGTTATGGTTTCTGCAGGTGGCACACTGCCCCCTGGCAGCCAGAGCACCCACATCTTCCCCGAGGCTCCTGCTCCTGCAAAGAGCATCTCTTGTAATCGGTGGAGACGGTATCATTTGTGGTCACTTTTGGTCCCACAGCACTATTGGTGAAGTGACAGGGAAAAAAAAAAGGGGATCTCTTAACATCCTTTCAAATTGCTGTCTTCCGTATAATTTGGAAAAAGCTTCTGCTTTTCTTTCTTTCTGCTTTTTCACTCAAGGTGCTCCACCTTGCTAATCAGTATTTAATTTCCTGCCATAGGTTTCAAGAGGAACAGCAGGGGGATTCAACAAGCCTCGTCGTTTTATGTCCCTTAAATGTGTGTGTGTGCTGGGTGGCGCTGCCTTTGACGTCTTGGCTCAGGCTTTATGTGTGCAAGATCCTTGACAAATCTTCAGGTTGGGAAATTTGGAGTAAAACCGAAGTAATTTTCATGATCAATTTACCTGCCCAGCATTATGAAAAGCTGCTCATCAAGATGATTGATACCTGAATTCCAAATACTGTGTTGCATGGCTAGACCTGAAGCCTAAATCAAATCACAGCCATGAGGTGGTAGCCTCCTTTTCTCCTTGTGTCCAGGCCTATGGTGCAGGACCCACATGTGGCCTCTGACATCTGACTGCTAAAAAACAAAATAGACACCAGAGGGCAATAATAACAATAACAACAGCCAATTAAAACAAACAAAAAAAAAGTGCAGTAATCAGCCTCAGGAGGTCAGGCTCTTTCTACCTATCTCTGGCATCTGAAAGTGGTCTGAAGCTGCACTGAAGCCCTGCAGCAAAGGGGGTGCTGATGGACGAGAAGCTGGCCATGAGCAGGCAGTGGGCACTTGCAGCCCAGAAGGCCCATCACATCCTGGGCTGCATCCAAAGAAG
>JAOQGH010000001.1:74238025-74250318 GCA_025769975.1 Gallinago jamesoni | reverse complement strand
CTGCGGGGGGGTCGGACTAGATGGCCTTTGGAGGTCCCTTCCGGCCCAGATGATTCTATGATTCTATGATTCTATGAACTCTTGTACCTGTGTTTCCCCCCGGATCTCGTGAACCTACAGCTCAGGTAATCTTGCATCTCTGAGCTGTCCAAAAAACTTTTTTTTTTTTTTTTATTTTCTTCAGGAGACTGAATCCTTCAGGTGACTTCTGCAGTCATTTGTGTTGGTAGGAGTGAGTTCCAGTAGGAAAGCCATTTTCTGCTCGGTGCACAGGCCAGATGTGGCTTCGTGTGAAGGACCGATGGGAAGATGCTGTCAGCTCTCAGACTGCCTTCCAGCAAAGCATGAGCTACGCTGGTGACCCCTTTGAGACATTTGTCAGTGATCACCCCTTTTGAGTTGCTATATGGAGTTCCACCCAGAGTTTAACAAATCATGAGGCTACCACAGGGCTGTTGGAGGAGGCAGATAGAGGGGATTCTTCCTGATGTAACCTCTCCTATCTTTGAAGTTGAGCTGGAGGTTGGGCTCAAGCAGTCCCTTCCAGTCTAAATATTTCAGATTCCATGACCGTGATGTTCCCAGGGCGACACCTATTGAATCCTTAACTTTCTTTTAAGTACAGAGGGTTTCCTGTTCTTTCATACATATTTATATTTATTTATTTAATTAATTTTGTTGTCATTGCTGTGCAGTTTCTGCTGGCTTCAGAAAGGTGCTTTCACCTGTGCTGCCCACACTGTAACCTCCAGCCAGCTCAGGGCTGGCAGGTCTATCAGGACCTATGACAACCCAGGCTTACCCAGCTGATGAAAACAGCACCTGCTGCCTCCTATAGATGGTGGGTCATCAGAGAAGCCGGAGCCTGAGTCAGTAAGTGGACAGATTATGGGTCTCTGCCAATGGCTTCAGGCCAGGGGACACAGAGGGCAGCGTGACTTGGTGAAGGGGGAAAGAGAAGGGACATGCTGGGATACCCCTCTGCTCTGGTCTGGGTGCAGGGAGACACTTTTTAGAGGGGCAGTTATATTTTCAATGGCAGGTCAGGGAAGAACACGTGGAAGAAAGAAGAGGGACAGGATTAGTGCAGGGATCTAGGATCCTGGGAGAGGTCCCCTTTTAAGCCGTTTGATTAATTTCTTTATAAATTCCACTTTCCCTTGTCTATTAAGTCTTCTCCTCCCCCGAGAAGCATCCCGCAGCTTTATAGTCTTGGGAATGCAGCCTAGGGTGAACAGCAGAGACCTGCTGAGCCAGGAACCCAAGTCAAAGTGGTCCAAGGAGAAGGATGAGGTTACCGCGTCACAGCTGTGTCTGTACAAGCAGGTATACCCTTAAGTTTCAAATGACCTTGGAGGACTCAGAAAATGATGTAAAACGAGCAAAGACCAGCCACAATTTTTCCTGCTATTAATAGAGGTGTGGGGCTTGGTCACCACCTCTTCTCCCCAAATTCCCTGAAGATTTTTCATGCCCGGAGCTGAGAGCAGAGAGCAGGAAGGGAGCTCGGGAACCATCTATGCTTCTCGGGGCACCTGGGCACTCGCCTTGGTGTGTCTGGCCAGCATCACCTTCCAAAGGGCCAACTGCAAATAGAATGAGCAGAAGCCAGCCTGTGACTTGAGGGGGCGTCTTGTGGGCTGGCCACATGTCGCCTTTCCCTAAGCCTCTGCAGATGACTCCTTGCCAGATCATTTATGTCTCTGTTTTGCTGGGGCTGGGGTGGTTTGCATCAGCTGCCCGTTTGTCCCAGTGTTTCCAGTCACTGCGCGTGGGCTGTGCATCTCCTGTTCCCACCGCTGCCCACAGCGACCGGCCTTCAGAGCTGTAAACAAGGCGCTTCTACAGCAGACAGAAAGATTGCCTAACCCACCAGTGGAACGTGGTCCTCGCTCAGGTGACACGTGCCACGTAAGCAAAGCAACAACACGCAAGAATTCATGACAACTGGTGTGAGCAAAGGGAGTTATTACGGGGGGAGTGTGGGCAGCCAAAACGCAAAAGCAGGGAAGGGCATTTAGCCAGCGTGGTGGTGCTGATGATGTTCTTAAGCTCCTGAGACAGGCCACCAGCAACCAGAGCTTTGGAGACTTGTCCACCCTGCCATACCATGCTGGTATGGATTAAACAGCTCACTCGAACCAAAAAAGCAGATTCCCGGCTTTTGGTTTCTAATAGCTTAGCTCATGTCCTCAGACTGGGAGAGGTCTGTAATCATTCGACTAGCTGAAGGACTGATTGAATGAGAACTTGGGAGGGGAGAGCAAAACTTAATAAATCACTTCTAGGTGATTAATAGCCAACTTTGAGGCAAAAACCTTCAGAGGAGGTTGCAGGAAGCTGCCCTCCCTCCCAAATTAGTCCCAGGCAAGAAGAAAATGCCATTTTAAAAAAGAGCCTTTTTTATTTAATAAATTAAGGTATATGTGTGGGCAGTTACACACTGAAGCACAAGTCTTATGAGGAGAGCCTGAGGGAGCTGGGGGTGTTCAGCCTGGAGAAAAGGAGGCTGAGGAGAGACCTTCTCGCTCTCTCCAACTCCCTGAAAAGAAGGTGTAGGCAGGGGTAGTTGGTCTCTTCTACAAGTCACAGGCGATGGGACAAGAGGAAATGGCCTCAAGTTGCACCAAGGGAGGTTCAGATTGGATATTAGGAATTTTTTTTTACACTGGAAGGGTTATTAAGCCTTGGAATGGGCTGCCCGGGGAAGTGGTTGAGGCACCATCCCTGAAGGTGTTCAAAAGTCGGGTTGACTTAGTGCTGGGGGACATGACTTAGTAATGTTTTTGGGTTTTTTTTTGTCAGAGTTAGGTTGATGGTTGGACTAGATGATCTTGAAGGTCCCTTCCAACCTAGATGATTCTATGTTTCTATGAAGAGCACTAGCAATGGGAGAACAGCACAAGAACCTCCCCAGGTAAAAAACATTGGAATATAGACAGGTGACTATGTCAGCTCATCTTTAATCATATTGCACTTTTATTTTCCTTCTCTGCTGTGAAACTCACAGATTCTCTAGAGCAAACATGACTCCTTCATGACTTCCCAGGCAAGAAGTCTGAAGAACACAAAAGTCTACCACAATTTTAAGTGTACCAATGCGTCCTCTGGTTCTAGAGGTGAATAAAAAGTCTGTGTGTATAGAGTTAATATAGCAGCTCTGAAGCAAGGAGGAAAACAATGTTAAGAGTGATTTGGAGTCAAAACACTACCAAAAATGTATAAAAGTTTATTTTATGAATACATTAAACTATTGTGCACAGCACTTACATATAAAAATAGAAGCAATTTCACAAACAATTGATTGGATAGTTTTGTGTTTCTTGCAAATTTACAGTCTCAATTGTGAGTCCATATTGAGTCAGAATATGAGGTATATTTTAGTGAAAAAAAAAAAAAAGTGAGAACTTTGGCACCATTTTACTGTGCAAAATAAAATCTTGGAATCGAAATACTTAGTGAGGTATAAAAAAATTACTCTGCTTTTCCATTGTGTGTGTCTGCATCCCTGCAGGTTTGGGGAAAATTTGATTATTTGAGAGCATTATTTAATTCCAGCCAAGACTTTTTTTCTAACGGAGGTGGATTAGGTCTTAAATTATGATGAGATTTGCCTATGAAAGAAGAAACCTTGAAAATCAGTATCAACTCCACGAGAGAATCCCATGTGCAAAATATGGGCAAGACAGGTTGGTGCAGGGCATTCACGGCAGTGTAACCAAGCTTGTAGCCCATTTCATGAGATACACTTCAAAAGGGACCACTGCAAGAACTGTCAATAATAAGTTTCCTAATTTGCCCAGGTTTTGAGAAACTTCTTTACTTTTGTGAGTTTGCTTTACGTAGTCACATACCTATGGAACTATTCTTTTGAAGAAAGTTTTGCTTGAGAGTTTGCCAGACTTGGCCCATATTCTCTCCATCTCCTCCGTATCTTGTATATTCAGTTTACAAGTAGTTTTGGTTTTGTTTTGGGTTTGTTTTTTTTTTTTTCCCTCTGTGCCAGCTCAACAAATTTATCCCGAGGTGCGTAAAATGAGTAGTGGTCTTCCTAAGTCCTCTTTCTCCCATGCAGGTGATAACAGCCTGAGAAGTAGGAGGTGGAATTCAGCTAATCAGGCACGAAGCAGAACAGGATCAGGCCATTTCCCAGGCAAGTTGTGTCACTTCTGGAACACTGCCATGGTTCAGTGAGCTGCCCCTGGGCTCCACAGTGATGTGTCAACGCGTGCCTTAACTCCTCTCTTGAGTGTAGCCATGCATCCACTTAAGAAGCACGTCTGTCAAAGTACCGTATCCAACTGGTCTGAGACTCCACCAAGCCACGGTGCTTCACTGGTTGTGCTGGAGGGGTTTCCTGCCAAAGATGTCACTCCTGACACATCTTTCAATGTCACTTTTGAAAATGACACCATTCGCTCCCGTATGAATCAGGACTCCTGGCACTCGGAGACCTTTTTCGGTGTCAGTGTTGACTTCAGTGTTGAGCTGGCTGATGTTGGTATGTAATACGAAAAAAGCAGCGTTATAAAGAGTAGCTGAGCAGAGTGACTGGTGGGGCTTTCCATATGCCCACCGAAACTGCATCCACAAGGGTCTGAAGTTCTTAAGAACAAGCTCAGCCCAGGTGGCTGCATCCAAACGGACTCCTTGTGACGTGGTCTACAATTTGTTCTTGCTGTCGACCAATATGTGCAAAATGGAGTCAGGGAGTCTGATTCTCACCTTTTATGCCAGCTGTCCCATTATTTGCCAGTACTGGCAACAATAATTTACTCTAGACTGGACTGGTTTAAGAGGGAACAGACTTCCTCCTGTCCTAAGGACACTGGTCTAAGCTGTAATCAGAAACAAACTTGTGTGTCAGCATTCAAACTATGATTTCTTCTACGTCCATGTACTCTTCCATCCTTCTTCAAACTTTACTCCGAAGACAATTAGGAATATAACGCAAGTATACAGATTGCCAGCTCATGTATTTCAGCACAGTTGTAGTCTTCCTATCTGTACCTCTTGGGACTCTAGGTCAACACAACTGTCTGATATCCTCCAAACTTTTCTCTGACTAACTCAAAACATCCTGCTTTTTCTCCTAAAATGCACACTTTCCCAAAGCAAACTGCTGCACACATTGTGGATGAACAAAGTGTGCCAACTTGGCTTCTCTTTGCACGTTGCAAGACCAGAAAATGAAGACTAGGTCCTTTCCTTTGCCATATCCAAAGTTCGTGTACTCTGAGCAGTATTCCATTCTTTTTCTCCTCTTCACCCCTTACCTTTGAGCAAAATAAATTCAAGTATAAATCACACAAAAGTAGCTGGAAAACTGTGTCTTGCTCACAAAACAGTTGTCTTGAAAACTTTTCAGAAAGCGTGGCTGTAGATACGTTGTTGTAGGTGGGCTTTCTGGGCCAAATCTTCCGCAGCTATAAAATAATGGTTTTACTAAGCTGGTTTGCTCCAACTGACGGTCTGGCCCTGACAGCGTTTCTCCTGCATGTCAGAAGGCTCAAATTCATCATGAATAGACACCCCCTGCAAATAGAATGGCATGTCAAGGCTGGACATGGCCACATTTTGGCTGGATGTGGGAGATTATCTTGCACTCAGATGTTCACTTCTGCAGCAGCATGGTCCATCTATGCTGAAAATGCTCATGCTCTGACATTGCATTGAATCTAGTTTCAAATTTAGGAGCACGACATCGATGCAGGAATCCCAAGGCTTCTGGTAACTGACATTTATAGTGACTATTGACTTAGGGCCTCTTAAAATACTCTTTCAAAGGCACAGAGAATGTAGCTTCATCGGTGATCTGGAAAAAGGTTGTCGGAATAGTTAGGCAAGGTTATGCACTATTTGTATGGATTGTAGGAGAGCTTTGGAGAGTATTTCACAGGGCTTACTGTGTTGTCCTTGAAACTGATGCTTTGCAAGTGACAGAAATTGGAATTACGGCACAAATTCCTCTACTCCAACCCAGGAAGTCACGCTTGTATAACCTCCTTCTTCCTCTCTCCCTCATACCTCAGTGAGGTATGAGAGAGAAGAACCAAATATACTTAAAGCAGCAGAAAAAAGAGAATTCAAATTTTCAAAAAAAAAAAAAAAAAAAAAGAGAAGTTTTCTAAAGTAACCCTTTGCTGGAAGCTTTCACGGATTTTGTAAGTTCTATAAAATGCATCCTGCAGACCAGTTCTAGTTCTTAGACATCAACAAGGTTCAACCTAAATGAAATACAGTGCCTTTAAGTAGTTATATTCTTTTACATGTGTATACATGAAAAGGCACCTGGACATCTGGACACTGGGATGATTGATTCATTAGAAGTATGCGATTACATAGATACACACTCGCACATCCCACGGCTATATATATACACATGTATTTATATTAAAGATGTACATGTCTATATTTGAGGTGGGTCTAAACTAAGCTCAAAAAATGCCAAGGGGGCGGCATCCAAAATCCTCAGCTCCAGAAATATTTCGTATTTGGGACCCGTCTGTGATTTATCCTGTGGTCTTTCCTAAGGGAAACAGATCGTAGGTCTTCATTTTGCCAACCAGTCCATGTGAGGAGACCCTGGAGAATCCCTTCAGAGACAGAGAGTCTCTGGGGGTGTACAGTTTGTGGAATTGGCACCCCTAATGATCAAAATAGGTTGAGGACTTGATGGCACAGGACGCAGCGTGTAGAGGAGGAGGTGCAGGCAGATATTCAGAGGGAGTGAACCACTCGAAGCTCCAGTGAAGAAAAGTCATCTGATGATTTGGCCCATGATAAGTAAACAGCTCATTATGAAAGGTTATTATCTGAGGTAATTAATATTAATTAGTAAATAACCTATGATTGATTAGGTTGTTATCCACAGCCATTCTGTATCTTCAAAATGCTTTTTTTTTGACTTTGCTCTCCAGCTTGCATTTTTCTCTGTTCAGCACCAAAGGAGGCACACAGCCATGTAAAATTCATACAGAGTAGAAGAGAAGCAGCATCATATAACATCTGCTACGTGATGAATCTAGTACAAATACTTTTATCCAAATATACACATATATATATAGATTATTTTTTTTTTCGATGAACAGTATAAATACTTTACCTGGGAGATTATTCCCGTGTGCAAAATGAAACAGGTTTTTTGGGTTTGTTTTTTTTTTTTTTTTTTTTTTCCTGGGATTTAATCTTCTGTTTTGCTCGTCGTTATTCATATTCTTGGTAAAAAGTGGGTCACTGTCATAGCAGGAGAAACCTTGTTTCCCCTCTTCACTCTTCCGTGTTTGCTCAGCGCTATGTAGGCACCGCAGTAAGCATCGGATTCGTACGCGTTGTAGTTGTTGGGCAGCAAGATTTCTTTGAATTTGCACTCATCTTGGAAAACAGCCTGAGGAATAGGAAGGGGAAGGGGGGACACACACGGACACACAGGGGCACGGGGGGAAGAACAAAGCAGTCCAATAAATATTTCACAGAGGCTCAAGCCGTTTCTCCTACCAGCGTTTTCACAGGAGGGACTCGTCGCAGCGTGCAACAGGTGGTGCTGGGGTGATCCCATCCAACAATAAATCTCCCTCCTCGGCGCTAATTTGGTGTCAGATGAACTCAGATGCCACCTGTCCAGATAATGGACTGTGGACTTCCTCGAGCTAATTCATCACAAGTGGCGGATTTCTTCATTTTATTTGCAAGCAATTGTTTTGGGGCAAAACCATGCACTTTTGCCCAAATGGTGTAGCTGCATCTCACACCTCTCCCTTGCAAAAAGGTCCTGTAATTTATTATTATACTTCTATGATTAGAATGATATGCTGGCCATCAAAATCTTCAGTCCTCTTAAAAACAGCCATGTCCAGGGAGAGCTATTTGCTTAAATAAGACATTCGAATAAGACCTTCAGGTTCGCACTAAATCTTTTCTTTTATTAAATCCTTAGTTACATTTAACTGGCAGTGAGATAGGCAGCAGGTTCTAAGCTGGGAAACCAGTTTTATTTCGCTTCATGTTGCAATGTGTAAATCCAAGGAGAGGGGGTCATCTGCGAGAGGAGGTGCAGGCACAAACAGGAGACGACGCTGAGCACGGAGGAAATTAAAAGATAAAGCAGAGTAATTCCCTGCCATCAAATGTCTGGCACAGGAGATCCCACCAGTGCTGTTCTCTTTGGACATTTTTGTAATAACACCATTCAAAGCTTGTAAGAATTTAACCTAGGGCACTGCATTGTGAAAGAGAAAATGCACATCTCTCACAGCTTTTAAAAATGTCTTTGAAAATAAATAAGACTGAATTGAAACTGGGGGAAAAAAACTCAAAGGGAGCTCTGAAGCCAGACCCTGCATTTCTTTAGAAAGACCTAATCAAGCAGAGCATTTGGGCTTGTGGCACCTTTTTGGGTGCTTGAAATAAGACATGAACCTTAAACTGTCCCATTCATTATCCCTGCGAGAAGGAATCTGCCAGATTAGCGGTGGCTATGGGTCCTTCACAACATTCAGCATTTTATTAAACAACTGGAATGCTTTGCTGAAATTACAGCTGTTTCAAAGGAAATTGTTGTTTCTGGACAAAGAGACGAATGCAACCAGTGCCATTCATTACTGCCAGACGGACTGTTTTTTCCTATTTGCACTATTGCCTAGAGCCAGCCTTTTCCCAACACACGTCCTAACGAGCGCCTTTTCTACTGAAGGTTGAGACTGGAGATGCCTTGCTCAGCCCTCAGAGCTTAAACCGGGTTTAGACAGCATAGCTAGCACTTTCTAGAGGAGGATGATGGTGGTGATGTCTCAGTAGGACTTGCATACCACTGTCAATAGCTATTATTATTATTATTTTTCACCCTTTGGGACTGATCGCACGAAACTAGTCCTTAAAATAACCCCAGGCACATCCATTGACTTTGTAGGGTAGACTTTCTATTTATTCCTCACGGCGTGGTTGTTTTTTGGTAGGGGGAGGTGTGTGTGGTCATGGTTTTACTCCCGGCAGCCAGCACGGAGAGCTCTAATTGTACCTCTGATACACACACAAAATGCGACGCAAAAGGACATCGACAGGCTTCGGTCTTACTACTAGAAGGTGTTTGCAGGGCTGAGCCCTTAGGAGAAGCCATCTCATTAAGCCACGCTATTTGTAGAATACATTAATTTTCCTAGGCTGATCCCTGTACAATCTTATCTTTAAAAACTTTAAACCAACAGACCTCTAACAGCCACGGTGTTTGTTGCACTAAATAACTGATGACAGCGGGCTGGGAGGGTTCCCTGTAAATGAAACGCTGGTTTTTTTGCTTGGAATCAGAGATTTCCAGGATGAAAAAAAACAAAAACAAAAACCAAAAAACAAAACCGTTGCAGCCTTTGCTTAAGCCTTGAAAATCTATTTGCATTTGTACTCACTGTTCCATAGAGCTTCCCCTTGCTGTTCATTGCGATGAAGAGAGCGCTTTTCACACCAAACAGGCTAACAACACCTCTCTCTACAGTGGATATTTCAAAGAGACCTAAAAAAATAAGGAGTTCAATAGAAGTGTTATCATGGAATTCATAGCTAATCAAAGGCAATTCAGATATCATTGATTTATTTTAAAACATTAATGAACTTGTTATATTTTCATCATTAAAATTCTCTCCCTAGTCCAGCATAATAAAAACACGCAGAGAAGATCTTGGGGATCACTACATTCCATAGGGTTTTAAAATAATTATTCTGGAATCAGTCATACACCGCAGAACCTTTTTGCTCTGTCAAACTCTTTTGCTCTGTCAAACTCTTTCTAATAAGTAAATTATTTTTATCTGATAAGCTATAATTACAGAGTGTTGGTTATTCAGCCATAAAGCAGTGTGGCTTGCATTTTGAAGCCCTCCCCCCACACACACACCATGATATCTTAGCTGCAAAAGATTTTAGCACCTGCCAATTACAAGAAATTCAAATCCATAGGGCTTTTCTAATGCTTTTCTTTTAATCTTACAGTTACAGGACCGGCACCCATAGGAACAAGCAAAGCAGCAACACCAAACCTCCTTCCATGACTGAGCGTCCCAAAAGTGCTAGTCGGCTAGGACTCAAAAATCACCCTTTGGCACTCCGAGCCGAGTGACAACCTCCCAAACTCAAAAGGCAAACGAGAAGGTGAGGGGTGAGCAAATGCAGCAGAGAGAGAGTTTTTCGACCTGGTTTGCCATTTCTCATCTGCGCGGTAAAGCGGTAAGGAGTAAAAATAAATTGCGTCTAAATTAGTCTAAGCATTTGTGACATGTTTCAGCCTGGAGGGTTCCAGTGTTTATTGATCCCAGAGACTCTTAAAAGGCGACAGATGTAGCGCAGATTAATAATATCAAGTAATAACATTTGCATTCTCTGAAGGGTAATTACTAGAGTTCACAGCAATTAAGTGACATCTATTCTATTTCATTTCTGGATGCAACTCACTGTATTGGTTTTCATTGTGAACTCCGCTTATCCTTCCGTCTGGGAGGATTTGAAGGTGGAACCCGATGCCCACGTTGCAGTAAAGCCTCCGCTGCCTCTTGATTCCTAGCAAATAGTCACTCTCCCAGTTCACATCTGACTTCTCCCCTGACATCCCAGCCATGGACCTGGACAACAGAGATTGCCATCCTCTTTCCAGCAATGTGCCATTAGTTCTGCTTACAACTGGATGCGCTGAAGCAATCCCAGCTAGAAAACCCAGGAGAACAAAAGCAGGCAACGTCCGGTGAACGCTGGCTTCGCAGGACATACTGATGAGAAGTCTTTGTGCGGTGGCCATCCGGTTCATCTCCTGGGCACGTGGTCAGAATTAATGGCCCTAAAAATACCGCCCTTCTTGTTTTTCTCCCTTCAGCATGGTGGCAGAGGCTTATTTTTGGAAAGCAAATAGAGATTGCTGACATGAAACTAAAGCCCGCTAGCAGTTGGGTTGGAAGCGGAGACAGGCCAGCAGGACTCAAAGTGGTGGGGACCATGTTTTGCAGATCCTGCTCTCCCGGTGGGCAGCCCCGGTTATATTTGATTGACCCATCTTTATAGCGCAGAGGCTGTCCCTCCCCACATCATCACTCTGACATCAACAGCAGCTTTGCCAGGGGTGAAGCCTGCCACGGGCTGTAACACTAACCTGCCGTCCCCCCGGGGCTGGCTGGGGTGTGATGAATGCTGTCACCCAAGGCCGGAGGCAGGAGTGGGGTTTCACTGGCTGTTAAATCGGTCGGGCAGCCGGAGGCCTCACAGGCGGCTGCCTTATTTAGAGAAGAAGGTGTAAAAAGAGTTGCGGACCTCATCAGCCAGCAATGAAAACTTTGCAGTCACTTCCTTGGTGGCACGGTCGCCGGGGTGTACGTCAGGGCAGCTCAATATCTGGGGAGAATTGGCTTGGCTTGAGGCGACCGTTGCTCTTTTATTTTTTAATTTTTTTTTTTGTACCTACCTGCCCAGAAGGTGGTGGAGGCCCCTTCCCTGGAGACATTCAAGGTGAGGCTCGACGAAGCCCTGGGAAACCTGGTCTAGTTGGGGGTGTCCCTGCTGCCTGCGGGGGGGTCGGACTAGATGACCTTTGGAGGTCCCTTCTATGATTCTACGATTACTCCAAAATCCACTGCTTATTCTCTGAACAGTCCAGAATCCAAGAGCAGGAGCTCGTGAGCATTTTGCCATTTATTTTTGTTTCTGAATAAAGCCTAATGGTGGGCAGGGTGGGATCAGGCTGTGCCTGGCTCTTACCCTGACATGACAGAGGCATGAAAAGAGATGCACAGAGCTTCTCATCGCTAAGTCCACTGGAGTCCCTGGCCATACACAAGGAGGACAGAGTCTGTACCCCCTATATGTTATTCCAGGATCACCAGACTCGCACACTGGGGCCATTGCAGCTCAGTAATGCTGAAAGACAGAGCCACCCGAGTCGGGCAGAGTGCCACTCTGACTTAAATCCAAGGCACCTCTTAACCACAGCGCCCTATAACTTGTCTGTGACCCTGGAAGGAGAGAGCTCCTGGCTTGGTTTAACACAGAGGTAAGGCATGCTGAAGGGAGGGGAAGCCCCCGGGGGCTTGCTCCTAACTGGGTTTCACAGAATCACAGAATCACCTAGGTTGGAAGGGACCTTTCACATCATCTAGTCTAACCAATGAAAAAACAAAACAAAACAAAACCAAACCACAAAAAAACCACAAATGAACAAAAAAAATCCCCAAACCCCACACACCCCACCCAAAACACCACCAACCCAACACTAATCCATATCCCCGAGCACCATGTCAACTTGTCTCTTGAACACCTCCAGG
>JAOQGH010000001.1:74172676-74209084 GCA_025769975.1 Gallinago jamesoni | reverse complement strand
TGCATGTCCATTAATTGATTTTGTGCCCCCCCCCCCCCCCCAAAAAAGTCAAAACCAGAGATGAAAAATTTCAGAAATAATATAATCTGTTCCTAAAAGTCTACTTTTATGTATGGAAGTATATCCTTTAGAAGTTTCATTATTGGACATTTTAAACTTTTGCACTGCTTGCACTTTCACAGTAATAGAACCTGATCTTGCCAAAGGGGGCCACTTCTACACTGTGTTCCAATCAAATTCTGTTAAAAAAAAAAGACACTGATAAAGTTAATCTGCTGGTGAGCCTTTATCTTGCTATGACTCAAGCATTTTCAAAGAAGGAAAGGCAGCACTGAAATTTACAACTGAAAAAAATCAAAAAGTTATTTAACCCTCCACCCTCCCCCAACAGACTGTACCTGTCTGTGCAAGGGTATCTAATGGCAGCATTATCTTATTTTTCTCATTTCTTTAAGTTTCTAGACTTCTCACCTCCTAAAGAACTGAGGCATATAGAGGTACTGCCTGTACACTGCACCCCTCTCTGCCTCCCCACCCCTTTTTTCTTCTCTGCTAGTATCTTGCAAGCCAGATGTGATGGAGGAAAAGAGGTTGTCAATGGTATTAAATTACTACATTCGGTAAAAAGTTACAGTTGAGTAAGAGACAAGCTCCACATTAGTGTCCCACTGAAGAAAGCAATACAAAAGCTCAGCACAATAAGCAAGCCCACCTGTATCTACAAACAGCCTCAGCAATATGCTGCTTCTTTCCCAGCTAGTATTTGGGGAACATAGAGAAGAAAAAGGACAGATACTAAGGATGCAAGTGATTAGGTAGTGAAAGAGACAGACCAGAGCAGAGGTGAAATCTGGTTGCTGCTGTGTAGGGCTGAGGTAGTGTTTAGGGATACAGAACTCTCAGCCAAGCTTTGCCAGGTTTGCCATAAATCTTAGTTTTAAGGTTTTCTAAATAGCAACAATTAAAACTGGGAATCTAGTATCACTATCACATCAGAGACTCTGAAGGTATAGCTTCTAAGCAAGAGCTGTTGCTGGAAGACTTCCAGGCATTAAGACTTAAGCAACTGTGCAATGAGCTGGATCAAGGAAGTGAAGTGTCCAAACGAGAGGTGGGAATAAAAAAACTAAAGCAATTCAGCTGGCTGCAACATTTTAAACTGGTTCATTTGGGTCACCACATAGATGATTGCCAGCACAATGGCATGGCAGGAGCATGTGACTGGGGCTAAACTATCCCATTTGGCTTAAACATGCCCATTGCAAAAATCACTTTTGTTCCATTGGAGAAAATAAAACCAAACCAAAATGTTTACATTTACTTACTTCCGACATATCGTGCACCAGTAAGAGAGGAATGCTAATGGTAGTAATGTCGTGCGTGCAGCAAACTTTGAGAATGTTTCTGAGTCCCATGATTGCAGGATCCCGAGCAGTTATGTTACCAGATCTTACATTATCATCCACACAGAGGTGAAAAGCGACGTGAATTTCAGAAAGATTTGAATGGCGTGTGATGTAGAATTCTCCTACAGAATAATATAAACCAAGAAGGCAAGATATCACAGTAGTGATCTGTACTGAAACACAATTGTTACACCGTGTAAGGACAGGGTCAGTTAAGACAAAAGGGAAATACAAATATACACCAGAGATCAGAACACATACGTAACAACTAATCTAAAATCTCTTGGAATATCACTGTTTTACATTCATCCTACACTCACTTCCCTGCTTTGATGGGTTTCACTGGGATCACAAACACCTGGTGTAATAGGACGTAACGGTGCCAGTACGGGCGGATACGGTCTATATATAGCACGAAACAGAAAAACAAACCCAGAGGAGGTGAAATACTCAAAATATACAATGTAAGCACTGAATTGCAGACAGATGTGGGAGGCGGAAATACCAAAAATGGATAGGTTAAAATAAAGGATGCTAAAAGTCTGTGGAAAAAGATACTGGGTTACGTAACAACTGAGATATGTACTGGAAGACAAAGGTATCGGTGGTCATTAGCATTTAACATAATTCATAGTAATGGGAAGATTAGTTACAGAGTTGTTTTCAAAAAGTTACCAAGACATCTTAGTGGAATTATTTTTAGACTCGGTATTCATTTATCAAAAGTAAAGAAAAGAGGATGAAGGGCATTAAATGCAGGGCTCTCCATTTTACCTTTCTGCTTGAAATCAAAAGTCTATACTAGAGTCAAGAGAAAAGTGAGTATGCAGTACTCTTACTGTTTCAGTCAACAGATAAACATCTTTCCTCAAACCTATTGTTGCTGGTCATTTAAGTCAAGATACTACGTTTGTACTGGGATGGCTGAAGAACAGGTATGTACTCCTTTCTGATGACTGCTAAGGAGGTAGCAATCCCCAGCAATGAGTATCTAAGAGTAATAACACACGAGCCACTGCAGCAAGACTCACCCGGATTTAACTGTTAAGGAACTGAGTTGATTTATAATCCACTTATACTTGATATATAATCCACTTATACAAAAAAAATACAATCATGAAAGCAATTTTAAGAAGACCTCTTATTCAACCACAGGTTGTACAAATTTAACTCCTCCCTCCTCCAACTGTGTATTCACCTTCAAATTCCACAGAAGCTTACCTTCCTAAAGTTCATAATACATACAGAAGATACTTCCTCTGGAAATAGGATTTATGCATTCTCAAAGCTAAAAAATACATTCTACAATGCTTTACTGTATTACAACGGTGACACATATAGAATTATTTTCAAAAAGAAAATTAGTTGCTAGTATTGAAGTTTCATCTTTTTCCCCAAGATGCTCAGAGACCTTTTTCTCACCCTCAAATTCTGAAAAGAAATTTTAGGCCTAGAGAAGTTAAGTGATTTGCCCCGAGTCACATGATGCAGTGGCAAAGCTGGGAATAGAAACCAGATGTCCTGACACCCAGTTCTCTGCCTTAGCCGCAAGAACATCCTTCTCCTCTGATTGAGGTCAACTGGGTTTAGTTATGTTCTGACTTTCGAGCTAAAAATGTGCATCTAAATAACACAAATTGCTTTAAGAGGAGGGGGAGAATAGAGCAGAACTCACCCGGCAAAATATTTGACTGGTTTCGTTCAATATTCTTTAATTTATCTTCATTTCCACTACTTTTGTTTTCTGTATATAAATACATAGCACAAATATTAAACATATCATCTATTAATTACACTTCAGTATGAAAGAAGTTTGATGTACTAAGATGATATCTGGCTTGAATTTTTACCATAAAGTTACCACGAAGTCCCCCAAATGCAGGGGGATGGACAGGAAGCGGTTTTGCCGTCTTCAACAGACACTGAACTGAATCCTATCACAAATCATCAGCTTTCTTATTTTATCATCTTATAATACCTCTTCATTTAGACAAAAGAAAGTATAGTATTCTCAAACATAACAATAAACCTTCCAAATTGCCCCCACACCTACACATAGTACCTTGATGTTTCTTTTTAATAATGTAACTATTTAATACGAATTTGTTTCTAGTATTGCAAGAAAAGAGATTTACTTAAATCAGCAGTAGAAAACCAGCTTTCATTATTTTTCTCAAGACTACAGCAATATGCAGGTTTCTATGAAAACATGTTTCTCTATGTACTGTTATGAATCTATTCATGTTACTGACATATAAACCACATAAGTAGTTCTCTGGAAGAAAAACAAAGTTTCATGATGTACAAGTACTGCCTTAACACCATGAGGTCAGAGAACTTCACAGCCATTTGTAAATAAAACTGCAAAGTAAACCATTTGCAAGGATTTGGTCAGCATGAAAAAGTATACACTTTCAGTCAATTTATTATTCAGCTTTTAGTGTTCACTTTCAAGGAAAGGAAAAAGTCATAACTCCTCTTACAAAATTTTTAAAGCTTTACATTTAAATAGAAATAAAAAAAGTAAAGTAAGACAGTCTTTATAGCAGCAGCAGTTTCAAAATGCAGAGGAAAGCAGCACAATGACACTACACACTTCTCATGCTGTTGAAGAGTGATCAGAACTTAAGGACTCATACTTTTTTTTTTTTGTAAAGTATGTCTGTTACAGCAGCAAAGTCATCACATGAACATGGTGTCTGTGAGGTGGGAATTTTATGCAAACTTCTGAGTTTATGGATAAACTCAAACATTCTGTTTCATAGATCAGATAACTGAAGAAGAGTGAAATCAACTTTCCTGTAACCATAAACACTCAGCTGACCACTATTCTATTTCAAGGAAAGTAATTTTGGTTGCCACTGACCATGATGTCTTTTCGACTTACTGCTACGCTGTGCTCTGGCCTTAAGTACAACCTTCTGGACGATTTCAAGCTGTTCTTGAATTCCAGGAAAATGGAAATCCGTGCATTCTTGGCAAACAGTTGCAAAATCTAGGGAAAAAAATAAGATTAAAATCCACATCATAAGGCTGTGCTTAGTAACATTACATAATTCTGCTCTACCATTCAAGCAAGGCCAGTTATAAAGGCAACTTGCCCTAAAACCAGACAAAGCCTTCCTGTACTTGACCTTAAATTCTAAAAGATTTATGGCAGAAACAAAGTATTTTTTGAAAGAAATTAATTACTTGGGGAAAAAAAAATAATCCTTGAGTGCTGTTGTTCTTCAAACAAAACCACCCATACCAAAAAAAACCCAAATAATGGCAATAATACATGTGCATTAAATTTATTTGTGCTTTACAAAGGATGTCTTATTACCAACAGTCCTTCAATCTGTGGTACTTTATTAAAATATACACAATAGATACTTCCAACAGCAACAACTGTATTCCAATTTGCTTTGAAAAATGAAAACAATTGATGAAATTCATCAACAGTGTATCTGGAAAGCTGGAATTACGTTTCTTTCCTTTTAGTTCTCAAAACACAGATCTGAAATCTAAAGAAAAGTGTCTTTTTTTTCAGCTGTAAAAGTGCAGCTGAAAAGAGCTGCAAGTTCCTTTTACTGATAAGTATTAGGTCAAACTTGGAAATATTATGCTGATAATTTATGATCATAACATACTGCCCCTGTGTCTGGTATTCTAAGCTCCTTAGCCTAATGTCCAGACATCTCTCCAAGCAAGTCAATGGGAGCCAAAACAAGCTATTAGCAAGCTGGACTATACTAAGCAACTTCTACTTACTTCCCATTTTGAGGTACCTGCTCTAATCCTCCTTAAAGTTCTTAATGTACTCTGACTGCCTATCTGCAGGGCACCATATACTCCCGTGAACAAGCTGCAACAGGAACAGTCAGGGAAGAGAGAAAAATTTTAATGTATTTTATCTTTTTACGCGAAGTCTCATCTCCATCATAAAATCTATTTTCGAAAGGCTTTATTAAATTCTCGTGCCCAAAAACAAGAGAGGAAGCAGCTCATATTCCAAAAGATTGTGTCTTCTGTGTATATCAAGACAAAATATGGTCACAAGAAACAAACAAATGAAACACCTCTTGTATTTAAATTACAATTAACTTCAATTTTAGTTTATCGTTTGTCTGAGTGGCTACACCTACTAAAACCTGAGCCACAGTAGCCCACGAAGTCCTAATATAAGAGACTTCAGCTAGACAATGCATAAAGTAAATAAAGAAACTGTTTATCTAGCTTAGAAAAATAGTCTGAACGAAGTCAGCATGTTGAAAGTTGACACAGAAGTTTAAATTTCTGTTACAAGGCTGTTTTCTAAAGAGGTGTCCAAATGTGATTTCAAAGGTATTTTTTGCTGGCTGCTGTTTACACATTGCAAGAAATACAGAAACCACTGCAGTTGTGGTTTCCAGTCTTACAAATACCTCACATGCATCCTGACTTTTGAGACAAATGGAACCATTTTTGGATAACGGATTTACCAAAGATGCAACATCAAAATCTTTGCTAGACAAAACACACCTAACTAAATACACTAAAGGAAGCACATTCTTAAGCTTCCTCAGCATTACAGCTACTCGGTCCTGCAACCACGTCAGCTGCAGGACTTCATACACCAGTTTAGTACTGGCTGAGTGACTGGTGTTCTCAAAGCAACGGAAAACGCTTGGGTAAACATTATGCTCACATGAAGTTCATTTACTCCAGCTACCTTTGAAAATCTCAGAGGTTTAAGGGAGCTTCTACCCCACCAAAAAATATAGGCTATTAGGTTTATATTTTTACCCAGCTTTAAAACAGAAGCAGAAAAATGTTTCTGCACTTTTGTAACGCAGAAATTTAGACTTCACAAGTCATTACTGCCCTATTTAAACAATAGCATCAATGAATTATTTAAGGTCTTCTAAATAGCTATTTTATGAACCCTTGAATCCCATGGCATATTTATTTCTTAAAGAGCCTTTTAGGAAGGAGAATTGGTTCTGGCTAGCGCTCTTGCAATGAGCAGCTTTAACAGTTTAAGAGCAAAGTCTCCTCTCAAAGGTGCTTGTTGCTGTTCTTCCACCAGAAGCTGCCCCTCACACCGCAGAGTGGTGTGCCCAAACCTTAGCTGCTGCCCGTAGTGGTTTGGGGTCTCAGGAAAACCAGACATTCACTGATGGCTTAAAGCGATCTATTCAACCAGGTCAGAGGAGCTGAAACATGAGACATGTTCATCTCTGCAACACTTTTTAAAAGAATGGTGCTGCAGACAGCTACGGAACGTGCCCAAAGTTAAGTCTGCCAAAGCCCCTTCAAAACTCAAAGAAATCAAAATTTATTGAGGATTGTACTTAGAGATTGTGATACAGTCCCTTATTTTCCCCTCTACTGTGGCTGCAAGATTTAATTAGTGGCTAGAAGATGCAATTTTGTGTTTGAGAGTATTACTGAAATGTTTGTCTTACCACCAAATCTTCTCTATTTGCTATTAAATATTTAAGCAGTAAAAAAAAGTAACTGAAAATGAGTACAAGTATGAAATAGAACTGTCAGAATGAAGCAACTTGGAAACCATCAACAGCACAAGGACAAATGCAATGTTTACTGGTAGACTTCTCTTTCCTGCTTGCTACAAGCCAAATTCCACGCTTGTTTCAGAGAATATCAAAGCACCAAAGTCGATTTTCTTTATGGCATGCTAGAATAATGGTAAGTAACTATGGCTCCAGTCAAAAGGACATTTCAAGTGTAAATATTTTGGTATTAAACTTCAAGAAGATGGGAAAGTCAATCGTGGTTGAGAGAAAGCCTCAGTGACTAAAATTGAAACAGGAATGAACATGTTTCATTGGTTAACCCTGATAAAAAACACCATTGTAGTGTCCAGTTACTCAAAAGACATGCACTGAAAACAGCTACTAATCAAGCTTTCCAGGAGTAGGCAATTAATTGTTCATTTTCAAGGGAATTCACAGTGCTGCAGATATCTAAAACACATGGTATTTTTATATATTTACTCATCCATTTAAAATCCTAGTCTATTTCATTTTCAGCTTCACAAACAAGTTTCGGTATGCTAATCTGATGTTAAAGAGTTACAAATCAACACTGAAGTGTTTACTCCGACATGTTCCTTACCCAAACACAAAACCTAGGAAGGAGGTGAGAGAGATAACAGTGTATCACAGCATAATTGTCCCCCGTCCTTATCCGCATCCCTTTTTGCATTTTTTGTTAGTCTTTTGCAATATAGTGTTTAAAATTTACTGGAGACCCTCATATTTTGATTTCACAGGGAATATTTTTATTGTGAAAGAGATTAAGTTTTAAAGTGACATTCATTTTCATTTGACACAACATACCCCATTGGAGAGGGCTCACCTCTTTTGATGCCACTGTATGAACTGATACGGTTATCTACCAATAAAACCAGGCCACAGAGAGAAGTTGAATAGAGAGACATTGCAGTTTGAAGCCTGTGAAGTTTTACTCCACTTCGATGATTGCGCTTATGTTTACAGAAATCCAGCATATCGGCTCTCAGTAATCTCAAGTTATGCATGGTCTTCAACTGAGCTCCTGTATGGAATATAAATTTTCTTACAGCAAAAGAGGAAACTCAAAATTGTTATTAAAATACAAGGGATCAAAGTGCTACCCTAAGTTTTGTGAAAAAGGTCTATACAGGAAATATAATCATTAATACTCAAAGAAAGTTCTTAACTATATATTTCAGTTGAACATACACATCAGCAATTTACAAGATAAGAGTAAAAATGCAATATTTTCCACAATACTTATCTACACATGAGCCTTGTTCCTTATTATAAAGCTATGGATGGAATACTAATGCAGTCAAAAGAGACTTTTCAAAGTGTAACAAATCTCTGTTGCATAAACAAGAAGTAAAAGTTTTAAGCATCTATTTTTATATTAATTTATTGTGGGAATTGAATTTAATACCAACATTTTCTTACCAAACATAAGTAAAACGTGATGTTTAACTGCTATGCTTTGATGTTAGTGCACTTTTCTAAACTAGTCACCGTGCTAGAGTGGATAAAAACTTGTTTCTATAATGTTTTCTATTAAGTATCTTTCAGGAAGCTAGATACTGTTTTGATACAGTTTATATTGTACTGTACTTCAATTACAAACTGTATATATTATAGACATTGACAGTTAAATACTGTAAATAACAGATGGCTTAGATACATTATTTATTAGCATCTGTTATTATGTTTGGTTTTGGTGTCAGTTTACTTTACTTACCCAAGTGAATTGTGAAACTTTCTTCTAACAGCCTTTGCTCTTCGTAAATTCTTCCATTTCCTTCTACAGATTCTCTCAGTTGACTCGGCTGAACACTGATTTCATCACTAAAATAATGAGAAATGTACTGAAAAGCTTGTTTTTGTTCAAGACCACAGAATTTTCATGTTAGCTTTGTTGATTATTTCCATGAGGCTTTAAAGATAAAGAAATTACAAAGGATTTTCATACTTATCAGTGTGAACCTCTTTGCCTTCTACTGCTGTAAAATAAGATCAAGTTGAAGTTACTTAGAGCTGAAAGCTAGAAGAAATGGACTGCTAGAGGTCCAGAGGCAAGTACTCAGAGAGAATGAGGATGTTTTGGCTTCATAGAATCATAGAGTGGTTTAGGCTGGAAGATCATCTAGTTCCCTTGCCATGGGCAGGGACATTCATAATCTTGGATGGTTATAACATGTGAAGTGATACCTCCTCTCTCTCCCCTCACGTTCCATACACTTCCTTATCCCAAAAGAAAATGAGAAAACAATAAAGTATTTCATGCGGTATGATCCATCCCTGTCTTCTCTTATTGGCATCCACTTTGTTCAAAGGTGCTGTGTTTCCCATAAATTCCTTGCTGCATCCACCTAAATCCACTCAGTCTGGCTCTTCTACTAACACAAGATATGAGAAAGCATCAGGTTCTCACCACAAGCGTTCACACTAAAAAATTAATTTTTTTTTAGCTGTCTAGTGATGTATGCATAAAACAAACAAAAAAAAAATTGAAAGAGATTTATTAATTCAAACTGTGTGATACTGTTACCATTTATTAAGCTACAATTATGCAGAACATCCTTATGTGGTAACAGAGAGCCTTGTGAAACAGTGTTAAAGATAGACACTGTTAAAAATAGACACTGTAAATAAAGGTAAAATCAGAGAAAACTCCATTCGGCTCAAGTTGTAGTTTAGTGCATTGCAACAGCTTTCTAGTACAGAAAGGTTATAACATTACACAATGAAGAAACTCCTAAAAATATTTATATTTTATTATGATGTTTTATTTGCCTTTGATTTACTTTGATTATCCTATTTAAATGGCTAATCTGAAATAAAGATTATATAAAAGCAAGTCCTTTGAACTATTACAAATAGAAGTAAACATCATAGAGGAATTATATACCTGATTGAGCTGTTGTTTGGATTCTTTAGGTCCTGATGAAGCTTTATCACCCACTCCTGATATTCTTGCTTCTGGATAGCAGTAGACTGTTTTAATTCATTGGTCCATTTGTTCTCCAAATCCTAACAAGATGACAGTTATGATTTGGGTGTTTTGGCATTGTTTTTTTAAGACAATTATTTGCATGACATATTCTAGTTCACTGAACTTAGTGTACCTGCTGAGATTCAAAATGCTGAGCTGCTAATGAATTTACGTCTTGGTCTGTTAGTGATTTCCCTAGCTCCTGCATCACTTTATCCATTTCTGCTCCTTGTCTGAAAGAGAAGCACAAGGTGGATTTAGAACAAGCAACGCTTTCCAAAAATTTGCAGAATACCCATTAATGTTGATATAATTACTGATACAATGATCAGTTCTATCAGCTGGCTGGTCAATGCTCATCACAAGCAGAGATACAACTGAACACACAGCTGAAAAGCAAGTCACGTTGGGCAGTAATTTGTCCATCTGCTCATTTTGGAATTTGAATTAATACACTTAAAGTATACACTCACAGATATTCAAAGAAGGTATGACAGTATCTTCAGATACACTAATATAGCCCTTCATTATCCTTATCATTAGAAGAGTTTTTGAAATGGACATATTCAGTCCCTTGCTTCCCTCCTGCCCTATCCACAGTTGATCCAGGCAGATAAACACCAGGAAGCAGGCTAAATACACCCGTTTTTAACAGCCAGATGAGCTTCCAGCTCAAACTACAGTCAACAAAGGGACCTAGAGTTAAAGGGCAGATCGTTCAATACCTTGTCCCACCTTAGTCTTCTTAACCCCTTGCTTCACTTAGTCTTTCAACTTCAGCCCTTTCTTCAGCAAGGAATCAGTTTACCCTACCACGGATTTAGCAATGAATATCCACAAATTTGAATGGAGGGCCAGGTATTCCAAGCCAGCTCCTGTGTAAACAGAACACCACCTACGCTCATCTGGGATAGTCTCAGCTGCCACCAACATATAGAGTTTCTTGATTATGACAAACAGATATGGTAAATTCCACCAGAGTCAATACACAGTTATATCACACTAGAGCTCTCAACATTACTGCTCTTCGGATAAAGGGCCCTCTCTTCTAGATGCATACTTGAGAAGAGTCCTTAAGCAGCAAAAGTTTTGCTAGCACAAAATGCTATGGGCAACATTTATCCCCAAATTAGAGATACATACTGTTCAGTCTAGAAGAAACTATATAAACAGGCATGCATTGTATAATGCGAGCTTAAATACGAGTCAAGAGGACTATTGCCACTTAGAATGCTAAAACATACCTACTTTGAATATTCTGGGATCTCACAAGCTCCCCTAGTATTTAATATCTATACAATATCTGCATTGGCAAGCATTCATTTTCCTTAACCTATTTAGGCTTTAAAAGAAATAAGAAAATTCCGCATTGTATGTGTTCCCTCTTGTGGGCAGAGCAGTCTCCTGCAGCTATTCAAGTTTATTTGGAAACTCAGGATCCCACATAGACTTTCCTAAATTTCAAATTCAACACGTTCTGATTTAAAGTTGGTTGAAGTCTCGCGTTCACCTTTTCATCCCATGGAACTTCTAAATTTTCACTGAAATTACATCATAATAAAGGCAAAATATGGTATGCAAATATTCTTTATTTTGTAGCTATCCTAAGCACTTTTCATTGCTATACCACTTACAAAGTGGATAGAACAATGGAAATCGAATCTTGTACTACTTTGGTGGCTTTAGCTTGTAGTATTTTCGGTGACTGAGGAGAACATAAGATATCTGATCCTAACAATATAGGCTATGTGTTATACAACTGTAAAGAAGGAAACATAAAACTAAAATAGGGGTTACATAGACAAATACAAGTTGACACATGCTGTCCTACAAGTCGTAATGCTCCCAGTGGCATGCACCTCTATTTAATAAGAAAAAAATAAAAAGAGAAAAGGAAGGAATACCTTTCCCGTAGTTTTTTCAGCTCCACATCTCTTTCACTTATTAATTCTGAGATACTAACAAAATAATTGTGTTCCAGGTTTAATAGCATTTCAGAAGCTGGAGAATGTATCAGATCATGATAAACATCAGCAAAATCTTCATCCCAGCTGGTTTCTTCAGGTTTTGCATGTTCTAGTGTTGTCTAAAAATAAGGGATTTTAAAGCATATGGTACCTTTAGGACATACAAGGATCCCTCATAACGGTGGGGCAAAACCATCTGGGCATGCACACTGTCACACATCACACTTCAACATACATGAATTATGCCTAATTTGAGTTTTCTGTATTCTGCTTTAACTTTAACATTTTCTCCCTTCCCATATTCCTTCTCTTTCAAAGCAACCAACAGCAGAAACATTAAGGTTTTGACTACAGTGAGGAATTACCAGTTTTCAGCCATCACCAACTTGGAAAAAACAATAGTACCTGCAACAATATTAGCAATTGATGGATTTTAGATAGGGCTCAAAACACCAGCTGTGCAAACAAAAATGTTTTCCTAGAAAGGATGACTAACCTCTGATGTATGTCACTAGAATTTGATCAACAACACTGATTTAAGAAAAGCAATTTTTATTGAACAAAGAATGGCCCAAAGATGCCAGGCATTTATATTCAAAGGGCAAGCTCCTTTATATTGAAAGTCTCTTTACATTGGCAAACATTCCCACCAGATTCAGCTGATGAAATGAGATTGTATCATTGAAACGCAGGTTAGAAACATCAAGAAATGATCTAATCCTAACCCTTACACTCAGGCTAACCTATGCATAGAAACCGCTAGCATTAGATTGTAAATTCTCTCAATGTTTTATCATATTCCTATTCTCACCTAACACAGATTTTTCCTTCTTAAAGGTTAAGTTAATTTCATTTTATTGATGTTCATTAAGGCAGATGATTTGCTTCCAATTCTCTTTATAGCAGATGGATGTTTTGGAATTTTTCACCACTCTCTTTTATATTCCACGATAAACAAATTTAGTTCCCATAAACTTTTCCTCAAATGCTGTGGTTTCTGTCATTCTTTTTTCCTTTTTGCTAGGACTCATCCAGTTCTTTTATATTCCTCCATTTTGAAGATCACATGCAGAACTGGACACGTTACTGCAGCTAAAGTCTCATCATCCCTAAATAATGTAAAATAGTCACATGAACTCAGAAAACAGCTGAAAAGTCTCTTGCAACTCTACACTTTCTCCTTGGAGTCTTCATTGTTATTTTTGAGATCTAGGATACCACTTTACTATTTCTTGCTTTGATTTTAATGCACTATAAACCTTTGGTCTATCTTTGTTTCATTATCACTAGCCATTTTCCTCTCAAGTTTTTATCTTTTAATTCTACTTAAATTCAGGAAAAACCTGACTGAGAACTTGTATGATAAAGACTTTAATGATCATTTTCAGATAAAAAGAAAAAAATAATCCAAGAATTGATCAGTAGAAGTGAACTTCAATGCAACTTCGCATCTTCACAGATGTGATTCTATCTGTACCTGCACATACACACTCTCACAAAGCAAGTCATTCACATTAACTTTTCAGCCTTAATCTTACCTCTTTATAAGCTTTAGCCCAAGTATCTGCCAGCTGGTTTATGTCTACTTTTCCTGATTTCACTGCTTCCAGAGCCATTTCAGCTTCTCTATCATAATCTTTTATAGTTTCCTCTTCTATGAACTTATTAAGGGACTGCTTCAGGTCTAATATAACAAGAAGAGAATTGTCCATCAACAAAACATGTCAGTGGAAGCATCAGCAATCATCTAAGAAACATACAAATAAAGTTTTTCTAAAAGCCTTTTACTTGGACAGCTTAATTGCTAGTACTAACAGTAATTTTCTTTAATGTTTTGCTGGTTTAAAACCAAAATTTAAGACTGTTCTAGTGAATACTCTTCTTTTGGTTTCTTAAAGCAGGCTGTAAGACGCTTACAGGCATGGGTATATCACATTAATTTAAGAAATCAATTCTTACCATTTTCTATAAAGCATGGCAGATTGTGCAGAAGCATTAGACGCCCATGCAGATGACTAATATTCTCTTGCACGGGGAATTTAAGAGGCACAGTAAGCACAAAATGCTGATTTCCCGCGTCAAATTTGTACACGTAGTCTCTCTCCCTAGTGAAGGTCTTTCCTTTATTAGGCTTCATCTTCTTGAGCTGATTTCCTGCATGAGAAATGAGAGTAACATGAATTACATTCTTGTAAAATCATAAGTAAAAAAAAGCTAATTATTAACCAACCCATGGTTTTAGTTAACAGCTTCTAGCAATAAAACTTAAATGTCCAAATTTTTCATAGATACTCAGTTTTGACTTCCAAATGCATAGGTTGGAACTGAAGCATAAATACCAGTTCCCAAACCACTGAATGCTTCCAAACTGTAATTGGGTGTATCAGTGTATGAATTTGGGTAATTATTCCTATAAATTGCAGTATAAGCTTCCTGATTTAAAGGAAAAACCAGGACAGAAGGAATCCTCATAGCTAGCAAACTTTAACGAAAACGCTGTAATTGCTGACACGCACATCCCAGACTCTGAAATTCTTCACGGTGCATTAGGATTTTATTTCCTCCTTTCTGCGGGTGATAGACTTAAGGAGGGGTGGGGGAAGAGGGAAGTTTACAATCAATTTTAGAAAAAGCTTATTTTGTCATTTTATAACTTGCGTTAGGATAGACTGTCATTATTTTGAAATGATACCATTTAAAAAAAAACAAACAACAACAACAAAAACAAACAAACAAACAAAAAAACCCAAAACAAAACAAAAAACAAAAAAACAAAAAAAAAAAACCAAGAGAAAAGCAAAAGAGCTGTCTCCAGGATGAAAATATGGGACAGGAGCACATCGCTGTATCAGTAAGTTTTCCCTCCACCAGGGCTCCTCCACTCAACAAACATCCCTCCTTAGAATCATAGAATGGTTGGAGTTGGAAGGGACCTTAAAGATCATCGAGTTCCAACCCCCTGCCACGGGCAGGGACACCTCCCACCAGAGCAGGTTGCTCCAAGCCCCATCCAGCCTAGCCTTGATCCCCTCCAGGGATGGGGCAGCCACAGCTTCTCTGGGCAACCTGTTCCAGTGTCTCACCACCCTCACAGCAAAGAATTTCTTTCTGGTGTCTAATCTAAATCTCCCCTCTTCCAATTTAAACCTGTTACGCCTTGTCCTGCCTTCTGAACATCACCCGCAGAGCTGGACAGGCTACACCAGCTGAACACACACACACCCCCCCCCGCCCAGCGCTAAAAACCACTGCCCAAGGGGAAAAAAAGACAGAAAGCAAAAGAGAAAAAAAAATATAAAAATAATTAAAAATGTGTCTTTTCCACAGCAAAACGCCTGGGAACGGTTCATAGGTTTGGGTTTGGTTCGATGTGTGGCCCAGCAGCCACCCTGCCCCAGGGGAGAGGCTCCTCCACCGGCGCCGGTGCCCTCAGCTCCCCGCTTAGGCTCTGGCGGTGGGGGGTGCAGACCGGCCGCTCACGCCCCGAGAAGCAACGTTAGCTCCCGTTACTGAAGAAGCAGAAACGAAGCCGGCGATGGACGGGAAGGCCCTGCAGGATCCTCCCCTCCACCTTCACCACTCCCACCCCCCGTCCCCCGGAAGGCTCCAAAGCTCCCGTGTAAACACTGGGATGGGGCAGCGCCCTCAGGGGCCGGGGCCGGGGCGGGCAGGAGCGGTGCTCTCCTCCCTCTACACTCACCTGGGGGCCGGGAGGACGGCTGAGGGGGCGCGGCGGCGCCGGGGGGGGGAGGGGGGGGGGTACCCTTCCGCGGAGGGAGAGAGGGAAGGGGCGGCGACGCCAGGCGGTTCCTGCCTCCCCGTGCCGAACCCTGAGAGCCGCCGATTCGCCACCCGCTCGCTTCATCGGCGAATCTGCCGGCAAGCGGTGTCGTCACCATCGCGTGCCCCGCGCCGCGCCGCGCCCCGCCCCGCCGCGTCGCGTCGCGCGCCGCCCGCAGCGGGGATGGCGCGGCCGGTGAGGAGGTGCGGGCGCGCGGTGGCGCGTGGCGATGCAGGGGGTGGGGGGGGTGAGGAAACGGGGAAGGGGTGTCACGGGAGCGCGAGCCGCCGCCGCCGCCGCCGTCCCGAGGGTCACGTGAGGGCGCCGTTAGGTCGCGCCCGGCGGCGCCGGATGGCGTTTCCTAGAAAGCCTTCAGGCGCGCGCGCGTCCCCACCGTTGCCCGCTGAGGGAGCGCGCGGGCCCGCTCCGTCTCTCTTCCCCTCACTCTCCCCGGGCCCATCGGAGCTCCGCGGTACCGGACCCAGCCTCTCCGCGGCTCTGCAGTAGCGCCGGGCCCGAAGGACGGGGCTGGCCGCTCACCGGCTCAGGCAGCGGGGGTGAGGGGGGCAACTGTTTGCCGCGGAGGGTAACCCCGGCGGGCGGTGTCCCCTCGGGTGGGTACCGGGCTGAGGTGTGGCTTGTGCCCCCTCCGGGTGGGATCGCAGCTGGGCCGGCCGGGGGTGGGCGGGAAACGCCTGTCAAGTGCCTGAAAAGCGACCCGGGCGATAAATAATTTCCTTAAATTTAATAAATTGCAGCAGCTCTTAGGCAGCCTGAACGTGAGGAGACTACAGTGCTCCCACAGCTCTTAGACGGGCTGAACGTGAGGAGGCTACCTGTGTACTCCCACAGTGAAATCAACAAAAAGCACTGTTGGTTTAAGATTTCTAAAAAAAATATCTAGAAGCTACTACTAAAAACCACATTGTGTACAGTAGCACATTTATACATACATTTGAATGTGCTTTTTTCTCTTGTGAAACACGCTTGACCCAAACCCCAGGTGTTAGTTAGGCAAGGTGCTCAGTCCGAAAGGACCAATAGTGTATGCTTTTTTTACCACAGGAACAAGAAAATTGTCAATTATTCTCAGTTTGGAGATTTGGAAGATGATGGTAAGTGGTATGTTCTTAAACATAACAAAAATGCCAAGCACTCGTGTAACCACCCAAAATGTCACCGTGGTGGTTTTAATTAGTTCCTCAAGAAGGCCGTTAACTGTTTTCACTAGAAGTAACCGCAGCACGCTGTTTAATGCCTTAATTCAACAAGAATATGATGGCTCCAAGCCAGAGTATAACAACAGTATGTCAGGAAACGGGTGAATACCTAGCATCTTGTTGCAGGAAAATCAGTTTCTCTCCCTGCCTCAGTTTTTGGTGGTGATTGGTGGTTCCATATCCACCTGATTTTCAGCTCACAGGATTGTAAATCAGAATATAAAGGAGTGAATAATCTGTGCTTAGATCTAATGTTTCTGCTACAGCTCTGTATCTTGATGGGTTTTGATTAAGGACATGACAGTTAAATTTTGAGCTCATTGATAGGAAGACTGGTCTGCAGGCTGTTTGTTTTCATGACAGTCTTCACTTACTTCTGAGCCCCGATGGATACTGTGCATTTTTCTTACAGAATTTGGTTGCTTTTGTGTCTTTTGGAGGGTTTTTTTCCCCTGTGTTGTTTGGAGGATCCAGGAAACAATTTGAATTGGTAGAAAGGGAGGAGGGCAAAAGTAAATAATTTTTAATTTTGCAGTGAATCGTGTAGATTAATGGAGATTCTTAGTTACAGGACTTTAAATGTTGTGCATGACTTTTCTTAATTTATATGTGACCATATGTAATATTAAAGAAAAGTATAAATTCTCAGAAACATTAGCGATCTTGTCTGAGGTCCTCCGTCATTTAGAGAATAGTGAAGATTATTATTTTTTTCCTTATTTTGCACTGTGTTCTGCAGTGTCTTCAGTTGGAAGAAAGGCACGTTTTATGCCTTATAATTTTCTTTGAAAATTGGAGAAATGCATTGGATTTGGCAAGAGGCAATATGAAAATAGAAGAAAAAAGGGAGCAGAAGACATTTTTTTTTAAGGGGAGGAGTTCCCAAAACACCAGGAACTCTGAAACTGTTTAATAACAGTGATTACTATTATAATTGATTGCTCTTCAGCATATTAAAAGGTGAACTTCTAGTTCTTGAAAAGCTGGTAGCACATTAGACATTGAAGCTTTATTGCCAAATTGGTAATAAAAAATTAAATCATTACCTCTTGAATAAAAGTATATGCAAAAGTGGGCCTGTTAAACTTTCATTTAAAATACATTCAAGAATAGTATAATTATACTTGTGTTCTTTAAAAATAGAACTAATTTCTAAAAGGTTATCTTTGGTATATTTTCAGCTTGAATGGCTTCTTTTGGTCACATGGAAGAATACAGCAAAACTCATTAAAGCTTCTTGCTGTTTCCCAAACAGATGAAGACTTTGCATGTATAGCTGCACCTTCAAGCAAAAAATCCAGAACACAGCTCAAGGATCCAAAGAAGGAGAAAAAAGAGAAGCAAAAAAAGGCACACACTGAATTGATTCCATCACAAAAGCAGACACCTAGTAAAAGGTAAGAAATGTTGAAATGTGGTCAACTCTGTATAAAGTATTTGTGTTTTATTTTTCGCCCTGGAATTTTAAGCAGCTGAGAATAAACAACTAACATATTGGCGTGATAAAGATTTTCAGCCTTATTGGTATTGTTGCAAATCGAGGATAACGTAATTATGCATAGAGTCAGGAAAACTTTCCTGAGTTTGTTAGTGAGCTATGTTTATTTTGTTGCAGCTCTAAAAAATCTCCAGCAAGCGGCCTGCATAGATGCAGAAGCAGGTTTGCATGTCTGATCTTGTCCTGATATCTCTATGGGGCAAAATAACTAAGAATTCTGAGAAATATAAAGCCAAGTTGAACTCCTTGAGAAAGAACATATTTAAATCTTGATGGAAAATACAAAGGCAATGACAATGAAAAAAGAAACCTCATTATTTTGGTAGTAAAGTTGTACTACATTTCAGTGTGGTGTTTCAGGCAAATGTAATTGCCTCTTTCTGTGATAATACCCAGTTATTAGTTCATCTATATATACAATGTTTTGCAATCATAATACATGTAAGTATAGTGTGCTTTAATTACTATTGTGTTCTTTGTCTAAACATTTCAGGAGGTAATATTCATAATATGATATGCTGTAACTATGTATTGAAATGTTAATCTCATTACAAGTATTTGAATTTTTAAAAGTACAGTGAGTCAGAAATATATCTATAGCACTTGTGTCATGTTTTATTATTTAACATGTTTGATATTCTTTTTTTCCAGGATATCCTTGGATGACAAACTTTATCAAAGAGATTTGGAAGTTGCCTTAGCCTTATCCGTCAAAGAAAATTCTGCAAATATCCTTGAGGTGCAAAATTCAGAAGAACAAGGTTATTTTACAGTTCAATGCAACACTCTATTTATATGTAGTGAATTCAAACATGACAATTTATTTTACAGTGAAATAGGTTGAAAGCCATGTTTTATTTCAATATATCATGGTAAGGAAATGAGATTTTCTAGGTATTGCATGCGTTCTTATGTTCTTGTATTTTTCTGTGAGAAAAGTAACTCTTCTATAAGATCTTCCCAATGTATAGTTTGATTAGAGACAGAAAAAAAAGTTAGCTATTTTCATATTTTAAAATCTTCACTTTTTATAATGTGGTTTTTATATGCTAATATTTTATATTATTTATTGTTTATTTTCTGGATTCTGAAACAGGTAAGAATATTGAATCAGAAAATGTACATAGGAGACCCCCTTTTTCCAACTGCAGTGTAGACAGTGAACTTTTGGGTAAGTTGTTCTCATACTCTGTCTTTTCAGAAATAGCATTTCAAGATACATTTAAGTAGCTTACTTCTCCTTTGTTTTCATTGGTTTCTGGTTTTCACTTATGTGGAAGAAGAATCTTTATCTTAAATAAAGACGGAAGGATGAAGGGTGCTTTAATTTTTTCATTAAAAATTTAGTTCCAGTCTTAAAATGTGAGGACCCGTGTATTGCTGAATTGAGTTTGGTACAGTTCACTAAAAGTTAGTTGGAAAAAGCAACAGATGTGATGGGGTTTTTTTGCTGAGTTTGTTTACTTCTTTGAGAAGATATACTTACCCTTCTGTCCTTCATGGGTCCATAGTGCCTAAGCATAAAATAAACATGACCAAAAACATTTGCTGTGCTATTAGAAACTTTCTCAATCTTCCAGTTTTATTTTTGGTCTTCTGTCTGTTGTTTAGCTTGATTACAGATAAATATTGATAACTTTCACAACCAGAAAGTACAATTTGGTCAGTTAAAAGAGTAAAACGAGAATCACCTGAAAACAAGTGCCAGTGACAGGCTTCTGTATAGTATCCCAAAAATGAATTCTGGGGACTCAAATACCTGCTTCTTCTGGAGAAGAAGAATAGATTTACTGTGAATTTGAATTAATTAGACCACCTTCTGTTTTCTAGGTCTCAATCGGGTTATGGATGATGATGTACCTAGGGGTGATAGTAGGCAAAGGACAGCAACAGCTAAAGTTCCAGCACATCAGAAGTTACTGACTGTTGACAGTAATGATGGAGAGCATACTACTGACTCTGAGCCAGAGTGTGTTCCCAGTAAGTTCTTCTCCATAAAAACCTTCTCCTTTAAATGCGCTGCCTTACATTTAGTTCATATTTTCAGTGAAATGTGTACTGCTTCTACTGTATCTTCCCTCCTCCCCCTTAGTGAAGCATTATTATAATGTGGCATCTCAATTGCACGTGGACCCTAAATCTAAACATTGGATCTTATTCGTACACAATCCCCAAACTGGCAAAAATGAGACTGGCTTCTCTGCACTTGCTGCAGTATGTCAGAACAAATTTCTTCTACCTGCTTTGTCCAGGAAAGTTTTGTCTCTTTAAAGAGCCTCTGTTCTCTTTACCAGTTGTTTTCTGGGGTTTTTGCCAAAACAGTGACTCTGGAGTAGTGTCAGGTGTTAGTGCTTTCAATATTGACTTTGTTTAAGCTTATCTAAAAAAAAAAAAAACCAAATAGCCTCCCTTCTTTCCTTCCTCCAATTCTCAACTCTTAGAAAACCGTGCTGCATCTGATTGGAGGTCAGACTAGCCTCATACTGTGCTTCTGGTAGCAGCCTAGTATTGAATGCCTGCAGAATATGGTCAAAGAATCACAGAATGGTTCAGGTTGGAAGGGATCTTAAAGATCATCAAGGTCCAACCCTCCTGCCCTGGGCAGGGACACCTCCCACCAGACCACGTTGCTCAAAGCGCCATCCAGCCTGGCCTTGAACCCCTTGCATCACTCCTGAGCTTGGAGGACGTGACTCTTGAATATTAACCAGGGCTCGTTCCCATGCTACGCTGCCAAGCAGATCCCTGAAGAGGTCAATGTCTCACTCCTGAAAGCCAGGGCAGTTAGCTTGCTCTGCACCCTCCTCACTGCCTTAAGGGTCTTGAGCTTCACCGTTTCATGGTCTCTGCAGCCAAGGTTGCCCTTGAGCTTTACGTTCCCCACCTGCTCCTCCTTGTTGGTGCAAACAAGGTTCATCATAACACCTCTCCTTGTAGACTATTACTTACAGAAGGAAGATACCATCAAGGCTTACCAAGAACCTCCTGGATTGCTTTTGCCTTGCTGTGTTGTTCCTCCAACAGATACTGGGGTGGTTGAAGTTCCCTGTGAGGACCAAGGAATACCTGTAATTCTGCTGTTAAAATCATTATTGTATGCAGTTTATATCAGGGCATTCCATTATTAAAGTACAAAGCAAGAATTCTGTAAATACATCGTGTTTTATGGAGGCTATTTCTTTCTCAGTTCAGTATATAAATATGTGCAAATTTGCTTGTCCTTAAGATATCCTGGTTCTTTACGTACAGAACATGATTAGAAGGCCCTGGAATAATAGTAAATTGCATTTCCTGTAAAGAGATGACATCCCTTTTCCTTGCTGTAGGTGAAGACTCAGAAGAAGATTCAGATTATAGTGAAGGTGATGATGAAGACTTTGCGATGGAAAAGAAAAAAACTAAAGGAAATCAAAAGAAAACCAGACAAAAGATGCCACCTGAAAGACACAAGAAAAATCTCAAGTCCAAGATTAATACTACAGGTACCATGAGTTTGAAATAGGCTTCTTTATAATAAAAGTTCTTATTATTTTGACTGAAGGATTAGATAAATTTGGCTGACAAACTGACTATGCAGGGTTATGATGAAAACTGACTATGCAGAGCAAAGGTAGGAGAGTAGAAAAAAATCCTGAAAGAAAAAATGCTTGATAATAAACTAAAAAACCCTTATGATAAAAACAGACAAAAGTGAGTAGACAGAGTTAATTTCTTTTTATATACTTTTCTTTTAAGAAAAATAACGAGTGATCTGAGATTATTATATTTTTTTTTTAAATTATAATCTCAGAGCCTCCTCTTGCATTCATAAGTTTTTAATTCAAGGATGGCTAAATAATGCTAGTACTACTAACCACTTGGTGAAAAATATTAAATATCCATGCCCTTCAGGGTTATTTGTTCACTGTGTTGCTACACAATTTATTTTAAATAGCTTAAAAAAATTCTTAATGTGGTGTTAATCTTGTGTCTGACTTGGTAATGTGTTTTAATTTTGGGCCCAAGTTTACATCATGTAATTTAGTTTAAAACTAGATTTTATTACTACAAGGAATGGTTCGATTTGTGTAGCTGACAGAAGAATCTTCCCTCTTAGAAATTCTGTATCTGTCAGGTCTTCAAGAGGAAATTGTTATGCTGCTTATTTTCAAACGAGGATTGAAATTTCGGAGTATAACAGGACTGACTGTATAAATATATACAGTTAAAGATGTTACAATCTAGTAACATAGAATCATAGAATCATCTGGGCCGGAAGGGACCTTCAAAGGTCATGTAGTCCGACCCCCCTGCAGTCAGCAGGGACACCCCAACCAGACCAGGTTGCCCAGGGCCTCCTTGAGTCTCCCCTTGAATGTCTTCAGGGAAGGGGCCTCAACCACCTCCCTGGGCAACCTCTTCCAGTGCTCCATCTCCAATCTAAATCTGCTTTTCTTCAGTTTCAACCCATTGCCCCTCATCCTGTCACTGCAGGCCTTTGTCAACAGGCTCTCCCCAGCCTTCCTGTAGGCCCCCCATGTATTCACATATTCATTTCACTCAATGTAGAGAGCTCTTGCTATATAACGATCTATCATCTTATGCAGTGTGGTGATTTCTCTGCTAAAGAGTATCTTTCTAAGGTCGCTTTTATTTTCCACTGAAGAGTCACCTGTAGTTTCTCCTGCACGAGTAACTGAACAAAAATCTGAGCCAACAAAAAAGGAGATGTCCAGTACTTCAGAACCAGTTGGGAGACCTTTACATACATCAAGTCCTGTAACATACAAGAAGCCTAAATGGATACCACCAGGTAACTATAAACAGATACAGTAGTCAACTTAAGTTCTTAGCAATCTCTCCTAAAAGCAAACAAACAAAGAGTATTTCAGAAAATTTACTGCCATCTTATAATGAAAGGTATTCTTTTGACCTTAGATTTAAAAAAAAGAGAAGACTTACCTCCTTACTTCTTTCCCTCTTACAGCTTATCCTTACTTTATGTGGGGAGATTAATATTTTCCAGAATTTGCATCAAATCTTAATCAAGAGATTGTCTTGTGGCCATTTCTCTCTTGTTAAGAGCTTTCTTTATCTCTGGTATGTGCTGCATTGTTATCTCTTCTAAAGAAATAATATTAGAAAAATATTGGAGTGTTTCAATTGCTTTAGTAAAGCAAATGCTTACAAGCTTTTACTTTCTTAAAGCGTTGGAGCATGCGGCTGTTGACTCCTGCCTCTTACTTTGATTTCCCTTCACATTTACTCTTCTTTTCTGTTTGGCTCCTTTCTCTCACGCCTTATTTTCCCACTTGGAATTGTGTTCAGTTGGGTGATTCTCTGTGGAGCACCTGAAAACTCACAGTACCCTGGGAACAGTTTTTATGTGCTTGTCCAGTGTGTTGCTGGTTACTTAAAGCTGTGCACCATACCTGCTGCATTGGCTCCCAAATAGATTGATTCCTGATGAGTATGCTGATTTTTGTGTGCTTGTTTGGTATGTTGTTCAGACCTTTTTGCAATGCCTTTAGAATACTTTTTCGTTCTGTTATAAAAACTACAAAAAGACAACAGTTTTATGATTACTTTTTTTCCTCTCTTAACTTCTTACACCTTCTTTTTGTTTTCAAATTCCTTTCAGCTGCATCAGGAAGCAGTAATAACGCTATGAAATACGTTTCAGTTAAGTCACCCACTCAGTGTCTTAGACTTGGCCTCTCCAGACTAGCAAGAGTCAAACCACTGCATCCCAGTGCTACCAGCAGTTAAGTGGTCAGCGACAAGATGCCATGTGAAGGAAAAGACTTTGGAAAGTGTTTTGCTTATAAATACAGGATGGGCAGCAAAAGCTTCATGGCATCATCTGTTTTGGAGGACTGTTGTTCATGTACATATTTAATACTATAGGAGTTTTTATTCTCCAAAGTTCTAGGAATCCTTGATTGCTACTGAATAGTATTATTTAATTAAGGTGACACCTGGATTACCAGCCCTTTGATTTATCATACTCAGAGATGTGGGTTTGTGATAATTTTAATTCTCTGATATCTAAACTCTTGGCATTAAAATAGTCTAGACAGCTCTATGTCAGTTATGGAATTTGATATCTCAAATGGATTCTTAACACAAGTGAAAGTCACAGTTTAAAAAACCTTGGAAGTGTTATCACTTCCCACCCCCTTTTTGGAAAGTTTGTCACCACTCTCTCAAAATCTGTTAACGTTTGCATATTTTTTTATGTGGATTTTAATGAATTTTTATGTATTATAGATACAAATGTTTTTTAGAATGTTGTATTTTTAAAAAAGCTAAAATAAAATACTTTATATAATCATATTATAATCATATTAATTGATTTTATTAATTTTGAAAATCACTTCTAAATTTTGGCCAGCGTCCGGCAAATATTTCTGCATGTGCATACTGTTATTGGAAGTCAGCAGCATTGGTCAGGCTCAGATGGTGAGGATTTTGCTTTGGGCTCCTTAGTCTTCGTTGAAGACCATGATACCCTGCAGTTAGTGGATTGAAGTGATGGTTACCAAGTAATGAGACTGAGCTTTCAAACCCATTAAATCATAAAGTAAGTAATTGCCAACCTTGAATTGCATTAGCAAAGAAATATATAACCCTCTTCAGAGTAATTATACAGACAAAGGCATGGTCCTCCCTAAAGTAAAACTATGGTATGACTAATTACTTTTTAACTTTATAGTATTTACATTGTTAAAACAAGATACTAATAAATGCCTGTTTATTCAAAGCAATGTGCATATTACTTTATGGAAGGAGAAGAAATCTGTGGCTGAAAATCTCTCAGAAACATCGGCATTGTGACATACAATCTCGCATCATCCACGTTTTGGATGCCCGACTCCTGGCATGGAATCCCTGAGTGAAGTGTGCTCCAGTGGGCTGGAGGGGATTTAAGGAGGGGAGGGCACATGCCTGCTGTCTCCCATGCTTGTCTGACTCCTTCGTGAGTTACCCTAGCTTGCTAAAATGCCACGTCAAAAAACCAGAAGTTTGCAGCAGGTTGCTGTCAGACAAGCTTGAAACTGCTCCCAAACAAGCGGAAAGCAGGAGTACCCACAGCAGGAAAGGTAGGTATCCAAGAATAACACTTGTGACAACTAGTTTGTCAATTGTATGTTATGTTTTTTCCTTAATTCTTTTTCTTTGTGCTTATATAGCCCCTTTCTGAGGTGTACAGTGGAGAAGAAGCTGCAGCAAAACGGGAAGCACAGAAAGCCTTGGGTTTACATAATTTCCAGTCTGTCCCCCTCCCTAAGGTTGTGTGGGTTTCCCCTTCATGAGGATTTTCCAGTATTTCTCTACATTTATTATTAATTTTTTTTTCTGAGTGAAGATTCCAGATAGGCAATAAGAAAAAATGTCTTTGAAAGGGAAGTAGTAAATGTTTTCAATTGTTTGTTTCAAAGCTACTGTATAACTGACCCGAAGAAAACAGGTCTGGTAGGTGCAGGTTATTTTTATAAAAGATGACTTCTCTTGTGTCCTAAGTTATTAAAGGACATGATCAAAAGCAGACAAATTGATTTAGGGGCTGTAATTGCTACAGTAATTACTCTTTTCTGCTACTAACAGAGAGGTTGTCTCTGTTATTCCAGCTGCTTTCAACCTTGGAAAATTGATTTTTTTTTATTTTTTTTTTTGAAAATAAGGTTTACAGTTCCCTCACTGCTCTAAATTTGAGACAACGCTACGTAGAATAGCATGGGTAGGTTCCCTGTCCAATCTCGAGATCACCTCTTGCTTCAGAGCAGCAAGAGGAGTTTTCCAGCAGCGACTGTGGCTGTGGGTATTCCTGGAGATGGAGAGATGGAACTGGCCGCATGGTAGTTGCAAGGTGCCTTCACACACCTGTGTGAAGCTGTGCCCACGGGGACACAGGCTGGTCACACAGAGCAGGGCTGCATCACAAAACAGGAGTGGTACGTAGTCTTGGTCTGAGACAAGCTTAAAAGTTGTTAAAAATGACTGAAATTTAAGGACACGGCCGCATAAAATTGCTTCAAATATTCATAAAGCAGATTTATGTACCTCCAGGCGTTCAATGTCATCAGTGCATCTCTCGCTTCCTACTCTCTTTCAGTGTACTGATAATGCCACAAAAAGAAAAAAAGAGGAGGAAAACACCAGAGAGGCAAGACCAGCAGAAACCTACAGTGCAAAAGTATGGTGGGCTGGTGGGATAAATCTTGTGTGTCTTGGGGGGACACCTGTGGCACCTCTTCACTCTCTGTGCCACGGAGACTCTCTTTTTTCAGACAGATTTTCCCAGATTGACTAGGTGTTTCATGGAAGACGTGTCTCTCCACATTAAGGCCCATGAATGACAGCTTGGCATTGTTTTGGTTTAGCAGTACCTTTTAATGCATTAAGGTTTAGACTTTGGGTTTGATATTTCTGATAATAAATGCGGAGCATTATTTAAAGGAGAATATTCAAATAGAACATAAAGGAAGAGCAGAGCTTGGCATTCCTGACTTGGTTGAACGCAAGGTTACAGAAGATGCTGAACAGATGTGGATTTGGAACCTCCAGCATCAGAATAGAATAGGAATATACTATTTTAATTGGAAGGGACCCACAATCATCATCTAGTCCAACTGCCTGACCGCTTCAGGCCTGAACAGAAGTTAAAGCGTATTATTACGAGCGTTGTCCAACACTGCCAGGCATGGGGCTAAGGAAATGGGCACTGTATTTGGGAAGCCCAGATTTTGGCACTGGTTTTGAATTCCTCTGTGGCGTTGAGAGACCAGCTGAGATAACATGGTCACAGATGATTATTTCTCTGGTGTTGAGACACCACAGTGGGATAAAGGAGTTCAGAGGTTTTGATTTGGAAGAATAAGTCCTCGAAATAGAGTTTTATCAGTGTTGTGAATATGATTTTTTTTTTCTGCGTCCTGGTTTTCTAGTGTATATACAAAGGTAAATAATTTAATGACATAAACCAACAAACATTAAGAAAAAGAAATAATATCATTGTGTACAATTAGAATTGAAGGAGTTGGGGATAGATAAATAATTGATTGTAGGGACTGATGAATTGTAAATTGTAATAGATTATATCTTTGTGATAAAAGCTGTTGTTCAGCGTTTGAGGTGCTTATATTTTTCTGGTAGAATATTCACTGTTAGAAAGCTTTTCAGTAGTGGTAATGAGATGAGATCTTCCAGTTTTTCATGTAGCCAGTGGGCTTGTTACACTGTCCTGCATCTCCAGGTGTAAACTGATCTCTTCAGACTCAGTAGAGCTAGAGTCTAATCATGTTACCATGTTGTTTGAATCTCTCCATGCAGTGATTATTCCACTTCCACAAAATTCTGTTAACCAAATCGTGGGTATTGTCTTAATACAGTTTTATTGGTCTGAGTTTTTCCTTCATGTTTCTCTGTCTTGTCCTCCTGCTTCTGGTAACATACCCGGGAATCAACATGTGAGAATATCAAAATTTTGCTGCTGAGAAATCACTGCAACTTAACTGACCAGCACTTTTTATTGAGCAATTACTTCCGATCTTTGGTGTTGCCTTCTAGAATGTGGTATGTGCAGAGGAGATTTTGTATCAAATCTCTATGAAATATGAAGAATCTCTAGCTACCACTAAATACTTAGTCATGTACCTGTGCTGCTACCATCATCCTTAATCCGTGCCCTCCATTCATTAAGGGCTTCACTGATTCTTTGCTTGCGGATTTGTTTATTTGCTCTTGATATATTACCAATCACGTTACCATCCTAAGAAAAAAATCACTATTTCAACTTCCATTATTTCTGAAAAAAAAATTACTTTTGATTCAGAAGCTCTCATCTTGTGAATAATTCATTATATGATTATATGACCCTGGGCTGTATTGGTTATTCTTGGATACTCTGGTAATGTGACATTCTGTGTCTTTTGAGCAGCTGAATAGTAAAGGTGTAAACCCTTACTCAGAGCCATGAGATTTAATAAGGGAAACAAACCACCTCCTGTTATTTTTGCAACAGGAAAAAAGGTGCCCAAATGCTGTTTCCTGAGATCAGTTTCGTCAGGAATTCCATGCAGCTCCGTGGGCTGCTCTTCCCTAAACTGCTCTTTAATTTTTGATGGGGGGTTTCAGTATAAGTTACAAGATGCACTATCTCTAATAACATAAATGTCGTTTGTCTCTCATGTTTGATCACTTTTGTTAACTTTCTTTTACCCAACAGACTAGTAACCTATCAGTGCAAACCACAAAGATGAAAAACCAGTGTTACCACTTCCTGTGATCCTCTCTGCAGAAACCAGCTCTTTGCATTTTTAAACGGTTTGTCCTGCTGCTTCAAAGAATTACTGGTCTGTCGCCGCTCATGTGTGGCATCGTGCTCTCGAGAGGAAGCCAAAAAGCTATAAAAAAAACATAGATCCTCTTTGAATTAAGGCTGTTTCTGCTGTGCTGGGTCTTTCGCTCTTCACACACCCAATATTCACAATATTTATGTACATCTTAAAAACTTAGAGCGTGTGTTGTTCCCATACATTTGGGATATTTAAAATCTGAAATTTTGTAATTTTCTTTTTCCCGCTGTTTTTTTTAAGTTTAATTGCTTTTGACTATAATCTCTAAAGAGTTAAAGATTAAACTTTCCCTAGCCTGAATAAGAACATGAAAGGACTTAAAGCTTGACTAATTGGCATTGAGTTGTAAAACACAGAATCTACATTTTCCTTAGTGTATTTAAGCTCCTCTCTATTTAGTGCTCAGGCACCTCAATTCTTCTCACCAAATTCTTTTTCATAATTACAGTCCTTGGAGCCAAGGCAATCATATTTATGGTGTCATTAAAAATTACCAGACTGATGAACAAAAGAAGGCACCTGAAATATGAGACAATGGAACGGATCAAATATGAAAGACAGATGATATTTATCTGCTTGGAGATAGACCATCTTGTGAAGTAAAGCCAAAGATGACATTACTTTTCTGTTTCCCTCCTTGAACAGATGAGAGATCTTTTTTGGGTATATCTCATGTTTTTTTTAAATCCACTAAATCTGTGTAAATCTTCCTTGAATTCTGTTAATTATGCAGCATTCATTAAACTAAATGATTCTAAAGAGTTATAATCAAGTAGTTCTTTCCGAAACACCCTGTGAACCCCATCTCAGCAAAAATGCTAAAAGATAGGTGCACATTTTTTATAAATTGAACAAAAGCTTGTTGCTATGTCAAAAATCAACGTTAGAGGGCAGTACATGAAGTTATTCCAGTACAGTAGAGCTATATGGTTAACATCTGTATTTGTAAAGTGTGCGCGTATCAAAGAGTTGGGTGACATACCTGAGCAGCAGAGGCTGTAAATAGAAATAATGCACTACAATGAAATTAGGAAAAAAAACCCCAAAAAACAGATAGTGAGACTATTAGGTGGTAGCTGCCAGGGTAGTTAAGTGTTCATCAGGTCTGCTGTAGATTTTTTTAACGTATGTAGTACTTTGGTGGAAGGCAAAATTGGAGCAAAGACATTCAGATACCTATATTGTTCTTGCAGCAGCAGTGACTGGTGCTTCTCAGTTACCAACAGCCTAATATTTGATTACCCAGTGACAGTTATTCTTAGAAAAGTGAAATTTGACTCTTAATTCCTATAGAAAACAAATATGTACTGATTTGAGGATCTTATAAATCTTATAAATCTTTTCCATATTTGATGCCTATTATTCTTTGTCAAAATTCTTTTATAAAAAAATGCAATTATCAATGAATGAAATATTACGTTACGTTTCAGTGCTCGTGCCCTAATGTATCTTGCAGCTTTAAACACCGAGTATGTTTTGCCAAACAGGAAAAAAGAAATAACCAGAAGGTATTCTAATTATCTACGTATTTTCCAACTATCTTTTTGGAATCTAAACCATCTAGTATAGAAAAACAAATGGAAATGTAACAAGCATTAATCATCTTACCTTTTGTTGAAGCGTATAAATAACATGGGTTTACTCTAATACATTTTCATAGAAGAAGTGAGTAATAAGGTTAGTAGGTATTTCCGGAATTACTTCTTTCTGTTATTGTCTTTAATGTATAGTTCTTTTCCAGATGTTTGCTGTAATTTTTCTCAAGCTTTTTTACGTACCCCTACCTGGGTAAAAATCATAGTGATGTAATTGGTGAGTGCGGTGCAGCTGATTCAGTTTCTCTGTCACCATTTCATAGGAACAAAGTTACCTACGAGCCAGAAAGCGTAAGAATAGGCAGATCCTTCATGTTCCCCAGCATAGATAAGTTGGGAAAAGGGATGCATTCAGCAAAACCAAAGGTAAGAGAACCGTGTAGACCTAAGAAGTTGGAGGCAACTTACGAATAATTCAGAATCCCATAGTGATTCCTTTTATTGAAATTAGCTAGGAATTGGCAGGTATTGTCCTGCTCCAGATGGTAGATAGTTGCTCAAATCCTCCTTTGTTCTCTGTGTTCCTCTCACAAGGTTGTGATTAAGAGCTTGTAGTTGTATGAAGGTGTGGAGAAAAGTCTGTCTTCCTGTGCCTGAAGACAAACATCCCTCTGAGGAGTCAGAGAGGACCAAGGCCTCTGTGGTGGCAGGGTAGAGCATGTCTTTGCTTGGCTTGCTCCTTTCCCCTTACACATTTCATTGCTGTCTCAAGAAGACGCTCCTCTCCTGATTTTGCCTGTGTAGGATGTTCAGAAGAGCGTAGCAGGTGGCTCCCACCCTCCTCCACAGGCTGGTACCCCATGTTCTTCAGGGGGTTCAACCCCCCAGCTTCCTCTGAGACACAGCCAGCATATTCTTGACCACCTTCTACCATTGTTGCCCAAAGATTGTCCAGAGTTTTCAAAGATGTGTTGATCTGTCTCCTTGGTGACAGAAGGAGACCCAGAGGTTTGTGGACTGATGGAACTGCTAACTGTGGGTTCCCTGTGATTGTAATAATGGCAGATTTTCAAATCATCTCTTCCAAAACTGATATTTTTTTCTAACTCAGGGTTGCACAAGTAAGAGAAAAATAAAGTAATTGCTCTAGATGATCATTTATATATTTTAACCTATGCTAGTAAGTGAACCATGCTGTGCCACGTGTGTTACACATCTTGGATTATTATAAAGGGGATTAGAAGGCTTGTGTTGTGCTGGTGGACCACGAGCAGAGTGAAGATCCATATGCAACATGCGGAAGGCAGTCTTTTTTGTCTTTTAAATGTCAATGAAAGCGAGGAAATCAGTCACTGAGAGACTCATGGGGGTAGCAATAGAGTAAAAATAAGAAAAAAATTCAAAATTATATCTTTTTTGGATTAAATGTTTGTTAACAATCAATTTTGATAGAAGGGACAACTTCCATGTATCAATAGTTTCACAGGTGTCTAAAATACTCAGACTGTAGACTAGCTGCCTTGCTCTTACAAGAGCTCAAGTAATTACAGTACTCGTGATGCTGTCAATTCCTTCTCAATAATAAGACATTAAATGTGGAATTCATAGCTGATTTCATGATATTGTGATTTATTTTGGATGCTACTTGTGATTTTCACTTTTGCAGGATTAGTTGAATCCTGATAATTGTTAAAGTTCTGATGATGTTGATTCTCACAGTAAAAATAATCTCTTAATATTGACAATTATTCTTTTAATTATGACTAGCATTTTGGCATAGATTTTCATCTGTTATTTTGCTGCTACCAGGGAAAATTGTTGATCCAGTGAGCTGACTGTTGGAAATATGAATGCATGTGTAGAACTTGCTATTGGATAGCTATGCTTTATGGAATAAGAAAGGAACAAAACATAAGAAACTAGAAGCTAAACAAGTTCCTGCTACATATAACATGCTGTACAGTAATTGCAAAATTAAGTAAGCATGAAGATTGTTAACACTGCCTCAGCTAACGTATGCTGGATGTCTCAGCTCTACAGAGCAGAGGCACAGGCTTTTATTTACTTCCAAACATAAGCGTGATAGCATTTCAATATTTAATCAAAGTCAATTTTAAAATAATAAAGTGGTGAAAGTTTTTAGGATTCATGGCTAAGAATTATTGACAAGCTATAAGACATTCTCTCTCTTTGGCTTTTCTTCCTGACATCCGTTCTTTCTCACCTGGCATAGCTGCCTTTGAGACCCTGAGCACCGAGGAATTGACAATATTGATTATTCTACTTTTAAAAACGCCAGCAAAAGAGGCCACAGCTTGCTGAGATGTTTCTGTGCTCCCAGTTTAAATGTCAGGCAGTAATGACAGTGTCAAAGCACAACAGAGATGCTCCTGACAGGGCAGTTCCATCAACCTGGCGAGGCAGCATAGACTGACAACCCCCTGCTGAAAAGGGACACCCTGACCCTGGTGACTTGTCCTTAACTGCAGGGACCATTCCTGTCACTGTGTGGTGAATTGGAGGAGGATTGATGCAGGCTAAAACGAAGCTGAGTTTGCTTTGCTGGTTTATATTTAACCTAGAGTTATTTTTTGAACCACTTTATTGTAAGACTCCGTGAATGTTTGTGCTGGCATCAAGAGAGGGACAGCTGAGGATTAAGAATAAATAGAAAAGGGGGAAACAGACCTCTCCCTCCCCTCCCCAGCCCCCTTTTAGCAACAGGGCTGCTTTAAAATGCTCGTGAAAGTCGGGTGCTCTTCTCTGTCCTGCTGCGATCTGTCTCAGTGTGCCCAGAGAAACATCTTGGGCATCTTGTTCTCAATTGTTCTCAGCGTGAACCTATCCAGAACGATGTTATTAATTCTAAATATTAGTTTGGTGTATGAAAGGGTAATGTCATTTGAAGTGTGTCTGTTAGTTAAACCCAATGGTGGGGCAGAACAGACAATAGCAATGTTAATGGATGCACTTTCTTCTGTATTTGGCATTTTGTCTCTGATAACACAGCCCAATAGGAAAAGATGTGACGGATATCTGCCAGTTACCTGATTTTATCCCCTCAGCATATGACATTGACCAACTCAATTCAGGAAATTCACCCGTAACGACAGCTACATGATTTAGGCCACCAGGCCCAGAACTTTGAAGTTTGCTTCAAAGCTAACTGAGGAGGCTTTTGGTCAGGTCTTTTGAGGATAATCATAGAATGGTTAGAGTTGGAAGGGGCCTTAAAGATCATCTAGTTCCAACTCCCCTGCCATGGGCAGGCATGCTTTCCACTCGACCAGATTGCTCAAAGCAATAATACCAGTACTGCAATAAGCACTAATAACCAAGATTGAATTTATTATTATTTTTTAAATAAATTATTTCCTGGTAACCTTGAAAAAGCCCCATAGAATTCACTGAATGGAACAATTCTGAGCTGACTTGTGATGGATACCCTAGGAAGAACTTAAAGCAAGGCATCATTGTTTTCTCACTGCCTGGCATGGAGAGACTTAATTTTACCTGTGATCTTTTGCATTTGTTGTTTTTTATTTTAACAAGTTGGATAATTTCTCCTGGCATGGGGGAGTATCTCTGAGACAGCCAAGATAATGAGATGTCTTTTAGGGTTGCTGAGGCTCTCCTCTTCAATGTGGAAGAGTTTGGCTGAGGATTAAATATGTCTTTGTTTAATCAGGTTATGGCAAGAGGACTCAAGGGCTTTTAACACTGAAGACTTAGTCTCATATGTAGCAAGACAATGGAATTAAACTAATTTAAGGTGCAGAGTTTCTTACTTCTGCACTGCTGTCCAAATAGTATTGTTAAAATACCTCTAAGGACCCTTAGTTTTGAAGACTCACAGGCATTTTTCTTTCCCCATTTTCCATTTATAGTGACAATTCATGCAATGACAATTCAGTTGATAATTGATAATTTGGTCATAAGATCCCAAACTTTAAAAAAGAACAATTTTAGTAATCAACTTTCTTTTCTCAGACCCCTGCTTCAGTCTGATAAGCTGGAGAGCTCCAAAGAAAATGCTTATATTTGGAAATCTTTTAAGCTTTTTTTGAAATGTAGTCAAATATTAGAACTTCATCCATAGAAATTTTACTGAAATTCATCACATTCACTCCCTCCAATGTACAGGTCGCTTGACCGTGGGTTACTCTGGCTTTAAGAAATCTTTGAATATAGCTTGTTTAATGTTATAGCTTTTTCAGGAAATTGAAGAAAAGATGGAAATCATAATAATAGTTTTATATAGTTTGAGTTTTACAATTCTGCTTGTCCTTGACTAGTTTAGCATTCATTGAATTTAGTCATATCTTACGTCAATCAAAGTCATTCATTCTCTGCAGAATGTGATGTATGCTAAAGCTCTGCATATATAAAGACCTAGTGGGTTGATCATAATAATTTTAACAATACCTAGTTCTTTTGTGGTGGTTTTAGGTAGAACTCAAACCCCTTGTAAAAGAAGTTCTCTTTGCCTGTGTGCGCGTGGCTGTGCAGAAGTACCTGCTCTGGTGGGAGGTGTCCCTGTCCATGGCAGGGGAGTTGGAACTCGATGATCTTTAAGGTCCCTTCCAACTCTAACCATTCTATGATTCTATGATTCTCAGTAACCATGCAGCCCCTGCAAGTTTTGGAGAGGCAGGCCAGCTGGTACGACTGAGAGACAGATCTTGAAGCGAACGCTTCTGAGCTCATTTCCCTACCCCATGGATGGGTCTTAGCGCTCCTCTGCTTCGTCTGGCTGCCCCTACCCCTTCCTTCTGCCCTTCTGACAGATCCTCAAGGCCACTGCTGGACAGACACAATGGCCCAAAGCCTTTTTCTAGAAAGGTTCAAGTGTGCTCATAAAGCAAAGGCAGGCGAGATATATTTACTAAGAGCTGGCTGAATTTAAGCTACCTGCAAATGAACTGTAAGTGTGAAGTGGAGTGCTGCCAAAGTTCCTGGGAACATTTACATCAGCAAGATATAGATATAGCACTGAATAGTTTTGAAACCATCATCTAAAGAAAAATCATGGTCTGTATGGGGTATGTTCTCCACCTCTAATTTATGCAATTGCATACAGAAAGTCTGATTCTTCTCATTTATCACCTTTGTGCACTGCCTCTTTGTTAACCCCAGTGGGGTTGTAATAAGAAATAAGTGATATCAGAGTGTATGTTTTCTGCTGAACTGTGTACACTTTGGAATATGAGTGGGCTTGTCTCCACTGAGATTGGGTCCTGCTTCCCCTTTTTTCTTTTGCTTTGATTCATCTTTCTTGCCAAAGAAATTTGGAGGAAGATTTTTCCAGCTGCTCCTGAAAGAGTGGGGGAAGCATGTTACTAAAGTGATGTGAAGCATTCTGTCCTCCACACGTCACAGCCAGGCTGTTCCCAAGCAGGAACTCTGCCTAACTCCCGAATTTTGATTGATCATTCCTGAGACATGTTCCCCAGCACATACTGCAGTAGCTGCTCTATATACTCTTCTTGATTTCTGTACATCTCCCTCTAAGGGGAAAAAGGATTTATGAGCAGGTTTTGGGTTTGTTAACATGATAGGGTGCGATGGGAATCTGAACTAGGTCAAGTTTTAAGGGTTGAGTCAATCTAAATCAACCTAAATCAAAGGTAGGTCAAGCTTTTTGTGACTGTTCCCAGAACTCCTGGAGAGTTCTGTCTTATTGGAGTGCAGGAGCTTAAACAAACATTAGTAAAGTAGATCAGAAGCAAAACATTTATAAACAAATGCATTGGAATGGGCTGCCCAGGGAAGTGGTTGAGGCACCATCCCTGGAGGTATTTAAAAGACAGGTTGACTTTGTGCTTAGAGACATGGTTTAGGGATGTTTTTTATCAGAGTTAGGTTGATGGTTGGACTAGATGATCTTAAAGGTCCCTTACATCCTAGACAATTCTATGATTCTGTGTAATTTATTGCCGTTCTGATTATGAGATTATTTCGTACTCTGTAGTTGAACACACAGGGATTGTCTTTGACATAAGGTAAGAAGATGAGTGTTATTCTCTCCACTGGGTTAAAAACTGGCTGGAGGCCAGGCCCAGAGAGTGGTGGTGAATGGAGTTAAATCCAATTGGCGGCCGGTCACGAGTGGTGTCCCACAGGGCTCAGTACTGGGGCCGGTTCTCTTCAACATCTTTATCAATGATCTGGACG
>JAOQGH010000001.1:74158928-74172576 GCA_025769975.1 Gallinago jamesoni | reverse complement strand
AGTTGACATGGTGCTCGGGGATATGGATTAGTGTTGGGTTGGTGGTGTTTTGGGTGTGGTGTGGGGTTTGTGTGGGTGGTTTTTTTGTTGTTCGTTTGTGGGGTTTGGGTTTTTTTTTTATTGGTTGAACTAGATGATCTTAAAAGGTCCCTTCCAACTTAGGTGATTCTGTGATTGTCCAACATGTGAGGTGACTATGGTAACATCAGTAAAAAGCTCAGTGCAACCTTTGTGTATATGGTAAACAGTGATACTTCAGTATTACAGTCACAGAGCTGCTTAGGTTGGAAGCCACCTCCTGAGATCATCTACCTCAAGCCTCAAAATTCTATGTAATGGTTAAGGAAATAGTTCTCCTTTGAAATGTCCCTAATACTCTGTGTTATTATAATGCGTGTGAGGAGAGTATTATTAAATTATTTTTCCCAAATAATAGGAAAGCTCCTTTATTAAATGCATATTTCTTCTGGAATCCCGCAGAGGTATCATTTGTAACACACTCCTCCAAAGAGAAAGGCAAAATAATTACTTAGAATCTTTTATTTAAATTAATGGTAGAAATGCACATGTGCCAGATATGGATATGGACTTTTTTGGCACATCTATCTTTAATACAGTGAGATTAATGTATTAAAATTTAGCATGTGTACTGAGATTGTGTCAGTACCTGGATCTAGAAAAGTCTGTAAGCACTCACCTTTGAAGTTCATAGAACCACTTGTGTACTTCAAATTAACTGTGTGCTGGAGAAGAGGAGGCTCGGGGTGAACCTTACTGCCCTCTACAACTGCCTGAAGGGAGGGTGTAGGGAGGTGGGGGTTGGCCTCTTCTCCCAAGGGAATAATGACAGGAGCAGAGGAAATGGTCTGAAGTTGCATCAGGGGAGGTTTAGATTAGATATTAGGAAGAATGACTTTCCTGAGAGAGTGGTCAGGCACTGGAACAGCCTGCCCAGGGAGGTGGTGGAGTCACCATCCCTGGAGGGATTTAAGAAACGGGTCGACGTGGTACTTCAGGGCATGCTCTAGTGCCTGAGATTGTTGGGTTTTTGTTGTGGGTTTTTTGTGTATGGTTGGACTCAGTGATCTCAAAGGTCCTTTCCAACCATGAAGATTCTGTGATTCCATGATTCTGTGAAATTTCGTAGTGAATAAGTGCCTTAGACTGCTAATTAACTCATGTCTCCCCCGCAGAGGTGCTGCCTTAGCCATGTTATCCAAGTCACAGTTGACTGCTCAGTTTAATAACAACATGTGAAATGCAGAATGCAGTCTGTGTCCCAGGGGGTTCCTGTGGGGTCCAGGTGCTGAGAAATATCTCACCAGGCCAGTGGTTGGCAGCTAATGATGCACATCCACACCAGAGGTGAGTGGAGGAGGTCTCCCAGGCTTGCTCGCTTGGCCTCTTTGCCAAACACAGGTCTTCCAGGAGCTGTTAACACCCTGAGATGTTAACTTAAAGGGAGGGTGTCAGGAGGATGGGGCCGGTCTTTTTCCAGTGGTGCCCAGGGACAGGACAAGAGGAAAAGGGCACAAACTTGAATATTAGAAGTTCCACCTAAACATGAGGAGGAACTTCTTCACTTTGAGGGTGGCAGAGCCCTGGAAGAGGCTGCCCAGGGAGGTGGTGGAGTCTCCTTCTCTGGAGACATTCAAACCCACCTGGACAAGTTCCTGTGCAACCTGCTCTGGGTGGCCCTGCTTTGGCAGGGGGGTTGGACTGGATGATCTCCAGAGGTCCCTTCCAACCCCAAGTGATTCTGTGATTTACACACAGGCTCAGTACCTCTTAATATGTATTATTTTCCAAATGTGAATAATGTTTGCTGGAGCAGTTTCCTGATGGCAAGTCACTGCCGTGGGCCAGCGCTCGAGGTCTAAAAGGAGCTGGTGCAGATTCATTTAGCTGTGTCTCCTCTCCTCCCAAATCAATTTAACTCCTCCAAGTAGCTGAAACCAGAGTCGATTTTCCCCTTCCTGACACCTCCAAATTAATTTGGCAGGTATTGTAACCTACACTGAAATGATCAGAATTATTTGGCACCTTTGGATTGTCAGGTTCTTATTGTTTTTGTAAAAACTACGGGAGTCATGGCCAGCTTCTCAGTGCTTGAACAAAAGCTCACATTTCTCTTGATCTTCTCTGTTAATAGTAATTGTGGTTTGAGATCTGGGGAATGATCCATCTTCCACTAGGCTTCACAAAAAAACCTATTTGATTTAATCCAGTTTCTCCATTTTCCATTGCTTCCCTCGTCTCCTTTCAAACTCTAAATTTGACTCCTGGAAACAGAAGAACACTTCACCCATGTGAATTGGAGCAGGATATGAAGGCAAAGGCAGATTTTGTTCATTGTAGTCTTTACGGTGCAAGCCCTTCCATTTATTATTATTTTTATTGCTGTATCTGCTGCCGTGTGGAACAAACTCTTTCCTGATTCTCTGAAATCTTTCTCAAGCCTTGAGATTCTATTTGTTTTGTGAGAAAAGTTGTGGCCTTCAGATTTTTATAGCTTGTTTGGTTTGTTTTTTTTTTTTTAATTAAAGTAGCTTTGAGTTTTGACTTCTTGGCATTTATGCTTTGTCATCCAATTGTATTTTTTCTAATCCTTCTCTTTCCTTCCCTCCTATATTTTTTTTTCAAGTTTCCAAAGAAAATGAAAGTTGAATAAGGCGAGAATTTCAATGTCTCTAGTCTTGAATATTTTTTGCATTAAAACATTTTGAAATAAGGATCAAATAATATTAGTGTTTGTAAAATGATCTTTTGATATTAAAAGTATAAGAAATTTAACTGGTATTAATTTCAGCCTTTTCCAAAAAACAGATTTGGAGATTTCTTTTCTCTTCTTTATTCCAAACACACTATGGCTTTATTGTCACAAGGTTTGGGTTGCTCTTCTGCTTTTTTAAATCTTTCTTTCACTTCGACAAAGATTTTGTCTGCATTTTTTTCTGCTGGCTATGAAACATGAATTGCTTTATCGTTCTCAGAAGAAAAGTAAAGAAAATAATGAATTGAGACTAGGTGTTAGCTATTCCCCCATGGAGCCTGTCAGGATTACAAAAATAGATTACAGCATGCTGAATAAAAGATCACTGAAGTCTGTTCCCTTAATATTCCAAGCTAAAGCTGCTGCTCCTGCAAGCATTTGTTTTGCTGATGGAATATTTAAAGGGCTGTCAGGTCACAAAGAGGAGCAAAATTGAAGCAGAGACAGGACTACCAAGAAACATTCATCCCACCACTGCAAGTAGTTTTGAGGGCCAAGAGGAAGCGATGAGTGAAATGCTTGGAGGTACTCTTTGGATTCTCACCGAGACTCTGAATTACCTTTGAATTCCCTTCATTAGACAGTCTATGTTTATAGCAGGAGAGAGCTCCGGCTGTGTCTTTGAAAAGGGGGAGGGAAAAAAAAAAAAAAAAAAGAAAAGAAGAAAGGAAAGCAAACGATGCACCTTGTGGTGCCTCGAGGGATAGTTTTGCAATCACGCTGAGCCTAATTGACGAACATGTTGTGCTTACGCTAAGTCCTCAAAGGTTTCCTAGCACGTCAGCAAAGCTGCTGCTATTCGCAGCTCGGTTTGATATTCTTTGGTTTGTGCCAGGGCTGTGGAAGCGTTGTAAAACACCCTGTGGTTTGATTCAAGCCAGCTCACCCATAGAAATCATCCACCAGCGTTCATGGGAGAAGCACCTGTGTGGCCGGGTTGGATTAGAGGAACAGTAGCGTCAGGTTGAAATTACAAGGAGAGCAATTTAAGGGGAGGCAGATTTCAAACATGGAGCTTTGTCATTATGGGGAAGGAGAGAAGCAGCGCGAGCTGCTGTGATTTCAGCTTCTTCAATAACTCTTGCTTACAAATGAGAAGAAATAGAAGAATCCAGCCTAAGGTAATGGTGGTTAGCATTTGTTTTTATCGTTAGATGTACAAATGTTTATATTAGGTGATGGCACACCTATTGTGAGCAGTGAAAAATGACTATTAAAAAACAGAAGGAAGACAGTTTGATCAGTTGTACCATCAATTCCATATGACATTTTTATTGGATTAATCGTTATTTAAATTTGTTCGGAGAAGAGGAATTGGGATGAAACATTTTAATTAAAACATTAGCATTATCAATGTTGCAAAGAACCGTTAACATTTTTAAGTCACAGGAGTATCTTATAGGCTTCTGCCCAAGTGGCGAGCAAATGATTAATTTGTAGAATCCCTGAGTACCTAGGGTTCTGCAAAAGATTTCAGACTGAGCTTTTGGCTTATGTGAGAGGGGTTTTGGTTTATTAAAAATATAAGTATTTTGTAGACAGCCAGTCTATTTTTTGTTTTAGAGAAAAAAAAGATACTCTATAGAAACCCCAGTAAGTTGTATTAATCTGAAAGCAAAGGTTCTGCCTTTTAAAAAATGTACATTTCTAATTTTAAACCTAACATTTGATCATTTTTTTAAACTGACCTTCTACGGGAAAATCAATGTGAGGGGTCATTCATTGATGTGCTGCTAATTTTATACTAGTACCACCACTCTGAAGTAATGAAGTTGAGCAATGATGCCCCTGGTTTTCCTTCCCAGATGGCACTGTTTAGCAAGTCATGTGAATGTATAGGTGAAGGTCTGATGTCAGTAGTATTTGGGAAAGTGGTTAGTAAATGTAATTATGAACTATACAAGGAGTGAGAGGCCTTGGTTCTTCTGGATGAGCCATTCCAGATTCCACTTCCATTCATCGCAGGGTGACACGGGTGTTTCCCAAGTTTGACCTGCAGATTGGCAGAAAGAGCTGGAACTCTTTCGAGGAAGATCTTGCAAGGCTTTCAGGGCTTGATAGAAAAGTTAAAAATTCTTTTCCATCATGATAATGATCTCATTTGCCTATCATCTTTCTTTTTTTTTTTTTCCCTATGACTTTTCAACATATCTAGAGCTACATTTCATCTGCGCACCCCACCCGACTTAAATCAGCTTATCTGGTCCATATCCAATTCCTGCTTCTCATGTGATTCCTCTTCAGTTTGTGAGTCCAGGAATAGCCATATTTTCTGTTCTTGGAATAGTCCTAAGAACAGATTGATGCTTTAGAAAAACCTGTTTGAGCAGTGATTTCTAGGCTCTGTCCTCTGTTTGCCCAGTCTGTTTCCTAGAAATGATGATGTTGCTAGGGTCCTGATGGCTTCGTACAGTCAATCAGCTCTTTGGAAAATCCCCATGTACCCAAATTGTATTTGAGTTCAGTCGTGGACCCTTGTTCAGACGTTAGGAATTATCTCCCAAGGTTATGGTAATTATGTCCTTAGCTAGACAACGCCTTAATTTGCTCCTGTGTAAAACTGCATTCATGATTCTTATCTAGCCCTTTTAGAACTGAACAGCATTATTAATTTGTTTTTCTTGTTTGCCAGGAGAAAGAGCAGATCCTAACCATGATAGGAATTCTTAATAAACTAAAGAGCCAGCTTCCTTCCTGTATCTTTTGTCCCCACTCAAATCAGTGGGATGACTTTGCAGGGGGCGTAAAATATTTTCAAATCAAATTCAGCATTTGGAATCCATTTTGCATTAGAGGAAGTGGGTCTCTAAGGTGCATTGCAGTGTGGAAGGAGCACAGTAAAGGGTATAAAGAGTAGAATTAATTTAATTTTAGGGATATAAAAATTTGGGATAGCTAGTCTACATTATTTGCATAGGCTCCTCCTCAAACCAAGCCAATTCACTTCTACAGGGAAATTGGTTTATCTTGAACATATAGTCCAAGGTGGAATGAATCCTCTTCCCACTCCAGAATGCCTGTTCCTTTGCAGGAGAGAAGTTCTTGAATGGCCTTCACCTATAATGCTATTCTACTTCACACAGAAGTTACCAAACTTAGTAAAATTGTAGTTAAGGTTTTTGTCTATGTGATGATCACAGCCAATGATTGCATGGGCAGGAACTTACCTACCATAGCACTAAACTCCTTGAATTAGATATCTTTCAGAAACAGGTTTTGTTTTGTTTTTTAAATGAGTGACAATGACCATAAATATTTCTTTCCAACTTAACAAAACTGCTTTGCAACTTAGAGCTGAAGGATTTTATGCACCGCTTTTTACTTCAGTGTATAATGCCTAAGACTTAGTTGTAATCATGGCAGGTTTCTCTTGCTTTTAGAGTATTGTTGAGAAATGTAGGAAAAAACTTTATACAGTTACTTGTATTGTCAAAAATTAGTTGCTCCTCTTCCAATTTTGTGTTCTGTAATTTTACGTTTTCTAACACTCTGAAATTAATGGGATATTGTGGAGAAAACTGGTCATTCTCACAATGGTAAGGCCAATGTTTGTGCTTCATGCCAAGGAATGGGGTGCAGAGAGGATCTTGCTTATACTTATTGCTGTAACAACCAAGGACAGCCAATTTTCGTTATTTGTCCCCTTAGAGGGTCGAAACAAAAAAATGTAGAGGGATCACATCTGTGGGGAGGAATGGACAGAAGAGGTGACCCAAACCTGACCAACTGGGGTATTCCATCCCATCTGCCCCATGCTCAGTATAAAAACTGAGGGATCAAAGGGTCAATCTCTCTTCCTGCGATGACCGACATCCAAAGAGGACTCTGTCAGTTCGTCTGCCTTTAATGCCCATCCGTGTGTTCCTGATTTCAGAGCTGGAACCCAGTTCCCATCCATCACTGAGTCCAGTCTGGGACTTCCCCAGTGCCTGCCGGTGATGTCATCATGTCATCCTGGGAGCTCGATGCATTTTTGTATCTATTTAATTATTTTCTTCCTTTTTTTAAAAAAAAATTTAATTCTTATTTAAGTAGTTTAGTTCATTCTAAACTTCTAAATCTCCTTATCTCTTCCTCTCCTCCCTTTTTTTTTTTGGGGGGGGGGGGGGCAGGGGGGGGAAGGGCTGTCTGTCACTCTGGTTTTGGTAAATTCGACCGAAACCACGACAGCATGGGAGTGGTTTAACTTAGATAAAAGCGATGTGCATTTGTGCTGTTTAACTTTTATTCCGGCACGCGGCAGCTCCATTGATTCCCAGGGCTGAACCGGTGCTGCTGGTGGGACAGCCCATGTGGTTATTTGGCTAGAGAACGAAAAGCTTCTGGTGCACGTGAGGTGTGACGCCGGGGAGGACTGGTTGACTTTGACCAATTGACCTTGGTTGCCAAGGTTGGAAGAATGGGAAAGTGGGAGTGATGGAAATGGGAGCAGTGTACCTCAGCAATTACTTTGGGCAAGGGCGTTGTGTGGACCACCATGTGAAAGAATAGCAGTTTGTCCTTTGACCAGGCTGTGAAAAGTGCTGCTGATTCCATCTACCTCAGTGGAAGCGACAGCCTTCTAGAATAGCTTCTGTGGGTGAGCATGTATTTCTTCTTTGAAAACTCTGGTTCCTGAGTGAAAGTAGAACTGTTCTGAGTTGTCGACGGATTTAAGACCAGCAGGGAACATGCCATTCCTTGGCTACGTGAAGGAGGAGAGCACATTGTATTTTCAGGCTTAGATAACCCCCTAAGATGGTAGGGAATGCCTCCATCAGTGCTCCATCACACACGCCCAACACCCAAAAGAGGAAAAGGAAAGACAGGATGGCAGCCGAGCTCCATCTCACTATCCACACCAAAACGAGAGCCTCATTTTCTCACAGGGCAGAGCAGCTCTGCAGTGATGCCAAGAAGAACCATGGACCAAGGTGCCACAGTCTGGTCCTCAGAAAATGGCACATACCATCCAATGAGAAATCAACCCTTGAGCTATTAATTTATTTTCATTTTCCAGTCTGGCAGCCTCGGTGAATAGATTTTACTCGCTGTATAGCAAGGTCGCTGTGACAAATTTTGAAAAAAAGACAAGTTCAAGTGTTTTTTGGTTTCACAAGCACATGAGCTCAGTGAGAAAGAACAGACTGAGACGGCAAGGAGAACAGCCAATCCTGTTATATTTGTCTTTCTTATTACCAACTTGCCATGATAAATATGGAAAATTATATTTGGCTAGAAGGAGGCTGAGAAAAGGAACAGATGGCCACCAAAAGAATACTAGAGCAGCTAATAGTCACTGGCATATTTCCGGGATAAAAATTTAAATCTGAAGCCAAGCAGAGGGTTATCCATTTTTTTCTGATCAGGGTACTGTGTATGAAACTGATCCTGCTATGCTCTGACTACATGAAGGTGGGCTTTCTGAAATGCATTCGCCGAACGGAATAAACAACCTCTGTCCTGCGGTCACCGACTCTTGCCGTTATGCTGACGGAAATAGTTGACAAGGTGGGGAAAATGTTTACATTCCTACTGTACATTTTGAGTGAGCGAGGCTGCATTTGCTATGGCTTTTTAATATACTGCATGATTTAACACTTACATTGCATGTTTCCTATGTATTCTACAGGCTTCGTTCGGTTTTGATAGAGGACAGAGAGAATAAGCTGCCAATTTAAATAAGGAGACAATGGAGCCTATATTTTATATAGCTGTGCATTTTGTCATTTCTAAAATTCTCATACATTTCTGAGTTCTGTGGTCAAATAGGTACTGAAAAAAATAAGCAGACCTTTTGGGGGATTATGAACAAGTGTCACAGTTTCTGATTTTGCAGAATGCTGTACCTCAACTTCCTTATGACTGCAGAACTAGATAGTGAATGGGGACGCTGTTCTGTTTCTTGAGCAATAATTGGAATTAGCAAGGTAATGGCCAGTAATAAATGATGTGAAGGGCTGGAACGGCAGGAGACGGTAGTTTGGGATTGTGGTGCAATTTGAAGTGCAAAATCATAGGACAGGGCAAGTGCTATAGGAGCAGGACAGTTAGGAGTGAAACGGAGCAAAATAGTAACAGTTGCTGCAGTTTTTCTTTAGAGTCCATCTGCCAGAGTTCAACCGGTCTCAACAGCTCAGCTGTAGATCCCGTACTAGATGTCCAGGATTTTGTTAGAGCAGCAGGTGATGGGTCACCTGGATCAAGACCATCAAATAAATCTCTGTGGTGGACTAACTGATCCCATCCAGCCACTGGCATTAGTGTTGCAAGCACAGATCAGTTTTTCTACTGGTAAAAGATTATGCTATTTACCTTCTCGGGGGAAACGTTACGTGGGTTGATCCATTATTGATTTTAAGGTGTTTTCTCAAAGAGTGCTGAAGAACTGTAAACTCTTAATAAGTAGGTTTTGAGAAAAAGAGATAAAGAGAGTCACAAATACCCATGATTTAAAAAAGGCACAGCCGTGGGCTGATGAACTGATTTTGCTTTTGCGGTGTAAAAGGAGAAATGTACGTCTCAAACCCTTGTCAGTCTTTCCCCAGTGAATGGAAATTAGATGGATTCTCAGTGCTGGCACCATGTTCTGGTGCTTGCTCACCTGCTTCCTTAGCTCTTGCTGAGTTTTAAAGTCCTTTTGTGAATTGCTCGTGCTCTATTACTGAATACAATATATTTTGAGCTCTATATTTAGTAAAATAGACGTCACTGCATAGCCTTTTAAAGGTATTACTAAGAAATAAAATGCCATTTTGGAGTGAAGAGTCTGCAGTCTGTACAGCTATGGGAAGTCCACTGTTTGGTTTTCAGTGATAGTTGTTTCTCTCAAATATCCTGGCTTGATATTAGCTTGTAGTTAGAAAAGCACAAAGTGGGTAAGAAACTGTCTCAAAATGAAATGTAATGTTTTCGTCAGCTCCAGAAACTGAAATATAAAACTAGCCTGGAGTAAAGTATGGATGAGGTGTGGGGAGAAGTATAATATGCACTAAAATTAACAGTCTTATTAAGACCTGGGTTGATATATCTAGTAGAGTTATGACTGTGGATCCCAGACTCACCTTCATAACAAATGTGATTCTCCCTTGAGATGCAGGATATGTAGTTTGCATATGAAGTGTTTGTCTGTAAAAATATTCTGGCACTGGATTATCTGTAGGTCATCTATGTAAATTCACAGGGGAGGGTAGTGACCACAAGGAGATTGGGTGTACTGGGAAAAGTGTACAGTGCTCTAGGACATTCGTGTGTAGGATGCAATAATCCAGTGGTTCCCTTCTGGGGGCATTTGTTATGGTGGCTCTGGGGATGTTTTGGATTTATAGCACATAATCCCTTACTCCTGGTCAGCTGATCTCCAATTCTGAAGATGGGAATTACTATGTCAAGTCTCAGTAACTTTCCCTTTCCTAATATTCTCCTCCACGTCACAGATATCCATGATCTTTCCTTTCAAGCTCTACCCAATTAGCATAATCAGGCTAAACCCAGAGCTGTTCTGAGCGTGTTCTGAATCTGAAGTTTACACTTTAAGCTTGCAGAAGGACTTATTTATTTGTGGGATTTTTTTTTTCCCCTCCCCTGACTTTTTAAATGAAAAGAAAGAGAAAATACATGCCATGGACACTAACAGCACAGGGCAGTTTCTAGCTGGTCTGCCCAGCTTTAGTAGTGTCTTCTAGAGGTCTCTAATCTGACCTCCTCTCCAAGGATGGAGATCCCAGAGCCTCTCTGAGCCCCTGTCCCATGCTTACAGAGCAGGATGTGTCAGAGCCATTGTACATCTATCTTTAGCTTGATCTGCACCTTCGTAGCAACGCTGATGTGCCCTGGATACAGTGGGGTCACTCTATGTGTGGGGACCGGTTTGTACACAAGTACCCATCACCCAGTACCACTTCTGTAGATGATGTAGATGTCTAATCTCAGTTGTCCCTTCTTCTTTGAGGGTCAGACAGAAGCCCTCTCATCACCATGGCAGAGGTCTTATGGCACTAGCCAGTACAAAACACATTAAGCATACTCCACCACTTTGAAGGCATGTTTTCATAGGCACTAACTGAAGTCCGCAGCAAAAGCCTTCCAAAAGTGATCCCCTGGCACTGATGCTGCCACCAAATAGGCTAGAAGTCATTTTAAAGAGCAATGACATCATCAAGTGTTCTGCTCACTTCAGTCTATGTGACAGGCCACGGAAGCCCCAGCTGCAAAACAGATAAAAAAGAATACCATCCTGCTTTAGTTGCGTATTTTTTGTAATCTGTGGATCAAATCTGTATGATGATTTTGGCTGCAAATTTGTTATTTTGAAACTCCACGTTAAAGTTCCCCTCTGCCTCTAGAGCAAATATTGCTGCTCAGCCACTTCCCAGCTCCTCCAGTGGAACCGATGCATCCACTTGGATAAAGATGATTTTTTTTGACTGCGAGTGGAATGACATTGTGTCTCACAGCACATTTGACTAAACCCAGTGGGGCTGAGGTTTGCTCCAGCCTATGGAGTAGAGTCCCAAGCTGCTGTAGCCACAGAGTTTTCGGTATCTAAATTATTGTAAGGATTTCTGCAATTCCCTATAGTCTGTTGTTGGATGGAAACATACAGTGCCACTTACCATGTTTACCTCCCTAAAAAATCTCCTGAAAGTGCTTGTAGAATCTTAAAAACACCGAGCTGCCTGGCACTTTCCTCGTGCTTCTTTTTTTATTTTTCAATTTGTTGCTGATGTCCAACGGATTGTTTTCTACGTCTCAGCAAATGCAAACATTGATTTGTTTTTCTTACAAAAGCTCGTTGAATCCACAAGTTGAATCCATTTCACGCTGCTCTTTGGTACTGGGTGGGCTCACGGTCTACCTTGTGAGGCAGTTTAAAGGCTGCCCTTCCAAAGCTCACTGCCTGCTCTCGAGAGCACGTTTAGGGATGGCAAATGCCCCCCTCCCCTGCCTTTTTTTCCCCTCGGCTGACCACATGGGCATGGCAAACACGCTGAGAGGCATCAGAGGCAAAGCAAGCTGTCCCCACACCTGCCCACAAAACAGCTGCTCCCCTGCCAGAGGAGCTGCTGGAGCCTAGCACGTGTTCAGCAGCTTTTGCCACAAAGGGAAGAAACACAGAAACCGTACAGAGATTTCAGCACTGGGTTGTGGGGTTTTTTTGTTGTTGGTTTTGTTTTGTTTTGTTTTTTTTTCCCCCAGAAATCATTTTTATTAAAGCATCATTTCATGTTGGCAGACTTCCCACGTGGATGCATTTGCTCAGCCTCAACTGACGGTCCAAGAGAGAGATCATCTAGGATCTAACAGGGTCTTCCAGCAGGTAGGTGGCTCTAAAAATGTCTCACTCCTTGTTTTCTAAGATACCTCTTATAATTAATGAGTCTGAGCAGGGTCAGCCCTTTATTCCCTGCCCTCTTCCATGTCTCCTGTAGCTGTATGACTCTCCCAAATGCCTGTGAGTGTTTTCCACGGCTGGCTGCTCAGTAGCATTTGAGGCATTTCTTCTGCCCAGACCCTTTTTGTTTCTTGAAGCTTTCAAGAAAAGCCCACTGGAATCTCAGGTCTAAGGTTTGAAAGACTTTTCCGTTTTATTGGAAAAACTTATCCGTGTTGGATGGATTGAGAGCTTTGTTTCTTCGCTTTTTGAAAAACATACCAAGCCTCTCCTTTGTTGTCAAATGCTTGAGAAAAACGTTTCTGTCTTTCTCCAGTGAAAGACAGGCTCATACATGGGGAGTAGCCTTCACTCTCTGGGCCTTGTTCGGCATTTGAGAGTGCGTAGTCGAATTATTTCAGATCTATTTCAAATCCATTTTTTTTTATTATTTGCCAAAGAAACAGCCTACCTCAAAAATTTTCATTGCTGCTAAGAGGGTGATTTCCCTCACTGTAGATATCCAAAAATACCAGAGGTCCTAACATTCGTAAAACCACATGCTCGAGTGACTCGCGTTCAAGAATGAGTGTTATAGAAAAGATTTGCAAATAACAAACAGGAGAAAGTCTAAAGGAAGGACTAATAATCCTGGAGCTTTCAAATGAGTAGAAGTTTTTATTTTTCAATGAGGTTTGCACAGAACTTGCCTTTTCCTCACCCGTGAGGTGGGGGCAACAAAGGGGCGAAGTCAAGGTGAACTCTGTGGGAAATGAGGGGGGATGAATATTGAGAAACCAGTGCAGGGAAGACCTTCCCACTGTCTCCACCCTGGTGCCTGGCAGCAGTCCAGTCCATTTTCTCTTCTACCACTGGGAATAGAGCATGATATTGCCTGCCATTTAAAAGTCATGCCTGCTTATTACCCTACATATGCTTTATTTTCCCCATCAGAGGAGTCCTGCTGCCTGTTCGCTTTCCGAGCCCAACTACCTTTTCCAGCAGAAGCAGTCAACGCTCTGGTGCTGGATGGAGATGCTCTTGTGGGGAAACACACATGACTTAAAATGTGCCGGGCTGCCAGATTGCCTGGGCAACTTTCTCCTCCCTGTTTGTAAAGTTGGGAGCTGCCAGAGAGTACCTGCTCTTTTCCCCTTTGCCATTAGGTGTCAGAACTATAATACACTATAGTAACTGAACTATACTATATTGAGGTTCAATAAGGCCAAGTGCCAGGTCCTGCACTTGGGTCACAACAACCCCAGGCAGCTCTACAGGCTTGGGTAAGAATGGCTGGAGCTGCCCAGCAGAAAGGGACCTGGGGGTGTTGGTGGACTGTCAGCTGAACATGAGCCAGCAGTGTGCCCACGTGGCCAAGAAGGCCAACAGCAACCTGGCCTGTGTCAGGAACAGTGTGGTGAGTAGGACCCAAGAGGTCATTGTCCGCCTGTACTCAGCACTGGTGAGACCCCACCTTGAGTACTGTGTCCAGTTTTGGGCCCCCTACCACAAGAAAGACATTG
>JAOQGH010000001.1:74129542-74158828 GCA_025769975.1 Gallinago jamesoni | reverse complement strand
ACGAGTTGACATGGTGCTCGGGGATATGGATTAGTGTTGGGTTGGTGTTGTTTTGGGTGTGGTGTGGGGTTTGTGTGTGTTGCTTTTTTGTTTTTTGGGGGTTTTTTCATTGGTTGGACTAGATGATCTTAAAAGGTCCCTTCCAACCTAGGTGATTCTGTGATTCTATATGCATACTGTAATGGCATACTAATAATGTTCTGTAATACTTATGCTTTCTGTTTAGAAAGTCAGTCGTGGTGTTCTTTCCCTCCCACATCTGGAAGGTCAAGCAAAGCATGGTTTGGTTGCAGACACTGCAAATCCTCCTCCCCTTGAAAACAGCCTGCCTCCAATAACAAACAAGAGCTTGCAGAATGTCCTTCCCTCTCTTCAGGTGAGCGAGTTACAAAACTCTGAGACATCTTGTGCTTCACTGGTTAATCAGCTTCTCTCTAGTACTGCGAAGAGGGTGTCAGTGGCACAGTGTCACCAGCGTGCTTATGTGTGGGAAGAGAGAAGTAGTTTAGTGTCATCACTTGCATCAATTTCCATTTTCAGCCATAGTTAAAGAGAAATAAAAAAGGAAGAACTATAAACAGTCAGACAGATAAATCACTAACCAGCATGGTTGTGTGGGTCTCCAGTTATTTTAACGGACACCCGACAGCACAGGAAGTTTTTGAAGTCATCTTCACATTTGGCATTCCTTCTTTCTTTTTTTTTTTTTTTTCAGAAGTCCTGCATCTATCCCCTGTCTGAACTCTCTTCTTATCCTCCTTTTCTCCCCAACAAAACAGGGTCCTGCATTACTCACCATCACTACTCTGATCACTCCTTTCACCTTCCTTCCGCTTCAATACAGTCTCTTTATTGAGAGATTTGTCAGGTTCTATAGGGGTCTGATATCAAGTCTTTTCCGATTTATTGGACTGGAGGTCCCCACATAATGCATTTTATTTGGGAAGTTAAGAGTCTCCTCAAATACTTTGGATTTGGTAGCTTGCTACTACTACAAATTATTTAATTTACTTGGGGGGGGGGTGGGGGGCAAAGCTACAAAATGCAAAATAGCATTAATGGTGAGGTGGAATGGGTTAGTCTCCAAAATAATTTAAATTTTCTTTAAAGCTTGTCTCTGTGGCCTTTTTAAGTCAAACCTGCACTCAGTTCCTACATAAGCCAATGATTAATCTTGGCGTCAGAAAATGAACCATCCTCCCATTTTATTTTCTGTGAAAAGATGGAACCCAAGCGCTTTACAGAGGTGGGGTTTTATTTTATTTTATTTTAAAATGGAACTTGCAGACTTCTATAAGAAGATCTGGAAACACCAATAAGCGAGCCTTTTACTTGGCTTAGAAGCGTCTATGGAAGTAGACAAACATATGCATACGTAGACACATATGCCAAAGGGTCAATAAACATTTCAATCTAGAAAGCATAATTATGTGCTGTCATTTTTGGAGATCTTCTTTGTTCACTCTTCCTTAACAATAAGAGACCATTGCTGAATTAATGATAGCAATCCTTAAAAGTCCCTTCTGCTGAAGTCCCTTTGGATATCAGCCCTGCTGTGTCCACAGATTTGAGAGGGTGAACTCACGCATTGTTTGGGTCATTAATGAAGACACTAAACTGTACTGGCCTTCGTATCCCGTTGTCCTCCCAGGGACTGAGCTAAGGCTGACCAGCCTGTAGTTGTTTCTTCAAGTGTTTCTGCACCCACAAAGGTCTGTTCTTTCCCCATTCATACCCATCTTGATGCTTTCTGTTGCAAATGTGTATATGCACAGACCCAAACTGGTGTCCCTCCAGTTCTGTGGGCTGCACAAGCAATCTCAAGGATTCGAGCACAACTCTTCAGTGGATATGCCCACGTAGACATCTGAGATGAATATTGCCTGTTATTCTGCCTTGGTGCTCAGAAGACTGGACTCAGACCCTTCCCCTGCTCATGCGAGTTACTGCAACTTAATCAAACCATGGCATTTCGTAGCTTTTGTAGAAAGTGAGTGCCCTTGCATTGAAGGAACCTGGAAGATGAACTTCCTTCTTAGATTTAGAGATTTATGTTTCCGTGACCCAGTAGCCTCTGTCAGAGTTTGCTCTCTGGGTAAGCAGAGCATTCTGGTCCCCAAACATCTTTGTTCTCTCTCAGCACGAAGCTGACACTCAACAAATCCAAAATAAATATCTTGAAGCTTTGTCTTTGGGATTGTAGCATTTCTCAATATATTTTTGTATATATATTTATACAATTAGAGGTTAGCTGAATGCTCATTAAAATATCTGAAAGCAAAGTTTACCTTTGGTTTGTTGTTTGTTTTGTTTGTTTGTTTGTTTGTTTTTTTCTTGGCAGGAAAACAGAAGTCAAGGCAATCTTTCCCAATTTAACTTTCCAGACGACCTTCCTGAAAGTGGTACCGGAGCCCAGAAAAAACCATCAGAACTGGAAAGCACCAGCATCCGTGTCAAACTGCCTATGACAGCTTCAGGTAGAATATGTAAAAAGACTGGGGTGAGAGGCTGCCCCCACAGACGGGGAGCGTATGCGGTCAGGATACTCAGTGACCAGAGTTCCCACGCTAAACGGTCTCCACAACGTTTAATAAAAGAGTTTGGAGGAAAAGAATACGGATGGGTTTGGTAATTTATATAAATACTGCTTGAGGATACATGCAATAGGAGAATGAATAGGCTGACACGAACATATAAATGAGAGAAGTAGGCATTCTACAAAAGAATGTCTATTTGTCTAAGGTTTATGGCAGGTCATGTAGGTGAAAGCAATATTCTAGCACAGTGATAAAACACTTCTCGCTTGTAGCTCTATCGCATCTTATCTATGTGGGCTAAATTGTATTTTTGGAGTTCTCACATCTAGAAACTTTCTGGCAGAGTTAATCTATTTTTTGTCTAGGAAAAAAAAAAAAAGTAGTGGCCTTTTTCTTTTAAATTATTTAGCATCTCTTCATTTGCAGATGAAGAGCTGCCACTGTTTAGCAAAACACCCACGTGCATGCCTAGAGAACGCTTTGATTTGTAATGCTACCGTCTGATTATTTATCTAGATTTAAATGATGTAAATGGTAGCATTAGGGCAGCTGAAATGTTTCTGTGCAGGAGGAATCTGAATGAGGAGAAGAGCACATTTGGGCCCCATTTAATTCTTAAACTTATGCATCTGAACTTGACATTTTCTATCAGAAAAACAAGTACTTGAAAGCTTTGGTTAACTAAAAATTACTGCCATTTTATAAATATGACTATCAAACCAACAATCATGTTTTATGTAAGCTATGAAGCTTGCTGAAGCAGATAGACAACAGATGGGATTTTCAAAAACATCTAGGTACGTAACTTTGCTCAGAATGAAATAATTTTTACCTAAGCTTGCTTAAAAGTCTTTCTGAAGGATGATGAATGTTTTGTTGAATGTAGTACTGTAAGTCAGAAAAAGAAACATAAATTTGTGCAAAATGTCAACACTGTAGCATCACAGAACTGTTGGTTGGAGGAGACCTCTAACAATCAGCTACTCAACCTCAATGCTCAAAGTGGCATACTCTACTGTAAAATGATCTTTTACAAAAGCAATTTGCCATCAGCTTTCTGACGTGTTATTGATTTTTGGTTTTATATCCTCTTTTTTTCTGATTTAGAAGCCTTGAAGTATTTTAAAGACCAATTAACAGTCTATGAACAAAAAGAAATTTTCAATTATACAGAGCTGTGGTTTCTTGGGCTGGAAGCTAAAAAGATTGAAGGTTTGCCTGAAACCCAGAATAATAATTGTTACGATGATGAGCATGGTTCCTACTTAAAGGTAAGTGGAAAAATTATGGTAATAATCTTCAGCTTTTCAGCTCAATAAGTTTGTTGTGACAGTCGACTGTCTGCCAACTCTTAAGTGACCGTGTGAGATAAATGTTATTTCTATAAGACAAATATTCACGTAGTGAAAACATCATTACCAATCCCTTTAAAGCTCAGAAGAGAATCCTAAAGAGAGATCACTTTGCATTTCATTCTGGATTGATGTGAGGTAGGTGGATTAATGAAGCATGCACTTGTTATATTCTCTATCACCCTCGTTTAACATAGACTTCACTTGCTACCAGTCCAACACCTTTCACAGAAAGTAAACTCACACACAGGAGAGACTTTAAAGCCTGATCTTTGTCGTACTATCTGAATCTGAACTATTTGTTTTCTTTTGAAGGTTTTACATGACCACATTGCGTACCGATACGAAGTGCTGGAGGTGATTGGGAAAGGGTCATTTGGGCAGGTGGCTAAATGCTTGGATCATAAAACCAATGAATTAGTGGCACTGAAAATAATAAGGAATAAGAAAAGGTGAGACCTCTGTTGACTTTAAATCAGGACAGTCAGCTCTTTGTTATATAGGCAGAGACAATCTGGGATAACGTGAACAAAGCAAAATCCAACTCCCTGTACTTCAGACTTTCAGATTAAACACAGTGTGAAGACAGTCACTCCGCACAAAACAGAGTGAAGAAAGGTGATGACAGGGACTCAGAATTGGCCTGGACCCAGTGGAGACAGTCTATGAAAGCAGGCACAGTTTTTCCAAACTTACAAGGAGGTCTCTGTATCTGTGGCACAGTTTAAACCAGCCCTACACGACTGAGAGACGAGAGCCTACATTCCCCCCCCTCCCCCAAGACTCCAAAACCACAGGAAGGCTCCAGTTGCTCACTTTAACATGAAAAATTCTACACTATGCTCCTAAGCAACCTCTTCTTGCTATATGACTGGTTACAAATTTTTTAGTTGAGTTTAGCTTGAACCAGAGTCAGTGAAGCAGATGAGAATGATGCTGTTGACTCCAGCAATAGAGTTATAGCCATTCGGTTTTTCCCCCTCAGTGAGCACTAAATGTAAAGATGCTCTTCAAAACTGACTGTCTTGCTGTGGTTGGTGCGAAATATGGCCCTGTTCAAGAAAATGGAAGCATTCCCATGGATTTTGAAACCACTAGGATTTTACTCTGGATGGTCATTTGAGACAGTTTTTCATTTAAATATTTTTTTCAGACAAGTCAAAATAACTATTCTTAAATGCTATATGAGGCCAGTATATTTAGACTAGGCAACAACCATAATGAATCAAAGTTACAGTATTTAACAGGTGTGAATGGTGAATTTTTAATCCTTACCCTACACGTTGAGTTTACGGTAAGATTGTGGTATTTGTATTGCTACGAATGCTAGATTGAGTTAATGTCACCTTTCCCCTGTCCTGTGATATTTCAGATTTCACAGCCAGGCTTTGGTAGAAGTGAAGATCCTTGATGCTCTCCTGAAGAAGGACAAAGATGATACTCACAATATCATCCACATGAAGGAGTACTTCTACTTTCGCAATCACTTCTGTATTTCCTTCGAACTGCTGGGGTAAAGTATACTTTCCTTTACACAAATCTTAAGGAGCACTGTAGATCTGGTACCTACAAGCCTTCATTTTTATGCTTGCTTTGGAATAATTTGCTTCTCTTTATGTTACAAGAAAGGAATACTTTTTAAATACAGACTGCATAACTGAGTCTGTGGTGGCCAAAGGTGAACTGAAAAAGCCCCTCTTCAGACTTCACACAATGACATGATCCATCCCTTATTTTCTGTGCTGTGTATTGGAGTTTTCTTCCCTGAAAGACCTAAGGGGAGAAGAGTGAAAAAAATGCATTCGTGACTGGTAAACTTTAAGGCATATAAACAATATTAAATAATCCAAAAGTATGGCTGTTTCCTGCTTTCTACAAATGTGTGCTGCAAGGACACATCTTAGGAGGAATTTTTGAGAAATTTTAGGGAAGCGAGACCATTTATTTGCCAGCCTCCTTGTAATAAGGGTATGAAACAGAAACCATTACAGACATTATCCATGGTTCCCCATCCCTTAATTATAGCCTTCATTGCTGCACGTTATAGACCTTGCTGAAGATTAAGCATCATTTTGAAGGATTGATCTCAAACAGACCTAAATATATTGTGTTGCTGCATGAGAGTCTGTCACTCAGACACACAGGGATAATAATTCACTCCTCCTCTCCAGGTTAAAAAACAGACCATTTTTTCAGAAAGCTCCTATGGCAACTTGTAGGAAAACATTCATGGAATAGCCACTATGTTCAGGTCTTTACAGAAGAAATGAAGATTGGTTGTGATGTAAAAATACTTGTCTGGTGACAGTTTTATTGCTTCTAAAATATAGTGAAAAACCCTTAATTTATGAACTTTCTTCTCCACCAAGCCCTGCTAACTTCATTTAGTTCTGAAGGATGTAAATGAAGCCTGACACCTGTGGATGCACAAGCCAAGAAGGCAGAAAACTACAGTCATTTATGTCAGTGCAGACACATGGGGTCCTGCTGGGGACACCTCTGGAGGTCATACAGAAACAGAATCACAGAATCCTCATGGTTGGAAGGGACCTTTGAGATCATCAAGTCCAACCACAAAAATAAAAAAAAGAAAAAGAAAAAGAAACCCACACAAACAAGCCACAAACAGACACAACCCAACAATCTCGGGCACTAGAGCATGCCCTGAAGTACCACGTCAACCCGTTTCTTAAATCCCTCCAGAAATGGTGACTACACCACCTCCCTGGGCAGGCTGTTCCAGGGCCTGACCACCCTCTCAGGAAAGTCATTCTTCCTAATATCTAATCTAAACCTCCCCTGCCCCAACTTCAGACCATTTCCTCTGCTCCTGTCATTATTCCCTTGGGAGAAGAGTCCAACCCCCACCTCCCTACACTCTCCTTTCAGGCAGTTGTATTGGGCAAGGAGGTCTCCCCTCAGCCTCCTCTTCTCCAAACTAAACATTCCCAGTTCCCTCAGCCTCTCCTTGTTCTCTAGACCCCTCACCAGCTTGGTGACTCTCAACATGCTCCAGCAGCTCAATGTTCTTCTTGTAGTGAGGGGCCCAGAATTGCTGAGGACAAGCTTGTGCATCCCTTCAGTAGTCGCCATCCCTGTGGCCATTTCCTCTTCCAAAGAATGACCAAACATTGAGCACTCTGTACTTGTCAGGGCACACCCCAGGCTGGGGGCTCCCTGGGGGTCTGGCATGGGGAGCTATGGGGACAAGACCTGGCAGTCAGGAGCAGGGCAGCTGGAGGAGGACAAGATTCACATGTTGCCAAGCACACTTGGCAGAAGTTAGCAACATCTAAAAGGAGCTAAGATATGATGGTGACAGGAGAGATATAAAAAACCTAACGAGACCTGGATTTATGGGGGTGTTTATCTAGAAAGGTCTACTGCTACTTAAAGACTCTTTAGACAAAAAGGGTTTATACAAGGTGCCAAAGGAAAGACAAATGAGAGAGGATGGGACTGAAGAAAATTTGTTTCTCAGTTCCTAAATGATATTTGTACTTGGTGATCAACAGCACAGCTGCATAATATAGGACCAAGTTTAGCAAGCAAACAAGTCCTCTGACATGTCCTCTTTAGATCTGGAGGCTCAGGGAGGTGTTTGTGCATATTACATGCAGAACAGCATTCTCAAGGAGGAAAATAGCTAAATCATTTTCTTCTGCATGAGTCCTCCATCATGTAGGAAGATACAAATACTCTCTTCCTGCTGTAGGGAGGCTAAATACTCCTTAATCTACTGTAAACTAATCATGCCTTTAAAAATAAGTTCCTAAATCTTTTTTTCTGCTTTCTCTCTTCTTCCACCTCCACAACCCCCGCAGAATAAATTTGTATGAGTTGATCAAAAAGAACAATTTCCAAGGTTTCAGTTTGCCTTTAATTCGACACTTCACTCAGTGTGTGCTGAGATGTTTACAAGTGCTCTACCAGGAAAGAATCATTCACTGTGATCTGAAGCCTGTAAGTACAGTCATTTCGTAAACTGTTCATCTATAAAGAGTACATAAGCTTCATCCTATTTTTTTATTGATTGAGAGGAGGAATCCTTAAAGCTCAGTAGGGTATTTGTACAGAAGCTATAGTTTATTTCAGTCTGTATTAGTAGCAGAGTCAAGTGATTCTTTCCATTGATTCAGTTCATTCACTGCAGTATTATACATGATTATCTGGTTGCCAAAATGTATGCAAATGAGAATCAAATTATTTTTTGCTTAGAGAAGGAAAAACGTAGTTCTGAAATATTTCAATATGAGGAACGTTATAATGCAAGGATGTATTCACAAGGCAGCCTGTTCCAGGTTATCCTGTTACATCTATTTAATTTCATATGCAGAACTATAAAATTAGGCAGCCTAGTAAATGATAAAGCACTTCTATAGTACAGTGTTTAGGGTGCTCACCTGTTTCTGGAGGAATACCTGTGATCCAATTCCTGCTGCTAGATCTGCTAAGCATTCATGCTGGGTGAAACATTTCCATTCTCCTAATGCCCCAATCTTAAATTTTTGCAATTTTCTGAGATTTCTATTTAATTCTATTTTCATTTCAGGTGAACGTTTGTCTTGATTTATTTTTCAAAACCGCAAATGAACCAATAAATTGATATACAAATTTGCTCTCAAGTAAAAATGCTAAGCCTGATAATCTGCTTTCACTTTGCTTAATGTATCTTGACTCGGAAGTCTGGAGAGTCACATACTATCTGTACCCGTTGTCTTGCCAACATCTTTGCCAGACCAGTTTGCAATAAGAAGTGAAGGCTTGCAAGATAATCAAAATATCTTAATGAGAAACAACTGGCCCAAGAGGAAATCTGTTTCCAGGCACTCACTGACAGGGAATGAGGTTGGCAAGATCAATGAGTGTAGCATGTATTTAAGTAGAGTAACATATCAGTGAACATTTAGTGAATTAACTAAAGGAGAAGTTTGTTCTCATTCTACAATTGTACGCTTTCATGAATTTAGTTTATGTTGCCTGAAACCCACATCTGTTATTCCATCTGCCTCCTATGATATTTCTCAACATCAGGTTGAGGTATGGAGCTTCTCTGCACTACGCGCTAGGTAATCACTGTCCTCCAAAACCTGGTTCTGTATTTAATCAGCTCCCTTTCATTGTGAGAGATTCAATATTAGAGAGAGAGTCCTACCATGAGCATGAAGGAATAGCTAGCTGCAGGGAGAGGATGTTCCCATATCAGAACCCAAGAGCACCTGGGTCGTGGAACTCAGTCCTTGCCTTGACTTTGATCAGTAACAGCAGCTTCTCCCTCCCATCACGCACAGAATTTCCTTACGAGTCAGCTAATTACCCAAGAAACTGCTTTATCAGTTTGGCATGGGAACTGCTCGGTGCTTCAAAGCTTTGATGTATGATCCCTTTAAAACCGGTTCATAAAGGTAGCCATCTCATAGCTGAGAAGCAGAGAAGGTGATTAGAAATGAAATCACAGGGCATCCTTGATTTATGTAGATTTTTAATGATAAAATTCAACTCTCCAGAAGAGAGCTAATAGGCTGTGTCTACTCACCAGTGCAAATATTCCCGAACTGGCTGTTTAATATATATATATTCCACTTCTCAGGCTGGAATTGTCGACACGTAGTGCTGCACCCAGCCAATAACCCACAGGGCCCCAGTATTTCTGTTCATCACTACCTTGGGGTCTCTGAATCATGCGAGTCCCGAGAAGGTTGAAAGCAAATGAGGGAAGAACTGTGAAGTACAACTCGTTCATGGGACAGGGGCTTTCTGTGGTTACGAAAGGATGATTCTGGTTAATTTAGCACAGCGTGCAACCAGATTGCGTTTTACTAGATTAACAACAATGCGTTTTGGGGAGCTCACTCTGCAGTGGCTTGGATTGTGTGTAAGGTGTCCCAGTCTAGCTAACCTTCAAACTGGATACCTTTACAAATCTCCCCTCTGCTTAAGTTAATTGCATATTATTGGATGCCTACACGATAGCAAATGCATTCCCAAGGAAGGTGAAGTTCTGTTTATTATGCAAATAAGTGTAAGCTCATTGTGTTATGCGTTGCTTCTTTTCCAAAGTATTCACTAACCTAATGTGATGTTAAACCCTTTTTTACCCTGTGATTTTTCTTTTTTCCTCTTTAGGAGAACATATTATTGTACCACAAAGGCCAAGGTTCAGTTAAAGTTATTGATTTTGGATCAAGCTGCTATGAACACCAAAGAGGTTTGCAGAAAAGTCAAGTTGATGTAATTTTCTTAATAACCTTTCTTAATTTAAAAAAAAAAAAAAAAGTGGAAAAGCTATTTCTTTGATTGAGCTAATCATAGTATTGCTTAGGTTGGAAAAGACCTTCAAGATTATTGAATCCAACCATAAACTTAACATTGCCACTAAACCATGTCCCTAAGCGCCACATCTACATGGCTTTGAAATATCTCCAGGGATGGTGACTCAACCACTTCCCTGGGCAGCCTGTTCCAATGCATGACAACTCTTTCGGTTAAGAAATTTTTCCTAATATCCAATTTAAACCTCACCTGACACAACTTGAGGCCATTTCCTCTTGTCCTGTCACTTGTTACTTGGGAAAAGAGACCCAAACGCACCTCATTCAACCTCCCATCTTGGTAGCTGTAAAGAGCGATAAGGTCTCCCCTCAGCTTCTTTTTCTCCAGACCAAACAACCTCAGTTCCCTAAGACTTGTTCTCTAGACCCTTCACCAGCTTTGTTGGTCTTCTTCAGATGCCCTCCAATACTCAATGTCTTTCTTGCAGTGAAAATCCCAAAACTGAACACAGTATTTGAGGTGTGGCCTCACCAGTGCTGAGTACAGGGAAAGATCACTTCCCTGATCCTGTTGGCCACACTATTTCTGATACAGGCCAGGATGCTGTTGGCCTTCTCGGCCACCTGGGCACACTGCTGGCTGGCTTATATTCAGCTGGCTGTCAATCAGTACCAGGTAAACAACATCCACAGCCTTTGCCTCATCCACTAAGTGCACTGAGGAGGTTTGGTTAGTCAAGCAGGACCTGCCTTTCATAACCCCATGCTAACTGGGCCTGATTGCCTGGTTGTCCTGTACATGACATGTGATGGCACTCAAGATAATCTGCTCCATGACCTTCCCCAGCACTGAGATCAGGCTGACAGACCTGTAGTTCCCTAGAACAATATAGTGGCCTATGCCCCTAATCAAAATCTGATGAATCTTTCAGCCATTGGTGGTCGAACAAATACTGGTAGGAGATAAGAAACTATTACCATCCTTTTTTTTTGGTTCCAAGTCTGATCAGCCCTTCGACTGCTGTTGAAATCAGAATTGCATTTACAAGACTGGTTTGCTGAAATGGGCCTATGAGGATAATCCCAATACTTCACTTAACAAAGAGTTTATAAGATCCAAAGATCCTTTCCCACCAGGATGGTTAAATTGGCACTTTTTGGATCAATACAATGGGGGTAATGGGAACTATTCTACAAGTTTAGAAAGTCTGAGGGGTTTTTTTTTGGGGGGGTGGGGGTCTGTCAAATATTTAAGCAGAATGTGCAGAAGATAAGAAAAAAGTGTAAGGGGGAAAGTAATGTATAGCATCTATTAAAAACAAACAAGTAACCAAACAAATAAACAAACAATGCTCCAAACAAACAAACCAGAAATCTGTACTACATTCAATTAATTTAGAAAAACAAAACTAGTCTTAAATGGCTTGAGTTTTCCTGCAAAAGACTGATATGCAAGCTGGGACAAAACTGTTTATCTATTTTGGGGTTCAGCCCATTAGATTTACAGGAGCAGGTAGTAATTTTTGGTTTGCCCATGTTTGAGTAGGGCGCAATCTGAGACGCAGCCTGAAATATTTGAGGAGAGTATCAAACTGAAACAGAAAACAGGTGAAAGGAAAGATGCAGCATATCTGAGAAGACTCTTGCCAGCTGAAACAAGAATTGGTCCAGCCCTCAAAGTGGTAGAGGGTTAGAGATTGGAAAACAAAATTCAGCTATTTATTTGTGACAAAAATGACAAAAAGCAGACAACAATTATGCAGTTGGCCAAATGCACAATATGTCTGAAATGTGAATATGTGAAATCACATATTGCCAGAACTTACTTTTCAGGACACTTTCTTTCCAGAAAGATGTGGAATATGTGGGAATGGGAAGAAGTGCAGGAATATAAACAAAATGACCAGCAGAATGATAGGAATAAGAAAATAAGAGAGTTTGCATTCTGTAATCATGTTCAGATGTCTGACTGGCAAGAGGTAAAAGAATTAGTCTATTCACTATGATGAGTCCCCAATCTTGGAGTGAGATCTTTTGACATCTCCTGTGGGACCACAATGCATTAATGGGGAAATCAGAAGGCAGTAGGAGATGTTCCCTGGGTGCCAGTGAAACCAGTATGTCCTACAGTGCAAGCCAGTGATAATGCAGAACTGTTGACTGATGCGAGGAGAAGACCTCCAAATAGGAAAATGAACATGGAGTTACCTGAATCACAGCATTAGTAGAATAATTTCTTCCAGTAAAACTCATTGAAGAACAATTTCCACGTAGAATAGTGGAGCCCACCGATTTTAGGATAGAATTAGAAAAGGTTTTCAGAGCCTGCGTGAGCAAGCCCTTAATGGCAGGTAATGGATAGAGTAAGTACCTGATACCTGAATGTGTATTTCACTTTTCTGTGAAATCTGGAATCAACACTTCTGTCCCATTTCTGATATTTTGCTTCTTGTGTAATTTTCTGTTTTGATACAGTGTACACCTATGTTCAGAGCCGGTTTTATCGCTCGCCTGAAGTGATTCTTGGTCATCCTTACGCTATGGCTGTTGATATGTGGAGCTTAGGCTGTATCATAGCTGAGCTTCACACAGGCTACCCGCTGTTTCCAGGGGAAAATGAAGTTGACCAACTTGCCTGCATCATGGAGGTAACTTTTGGGATTGTCTCTTGAATTGCATACTCATTTGATCAACTACACTGCCAGCAACAGAGAGAAAGGACAAGAGATGATGAAGTATATTTGTCTGTGGGCTGGCCTTCTAGAGGGAAGTTTATTACAGTTGAAAGGCTCTTTGAAAGGATGGGCTCTAATGCAAAACTGTTATTTCCATTTCATGTGCCAAACACTGCTTTGTACACTCACTGTCTTGCTTCTGAAGGACACGTATTATAAACTGGTCAAAATTTGTATGGACAAGTTAGAACAGAAGAAGCATATCTAAGGGAAAGGAAAAGTAATTATAACGAACTCATCTTTTCCAATATATGTAGGTTAAATTGGATTTCCTTAGTCCAAACTCCTGCTGAGAGAGATATTTTTGCTAGCATTTGGTTAGTCAGCTGTGTCTAGCAAATCTTGAAAACCTCAAAAGCTTGAGCAGAAACTCTCTGGGTGATCTGCTCAACTCCTGCTCTACTCTCCCAGTGAAAAAGTTTTTCCTAGCAGTCACCCTGAACTTCTCAAGCCACAACTTATGGATATTGCCCCTTCTTACACTGTCTGCCCCTACAGAGAAGTTGGGCTCTGTCAGCTTTGTAACTGTTCCTCAAAGAGCTTTATGAATGTACTGTGGCATCTTATACCTCAGATCGCCCGCCCACTGCAAATGTTAGAACAGGTGCAAGACTGACCCATGAAAGCAAGTTACTTAGATAGTCTATGCCAACCTGGTGTTGGACTCAGCCCTAAATTCTGATCCTTATAGTGCTACATTAGTTTGTACAAGAGTTTTCAAAGATGGCATCTCTCCACGTGGCCTCCTACATGTGTCATTAACAGAGATGCTTGTCCTAAGGGTCATCTGTGGTAGTGAGGATCTTAGTGTCATCCCTTCTAAGATCACTTTTTCTATGTAATAAACCTCTAAGGAATGCCTTAATTCCTTCCACAGTGAATGGCACAAAAGGGAATGGTTTGTAGACATGTCACAGTAAACTCCTACATCCAGCTTCTTTCTGTATGGAAGGGGGTGAAATACCTCATCTCTCCTGACAGTCACTATGTATGTTTGTGAAATGAAGAGTAACTTCATGAATTCATGTTCTCTGTTGAAGGTATTGGGTCTTCCACCAGCTGATTTTATCCAGGCTGCATCAAGAAAGCGAACATTCTTTGGTAACTGTTTCTAATCGTTTGTCCTGGTGGGATTCCTCCCTGCTAGTTAATCCCTAGTTAATATTACTGGTAGAGAATAGGGTAAGAGAACCTTAGCTGCTCCTTAGCTGACAAAACTTCTTTCAGGAAGAGGTATTAAAAAGAAGCAAATGGGGAACATCAAGCTACAAATGAACCTGGCGCTGCATTTTTCGTGTTTTATGGACCTCTCATTGCCAAAGTGATAGGGAAGGGATTGGGAAATCTGTTCTGCTGTTACACCTTAAAAATATTATTGCTAAAAGGAATGCAGTGGGCTTTGGGAACTAATTTAGATTAAGTTAATTTCCCTGGGTATAATTTGTTTTTGGAAATTACACAAAACAAACAAAAAACCGCAGTGAAGGATGCAGTCTCTAGGATGCAACCAATATTGTTTGCCACAGTGCTGGCAGACTATCAAGCCAACAGGGCAAAACTGGAGATAGTGGGATGGATATGGGTACTGGTTTTGCGACTGTCTTAAAGATTTGGTGAGGATTTTAAATGTATTTTTTGAGCATGTCTTTGTTTTTTTAAGATTCCAAAGGTTTTCCTAAATCCATAACTAACAGCAAGGGAAAAACGAGATGCCCAGACTCCAAGGATCTAAGCACAGTACTGAAAACCCATGATGCTGGTTTCTTGGACTTTCTGAAAGGATGTCTGATGTGAGTTCGTACTTTTGACTTATATGCGGCAAGCTAGTTTTGACTTTGCTTTCATTCTTTCATGCCTTTAAAACCTTTGCTGGGGCTTTTTGGTGTGGTGTTTTGAGTTTCTTGTTTTCTGTTTTCCCTGCGGTAGCATTTGGATAACTATTATTATTCACAGCTTATTGCAGGGAGAAATCATTGCACAGAAAGACTCTATGGGATTAGTCCAAGGTACAAAAGAAAGCTGACATCACTGTATCTAAAAGCAGATCTTCATCTTCTGGTGCTGGAGACTAAACTCTAAAAGCAATCATTTTTACCCATTGAAGCCTTTGTATTAAATCCTTTCTGTTTTATCTGAGATAAAGGTTCATTCAGATAACATAGAAAACGGTAATGCCATGTCCCAAGGCAGTGCATCAGAGATGAAAGTTTGGTTTTGTACTTAAATCTAACTCCTGCTCCACTGGAAAGAAAGTAATTCAGTTTCCTCCAGGAAGAGTTATACTGGGAGCTGACATAGCTGGCTTGAATGTCTTTACTATATTTTCCATGCTAGGTCTTGGGAATGGCGATCAGGTGATATGTTGTGGTATAGGTATGAAAACTATTCTGCTTTTTTGAGTACCTGCTCACAAAGATCTTGCTCTTTGCATGTATGTCCCCTTGGGTGAGATTAGACTCTTTTTACTTCCAATGCACTATATGCCTCACCCTTAGCAGAGGATGAAAATGCATAGTACGTTCAGCCATGTCTCCATCCCAGAATCAATAGCATTGTTTGCTTCCTTCTTCTTGACTGTGGTAGTTAGTATGGAGAATTATTTAGCACAGTTCCCAAAGTGCTACCTTGTAGTCTACATGCTGATTTAAGCCTATTTTTTTATTTATCATAGTTATACTTGGTTTTTCTTGCACGTTTGAAGAAGTATTTGGTTGACTGTATTTTTCCATTCTCTTGATTGGAATAGATTTTTGTAAATCCCTGGAGCTCAGAATGTGAGAAGAGTCTAATATGTCTCAGGTCCTGTCATTCTAGGATAAACTGTTGACATTACTCCAGCCAAGGATTTTTCTAATGAATACCTAGTATGACAAGTGGTCCGTGGCTCTTTTCTTAAAGAAAATTGATGATAAGCACATTTTTGTGAACTGCTAAATGCAAATAACATGTAATAACTAACAGTCTTGACACAAGGCAGAAATCCCGTAGATTCTCTATGCCAGGAACTTTTTATCTAGTGTCACAGAATAACGTAGGTTGGAGGGGACCTCTGGAAGTCATCCAGCCCACCCTCCCACTCAAACTTGGAGCAGGTTCCTCAGGACCTTGTCTGGTCAGGTTCTGAATATCTCCAAAGAGGGAGATCCACAGTGTCTTGGGGCAACCTGCTCTAATAGTGAAACACACTGACAGTGGGAGTGTCAGTAGTAAAGTGGGGGAAGAGAGAGGTGATTTGGGAGATGGTTGCTAATTCATCCAGCAAACTAAAAGACTAAGAATGCAGGAACAAATTTTTGTCTGGTTGCCTTAAATACTGACCTCTTGCATGGGTGCAGTAAGACTTTCCTGGTGAGCTTGGATTCTGATTTGTACTGTGTAACAGTAGCAGAAGCTGGTCCCATACCTTTTCCAGTGTTACCTATACCTTATGCAAGGCTAATATTTTGTGTCTTCTTTAGCAGTGACTGTAAGTTTCTTTCTAGCAGTGCAATTTCCTAAAGAAATCCATGCTAAGACCAGGCTGGATGGGGCTTTGAGCAACCTGGTCTGGTGGGAGGTGTCCCTGCCCATGGCAGGGGGGTTGGAAGTCAATGATCTTGAAGGTCCTGTCCAACTCTAACCATTCTATGATGCTGTGATACTAACTTGTGGTTAGATGAGAAAAACCAACCAAACCATCTCTCTCTGTTTCACAATAAGGTTGCTTTTAATGTTCTCTGCTTGCTAAAGCTGTATGAGTCATTGATCCATTTTGGTTTGCTGGCTGAATCAGAACATTTAGGAAACAATTTCAGTGAAGTAAAAGAACCTGTAAACGAGTCATTTCAGGTCACACAGAAAAAATGTTGTATGTAGATTGTTTAAATTTTCAAAGGAATGAAGTAAGGTTTGAAATGAAAACTCTTTTTGAGATACAAAAGAATTGAACTATTTTCAGTTTCAGTTGTCGATCTGTGTCTGTCCAAAGCAGCTTGGTATGTTTGCCATGACTTCACAAATAGTTTTGTTCAACTTGTATGCACCTGTTTTATGGATGAAAACACCAGACCAAAAAAAAAAATAAATTCAATCAGCTCTTGTGATGACAAGAATATCTTTTTTTCCTATATTATTTCTGTACAGTTCTGGACAGCACTGAGATTAGACAAAATAGAATTAAATAGTCTGCAACACATCTAGAGATTATTAACAGAAACCTTAGAACTGATATGAATAAACTGAAGGACTGATATGAAGCAACATCTGGAGAGGGTACAGCAGAGGCCTACAAAGATGATCAAGGGACTAGAACATCTGTCTTACAAGGAAAGGCCTGGGTCTTTTTAGATATTCAAAACCTGCCTAGACACGTTCCTGTGCAACCTGCTCTGGGTGGACCTGCTCTGGCAGGGGGGTTGGACGAGATGATCTCCAGAGGTCCCTTCCAACCTCATGTGATTCTATGATTCTGTAATGCAGTATGAATGAAAACATATATGTGTTCAAGCACTGGAAGAAAGAGTAGAACAAGGGTTGAAAGAACGGTGTGTATTGGTAACAAAGGACAGTGCTCCCACCTGTAGAACCAGGGAGCGTGTTGTCTGTGTCACAGCCAGAAAGCCTGCACACTGGTGAGACCACAGCACAGGTGACCAGCAGTGAAGAATCTCCAAAGCTCACAGCAATTGCATGGTGCCAGGGGTGCAGAATATCACATATGGTGCTCATTTTTCTGTTAGCCCAAAAGGAAAACAAAGATATATTCCAAAATACAATGTAAAATAGACGTGAGTATCTTACCTAGACGTTATGGAGACTGAAGTCAGGAAGGTTCTGATCTGAAGGACCATGCCCAATCAGCAAGTGTCTCCTAAAGGACACAAAAGATCTGTCTAAAGATGAGTACATCATCACCAATCAAGAAAAACCCCAGACATGGAATGAGGACTCAGTAGCTGACAACCCTCATCCTCTGAGTGACAGAAAAGTGGTCTTGTCCAGAACACTTGGTGCTTGTGACTACGTGGGTGTGAGAACGGAATGAATAAAGTCAAGTCAGTGCAGAGATTTTGAAAAAAAAAAAAAAAATCACCTTTCATTTCCATAATAAGATCTTACATGAGTTTTCATGGATTCACGGATTCATTTTGTTAAGTCTCTAGAGTAGTTTCAGGTGCAGTTAAATGAGGGAAGACATATCTTTTAAAGAATTACCCTGCGTCTCATTTATTTTCCCTTTCTCGGAGCTTGTATTGACAGAATGTGAAACCCTTGAATCCGTTATCGAGTAGGGTCCCATGTAACACTGTGAACTGCATATTAAAATTGGTTTGATGCCGCAGAGGGTTTGATCAGCAAAGCACACAGTGCTGGAGTAAATAAAAAGTTTAGAAGGATGGAGATCGCACATGATTTTTCCTTGTTTTCAGTTAAAATTCTTTTGTTGTAAAAAATGTCCTCATGAAATGACTTTCAGAAGACAACACCGAATCTTTTGGCTTAAACTGACTTTCAGTCAGAGCCTACTGTTAAATAACTCTTTGTCTACTGTGGATTTAAGGTGGGAACCTGCCCTGCGCATGACTCCCGATGAAGCAATGAAGCATGCATGGATCCAGGAGCCAAAAACGTACAGAGTGAAACAGAAAACACAGACTTCAAGGAACCTGAGTGACAGCGCTCTCTCTACACCAGAAAAGAAAAAAGTGGATATTCGTAAGCATGTGCTACCTGGAGAACCAAGTGCATTTATATCAGTGTTTGGTATTTCTTTATATTTAATATCAGCTGTCTGAAGTAAGGTGAGGGGATGGTGCACAGCGTGCAGGTAATGGATGGGGTGGATAGAGCCACTATTTCTCACTTCTGTAAGAAACCCATTATTTATGTTTTATAGTGCCTCCCAGCAAGGAGACTGGCAGTACTAAAGCTTCACATCTAGAAAGATCTTTTCCCTACCAACAGCAAAATAATTATGGTATCTGTCACCACACCGTAGTGCTCTTCACTTTCAGAGCAAACGAATGCATCAGTTGTGGTTGTAAGACCCCAGAGAAAATTTTCAATAGATTTTTTTTTTTTTTTTTGTGAATTTGTGGCGATCGTGTGTTTATCTGCTGCGAGGTCTGCAGTCTCACCCTCCCACTTTGTTTATTTATTGTTACAGAAAATCTCTGGAAAGATACGGCTGACAAAGTGAAGAGTGAACTGGCTGAAAGACTGAGTCCCCCCGTGCCCTCCCCGGGCACAACAGAAAACGATGTGCAGAACACACGGAAACACACTATTCCAGAGAAACGCTTGGAGACCCAAGCGGAAAAGCCTATCAAAAATGATCAAGCAGAACACAGTGGTGAAACAGCTCTTCCAAAAAATTCCCTTTTTTTCCCTCCAATTAAGTAATACACAGCACAATTGATGATTGCTCCTGTTGCATACTCGGTATATTTTGTAGGTATTTTTTGTACTCAGGAATATAAGCTGTATCTGTCTGTACATGGGCTGTGCACATTATAAGTACATTTAATGTTTGTTTTACCTTGAAATAGTCCAGACAACCAAAACAGAATTTCAAATTAATTCCTTTTCCTCATCTACATCCTTGTCATGATCAGAGATCCTTCACAACCAGCAGCAATAAAATGGAGACTGTAGAGGTGGAGAGCGGCTTATTCTTGATGTTGCAATAGACTTTCGAATTTTAGATTTTCCTGGAGCTAAAAGAACAAATGCATTGATTGAAGAGCCTGAATCCTTTCACTTACATCAGCGTAAATCAGGGATAATTAATGGATAGGATTACTGCATTTTCTTCTGTGTAAAAAATATGAGAAAGCAAACCCAGCACCTGCACTTTCCTCCTTCTCTATCTCCCACTTTTTTACAGTGAAGCATTAGATGTCATACTTTCTTAGTACACTTAGAAATGTAAATGATGTTCTTTAGCCCTTTAGCAGCAACAAAGAAGAGCTGTATTCTGGCCCCACTTCTGCGGAGACTCGACTCAGTATTTATATCAACAGGACAGATGTATTAAAGCAAGCTGTTTTGATCGAGAGAAATTGTCCTCTGCAGGTAGTTTAACTTAATACTCTGTAAAAAAGAAAAAAAAAACAACCAGATTTCTATGACCCCTATCATTTCTATGTTTAATTAACTTAAGCATTAAGCTCTTGGACAATAGACTTTGCATCTTTAAAGCACCCACCTCGGTATGACTTTTACGCTTTACTGTGACTTTTTTAGGTAGCAAAGCAATTTAAATGGAACCATTTAAAGGAAGTTGTCCTGCAAATTGCAGCTGCTGCTGTAGCAGTACTGTTCTGTAGCAGCAGCAGCCTCCAGAGAAATAGGTGTTTGTGGGTGTTTAGAGTCGCCATAACAGCAAACTCCCGCAGGCTCTTTGTGCAAAAGAAAAACCCAAAGGGTATGAAAAGGGTCCGAAATCGGTTCTAACGTGACGGAGAGTAAACAAGCCGTCTGACGGGGTACGGAGGTGACTGCGTGACAAAAGACCCATAGCAGGTGTCTTCTCCTGCTGCATGGAAAGTTCATGCTCACAGTCATCTCGGGGAAAATGGACCTCACGATGCACACTGTGACTATTCTCTTGGCCGCCGGCAAATCCTGGGGCTGGTGAAGAAACACCTGGAAGATGAGAGATGAGTGAGCCAAGCAGGGCAATAGCCCATTGTTGTGTGTGTAATCGAGCAGTTAATTAGAAGGGTATTTTGGCAGACAAATATCATCCTGCTGTGGTGCAGACATTTCTGACAAGCAGGCCAGCGTGTAGTACCAGAATTGTCTATCTCTGGCTTCAGAGGGACTCCTTTGCAGCTGAACCCTCCTGGAGGCTATAAAACAGTCTTATTCCTCACCAGAATGGTGCACTGGAAAATTCTGATTGCACAGAATGCCCAGGCTGGGTGACCATCTTGTAGAATGCAGGCAGAGCCTTTACCACCTTCCACAGAGGACTCCTAACTCCTAGTGGGAGCTGGATGAAGGAGTTAGACACATAATCAGTGTTAGGGAATATTCAGATAAGTTTTTACAGGTATTTGGAAAATATTTTTTGGCTGATTGTCTACAAGTAATAAAGAAGCTAAGAAGCAAATGGGTTTATGTTTAAGTGTGAGGGTTCAATGTGGACTACGAACAGCAAAAGTTCCTAACGCAAAAAGGTCAGATCCTTACGTCCTTGGAACTATAATTTGCACTGTTTTGATTCAGTTGCTGTTCATTCTCCATCTCTGTTGTGGTGCAATCACTTGATTGCTTAGGCTGCTCGAAGTTAAAATATCTGTCTTATAATTGTACACTTGTGTAGTAGTTTGCTCTACCTCAGAGGCAAAGTTTGGGGTCGATTATACCAAGTTGCTCTTGATAGTATTGCTTCCTAGCTTCTAGCATTCCTAGCATCTTGTATTGCTTACAGCTTCCTAATGAAGCTGTAAACCTTATTTGATGTATGGGCTTGTGTGCTGGAGCTCCATTTTCTTCACAATTAATGCATTTCAATAGTTTTTTGTACTAAGTAGCACCACATTACTTCTCGTGGCACATGCTGATGGGTTTTTCAAGGCATTCGTAGAGTTGAAGGAAAATTAACAAAGCCCCACCTGAGACTGCAATCCAGTTTGATTATCCTTCTGTTCACAGAAGGCAGAGGGATGACATTTCACTGTAGCTAGCTGGCCCCCATGTATTTCCTGTCTTCCCTGTCTTGCTGACCTGCTGTTCTTTTTTTAATTCATTCCTTCAGCCTCCACAGTGATTTCCATATTTCCATCTTCAAAATCTTTCCTAATAAGGGCTCTGGTAGATAACTGTGGGATTTTTTTTTTATATATATGTTTTTTTAGAGATGACAGAAATAAATAGAAATTACTTGGCAGAAAGATCTAGCCCTCAGATATCATCACTGCTTTCACATGCCTCTACAGAAATAAAGCAGACCCAATAGATACAGGTAGCATTCTCTTTTCTGTGCTGTAAAAGGACAACCTTCAAAAAGTTGAGAAGAGTCCTCTGACTCCTGCTCTGCTTGAGCCACTCATAGACTGGTAACAGCATAGACTCATAGAGAAGAGAATCACTAAGCGATCAATTTACTTAATCAAAAAGCCCAAACCATGCATCATGTGTTGTTTCTGTGTGATATAGTGACATTTTTAGCTACATTTCCCAAGAAAATGAGGTGGCTGCTTTCTTCTCTCTCTCTGCTCATTGATCTGCCAATCTTCTGGTTGGTGTCCTCTTCCCCTGAGCTCTTCAGCTTATTAACAGATGTTACCTGAGGCAGGCAGAGGAGCAGTGTTCTCAAAAGCAGTTTGCTTTTGGATGCTACAGTTGACAGAGGAGTGAGACCCTGTTAGTGTTACCAGTGAGGGAAAGGCAGGAGAACATGGTTATGATTGGTTCTGCTGTCCCCCTGAGAAAAATGAGAGTGCTGGCCGCCCAGGGACCATGTGCATGATTCTACATCACTGTAAGGGTATGCTGCCCCTTGACCAGGAGCTGGGCCAAACAAAAGCCATTAGGGAATGTGGGATGGAGAAAGAACTGAGCATTTTGCAGCAGAGAGAACTGATTTGGGGTGTAAGGCCAGAAGGGGCATCATGGTATGGGGAAGTGCTGGGAAATTGTGTCATTGTGTTGAGGAGAAGTTGCCGGAACCAGCACTGTTGAAAAAGTGGGTATTTACAGAAAGTAGGACACAAAATCAAGCTGTGAGAACACAAAGGCTCCATGAAGAAGCTGTTATACCTCTTCTATGTTGGAAACCACATGAAGAAAATGTCTGTAAAGAAATAATGATAATTCATGCTCCTAATGCATTCCGTTCTGCCTTTCTGGAATTAAATGCATTTTGCAATAACTGCACTTCACCACCCCTTCCAGGAGGCAGCCAAAGTATAATTTCTATAAGTCAAATGCACAGTCACTGCCGGAGCCCAGCCCAGACCATGGAAATTCTAACAGTTGTGCCATGCTCTTCTTTGTGCTGGATCCTGAAGTTAGTTCTTTTATTCGGGGTAAATGAAGATATCTGCCACCATCTTGAAACACCATAGCTGCAATTGGCGTGATGCAGAGGTGCAGCTGGTCCTGAGGTGTTGCCTGTAGTGTTTTTTGGATCCTTCACTAGTGTTCCAGTGCCATCTAGTGTCACTATAGTTGCCTGTGTTCCATTTTGAATCCATTTCTGGTGGCTTTTCTTTAACACACCCCCTTCACCAGTGGTGTCCTTTGGTGCGCAGTTTTGGGGTCAGTCTTGTTTGATATCTTTATCAACAGTCTGGATGAGGGGATTGGGTGCACCCTCAGTAAGTTTGTAGATGACTCCAAAGTAGGTGGGAGTGTTGATCTGCTTGAGGATAGAAAGGCTCTACAGAGGGATCTGGACAGGTTGGATCATTGGGCCAAGGCCAATGGGATGAGGTTCAATAAGGCCAAGTGCCAGGTCCTGCATTTTGGTCACAACAACCCCAGGCAACGCTACAGGCCTGGGGAAGAGTGGCTGGAGCTGCCCAGCAGAAAAGGACCTGGGGGTGTTGGTGGACTGTCGGCTGAACATGAGCCAGCAGTGTGCCCAGGTGGCCAAGAAGGCCAACAGCATCCTGGCCTGTATCAGGAACAGCGTGGCCAGCAGGAGTAGGGCAGTGATGGTGCCTCTGTACTCGGCACTGGTGAGGCCTCACAGGTTGCACAGGAACATGTCCAGGCAGGTTTTGAATGTCTCCAGAGAAGAAAACTCCACCACCTCTCTGGGCAGCCTCTTCCAGTGCTCAGCCATCGACAAAGTAAAGATGTTCCTCCTCATATTTAGGTGGAACTTCTATGTTCAAGTTTGTGCCCATTTCGTCTTGTCCTGTCACTGGGCACCACTGAAAAAAGACTGGCCCCATCCTCTTTACACCCACCCTTTAAGTATTTATAACCATTGATCAGATCCCACCTCACTCTTCTCCAGACTAAAAAGACCCAAATCCCTCAGCCTGTACTTGTAAGAGACATTTTCTAGTCCCTTGATCATCTTTGTAGCCCTCTGCCATACCCTCTCCAGCAGTTACCTGACCTTCTTGAACTGGGGAGCCCAGAACCAGACACAGAGCTCCAGATGGGGTCTCACCAGGGCAGAGTAGAGGGGCAGGATGACCTCCCTCGACCTGCTGATCACACTCTTCTTGATGCACCCCAGGATGCCATTGGCCTTCTTGGCCTCAAGGTCACATTGTTGGCTCATGGTCATCCTGTTGTGCACCAGGATTCCCAGGTCTTTTTCCACAGAGCTGTTCTCCAGCAGGTGAGCCCCCAACCTGTACTGAGGCTCGGGGTTATTCCTCCTATGAATGATTAGCTTTATACTAAAAAAAATGAGAAGAAATTTAAAGGGTATAGAAATGCTGCATTTTGGATTCATTCCGTGTCACTGAAGTAATTTAAAAATAGCTGTTTTGTCTAAGTTAGTCTGGGTACCTAAGGTACCTAACTTTGTCTAAGTTAGTCTGGCAACCTAAATAAATCCCTTTGACTGGATATCCAGTTTTGATAGCTTGCAGTCTTTGAGGTGAAACAAGACTCTGTGACCTTTTTTTTTCTTCTTCTTCTTTTTTTTTTAAGTGGAGTACTTTCTTAAAAATTGGCCAGAAAGAAGAAGTGGTGTTAAATAATCTCAAGAGAAGGTCAAATATTGTGAAATGAAATACTGACATTGCTTCAACTGGTTGTAACAGGAATGCTTCCTACCCTGCAGGGCAACGGGGAGCTGCTGAGGGGGAGAGATGTGGGGGACGGAGTTGGCGAGGTGTCAGGGATGTGTGTGTGCTGCCAGCAAAGGGTTTCAGCAGTGGAGCTTTCAGGTTTCTTTCAAAAGAGTTCTGGGCATAATACTTTCATTATTCCCCAGCTCCCGAGTTTGTTGTACACCATCAAAATCCCCGAAGAGAAAACACAGTGGAACATCACTGCTTTCCTCTTCTCTCTGGGTGTCTCCATCTGCCACATGAGGCAGATCCTTAAAAGTGATGGTGCGCCCTGTAGTCCTGAGCCTCCTCTTTGTTCCTTTGCTCCTGTAGGAGCACTTAGTTTTCTAAAGGAAGGGGTTTTATCTTCTTTCCTCGACTCAGGTAGCCTGTAATTTTCTAATCTTCTTTGGCATCTTCCTCACTGCCAATCTGCGGTATCCTCCCGTTCCTGGGTACCTGCCCCGTGCCCCTCAGCAGTGGCATGCAAACACCACATCCCTCTCCATCAAAGAAACCACGCAGGTCTAATCTCTGTCACACAGCCAAACCATTCCTCGTTCTAATCCCAGGGTGGTCATGTCTTCCAGCAGCCTCTCAGTTGCGTTCCCTAATCTCCTGCTCCTCTCCATGTGAGAAAAAAGGGATTTTCTGCTTAAGGGTGGAGAATTGGCAAGAGCGAAAACTTCTCACACCAGCAGCTCTGCAAAACACCAGCAAAGCAGATTCTCTTCCTTTATTCCCTCCCCACTTCATCATCAACTCTGTCTTTGGTTCTCCCTATAGAGGGGCTGAAGCCTCTCAGTTCTGATTTGTCTGTGCTGACCTGGCCTTGAAATGCTCCTTTAGCACGACCGTATCCCTCAGCTCTGCCTGGTGCTTCTAGAACAGGGTCTTGGGCCTCCTCAGGAGCAGAGAATATTTAAAATGTTGGCATTGTTTTATATAACTTGGAAAATAAACCACAAATATACTTGCTGTCCACTGCCAACAAAGTAAGTTGGGATTCAAGAAATCCGTCTGCAATTTGAGCTGTTTAAGCCCTGTCCCTGAAGATCAGATTAGATATCCCTCCTTCTCTGTTACTCATCTCTTCTGGGAGCACTTGTCTCAGAAGATTAATGCAAATGGGCTTCTCTAGGCTTTCCTATCAAGTAAATAGGAATAAATTACCACATCCTTCAGAATCCGCAGACCCAGGCTATGTTTTGTAGTGGATTGCACTACTGGGCAAACTGGAGAGGAGACGCACGAGGCACTTTCTGGCAGAGCCTGTTGGAAACCTGCCGAGGCTCTATGTTTTCCGTATCGTTATGTTGAAAGGTCTGAGGCAGGGCAACCAGAGCCTGTTCTCCTTCCGCTCATTCCCTCCGACGTACAGTGCATGGAGCAAAGGCATTTTTTCTTATTCTACTATTCCGCTTCAGTCCAGGAGCCCTTTGTACGTGCCACAGTAGTTTCCTCTGATAAGACACGGCACTAAGACTCACCAGCCCCTTCCCAACAAACTTGGCAAGAACCATCACACCAGACAATAGGGTGGCACAGTCAGAGTTCATTTCAGCGTTAACAACAGAAAAGTAAGGTTAATGAGAAGACCCTTGGTGAGGACAGCCAGCACTCACCCACCCCGAGGAGTATTGGGTAGGAAATAACCACTTTGTTGCTTTTTTTTTGTTGTTAATATAGTACAGAACAGCTCTTAAAAATGTTTTAAGATGTAAATGGGGTGACCTAGTAGGGTTTCACTTAGGCAGAGAGCCAGGACGTGTTCTGTGAAGCGTTAATCTTTCCTACGTGTTAAATTTGATAGAGAGCAGTCAGCTTCCACTCCTCCTTTCTGGCAATAGGCCCAGCCTCCTGCACTTCCATATAAACTGGACTCTCATAGCAGAGTAGCTGCACAAATTATCAGCAAGACTTGGAAACTGCAGTTGTCCTGCTGGTGATGGTATTTCTCTTCTCAAGCATCAAGGGTATGCTCTTCCTCCTGTTCCTCCCATGCTTTTGTTCCGGTCGGCCTGCACCTCCACCACTGCGTTTCTCCATTTTCTTGGATCCTTCAAACATGGCCTACCTCCGCTGGGACCACGATGAACAGGAGATGATGTCATTTGAACTGCAGGTCCGTACAACCGGCTGGGTGGCATTTGGATTCAGCCCCCATGGAGAGTTGCCTGGATCTGACATTGTGATAGGAGGTGTCTTCCCAACTGGCAGCATCTACTTCTCTGTAAGTTGAAAAGACTTCCTCTGCATCCCCCTTTGCCAAGGGTCATGACCCAAGTATGTTGGCTTGAAAGCCTACTGGCTCAACTGGCTCAAGACAGATGTCCAAGGCCATTTGAAGTGCTCAGTTGCCATGGCCTCTAACTGACAGTCCAGAAGAAACCGGGTCTTCTGCACATCCTCTGTCATGCCTTTTAGCCCCATAGAGCCACCTGAGATACCCTATGGTAATCCTAGATGGCACTAGATGATGTTATTTAGACAAATAAACTGATCACACCTGCAACTCCAAACCATAGCCAGAAGCAATTAGATATGACTGACACAATCAGTTTACCATGAACCTAGAAGAGGCTTCTGGGAGTGTAACTTCTGATTTATCCAAACTAGAGGTCAGTTCAGCCAGGAGTCAGATGTGAAACTCCCATGTTTTCCTTCACTGAGGCTCTTCAAAGGTTAATTTACTTGGTTTCCTCTGTAGTAAGTGGAGACGTGTTCACCTCCAAAGGTTGCTTCTTCCTTATTGTTTTAAATGCCTCCCTTAGGAATTGCAAAGGATATCCTTGGAACTTGCTGGTTTTTTCCGTTGTCTATAAAGGCAACCACTAGAGAGAAATGCCTGATGTTAAAATAGCTGGAGTTTAGAGTAGCAAAATGCCACTGAGGGTGGCATAAAAAAACCTGCGTGTTGTTTTGTTTTATTTTGTTTTTAATTGTGAAAGTGAAACAGGCAATTTAGAGTTTTCCAGATACAGAAAGAAAAAGAGTTTACACTGATGGAGTGTTTGCTGTGGTTTTATTTTGTTCAGCTGTTTTCAGTTCCCTTTTCACACAACAGTAAGAAGTGTTTTGCATGAAATATGTCTTGATGCTTGTCTCAAATGGGTGAACTTTCGAGAGGGTGAGGTAGCTAGCCTTCCTCACTAGCTAACCTTACGTGGTTGCAAAACCTCTCTTGTAATACCCACACTTGAAATTTTCTTGTGATTGTGACACATTGGTAGCTGAACTCTTTGTTTAAGTTAGAAAATAATTTTGGTCCCAAAAAATTTTTAGGTTTTTTCAACTCTTTCCTTTATCAGAAAATATCTTCCAATTATTTAGGTCTGGAGACATTACAGTAAGCAAAGCAAGTTTAAGGGAAAAGTAGGCTAGTTATTGTAGATGGAGTATAAGTGGAGTTTTACATCTGCATTCTTCTTTCTAATCCTGTCTTGCATCCTTGGGATTTGTTTCAGTTTTCCTCTTTACTACAACCATAACAAAGTCATTATCTGAATAATGTCCAATGGATAATAAACTAGCCCAAAAGGATTGTTTTCACAAAGGAGGTGTTTTTTTTTCAGCTATTTACTGTCTTACTCTTTCATGAGGTATATTTAATTTTAAATTACATATTTATTCTGAAGTAGCTCATTTGAATTTTGATCTTTTAATGAAAGAGTGCAGCAGGTATTTCAAAACAGTATGAAAACAAAAGCTGTATTTTCAAGTTCTGATATGTCCCTCTGTAAATCGAGCATTTGGGTTAGAGAAAAGTTGCTTTGATTATTCTGAAAGTCCAAATCCATAGGGAAAATCCAGAAGAAGAATGAATATTCGAGGAGATACTGGGAAATTTAGCAAAAACTGTAAGCAGGCTTTGAAAGAATCACTTAAAGGAACAGAGACGGGGGGGAAAAAAACATTAGGAAGCATTTAACATAAAAATATTCTTATTTGACCAGACTGTAGCCCGGTAAAATTTTTCTCTTCTCTTTTATGCCTCCAAAGTTGAATACTGCAGCAAAACTCTTCAACTGTCTCATTTTTCTGTGCCTTCTTTTTCCAAGCAACTGTTGCATTTGATGACCTCGGTCATGTGTTATTGTCTTTTTCACTGTGTCTATGCTGCTAAAACCATTGGTTAGCTTGTAGTTTCTAGGAGAGCTTAGCATCCACAGCCAGACCCAGGTTCCAAGTGGCATGGAAAACCTAAGAGTTAAAGTAGAAGCTTTAGTATGCCCAAAATACTTTACTTTTGAACTACCTCTGTTTTTCAAGAGGACTTATTTGATAACCCACCCTGTGTGCTTAAGCCAGATGTGCTAAAATGTCCCAGTGTGCATCAGGTCACTCAGGGAGCAGGGAAGATCCTCTAGGATCCATCCTATCCAGGCCATCCTCTGAGTGGTGGGACCCAGAGGCTGCTCTTTCCTTAAGCAGCTGCGTATAGCAGGGACTGGATGTGAGTTCTCTTCAGCTGGTTTGTGGAAATCAGCAGTGAAAGCAGAAGAGCTTTTTGGATGCTTTGGAAATTACTCAGATCCCACCAGCAGTACTTGAAAATATGACTTCTTGAGGTGTAGGAAGTTCTCCCTTCCCTTCCCTTCCCTTCCCTTCCCTTCCCTATTTTTCACTGTTCTCTCGCTCTTTTGACCCTTTCATTCTTTCTC
>JAOQGH010000001.1:74097443-74107926 GCA_025769975.1 Gallinago jamesoni | reverse complement strand
GGCTGAACAACCCCAGCTCTCTCAGCCTGTCTTCATAGGGGAGGTGCTCCATCCCTCTGATCATCCTCATGGCCCTCTGTTGGACCTGTTCCAACAGGTCCACGTCCTTCCTGTGTTGAGGACCCCAGAGCTGAACACAGCACTCCAGGTGGGGTCTCATAAGCGCATGAATATCATCCAAGGCCTCATTAGTCTTTGAAAATATTACTTTTTACAAAGATCTGGCATGCAAAATTTGAAGCAACTTTGCCTTATGATAGCAAAGAGAAATAAGGGGGGCCAAACTACGTCTTTCTAGTGCCAAATATTCTCGTCTCACCCAGCACCTGAACCAGTCACATGTTAGCTTGCTGAAGACTGCACGAGGGGCACTTATTGTTCTCCCAACTTCTCCAGCCTCTTCATTTTACCCTTTGCCAGCTGATTGCGCCCGAGACCCTCCTCTTCTTCCTGCCCCTTCTCCTCCTCCACCTCAGAAAGGAATTCCTCTCTGCTGAGCTGGCAGGAGGACCTGAAACCAAAACTAACCAGCGCTGCCGGCACCAGCAGAGAGGCCAGGAGCCTGGCCAACAGCCATCCTTGTTTTCCCTACATCTCCCACCACGGCTCGTGGCCCCTGGGAGTGGAGCATCGCCTCAGGAGTTGGGGGGACATCACTGCATGAAAAAGAGCAGCATGGAAGGGAAGAGGGAAGCGTTTACTCACCACCCGGGAAGAGGAGAGAGGGAAGCCCCAGCAGCTGCTGTTTTCTGCGTCTCTAACTTCCCTGACGGGAAGGAGGAGCCTTAAGCTTCAGAGAGTGACAGAAAGGGAGGGATCTTGGCAAGAAGACAAATATGGCGGAGCCCTGCTCTCTTAGCTTCTCCTGGAGGCATCTCTACACACTTGGAAATCCCAGAACCCCGTTCTCCGTGTTCCTTTCTCGTAGCACAAAATGCCTGAACTTATTTTAAAACAATAGGTGCTTCCTGCAAACTGTCAGGAAATCGGTCTGAGCTCATACCGCTGTGAAAGGAGATTACGTAGGCAGAATGACAAAATCTGGAAATAATAGGATCCTTTTGTAGAACAACAAGGACTTAATAATTTCTGAACTCAAAAGAGGAAAGATCTTGTTAAAAAGTTTCCAGTGATATGATCACTGACTCGTCAATGTACAGTAAAATGGATCAAAACTTTCAGGAGCATTTCTGAAATTCTTAGTATTTCCTGGCTTTATATTAATACTTTTTGAGGCTATGCATATTCTCTGTCTTTTCCAGAACATAGTAGTCATACATGTCAAAATATACACCTATTACCTGCTGATACTTCTTTTAATTTCTCCAATCAAAATGCAAACCCAGGCAAAAAAAAAATAAAAATAAACAAGAACACGAAAGGTGCTCTACATATGTTTTTTTCAAAATTCAAGAAAACATCCAAGTAGTGCTAGTTTTAAAACACTCTAACAAACAGCGGTCTGCCCTTTGGTGGGTTCAGCTCGGAGAAAGGATTTCAGAACCCGGCACAAATCCTTTGGTACAACTAGGCAGAATGAAAACAGTGGATGGCCAGAAGTACTCCAAGTACTTGCTCTTCTGCCTCACTTCAGATGAACTTCGTGGTGACACCAGAAGGTGACAGAAGACAGAAAGGTACCCCTCCTCTTTCACCCTTTGGTTCCTCAAGACCCTGGGCTGCACAGGAGAAGTTGCCCCAGTTTGAGGCAGCAGTATAGTTTCTTCTTCCTTCTTCTTGCCCAGGGGAAGAACTTCAGAGGTCAGCCAGGCAGCCTGCAGGCTCTGCAAACAGCTATTCCATAAGCCAAGGAAAGAACTCGCAGCAACCCAGAGCCTTCTGCATTTTCACTTCACTTGGTTCACCCTTCCCCCAAAATTGCAAAGTTCCCCCGAAGTGGCCACCTCGTGACTGCTAGCTTCGCTTGCGCTCTTCACCTATTTGATCTGCTTAGACCGTAACCACAAGGCCAGGTTTTGCTGCCATTTCTCCAAGGTGAGGACAAATTCTTGGTTGACCCTTAGGCACCGCAGTACCCGCGTTTCTGAATCTTCACGCTTCATGCTTCATTTCTTGTGGCTTCTCTGAGAAGAAGGTGGCCTTGATGTAGGGTTTGGCTTCTCTCTCTCTTCCACTTGCCGTGTCTGGCTGTATTCTTCCACTTGTAGTTTCTGCCCCCACAGCTCTGCCTGCCTCTCAGAGACAATATTATTTATTTTTTTTGTCTACCAAATGAGATCCTTACTTATTCCCCATTCACCCACTGCTTTCTTTGTCCTCCTGTTTCACAATGCCTCCTCCTGTCACAGGGAAGGAGACACTTTTGAGCATTTGCCAGGCTTGTGGAGGAAAGTCCTCCTTCCCAACACTTTCATATGGTAACAGAAAACATTTCTGGAAATCAAAGCAAGATGAGAACAGGTTTAGTATACATCACCTACAGTTTCCCATTTTCTTCTGCATTACTTGAAGGAAATTTCTGGTTTGTTTTGTGTTTTTATTTCCTAGGATTCTCTAGGATTTTCTGAGTTTAATAAAACATCTCGGTTTTAATTTGAAAACGGGGGCCATATACCTTCATCTGATACCACTGGCACTGTCTCAATGCTTGCAGAGCTGTGTATGCACAAGTCCAGAGTCATTTCAGGTATAGTGCACATGTGCAAACACACCAGTCCTTAGCATTGCCCCGTCAGGGCACTCAGAGCAAGCACGGGAGTGGATCAGAAGCACGAGACAAATATCATAAGCTTTTTGCCCAAGCTCACAGGAGAAGCAATGCAGGCAGGAGTAGAGTATGATGATACACAGATTCAAGCCCCTGGGTCAGTTACAGAGGCAAGCCTCCAAAGCCCTTTTCTCCCCATCCTACTGGGGGGAGCGAGTGAGCTGCATGGTCCTAGTTGCTGGCTGGGGTTAAACCATGACAACACTCCACAGCCTTTTTGGGCATCTGTTCCTTCTTATCTTCATGATAAAACATCTTTTTTTTTATGTTTTATGAAGTCAGAATTTCCCTTGTTCCAACTTCTGTCCATTGCCTGTTGTCCTTTACCTACACCTTTGAGAAGAGTCCAACTCTTATCTTCTCCACACTCTCCTCTTCCCTGAATTTTAGATAGCCTTCTCAAGTCTGAGCAAATCCAGGTCCCCCAGCCCCTCCTGTACTGCTTCAGCCTGCTCCACTCCAGTATGCCACTTTCTCTCTTGTACTGGGGCATCCCAAACTGGACATGGGTCTCACAACTGTTGAGCAGAGGGGAGCCATCACCTCCTTCAGCTGGTGGCTATAGTCTTGCTAATGCAGCTCAGTATGTGGTTGGCCTTTGGTGCATGGGCAGTCTGGTTGAGTAGGTTTCAGGAGTCTTGAGTCCCTCAGAAGCCAATGCCCCGACAGCACAGATGCACACCTGTGTGTTTCAGGTTGAGTCCTCTGGAGTCCTTAGTGATCTCATGTGCATTGTCAAAGGAGCTAAGAGCAAACAGGGATTTTGAGTCAGGACAGTCAGACCAGCAGACCACAGCCACCAAACATCTGAGATGATCAGGTATTAAATTAATGTTATCATGTTAATTTCTTCAACAAAAATTGGGAAAGTTTCTCTTATTGTTTCCTCCTCTACCCACAGGCTCTCTAAAATACCCATCTCAGCTTATCCTGGCACGTCTAAGACCATGATTAGTTGCTTCAATAAATGCAGACTGTAAGAGTGTTAAAAAAAAATAATCTGTAAAAACAGTTCATAAATCAAAAGCCCTCTGTCCATACCATGCATTTATTCAATACACATTACAGGATAACTTTCTCCCAAAACATTTTGCATCAGCCAGCTGTAACTGCACAGTAGAGCACAAGGTGTTCCTGCAGCCTGGTCTCAGCCAGACCCAGCAAACTGAGTACTGTGCAGGGAATCATTACTGGGAACGGAGAAGTGACCCAGTAGGTCACAGCAGCTCCACACACGTTGCAGCCTATGAATCTTCAAGCACCCAAAGCCATACAGGAACACACAGGAACTAAGCCCTGAACCACAACGTACATCTTGGCAACACCTTACTATAAACTGCTCGTCTCTGCTTAGTGTGCTTGCATTTTTTTTGGTTGGATGGGGTTTGGTGGTTTCCCCAACAACAAAGCCAAGACAGACCAAAGTCAACCCTGATCCTTCCACCTCCTTCCAACTCCGCATGTGCTGCCTGCTCTTCCAGGTTCTCTGCCGCACGGCAGCAAGCCAGTCCCACTTCCCAAACACCTCCCATCCGACACGGGATCACGGAATCACGGAATCACGGAATTGTCAGAGTTGGAAGGGACCTCTAGAGATCATCTAGTCCAGAATATAACATCTTCTGGTGGAGCTTTCTGCCGCTTCAAGGAGGACTTGCAAAGCCAATGGCTTATCGTTTGGTGCAGAGTGCTGCACTGAAATGGCAAGGCGTTAGAAAAGAGAAAAGCTCTCAAAGCCATGTAGATCTTCAAAGAAGAAGCCAGCATAGAGTGCTGTTTAGAGCAAATGTAGTTGAGAACATCAGCACTTAAGAAGAGATTATGTTGAGCAGCTCCGCAGGCGATGAAGCCATGGGTCACTTTCCTGGTATCTACCATCCTCCCTGCATGAGCAGAAGCAGGAAAGCTACTGTCACCACCACAACGTCACTTACAGCCACAGGAACTGCCATGCTGGTGCCACAACCTGTGCTTCCATCCCCACCTGCACCTTCACAGTGTGCTGGTGCCACAACCTCTGCTTCCATCCCCACCAGCACCTTCACGGTGATCTCCACACCACTCCCCCAGCACGGCAAGAGTCACGGGCCACAACTACACACTGTCACTTTGGCCAATGTGTCACCTGCAGAGCGTGGAGATGCTGCCCCTTTCCATCACACCCCACATCACGCCCCACGTTCACTGACACTGGAAGCAACAAAGGACAAAGTGGAATCCCCTCCAAGCACATGCTCCACACTACCCTGTGTCTTGCCTTTTTTTTTTTCCAGTTAAGAAAACAAGAAACAACAACGAAAAGTTACTCTGTCCTTACAATGAGGAGATACTATTTTGTGTTAGGGCTCTGCCCTAGACCTTACAGGGCAGTATGTGTCTCAGCAGCTTTTCTTCTGCAGACCCTAAGGATGCATGGGATGCAGTTGACTGTGGAGGGGATAGAGAAAGGGCTGGCGTTAACTCCAGGCTCGCTGAAAACAGTCCTTCAAACTGCACTGCACTGATGTTTCTACCCAGCCGAGGAGTGACACATTTAGAGAAATCGTCCAAATTCCAGTGCAGTTTGCTCTCCACCTCATGGTCTGTGGGTCTAAGTCGGTAGAAGAGAAAGAGATGGAAGAAGAGTTTGTTGTCATTTAGTCACATTTCTTACTCGCTGTCTAACATAGCCTCTTGGAATGTTTTAGAAAGTTCAAAAAATTAAAGTAAAATTAGAGAAGTGTTTATTTAACATCCCAAGCCAAGAACTTTGAATGTCATTTCAATAGCATTTTTATATTAAGAGAGGAAAAAGTATTCAAATGATTTGCAGGCCATGAGATTACAGTCATTCAATAACAAAACTACTTGGAGCAACTTGATCTACAGTTTCCTTTTCATTCAGACATCAGTCTATTGAAATTTGTCTTGTGGCAGGAAGGATGACACACAAGACTGGGTCTTTTTAATTTCTCCTGCTTATAGATTTCCTATGTAGCCATGAGGACTGTTAGCCCTCTGCACATTGATTCTCACCTGCAAAACGTGGACAACAATAGTTTCTCTGTTTGGCCTTCTGCAGACCTTTTCTATTTAGGCTGCAAGCTACTCCTGGCAAAGATACCTGTTGCTCTAAGTAGTTACCTTACAGAACCTTGCCTAGGACCTTACCATGAAAGAAACAGATATTCTAGTTTTATTTGCTATGCCTGGTTTCCAAACCACCGGCAGCATTTTTCCTTCCTCACCAGCCCACTTGCACTGAACAGAAATATTTTGAGAATAAGTACGTCAAGTATTTCACATATATGCCATGCACACCAATTATTTTTCCCCATCTCACTCTGATTTTGAATATTCGTGTAATACAGATTACTCAGGGGTGGAGGAAGGGAGTACTGACACAGGAAAATTTTCAGACTATCTTCAATTATTTAAATGATCAAGGACTTTAACAGATACAGAAAAAATGCAGATACCCACACATCTTGTAGGTGGGACAAGTGACATTTTATGTCCAAAAAAATAGGAAGTTAATGCACCACTGTGCATAGAAAAATTTGCATATGGTTCTAAATGATAATGTATCAATACAAGAAAAGGTCTTCACTGGCAGATGGACAGTTCAGTGATGATGTGCTGACAACGTAGATCTGCTGTCGAAACAGCAAGCAGGCTAGGACACACAAAGAATACGGTGAAGGATAGCTCATAAAAGTCAACAGCATAATGGTTTCCCTTTTAGTACACACTTGGCCTACCACGAGATGGTGTAATCTCTCTACAGACCCATCACCAGGGTCTCTGACTGCACTTCTAATACAACATCACAAAGATGATTCAAGGATTGGAGCATCTCCCTTATGAAGAAAGGTTGAGAGAGCTGGGACTCTTTAGCCTGGAAAAGAGAAGGCTGAGGGGAGACCTTATTAATGCTGACAAGTATCTAAAGGGTGGGTTGAAGGAGGATGGAGCTGGACTCTTTTCAGTGGTTCCCAGTGACAGGACGAGGGGCAACGGGCACAAGCTGGAACCTGGGAAGTTCCACTCAAATCTGAGGAAGAAGTTCTTTGGAGTGAGGGTGGCAGAGCCCTGGAAGAGGCTGCCCAGGGAGGGTGTGGAGTTCCCTTCTCTGGAGATCTTCAAGAACCACCTGGATGTAGTCCTGAGTAACATTCTCTAACATGCAATCCTGCTTCAGCAGGAGAGTTGGACTAGATGATCGCTATTGATTCCTTCCAACTCTAAACAATTCAGTGAAATCCTTCACTTGCTTTGGCCCACCAGGCAGGACAGTACTTCTTGCCACAGTACCTTCAGCAGGCGATGCTCAGAAGAAAAACCATCGATCTGGCACAGATTAGGAAAAGAAACAGTTTTTGAGCAGTCCAAATGGTACTCATGCCTTTGATGGAAGGCGCTCGGCTCCACCAGCTGCAGCCATGAGACAACTACACAGGATGCCAAGCAGGAAACTGAGTCAAAAAGCTCTGTCAAACCCACGTCAGGATGACTCACCACTTCAGAAGTCACAGGTTATCACTGCACGCCCTTCGTTATTCTCCTCTTTGGTCGAGAATGAACCTCTCAGTAGAAGCTGATGATGAAGCTTCATGGTTTCCTTTCATTTCTGGCCTCTAAGAGCTTCCTGGTGCAGATGCACAGCCTGCAGACATTTTGGGGAGAAACTTCTGACACCTGCTATCGGCATAGGGGACACAGTGACACTAAACTCAACTAGCAAAATCTACAACTGGGCTTTTTTGGAACCTTCTTTGGTTTGTGGCTGCAAAGGCTTCAAATGGTGAGTGACTTTTTCAAGGTGCTAAATGTGATGTTTGTGAAGTTTCCATGTATCACATATTCATAAAGAAATTCTGCACTTTTCTGGAAGATAACATTTACAGGAAGTACAGCTACGAATCGTTATTGATGGCCAGGCCACCAGGTTCTGTAGATAAAGCCAAATAAGCTTCCTTATATCACCTGAGGTTTGCACGCAAAATAACCCTGTCATGGTTATTTTTATATTTTTTATCTGTTTTATTCAGCTTATTAGCGTTAATTGTTTTCTTCAAACTTTCCCTACTGGTTTCTGCACTCCCCCAGGTTATTCTCAGCGTTGACACTGTCAGTTCTTGAAGATGGGGGCTATGTCTTCTACTACATAATAACTATGCACAATTGCTATAAACAAATAAATAACAATCCTAGTGAATACTAGCCTCACTAAAATTACAACATAGCTGATAATGTAGCTGAATTCCTTTCTCTTGTGCCTTCCATTCCACAACATTCAAAATAATATTTTGTGAGACTTCTGCAGCTGAATGACTGAGCTTTTTTGATGTAAAAGACCTAAAGTTGTCTGATGTGCAGCATTCTCAACCCAGCACTTAGTGCTTAGTAAATGTTTAGTCCTTCTCAAATACTAATTTCTGCAGTAAATACAATCTGCTATTATCTCCATAAAATACTTTCCAAAGGAGACTAGCTTCTTCAATGGTGTTCAAGACTATTAAGCACACATGATGCCCCATAAGCTGCTCAATGTTATTTCTGCTACATTCATCCTTCATCTTTTTCTTTCATTTTGTTGTCTAAAACGTGAGTATTTCCCGTATTGTTTTTACTCATCTGACTACTTTCATGTTATACAACAGAAATGTTTGCAACTTAAAGATAAGCAAATGCATTCGTCTCTCCGGTGTAATGACTTCACTTTGGGAATATCTCAATATCGTCCTGAAAATACATCACCTTCAAAAGGTTATAGGCAATAGAATAGTAAAAATCGTATAACTATTAAGAAAGATATTTATTTCAATTCAGCTGAATACAAGACTACTGAAAAACAAACTTCAGGAATAGTAAGCAAAGAGCAAATACTTCAGTACCTTCTTCCTTCGTATTTTCTGGCAGGATTCCTATGGTGCAGAGGCATACTAAGATCAGGAGGCTTTGGGGGAGCACAATCAAAGCATTACAAATAAAGCTGTGCTTTTTTTGCTACGTGCAGATGTTTCCTACATGAATACTCTGCCTCTAGATTTCTGACATGCAGTGATTCGCACAACTGGAACACAATTTTTCAGAGAAGTTGGGAGGTAGCGTGATAGCGGGCGATAAAAGGTAATCAAGGATCATTTGTGGTAGCAGCGAGCGGGAGGTGGCATCACAGAATCCAACTGTAACTTTCTGAGTCAGTCCCACAAGATTCCTAGAGTCACAGGGGCCAAATTTTTTGCAGATAAAACAATTGGCCAATCTGCTTTTTACTTAGAATGTTTTCATTTTCTCCCTACGCCACGACAATGTTTTAAAGTCACTTTCCAGTGATTCAGTTCGGAGGGTATTTTTGTCTTGTGCCTTTTTCCTTTCAGAAATTCCCATCTACTTTTCCAACCTTCATTTTGTACAATGTGGGGAGATTCCATGAAACACAATACACATCTATAAAAATAATAACAACAATAATAATAATAATATGTCTCTTACAGTGCCTTATGGGAGATATTTTTTTTTCCCTGCAGAAATAAGCATTTTTCCTCCTCCAAGATCCACCTGAACACTCGGTGCAAATGCTGGACCAGTCCGGTGGCAGTTCAGCAGCAGCCCTCCCTCGCTGGAGCTTTAAGCTGAAGTGGTAGGAGCCTTCGGTGGGATTTGGTAGGAGCCAAATCAGGCACCCTCTGTTACAGCAGCTCACTCTGCAGCCTGGAGATGTCTTAGCCAAAGTGATTAGGGAAAGCAAAGGTCGAGTGGCTCAGTTATGAGCACCTGGGGTTAATAACTAGTTTTTTTGGGGCACCAGGTGATTCACAACTGAATGAGTGACAGGTTCTCAGGTGGTTTTTGTCAGCTGGGAGAACGGCCCCCAGCCATGGGCAGGACTTGAGAGGGAATGAAAGCTGAATAACCTGTTCTTAGATTAACAGCTGTGCAAACATCCCTGTTCCTCTGCCTCCCTGTGTGCCAGACCTGCTCTCCGTGACACAGGTATCCGACCTCCCTGCTACCCTTATTCCACACCCCACTCTCCTTCTCTGCCCTTCTGGACTCGGGTCTCACAAAACCTCTTGTAGTCTCTTGAAGAGCTTGTGCTCTCTGGGCCCATCACCTCTTCCCTCTCCCATTTCACCTCTCCCTCTTGGAATCTTCAGTCCCCTAACTTCCCTGAAGCCACCATGCTTTTAGCCTTGTTTGCACAGATCTTTTTGATTCTTCTTCATCCTTTTGCCTTTCTTTTTCTTCTCAGGTGTCATCCCGGGCATGTCCAGCTCTCCCAGTCCATTGCTTAAATCAATATCTGCTGCAGACAAAGGCTAAAATCAACTGCAAGTCAAAGTATATTTATCAAAGTATAAAGTTTATATGGCTCTTTATTGCCTGTAAATATAAACACCTGGAGGTAATTTGGAGCAGTTAACTGCTGCTCAATAGCCTTGACAATCAAAGAAATTGGAGACTGCAATGAAAGCATAAAGTGGAACCCTCCATTCTTGTGGTTTTCTGTTTTTCTCCTCAGGTTTGGGCAAACTGTCACCGAATTCCTTGTCAGCCTCACACAGAGCCCGCACGTTGACTTGAGGAGAGCGATGTTCCTCTGGCTATTTGAAGATGCAACACAGCCAAGATCTGTTGTAAGTAAACCAGTTATCATAGAATCATGGAATGGTTAGAATTGGAAGGGACTCTGAAGATCATCAAGTTCCAACCCCCTGCCATGGGCAGGGACACCTCCCACCAGACCAGGTTGCTCAAAGCCCCATCCAG
>JAOQGH010000001.1:74080574-74091402 GCA_025769975.1 Gallinago jamesoni | reverse complement strand
ACAACCCCAGCTCCCTCAGCCTGTCCTCAGAGCAGAGGGGCTCCAACCCCCTGAGCATTTTTGTGGCCCTCCTCTGGGCCTGCCCCATCAGGTCCATGTCCTTCTTCTCTTGAGGGCTCCAGACCTGCACACAGTGTTCCAGGTGAGGTCTCACCAGAGCAGAATAAAGTGGCAGAATCACTTCTTTGGACCTGCTGGCAACACTTCTTTGGATGCAGCCCAGGATGCGATGGGCCTTCTGGGCTGCAAGTCTCCTCTCCAAGGGCATGTTTCACATTAAGAGACCACTAGACAAGCTGCAGGAGTACTGCAAGTCCTAGATTTTGTATTGTGGGGCTAGGTCCCACTAAAAAAAGACAGTCTTTGTGGTGTCCTCTTCAAAACACAAGCTGTCATCCTCCTGCGATGCCTTGCCTGTGGTAAATCGGGTTTCGTACAAAGAGAACCTGTGATCCCCGTGCCTCCCTTCGCTTTATTTCATTATTTAATTGTGGGTCTCAAAGTAATTGTGTCTTTCATTCTCCCTTACAGGATTGAAGTGAAAGGCTCTGGAGACTGTGCCTATCTGGAGTCAAAAGGAGTCTCAGCCTCTGGATGTTATTTGACCAGGAAGTGGGTCTGCAGCTTGAGTTTAGCTTAGCACGATAAAGGTGGATGGAGCCACCACCCCTGACACTGAACCGCTGTGATATGATGCCTACACAGGCCATGTCTGTGCTCTGGGTCCTGGGAACACGTCTCAGCTCCTGCCTGGAGATGAATGACTTTTCTGGTAACCAGAATTCTCCACCCATGTAGGAGGCTTCTGGTTTTTTTAAGGGTACCATTTAAAGGGCTTGCTTCAGCATCTTGTTAAGTCTTTTCCTTGCCCCATTCTCCTGGCTGCTGCTCAGCCTGTAGTTTCTTTCTGGTGTGTTCATCGGTATTTCTTCCACTAATTCTTCTCTTGGAAGATCCTGAGCAGCTGCTCTTCCTTTTCCTTTCTGGTGTGCAGTTGGAGGTATTTATTATGTTTGTTTGTTTTTTTTTTCTCAGCCAGATGCAGAAACGAGTGCTGTTGTTTTAGACAGGGTCACTGCAGATTTCACTCTCCCTGTTTGACGGGGTGCATCTTGTGTGGCACCGTATTGTGTTCAGTGTTTTGCTGGTGTTATTTTACGTTAATCTTGTTAAATTAGCTTGACAGTATTATCGTTCGTATTTATGTAGCTGCACTGCAGCTGAGGTGGTTCTTCCCACAGCATTTATATGAGGGAAAAAAAAAAAAAAAGTCTGTAGACAGAATGGAATATTTATTTACCTGAGCATCTGCACTGATGAGGAAAAAGAGTTTGAACTGAAAAAGTAATAGAGAAGCTGCAGGCATTAGTGTTGCAAAGTTAGAAATAGTCCTCAGCGTGAAGGGGCAGAATCATGAGTAGAGAATAAGAGAATTAACAGCACAGGTTGTTTCTTTGTGGTTTCCTTATCTTCTGTGCCTGTTGGAGCGTGAGGCTTCTGAGCAAGCAGTATTACGTTTCTGGTTGGACAACGAGGGCTTTCTTCTGCATGGCTGTCGTTTTCAGCAGCAACCCCCAGCCCTGCCAAGTCTCCGTGAGCCTGAGCAGAGTCAGGGCACAGTCCTGCTGAACTCTCTTCGCTCATGTCTAGCAGGTATCCTGAAGATTGAAAGTGCCATTTGACGCAGAGAAAGCAAAACAGCTTGTTTTCCCAAGAGGACTATTCCTCTTGGGTTTCTGGAGAAGGAAGGATGGGAAATTCGCATGTGTAGCGGGGCAAAATACTTCCCTGCCTGGAAAAAAAATCTGGAAAATTGGTTTTCTTGTCATCTGGGTGCTACGGAGAGGAGTATGGACTCCATGGGTCTTCTTGAAGGAATAAGTGGAGCCGGTATTGGAGTAACCACTAGAGCGCACTGTAGTTTCAGGGAAGGGAAGATAGATAATTGTGTCTTCTCCTTTTTTAAAGAATGTAAAATTCCACCTTGTTTAACAGGTTTTTTGGAGTGTTATTGGTTCGTTGGTTTTTTGTTTTTTTTTTTTGTCCTATCTGGTAATTATTTTTGTCCTCACTGTGTTTTTATGCAAATTCAATTGCCGTCTAGTTTTGTTCACGTCTTGTTAATGCCTTCATTATTTTCTGTGACAATGGGATTTTACCGTAACAGGACCACACAATATGGGTATTGTTAACAACTTGTGACTTTAAGATGTTTATTTATATATGGTCACTAATTTTGCTGAACTACACTTTTTGTAATTGCTTGTATTCTTTATAGGCACAGTAACAGAACTCTACAGTATGAATGGCCTAATAACCTATGTGTTAATTTATATGTAACTATTGGGGGGGGGAGGGGGAAAGAAGTCCACAACCTTTTTAAATGAACTTGCTCTAAAGGATATGGTACGTGCAATAGTCCTGAAAGATATGCAATAAATATCTTTACAGAGCCTCTGAATTACAGTGTAGTTTGTGTCTTAATATTGTGCCATTAAAAGTATTTTTTGGCTCAGGCACCATTTGGGGGGAAAAAAATAAATCACCAGACTGAAGCAAAATAAAATTTTCAGGTTTGGAATATGAAAAGATCTTTAATCAAAATATTGAGGTTGACCCAAACAAATAGTGCAATTCACTTTCCAGCATTTCTAACACATTTTCACACTTCAAAATACGTCAGACTTTTAACAAAAGCATTTAACTGAAACATTGAAGTAATTCTGTGGAAATGTGCATAGTGGAGCACGTAAAGCACAGTAAATTTGGAGGAAAATGTGGAATTTTCTGCAGTTCCCTCTTGCAAAGTTTTCCAAGTATTTGCATTAGGGACATACTAGAGGTACATCATGGCCTTTCCTAATGAGCTGATTTACCTGAATATTTCCTTTAACTACAAAATAATGTCACTCTCACAGTTTGTGGGGGTTTTTTTCCATCAGTGTCATCTATGGATAGAGTCAGAAAATAAATGGGAAATTTTGGTTCTTAGAAGAGGTTTTGGAGAAACTGTGAGCACAGTAGGATATAATGAAAGCTTTTAGTAATCTCACTCTTAAGGAGTGCAGTTAGCATCTTCTTTAGTATCCAAAGTCTGTCGTGCTGAGAAATGATGGGTCAAGCTGCAAACTCACTTTACTTGAAGTGATGTTTGATGAAGGACTTCACTTCAGTGGTCTTTTTTTTGTTTTTGGTGGAAAAGGTGGAATTACTCAAAATTTAGTGACAGCTTAAAATGTAGGTAAGAGCTTCCATAAGGCCCTGCAAAAAACCCATGTTTAGTTACATTAGTAATAACACAAATACCCCAATAGCAGATGCTGAATGAATATTGTTAAAACCTAAATGCCACAGCCAGCTGGAGAGAAGCCAGCTCAGGAGTTTTTCTCGTTAAATCCAGCATGGCTCAAGAAACATCTGCCATAAAAAAAGCAATTCAGCAGTGGTCTCCAATGAATGGAGAAGGGTGTGCTTTTAAGTGCCCTGAAGGTACATTTTCTCAAAGGGGAATATATCTATAATCTGCATAAAATACATATTATAGATATTGATAATATATCAAATTCATTTCGGACTTTTTTCTTGTCTTTGTTTCTCTGTCTAGAGTAAACAGACCAGCCCACGCACACGTGTTGCAGAGAGTTTGGGGGATTTTTTATTTTTTTTTGTTTGCTCACTGTTGCAGCACGAGTCACTGGAAATACCTCAACAAGGGTTCAAACAGAAGAATAACAGCAGTTTTTCAAATGAGTCTCTAGCTGCTGATGCGGCATTCTGTAGGGTAAATCTGTGCTGTTTGTTCATTTGAAAGGAAGTCAGCCACACGAAAGGTACGGTTGGTTCACTTTTTAATCTGTGGCCCCCAAGTTCTTCCGGAGAGCCATCGTGCTGTGCTTGTGGAAAGCAGCAGACTGCATCATGGGCTTGGTGCCTCTTTCCACTGAAGACCTCTATGCCCTTTGTCAACTCTCACTTACATGCACCTACCACCTTCCTGCATCTCTGCCTGTCCATAATTAAGTGAGGTGTTACCTGTCAGTGCCCACAGGTGGACGGGTGTCCATCTGTTGGTGTTACCATATTGCTGGTGAGCCTTTCGCTCCACAGCTGCACATCGTGCGTGCTGAAGCCTTGAGACTTTACACCAAGGGCTCACGTGCAAGCCTGTCTGTTGGTTGCTCATCAGAAGTTGCTAGGCATTAACCACAGCCACAGGGGCACTAGACATCTACTGCAGGCATGAGACAACGTACCTGGGAAACTGCAGCTGCCTTTAATTACGTGTTTCATGGCAAAGATGAGCTGAAGGTTCTACGTATCGAAAGCCTTGTTGGACGTGTTTCTCTCTCTCGTTGCTAATGAGGACTTTAATTCCAGTCTGTGCATTGATTGTTAGAGTAGCATCTAGAATTTCAATGTTACGTTTTGGTTTGGTTGGTTGTTTTTTTTTTTTTTCATCTCCAAACACAGCTAACCCTACAGAGCATAAAAGCACATAAAATTACAGTAAAACTCTGGGAACCTAGAATCTCCCCTAGACTGGCCTTGCATTTGGTCACTCTGAATTCAGACACGTGTTAGCTACAGATCTAGAGGAGTTATTACCTTTATTAAACTAAGGTGTATTTAAAAGCAGAGACAAAATGACGTGTCTGATTTCTTAAAAATCAATTAATGACATCTGTTCCATTTTTTTGTATATATGAATCTAGTAAAGGCACTAAGTCAGACTGCTCTTAGCATTTTTGTAGTCTAGATCCAGAAATGGCATATAGCCATAACACTTGAGTTCCCAAGTAATGTGTGACTACACCCACAAACATTAATTTCATCAGCTTGGAATCATCAGTACTTAAAGAAAGCGTATAAGAAAGATGGGGACAAACCTTTTAGCAGGGCCTATTGCAATAGGACAACAGGTAATGGTTTTAAACTAAAAGAGGGGAGATTTAGACTAAACGGAAGAAAGGAAATGTTTCAATGAAGGTGGTGAAACACTGGAACAGATTGCCCAAGAGGTGGTAGATGCCTCATTCCTAGAAACATTCAAAGTCAAGCTGGACTGGGCTCGGAGCAACCTGATCCAGTTGAAGATGTCCCTGCTCATTGCAAGGGAGGTTGGACTAGATGACCTTTAAAGGTCCCTTCTAACCCAAACCATTCTATGATTCCATGATTCTGTGGTCATATTTGCCAGGCAGTTACTATGGTTCCACTTCAAAGAATTTGGAATGTAAAGGGACAAAATATAGGTGGAAAGGCACACAGTCATCTTCATTTCCTTGCGCTGCAGTGTTGTCTTACTGTCCAAGCCCATTCCCTATTTAAGAGCTTCCTTTCAGATCCCAAGGTTCAGCATCAGAAGATGGGATCCATCATCTTACTAACCACAAGTGTTATGAGTCACTTTGTGCCTGGTCTGGTATTTGTATACCCAGTAGCTGGGCAGGTCAGTGTGAATTAGCACAAAACACTGTCTAAAAAATCTAAGTATCTGCTTGAGGGCAGGAAGGCTCTACAGAGGGACCTGTACAGGCTGGATCAACGGGCCCCAGGCAACACTACAGGCTTGGGAAAGAGTGGCTGGAGAGCTGCCCAGCAGAAAAGGACCTGGGGGTGTTGGTTAGACAGCCGGCTGAACATAACCCAGCAATGTGCCCAGGTGGCCAAGAAGGCCAACAGCATCCTGGCCTGTACCAGGACCAGCGTGGCCAGCAGCAGCAGGGCAGTGATAGTGCCTCTGTGCTGGGCACTGGTGAGGCCTCACCTTGAGGGCTGTGTTCAGTTCTGGGCCCCTCACTACAAGAAGAACATTGAGGTGCTGGAGCATGTCCAGAGGAGAGCCACCAAGCTGGTGAGGGGTCTGGAGAACAAGTCATATGAGGAGAAGCTGAGGGAACTGAGACCTCATTGCCCTCTACAACTGCCTGAAAGGACATTGTAGAGAGGTGGGGGTTGGCCTCTTCTCCCAAGGGAATAATGACAGGAGCAGAGGAAATGGTATGAAGCTGCGGCAGGGGAGGTTTAGATTAGATATTAGGAAGAATTACTTTACTGAGATGGTGGTCAGGCAGTGGAACTGCCACTGGAGGTAGTGGAGTCACCATCCCTGTAGGTATTTAAGAACCGTGTAGACGTGGCACTTCTGGGCATGCTCTAGTGCCTGAGATTGTTGGGTTAGGTTTGGGGTTTTTTTTCAGTTTTTTTTTTGTGTGTGTGCGTGTGGTTGGACTTGATGATCTCAAAGGTCCCTTCCAACCATGAAGATTCTGTGAAATGCATCTTCCCTGCACACCATGCAGTTTATGCACACACTGCTCATCCTCAGGTGTGTACCTCTTCTCCCCTACCCTTTCCTAGAGGCAACCGCTGCCAACGGTCCATCCATGGGAAGGTTTAGCACCCCCCAAATCCACACATGCTGACTTGCAGTCCTGCGGCGTGAGCTTCACACTGGCACCTGGTAACTTCTGAGTTCCCTGTCTGCATCAAAGTCTTAGGGAGCACGGAACAGTGAAATGCAAATTTCTCTGCAAGGTCCATAAAATTATTTACATCACACACTGTTTTGTCAGTAGAGTGGGTCTTCTGACAAAAGGCTCTGCCTGTTGCCTGACAATTTGGCTCAGAGCACCAACAAAGTTGCATTCTTCTTACAGATCCACTTCTTTAAAGTCTGGCAGTTATCTGCCTGGATCATGTGTTTTCTTCTGTAAACAGCACAGCTCTTGTCAGTCTCCGTTCTTTTTCCAGCAATCCTGGTGAGAGAACAAAAGGAACGTAATGAGTTGTTAGTTTTAAATTCAGTGCTGGATAAAAATATTGGATAATATCCTGAGCGAGGGGTTTGGGTGATGCCCATGGAAGCACAGCTCCTCAACAGTCATGCCAAGATGGGAGCACACAGTGGAGACTGCAGGCTGCTGAGGGATGGGTGCTCAGGAACATCAGTGTAAGAAGGATGAGAAAACCTCCCCGTGCAGCCACAAGGCTGCACTGGAATGGCAAGAGGGAGAGGAAGGACCTTTCAGCTGCACACTCAACAGAGGCGATCAACACTGTCAAGTGACACTGTTTGTTGACAGGGATTTCAGTGGGAGAAGCGTGTATTAAAGTCCCTCCACAATACAGATTCATGGAATCATGGATTTGTCAGAGTTGGAAGGGACCTTCTAGAGATCATCCAGTCCAACTCCCCTGCCAAAGCAGGGTTGCCCAGAGCACGTCACTCAGGATGGCATCGAGGTGGGGCTTGAAGATCTCCAGAGAAGGGGACTCCACACCCTCCCTGGGCAGCCTCTTCCAGGGCTCTGCCACCCTCACCCCAAAGAAGTTCTTCCTCAGATTGGAGTGGAACTTCCCAGGTTCCAGTTTGTGCCCGTTGCCCCTCGTCCTGTTACTGGGAACCACTGAAAAGAGTCCAGCTTCATCCTCCTTCAACCCACCCTTTAGATACTTGTCAGCATTAATAAGGTCTCCCCTCAGCCTTCTCTTCTCCAGGCCAAAGAGCCCAAGCTCTTTGAGCCTTTGCTTGTAATGGAGATGCTCCAATCCCTTAATCATCTTTGTTGCCCTACGCTGGACTCTCTCCAGTAGTTCCCTGTCTCTCTTGAACTGGGGAGCCCAGAACTGGATGCAGTATTCCAGTTGTGGCCTCACCAACGTGTACATTAATATGTACATGAACTGTGTCTGTGGTTGGTCTTGCAGAGAGAAACCTGCTCCCAAAGGTGCCCAGCAGGAACCAGTTAACCTGGCACTGGCTGTGAAATAGACCCTGAATAGGTGCCGGAGGCTGCAGGACTAAGTCTCTGATTTGGGAAACTACCTTGGATTCAGAACTGTATTTCCATGCAGGGTGCCATTGCTATTGCCAAAGACACCGTCTCCCCACAAATCATCACCTGTTTTCTTTTACTCCGGGATCTTCAGCTGAGCTCCAATCTTTCTTAATGTCTTGAGCCTTCAAACCAATCCAGATATATTTGGTATCTTTCTCTTTGTTGTCTATAAATTCCTGCGGAGCAAGTAGAAGCATGTTAGCCGCCAGCAGAGCTTTTCTGCTTTGCTCAGGTCTTTGACTTGTCCAACGTGCAGCTTTTCGTGCAGTCCCTCACATGGAGACCAAGGGCAGGGATCCAGCCACGGCAAAGCAGCCCATTGCAATGGCCCATGCACGTGACCAGCACAGGGTTTGGGTTCAGGCTGGTGCTTGGGCTGACTACCTTCCTGCCAGCTGCCCCAAAAAAAAAAGGTCTCAGTGATGCTCCTCACCCTAACGTGCCAGATTGCAGGTTTTTGAGGTAGAAGACCTGTTCCTCAGGAGATGATGAGTTTCTCAGAAGAGCCATTCGGTGATACCTCGCTATTCATTTTCACGAAAGAAAATGGGAGGAGGGTTTGGCTCTTTCCATTTTGTGATTGAATCAGACCTCTCTTCCCAGACCCAAGTAGTGGAAACGGGTGGGAAGTCCCCAGCAATTCCCCCTCCCAGGCAAAACTACGCTGGCTTCCACACTTGCATCCCTTCAGCTCTACTCTCAAAACAAGCTCCTGTCCCTGGGGAGTCAGATGCTCTGCGCCCGATGGTTCCCTTGCTTGCCCACGTGTACACCTGGCATCTGGGCCATGTTTACTCAGTGAAATATTTGGCTAGGGCAGATGCCCCTAGCACAGTTTTAAGGCTGCTCAAAGACTCACCATCTCTATTTCATCTTCAATTTCAAGAAGCTGGGATTTCCTGGCCAGACAGTTTCTCTGGCTGTCATCCCAGCTTACAGTGTCCTCAGAGAAGTAGTAACATCTCCCCCTGTGTAGCTGCCACCCGGGAGGACACAACTCACACGTTGTTCCTGTAGGAGGAGAGAGGGAAATGTTAGCTTGCTCCGTGACGTGTCCCAGTTGCCATGTAGTATTTTATGTCCATGTGCCCACCTGGCTGGTCCAAAAGTGGCCAGTCCCCGCTCCTAAGCATGTGCTTGCTGTATGTGGAGAGAGGTTTGAAGGCCCCAGTGCCACTCCTCTCCTTGGCTTCCCGCTCCCTTGCCATGGTGCTATGCACTTCTGCACATCACAGGGCTCTCCACCTCCCCATGCACAGAATCAAAGAATGATATGGGGCTGGAAAAGACCTCCGGAATTCATCTAGTCCAAACCCCCTGCCAAAGCAGGTCCACCTAGAGCAGGTTGCACAGAAATGTATCCAGGTGGGTTAGAATGTCTCCAGAGAAGGAGACTCCACCAGATCCCTGGGCAGCCTCTTCCAGGGTTCCGCCACCCTCAAAGGAAATAAGTTCCTCCTCATGTTTAGGTGGAACTTCTTATATGCAAGTTTGTGCTCACTTCCTCTTGTCCTGTCCCTGGGCACCACTGAAAAAAAGACTGGCCCCACCCTCCTGACACCCTTCCTTTAAGTATTTATAAGCATTGATCAGATCCCCCCTCAGTCTTGCAAAAGGATAGGAAAGCTAAATTTCCCCCCACTTTTATGAAACAATTATTGTCTGGAAAGTGTTCTCCAAGGCAAGGGGAGGATCTATGAGATCTGGCATTTCTGCCAGCAGCTCCTGGCAGAAAGAAATGTAAAGAAAGTACCAGAAGCTATTTAAAACAAAAGAGGGGCAGAACTATTGACATTAAAATGTTAGTTTAGATCCTGTCACCCGCAGGAACACCGTGCCCCCTGGGCAGTACCAGTGAGTTCCCATAAACTGCAGGATGTCACAGAAAAGGGAACAGAGACAACGCACAAGGCACCCTCTATTCTTTGGAAGAACTAACTGTCCTTACCCTGTCCATCTTCACACAGTTCGTCCATGAGCCATTTCAGGAGCACCGCCGAGACGGTCTTCTCTGAAGAAATGTTATTGCCAGTGCTATTTAGACCATTCTGGGACAAACTTTCTGATTTTCCTTCTCTGCCCTTCAAAGCTTGAGCATGCACACACGCACACAGGAAAAAAAAAAAAAAACAAACCAAAAAACCACAAAACCAACAACAAAAAAGAGATTACAGTTAACAACAAGGTCTTTGTATCTAGTGTTAGACTGTGAGTGTGAGGAGATGTGTGTGTATAGTGTGTGTGCATATTGTGGGGGTATACACACTCGGTTATGGGCACACTCACTGGGTATAACTGACTGGCAAAGGGTGTAGCTGCCAAAGAAAATAAGTTTGTTGGTTTTGATAGTTGGATATATAAAGAATTCACAATATTTTGGTGAGATTTTAGGGAGACCTGTGGGGTACAAGTTTTTTCTGCAGTTTTTCAGGACTGTTTCCTCTTAGAAATTAATATCTTCTCTGGAAGATTTCTTGTACAAATGGAGCATGCTGTGGATTATGATATTACTAGTACTAGGGAAATCCGATTAAACTAAATGATCTGAAGTCTGGTTTTTATTTTATTTTTCAAACCTACAAAGTTCTTAAGTCAAATGATCTCAAAGGACCATCACTGATGCAACTTTTAACTTGTAAGTCAGGAGGGCCAAATGTTTTGATTGTCATAATGATTTCAAATCTGTTTCTACAGCCTTTCAGCATCACTGATGACAAGGTAGACTGCAGCAACTCCCCTTCATCTGTGCTATATATGTTAGATCATAGAATCATAGAATCATTTCAGTTGGAAAAGACTCTTGGGATCACCGAGTCCAACCATCAACCCTACTCTACAAAGTTCTCCCCTGCACCATATCACCCAACATCACATTCAAATGACTCTTAAACACGTCCAGGGATGGTGGCCCAACCACCTCCCTGGGCAGCCTATTCCAGTGTCTGACCACTCTTTCTGTGAAAAATTCTTTCCTAATGTTCAGTCTA
>JAOQGH010000001.1:74066563-74080474 GCA_025769975.1 Gallinago jamesoni | reverse complement strand
CCTACTTCTGCTGGCCACACTATTTCTAATACAAGCCAGGATGCCATTGAGCTTTCTTGGCCACCTGGGCACGCTGCCGGCTCATATTCAGCCACTTGTCGATGAGAACCCCCAGGTCTTTTTCTCCAGCCACATGTCCCCAAGCCTGTAGCAGTGCATGGGGTTATTGTGGCCCAGGTGCAGGAGGTGCAGGACCTGGCACTTGGCCTTCTTGAAACTCATACCATTAATGTTGGCCCAATGATCCAATCTATCTAAGTCTCTCTGTAGAGCTTCCCTATCCTCACATGAATCAACACTCCTGCTTGACTTGGTGTCATCTGCAAACTTGCTGATGATACACCCTATGCCCTTATCTAGATAATCAATAAAGATGTTAAACAGAAATGGTCCCAAGTCTGAGCCCTGAGGCACACCACTTGTGACCGGCTGCCAGCTGGATTTAAATCCGTTGAGCACCACTCTTTGGGACCTTCCATCCAGCCAGGGCTTGATCCAGTGGATCGTATGCTCATCCAGGCTGTGCGCAGCCAGTTTTTCCACAGAATTCTATGAGGGACAGTATCGAATGCTTTTTGAAAGTCCAGGTATACAATATCCACAGCGATAGATGACAGGTGGCAAATGTTCCCTTTGGAACGGTACCTTCATTTTCCTGTATTTGTCTAGAACTTCACACCTTTAATGTGACATTAAGGGAATTTTTCTTTTGGCATCACTCTGCTTGTGAGGTTTAATCATGTCTGCAATGAAGAGACGAAGAGGATGGTAGAAGCTACTCACATTGCTTGGCTAGTACAACTATGACACCCAGCAGGACAAGCACAAGGACTCCCAGGACCAGCGACACGTAGAACCAGGCTGAGCACCCACCTCGGCAGCCTAGAGAGAGGAGGCAGGAGGGAGAGCGGCTCAAGGTCTTTGCGGTATTAAAATTTATTAAAATTAACGCTGCCTTTCTGTGTGCCAGTGTCTTACACGGGAACAACAGAGAAATCATCTGCCTAAAATCAGTCTGCTGTTTGAAGGATGCGGGGGACATTTCACTTATTAAAAAATTTGCATCCATTTCGCCTACATGAAAATGAAATCGAAAGATCGTTTTGTCAGATAGTGCAAGTGATTTTCAATCAGTCATTCCATTAAGAATTGTCTCTTTCTCCTTTGAGGTAAGTTTTTTTCAGGCGTTGCCTCCTCCCACCTATCCCCTGCAAGACCCTGCAGAGCAACTTAGGGAAAGTTTCAGTCCGTGGTATGTTCCTCCTCTCCGGTCACACTCTCTTGTGCTGACGTGCCCATCACACGGGTGAAAGCTGAATTCACTGAAAAGGCAAAAAACATCCCATACTGACATCACAGCACGGTGAAGTCCATCTGCCCAAGCATCTCTCCAGCCACCTGGCAGTCATCAGCTGGTGAGAGTGAAACACTCAGGAAGAGGCAGGACCTGAGGAAATTTGGGGTCAAGGTGCCATTTCCACAAACCACGGAGTTGCACTTTCATAATTGCTGTTTTCCTGACCTCGCCGGAGCAACCGCCCCATGAGATGAATTTTGCAATGATCCCTTTCAGCTCAGGGAGTTCTATCAGCTTGTCTTTGTCCAGCATCTGTCCTTCAGGGCACTGACTGCCCCTTGGAGAGCTGGATATTACTCTACTCCCAAAGCCAAATGTGCCCCCGTGACTGCTCCTGCAGGGACACTCACAGAAGGCTTCCCAAAAAAAAAATGTGGGGTTTTATTTTCCTTTGCTACATCTTCAATGTAGGGCACAAAAGGCATTTTTTTTTTTTTAATTATTTTAAAATTTATCCCTTTCAATATTATTCTTACAAGGAAAATACATGATCCGAGAACCCCAACGAAAGAAAACGGGTGAAATGATAAATCGGGCCTTTATTGAGAGATTGTACGCAAAGCCTCTTGGTAGTGGGTTTTACTGTTGGGAAATAGGAAAGAGTGAATCTATAATTAGTAACCAACAACCAAACAAGACAGAGCCCTACCAGAAGCGGAAGCCTCTGATCTGCTGCTGCTGCCTCCGGCTTTGGGCTTCACGCGCAGCTCCGCGTATGTGATCACGTTTCCTGTAATGAGTAGGGAAATGCTGACATTTGTGGTCGTGCAAGCCATTAAGAGGAGAAACAATAAAGAATTACATAGAAGAGAGAGTCGGTATAGAAAGGGGCATGCGTCCCCGGAGCTGCTAGTTCAGCTTTTTTCTTTTTTCTTTTTTTTTTTTTTAATCTTTAAGAAACAACGGGCAAGATGATGACTTATCGTTTCCTGCTGCTGTCAGGAAGTAACTAAAAGCCTCCTCCATAATCTCTGCTTGAACTACTTGGGTCCTGTGTGGCTGGACCAGGAGGCAGACAGACAGACAGACAAGAAGGATGGGTAAGACCTGGGCACTGTCCATAGCAAACATCCCATTTGTTGCTAAGCCATCTCAGGAGGTGTCATAGGGGCTTTAAGAGGGGCATCAGGAGCTGTGACCGCTTTCTGGAGCAGGGAGACCCCAAAGGGGACACTGCCGCTCAGAGAAATGCTTCTGCAGCAAGGTGACTCTTGGGGACATTCCTGACTTGTGAATGTTTATGCCAGGATATTACGTGTTGACTGTCATAGCAGAAGAATGGACCTGATGGTTGAAGATACCCCTTTCCAGATGCACATTGCCCAAACAAAACTGAAAAGCCATTAAAATAGCAGAGTGAGAGTTAGACGCACATGGATTCTTTCTGAACATATTCTCAGTTTTGTTTTAGCTGGGGATTGTGTAGAGCTACCAGCTAGTATTATGGAAGAGAATCCAACCTTTGGTAGGCTGATCTTGTCTCCGTAAATGGTGAGATTTTATCAGTCTGAATCAAGAATGAGCTTCTGTGCTACAGCCTTAGTTTGTGATCACTGGGGGGCTTTTGAAAAGAAGAAAGCAATTTGTATCGTATAAAACTTGGCCAATCAAGGAAAAACTGGCAGAAGAAGAGAATGTGGCATCAGACTAGAATGTGGTAGCATTTGATATGAGACTGGCTGAAGTGTGGAGAGCTTTTACAGTGAGAAAAATACTGAGGACCTGTCTGGCAAATAAGGTTTATTCATACAGGTAAGATGTTCTGTGCTTTAGAGGACCTGACCTAACACACTTTGCTGTTTGCTCTGTTACAATTTATTAGCTCAATGAGCCTCAGAAAAATCTATAAATTATCTTTAACTGCATAGATAAGTAACTGCTCTCAAAAGGAAATGCTCATAATATTTTTTCTTCTTATAATGTAAATATTTTTCAAAGAAGAACAATCAGGACTTTTAAACTTTTAAATGCACTAGCCTTATAAATGGAGACACTTCTAAAATACGTACTTTAGAAAATCTGATACTATTACTAAATATTTTGTGTCTCAAATAAAGATCAATGCCTTTAGAGAATATGTCTCAGACTGTATGGAAAAAAAATATCACACAGATTGAATATTTTAAAAAAAGGATTACTTTTCTTACTGTGTGTATTGGCACATGATCGTTTAAACGTGAAGTCCTCAGAAGTCAGCAAGTGAGTAAAATATCATGTAACCTTTATTTTGCCAGATGCTTACACCCCCTTACCTAGTTCAGCCACGAGAAGCCCTGGTGCTAGGTGGAGATCTCTCTCACTTACTAAAACTGAAATTTCACTTCATTTCTATATGCAAATTTCAAGCGCAGAAAGACATCTGTATTTACTGGAAGATTCTACTTGATGAATGTGCAGATAGGGAGTGCTGCTGGCGGGTCACTCGCTCCAAAGAGCCAAGCTTTACACGTGAGCCCCCAGGGCAGACCCTCATCATCACAGGAGAGCCCTGGCCTGCAGAGCAGGGGAAGGTCCTGCCCTGCTCCGCTCGCTGCCGCTGCGGCCACACCTGGACCGTTGTCTCCAGATGTGGGTGACTCCATCCAGGAGTGGAGATGCTCGCTCTTGGGTCTGGAGGGCCCAAAGGAGGGGGAACAAGAAGCTAAGGGGAGAACTAATAACAGCCTACAACTACCTGTAGTCTGGTTTGACAGTGGGGTTGGACCCTTGGTTTGTTTCTTCTGATAGAGAAAAGGTCTTGTATGTAACCATTTATGACCCATAATCAGGCAACCCTCAAATTATTATTGAGTAAACTAGGAAGGGAAAACTGAGTTTTTCGTTAGAAAATGGATTTCCAGGCTATATTTATCCTTGCTTGTATTTTTGGAACACATTCCTACTTTTTAACATCTGTTTTGAAGCGCACACACCATAATAGCACCTGCCAGCCCACCAAAGCCTGTGTACAGAGAGTACCCCCCTACCAACTCCTCCCCAACACTCTCGGCTAGAGCATCCAAGGGTCACCTCATCCTTGTAATCCAGAGCACCTGGCTGGCAGCTGGAGTCCAGCTGAGCGTGTCACAACCCAGCGTTGATTGTCCCGTTGGAACAGGATCACAGCAAATCCATTTCAGTGACTTTTCTGGATGCAGCCTCCCAAACTTACAGCTGCAGACATTTTTTTTATTGCTACGTTGTGTTAAACACTATTTAGAGCAGTTTGTCCAGTCTATCAAGTTTATCCCAATAATTTTCAACGGGTGAGCTTTCCTTACCATTAGACTGCAAATTTACACATTATGACTTTTATGACTTTTTAATAACTTTTTCTTTATCCTCATAAAATACATTGAGTAGGCTTTGAGATAGGAACAGTATTTGGGAGAACTCCAAGAAATTTGACCAAATCAAATCCCTTTTTCATGGATAGGGAAAAATCTAAAAAAAAAAAAAAAAAAAAAAAAGAGGTAGGCACAGGATCCGTAAAGGGACTTTCATTCTCCAATCCAAATTTTACATATTTAAAACACCTACTCAATTACTAGAGAACCTTGGCAGAAGTTCAGCTCCCTGCACGTTTATCTTTCATGTGCACCAGGTCTGGACAGCAGTTATACTTTAACAGTCCTGTCCTATGCCCTCTCTCTCCCCTCCTCTCCCCTTTAAGTATCTACTCCAGTAAATTGTGTCTGATGGTCTGAAGCTTGCACCAAATGCAGCCAGGAGGACGTGGACACGTCCCACTTTCCCATAGCCTAGTGATTCGAAATCTTGCCTAAAGTGTGGGAATCTGCCACTCATCTGCCAAATTTGCAGGGGTGATTAAACCCAGCTCTCCCTCCTCCGTGGTGAGAGATTTAACCATGCAGAGCTTTCCCTCACGCCCATCTTGAAAGTGCTTCTTTATCAGACATCCCTGGCCAAGAGCGAGGCCAGCAGAGAACCCGGGACAGGGAGGGATGTGGGTGCTAGCCATCCTCCAGCCAACATTTCCATGTGTCACAGAGTCGGATAGTGCCAAAGGGAAAGCTTGTGATGCTTGCCGTGGAGGGTCCCATCACCTTGGAGATGAGACCCTCACTTAGAATTCCTGCTCCAAATGGGAGGAAGCGTTGAAACCTCTTCCTGCAGAGTGGGACATGCCCTAAGTGTGTCTGATATGGAGAAGCTGTCCTGTCCAAAGCAGCCACGTAGGAGAGAGCTCCTTCTATCTTGCAGGGAAGGACCTAACTCCCAGAAACGGCCAACTGAGCAGCACCTCGTGTCCTTGTTCTATCCTATTCGATACTTTGGGCAGTTCCCACCTCACCATGCTAGGATCCCAAGGTCTCCTCCATTAGCTGTAAAGAAAAGCAGGGCATCTCAGCAAGGGTCCAGCATGCAGTGGAGAACCTTAACGCCAACCCTTGCTATGCTTACACTGAGCTTAAGTCCGTTTCATGAACATTGCTGGACACGCCCGTCACATTTCAGGATTTTTCCCTGAATTTCCTACCAGTTTTTTTTAAATTACAGAACTAATTCTGTGGAAAAATCACATTTTCCCCCCCATTCTTCCTATGGCAAAAGTGACTCTTTACTTTTTGAAAATTTTTTTTTGTAAAAGAAGACCACTCAGCAACGGGAGGATTACGTATGTGAGAATTTTGGTCAGAACATTAAAACTTCAAAGAAGGAACGAGCAACCGAAATTGTTCATGTAAATTTGTAAAGCACGATAACACAGCTCAAGTTCTTGTCTATTTTAATAGCAATAGCACCCAAGAAGACAGAGAAATAATTGTCCCCAGGGAGATATTTCTAGCATGTTCTATGTCGATATGAGAACCAATATTGCTTAATACTATTTGGTGCTTTTTCTGATTGTGTCAAAGTAAGTGGAAAAGTAATTGCTAATAAAATCTGAAAATAACAGAAAGGTTAACAAAGCAATAAATACAGACAGCCATAATGACAGCTCTGCAAGTTCAAGCCTAGTGAAAAAAAGTGTGTTTGAGTATAACCAGATATAAGGGAGGGAGAAGGTGATACTGGGAGTTATGGACAGTGAAGGGAAGATTTAAGACATTTTTGACTCTGTGTGACTGGGATAGCGCAACTGGGACTTGCAGTAATATTGAGCACCCATATTTTTTAAAGATGATGGAAACACTGGAGAATAAACAGGAAAACCATCCATAAAAGTAATTAGAGTTCTTTGGAAAGTGAAGTGTGAAAGGCAAAAGGACCGAGAAATTACTTGATTATTACGGCCAGTAACTTCATGTGAGAAAATATTGAATGCTAAAATCTATTCGACAAAGGTTTAACAAGAAGCATCTAGATGCCAATGAGAACTTTCATTGGAAATTAAAGCCTGGTCTCAAGCTTTTCCTCTAGCAAGCATGATCAAGGGACATTTTTGGATGTCTTCAAATCAAGATTTGACGTGTGTCTCCCTTTGCAAATAAATTATATCATTTTGGAAGCTGGGTAAAATTCTAGGCAAACCCTCTGTGCTTTGTGTTGTACAGGTTACAGCAGCATAAACAACAGCCAGGGATGCATGAACATACAGTCTAAGATAGTATTTTCTGTTAGAGAGATAATAAAGAGAACTCATTTTTATTTTTTAGATACAAGTCTTGTAAAAATATAAAAAAATATATTTTCCCCATTATTTAACTTAGTCAGAACACTATCATCACTATTAATCTACATTGTAAGTAGAACATCTTCTAAAGATGCTTATTACACAATGTTGTTTCCTTAAATAATTGAATGCATTGATTACTAAACCTTGAAAGCATGAAAATATCGTCTTAGTCTGACCGCAGACATTTCCTATTTGCTCATAGTAAAGAGTTGTCATTCATATTAGCTGTGATCCTGAATTTTGGTGAAAGGCTTTAATGAAAGAATTATATTTTTTCCAAGTAGTGGAAATTCTATTTCCTTTTTAAAAAATGGTTTTAAACCATCTCCTTACCCTGAATATTGACTTAATCCTTTGTCTTTTGCTACAAATTCAGGAAGTGATCACAGCCTGCTAATGTGATTCTGGGAAAATCACTACTGGAAAATGAAAAGGAAGAGCAGGAAGGTTTTAGGAGTCATTCAGTACTTCCTTCAGTGACAGTGACTGTACTTTCAAATGCCATTAGTTTTCTGATTTACTAGTTAATTTACTACTCCTTTTCTATGAAAACATCATAAAATAATGCATTGGTCTAATTTTTGGAGTAGATAATAATTTGGTGGAACATATCCCAACAAGATTTTGATCATGTTCTTCATGTTAAAAAAAAAAAGTTCATTATTAAAAAATAAGCATTTTTTTTGTTTCTCATTCTGCTACTTAAAACAAGGCTCCAGAACTGAGACACTACTCTGCTGTGATACTGACTTAGGAGTAGCTTTGCTGAGCTGTAGCTCATGAGGAACTCTCTTCCACCATCTGCAACTTTTCACTCAGAACCCATGGCTTCTGCGTGCAGCATTTTATAGCATTCTCCTAGTATTATCCAGTGACAACTTTACAAATGAAAGAGCGAGAGAGAGAGAGCACATGATAGAAAACAGTGTACACCCAAGAGCTTAGTTGATGCTTTACCTGGAACTGATGTCCGAGAAGGAACGTGTGGTCTTTCCCTCGGTAGCATTGCCACGTCCACGTATGTGATATCACCTGCCATTGACGAGCAAGTCCCTCTGAGTTATGGAAAGAGCTGGTTGAATACAGTGGGGTGCATCCTGTATTAGCTTTGCCTGCCTCCCAGAAGTATACAAACGCCGTGCTATGGCTCTGAGGAAGGCTGAGAAGCAGATTAAAGGAAGGAAGTAACTTCTTTCAACACAGCTTCAAAGCCTATTTTCAGCCATCATTCTGTCTCTTCTTGTGTGATCTCGTGCCCTTCAGAATACAGGAGAAAACGAAGAGTTAAAAACAATCTTTTTCTTAATACCCCCCAAAAAAATATTTTTAGCCAAAGCAGAGCACAGTTTCTAAGGAACACCCAAAAATGGACTTACACAGGTACAAAGGCTCTGCTGGTTCTCATAAGAATCATGAGAATAGCTAAAGCAGTACGATCTGTTTTGTGAATGTATTATGCTCATTTGCATGATCACCTATTCACCTAAAAGGAAGATAAACAAGATATATATCAGTCTGAGATGTTTTGGGGCTAGTTTAACTGCAAGCACAGCTAGAGCTATAAAAACATAACTCAAATTTTAACCCCATCCAACAACTATTGTAATGGTTTAAGAACTGCAGTTAGATTGCATTAATGATGCATTAAATTTAACTCAAAAGAAAATTAAGAGCAATGTGATGAATTCCTTTCAAAAGAATGTTTCAATGCTTTTCTGTAACAGTAGTTATAAGGACTGGAGCTGCTGTTCCTATGTTGCTTGACCCAAGCAACCCCACAGGCATAAAGTCTGAGCTGACTTTAACTCCTTGTTCATGACCTATGTGTTTGTTGCAGGATACTTTGTGGAGTTTGTCTCCTATTTTGGAAAAAAACCCAAAAACTAAGAAAAACCAACCCAACACAGATTTGAATTGAAACTTAAAGCTCTTCCAAAACGTAAAAAATACATTTCAGAACACACAGACACAAAGTCCTGTGCGTGCACAGTCCTCACATTTCCTGCTAAGAGCTAGAACGCTGGTTTTGTGCTTTATTCCCACTTAGAAAATCCCTTTAGAGTTTGACATAGATTGGCTCTACAAACCTACATGCGTCAACTGAAAATACTCTGTGATACAGCCTACTCACCTTTTCTGTTACATTTAACGGGACTCTAGATTAAAATGAAAAAATGTTTGGTTTTGTGATCTTATGTCTCTGATATTTTTTTTTTTCGCCTTCCTACTTTCAGCGTTGGTACCAGCGTTAAGCGCAGAAACAAAAAGGTTTAGGGAAAAAAAAAATGAATCTTTGATAGTCATGGAACAGATTACTCAGAAGTGCCACTCAGGTACACTCTCTATGGAACAAATCTAAATCATTGTTGCTCTATCATCAGCCACAAAGTGATCAGTAGATGTGGATACCGTTGACTGGATAGCGATAAGGTTTGTTTGGTGCAAACATACGTACCGGCCGTAGGACTGGTCCTAAGGTGAGACAAAACTTCTGTCCTCTGATTGAATCAGTTTCCATTGCTTCCTCCTGTACTTCTCACTGCCCTTTACAGCAGGATATTTAGGCTCTGAAATGGAAAAAAAAACACCAAACAAACAAACAAAAAAACCAAACCAAAACTAACCCCAACCACAAATCCACTTTCTTTATTTGTTTTTTTTTTTTTTTCAAACGTTAGTCCATAAAGGAGAGCTAGAAGGCCAAATGGGTTGCTTGAGCTCTCAGTCTCTTTTTCCATCACTGCATATACTACCAAAGAAGTCTTTTCTCACATCACTCCCTCCTAAATGATTCAAAACCATCTAGATGTAATCATGCATAGTCAGTGTAAGCATGGGTAAGTGGAAAAAAACCCTGTGTTTTTGTTTTAAAGGAACATCCCTCCTCTCCTCTCCTCTCCTCTCCTCTCCTCTCCTCTCCTCTCCTCTCCTCTCCCTCTTCTCTGAAAAACCTAATTTCAGCCACAAGAGCAATCTCAGTAAGTGTGCAGTGCAAACAAGGCAATTACATCCTTTGTGCCCCAGCAGATTCTCACTTGCCTGGAGAAAACGACAAATGCACGCAGTTATTTTCCACAGCAAACTTACAAAATAGCCCTAAGTGGTTCCCATTTTGGATTTGAAGTCTATGCGCTGTGCTCACAGTTAGGACTGATAATGAAAAGGAATGTGAATTTTAATTTCTAGAAGGAATAGGTGAGTAGGAGCCTTTGCAAGGCATTTTTCTTGAATTCCTCCTATCCTACTGGAAAACTATGACATTTTCCTTACTTTTTAAATGGATATTGCACTGTCACAGAATTTGCATTTAATAAGTATTTTCTTTAGTGTTAATAGTTTTAGCTCTGTAAGTCTTTTTTTTTTTTTTTTTGCTTTCATTTAAAATTATAGCTCTATTTATGAATACCCAGATGTGGGTCACCAAGTCTGACCCATTGCTCTCTCAGCACCAATAGCACTTTCAGAAATAAAAATCCAGGCTGTTGTGGAAAAAGGCTGACATAGAACCAAGAGATCTTTGATAGCAAAATGTCCCACAGCTCATGAAGACAATGGAAAGCCCCCTCTTTCCTGCCCATGTGTCTGGGTATGGCAGTTCCACTCAGACCAAGGAGCCAGGTCTCCTGGTCTCAGCAGCATTGCCAGCTTGCACATCGCAGCATCATGGTGTCACCCGAGGTGGAAGGGACCTCTGGAGGCCTCTAGTCCAATCCCTGCTCAAAGCAGGGCTGATTCCACAGCTAAATCAGGTCGCTGAGGGCTTCGTCCAGGCAGGTTTTAGAAATCTCCATGGACAGAGATGCCATGGCCTCCCTGGCCACCTGCTGCAGTGCTGCACCACTCTCATAAAGGGAGATGTTTTTTTCCTTCTGCCTGGTCACAATTTCTGGGCTGCACCTCGCACCCATGGCTTCTCATCCCTTTATGGTGCCTCTTGGAGAAGAGAGTGCCTCTGGCTTCTCCCTAACCTTCTTCTGGTATGTTATCCAACAGAATACTGCAGATAAGCTAACAGGCTAACCTTACATTTTATAAAGCAAGCCTCTTTCACTATGTGCCACGTGTCTTAAAATAAATTGTTGGTATTTCTTGCAAATTCCCCTAAATGGAGTTTTTTTCTGGTTTGTTTAGACACTGCCACAGCTGCACTTCTATCACATGACTGTCTCCAGAACCCGAACATGCCTGTTAGGGTTTGCTTGTGCTGCTGTCTTCTGGGGTATTATTTTGCAGAATAAATGCTTCAGAAGCAGAGCCTGGTTCAGCCTAGTCATTCCCCCGCTGTCTTCTTCTCACGTTCAGACATCATAGTGTTTCTGGTTTGCTACTCCTGGGGAAAAAAGTCACCCAGATACCAAAATGCTTCTTCACCAGCTGTAATCTGAGTTGAGCATCCATATAGCTTTGGGCTGAGCATCCATATGGCTTAACTTCTCCCAGGATCCACCATCAGCTTGGGTCTTTTGGATTTACCGGGTAGAGCCTTGCCTCAACCCTCTTCTTTCCTCCCAGCCACCTGATTAATACGTTTATCTTAGAGTATCTAAATGCTGGTGAGGCCACAAAAACAGCAGGGCTTGCTATGTATGTCAGCCACGTGTCAGGGTGGGCAGCAGTGATTTTTTTTTAGCCTTGAGTTTTCAGGCTGCTTGCCAGAGCATGGAAACATCTGGTGGTTCAGACCTTCCTGCAGCATCTGCAAGGAGAGGTGGTGGGGGTTGTTGTCTAGGATTCCCCCACACCTCCTTTAGAGTTTGGCCGCCTGGAGCTTCAGGGGCTCTGTTGAGGCAGGCAGGTGAATGCGAGCTCGTGGTTTTTTTCCTCCCCATCTTGAGATGTGCTCCAGATTGCACAAAGACTCTCCACTTCTAACCGTCACGCCCGAGCGGGGCCATCGCTCAGCGATGCTCTGGTGTGAGCACAGTTACCAGTTCCAGTCACGCAGGGAGTAGATGTGACAACAACTGCAGATGACACCCCTTCTGAGGGTGTGCCAGCGTGCGCTTCGCTGCCTGCAAAGGTGAAAGCAGGCTGAAAACAGTGACGTGGGCTGGAAAGCAGAACGCAGCACCTTCTGCCACAGAAAACAGCCTCCTCAGCCTGCTCCAGCTGCCTCGTGGTGCACATCTTGAAGAACTCGAACTGCTGCTCTGACAACAAAGTGGACTTTTCCACTCCCCAAAGGCTGAGATGCAACACAGCTTCCCAGCGAAACCGAGCGAACCCCACCAGCAGACCCCCAGCCTGGGTTTTGATTCTAAACCCCGTGTCACAGCAGAGCCTGTATGGACAATGAGGTGCAAGAGTGGTACCCAGAAGACACGGTCAGAGTTAGGACTACAACCAAAGAAATTTCCTGCCATAAATGACAGTTTGTGCATTATTATCGCACACTGCAGCAAAAAAAAAAAGATGTTATCTAAACAGAGCAAACCCATGAATTTACCAAGAAAAAGGAAAAAACAAACAAATAAACAAATAAACAAAAAAAGAGCTCAGTGCACCAGTGGCACCTGCAGATTGCAAGCTGAATATTCCATGCTCAGCAGCTTCACGGTCAGCAGATGGGACTTGGAGTAGGTGGGAAGCAAACATGGTTAGAAGCCTGTGAGATGGGTTTCTTCCCTATGAAGGGTTTTTGGGGCACGTCAACTCCTTTTGAACTTCAGGTTAATTCCCAGAGATGTTGCTGTGCAGATTCTGGGTGCCGTGTATTCCCTTGGATGCATTTTTCAATGCTAAACAGTGGTGGAATGAACACATGGGCAGGAGAACATGCTTGGTCTCCTGAACAGTTTGGTGATGGCATCTCATGAAGGAGCTAGTAAACACCCCTTCCAGCACACTGCCATACTGCCTTCTTGCCTATCTTGCACTTTTGCACACTCAGTTTTCCTTCAAAGGACTGAAGCAGTGAGCCTGCTGGGACCACTTCCATAGGTAGGATGTTCTTGGCCATGTTATAAAGTACGTTCTGGGTCTTCTGGAACCCTGTGTCTGTGACTTGGAGAATGATTGGTTGGGGAAAAAGTGGCGTACCTCTCTGCAGACCATACGTCTGTGCAAGAGCATCGAGTGCTTTGGGCGACGGGAGGATGTCTCTGCAAGGTGAGACACAGCAGAGGTGAGACACAGCAGAGGTGCCGGCACAGTTGCAAATCACCCATCACCCCAGCATGACCACAGTGCTGCGGTTGAGTGAAGACATCCTGGTTTGATGCAAATACGTAGCAATACGGTGTGCTGGATTACAGCGCAATGCAGCACTGCACCCACCACGTGGACTTAGAGGTTGAAGTCTTATTTAGTGTAGGCCTTCCGTGATGTGTTCTTTTCTGCCATAAAGACAGGGCCTGCCTTCCTTCAGGTCTAGCAGAGCTCCTGGGTCTTACCCTCATGTACGGTCAATGTTATCTTTTGCTTAGCAGTTTAATCTGTGAGTCAGGGAGCACTTGGCAAAGAAGGGCATGTCACTATTCCCAGGACACAGTTGGAAGGGGCAAAAGTAAAAGGATTTGTCCAAGATTGCTCAGCAGGTCAGAGGCTGGAAGACTGCTCAACACCTCGGTCCCTCCACACAGTGCCCTTATCAGTAGCCAGACTGATGAGTGATGCATCATGTATTTGCAGTTGTTCTTTTTTTTTTTTGCCTCACGTACTGTAAGATCTGCATCCAGATACATCACTTTCCTTCTTCCCGTATATTCCCGAGTTTTTCTGTAACTGCACTCGCGTACAGAGTTAGATATAGAATCATAGAATCATAGAATCATCTGGGCAGGAAGGGACCTCCAAAGGCCATCTAGTCTGACCTCCCCGCAGTCTGCAGGGACACCCCCAACTAGACAAGGTTGTGCAGCCTCACCTTGAATGTCTCCAGGGAAGGGGCCTCAACCACCTCCCTGGGCAACCTCTTCCAGTGCTCCACCACCTT
>JAOQGH010000001.1:74047164-74065375 GCA_025769975.1 Gallinago jamesoni | reverse complement strand
GCTCCCATTGAACCTCATGAGGTTCACCTGGGCCCACCTCTCCAGCCTGTCCAGGTCCCTCTGGATGACATCCCATCTCTCAGGTGTATCGACAACACCACACAGCTTGGTGTCATCTTGGTGTCATATTCCTCAGCCATTAATGTACTTATTTACTGTTGCAGTGCTTTTCGACAATAATTTCCTTTCCGCTTATGAAATTGGAAGTAAAGATGTTGTAGAAGTCCAAATGTCTGTACGTTGTGTGGACTGAGTGGACCAAAGGTGGCTAGATCACAGACAGCTTACAATTCTCCCAGAAGATGTAGGAATTAATATCCATTCAGCAGCTTCACAAACATTTTAGGTTTGCCACGTTTAAGCTAATATTCCTACTATTTGCAGATAATAGGGACAACCGCGTCTGTGAGCAGTAACAGCGTCGTTGAGTCCCAATGTACATACGGTGCCAGTGGTGTATATGGTAACCTTCTCCAGACTGCAGCAATGAGCAAGACTGTGTGGGAGCATCTCACCTAAGCCTCCTGACCTGAGTTCCACCTCGGCTGGTGTAACTGTGAATGCCTCCTGCGGTTAAGTGAAAGCAGCTCGGCAGTCCAGGAGGAGAAGCACCACATTCTAACTTTGTGGCTGAGATAAGAAACCCCCCACGACAAATGATTCTATTTCCATCATCGGCTACAAAGACAGATTCAGCTTCTAATATAAATTCAAAGAGGGGACAGATGAGTGTTTCCCCCTCTGCGAGTATCTCTGGTTATGCTGCCACCATTGAGGAACTGAAATGAGATCTGACCGAGATCTCATCATGATAGGATAGTTATGCACCAGCGAACCAGAAAATGGGCCGCTAGTGTTTTAAAATCCCTTAGAAATAATTTAAAAGTATGTATACATATATAACACATATATACATCCGTAACACATGGTAGTTCTGAGCCTAGAACAACCGCCAGAACACAGGAAAAGCCTGTGACTAGGCATCTGAGCACAGAAAAGATGCACCGTACTTCATGCAGCAAAACATGCTGAGCAGTGAGCAAGATGTGTGCCCCCATGGCAAGGAAAGCTAAGTGCAGGAGGAAAGGCTGCTCTGGCAAAAAAAAAAAAAAAAGAGCAGAGCTATCAAAGGTTCCTTTTGGGGCTCTCCAGCACTACGTGTTTTTCAGCCCAGTTTGGGCAACAAATGAGAGCGCGACAAGCGCTTCTTTACACAAAACTTCCAGTGCTCTCTAGCGTTGTTTCTGTACAACTACAAGTATGTGACATCTTCACGTTTTTCCCTAGGAGGCAGAAACACAAGCAGGACCGAATTTTTCTCGAACCTGTGATTTCGAGATTCAAAAGCTAATTCTTTCAGTTACAGCTCCGTGGAGCACCAAGTCCTTGTTCATCCTGGGGCAAATTTAGGTGAAACTAAGGGATTTGTTCTCGGCTTTCACTTGAGGGATTCCCAAGTGAAAGTGGATACTTCATAGAATTTTTTATAAGGACTACCTAAGAATCCATTAAGAAGCCCATGCCTTTTATATTTTTCATACAATGCTGTATAAAGTTTAAGTAAATATATTTTTGCCTAACAGAAGGAAACAGTTTAAACCCCAGAATATATATAATGATCAAAAAAGCCTGGAAAAGGAGGAATATCATACACGACCTTACCACATCCAGTAGAGGTAGTGGCCCAGTTCTCAGTCGCAGGGATTCAGAGTCTGGAGAACTGCAGTGCACAGCCTGGGGTGGCCCAGGGCAGGCAGAGGATGCTGAGCTCAACTCCTGGAGAAGTTTCGGTAGTAAAGCCTAGATCTTGATTGGTTTCCTGTGCAAAGTTAGCTCCCTACAAAAACACCATGTAAAACTTTGCAGGGGAAGAAACCTAGGAAGCCAATAAACTAAGAGTTTTCTGTGAACTGGAGGGCTGACTGCATGGCTTCCAGACATAGAAATTGCTGACTGGGGAGAAAGCACATGGAAGTGCAGCTCACAATGTTAAAATCCTAAAGAATCAGGACTCCTTTGGGGTTTCAGCATAAAAATCTAGTGGTCAGAGGGATTTCAATTTCCCCATATGTATGGGAAAGCTGTTTCGTATTCTTCTGGTTTAGTAGCCACAGCCAAACTGGTTGCGTTTCTGTTTGAAATGCTGTGCATATAATGTGATCAAAAGTCTATAATAGAAGCAAACCATATCCTGACTTGATAATCTTTAATTTTTCTATTATTTAGCTTGTTTATTTTGCACCTTTTCTGTTGAGAGGCGGCATAGTGTTTCCTTCTGGCTACAGCACATTCATTTGGCATGATTCGTTGTACATCTGTGTGCCCGCGGGACCCAGCAAAATTAGCACAGCAGGGAAAGCGAAGAAGCTGCTGAGCTCTCCAGGCTTGGCTGGATATCCTGAAACAACTATTTTTTTTCACTTTGCAAGTACACCAGTCCGTTGACACTACACTTACAAACACTGATGAATTCGTATTTGACAGAAGAACTTGAGCGGTACCCAAGAGGTTAAGGCTCATGATGGAGAAACAGCAAGACCAAGCATTCAGATTACAATTCCCCATGTGTCTTCAAATAAAGCATTTCCTATTGATACCCATACAATATTCAGATTACATCCATAGGAAAGGCCTAGTCACTCTTCTGCAGAAAGGGTATGAGGCAACGTGGCAAAAGAACCAGAAGCCATCCCTCTAGCCAAGTAAACACAGTCTTCGCATTGCTAAGGAAAGTGGCAGGCTTTGATTCATCCCTTTGTCCACACTTGTCTTGGCCTGAGCTGATTCTGGCTTGTTTTTAGCTGTGACAGTAGTCAGGGAACAATTGCACAACTTGTTTTTATTTAGCTCGGGGAATACCACCTACAGTAAAAGTGGAGCTGACCGACGCTGTAATTTAGTAGGAAGTATTAACCCCATAAGCTGAGGCTCCAGAGGATATTGTGTGTCTTTAACTGAGACAGTCAAATAAAGACAGTCAGACTTTACTTGGGAGCCAGTGAAAAAAAGAGAAACTTAGCAGACTATGGTAGCAATGAAGGAAAATAGAACTCCAGTTTGAACCAAGAATGAGGAGGAAAAAACTTATATCTCCATCAACAACATACCCCTCCTGAGAAACCAGTTGGTGGACACCAATAGATCACTCCATACACCCCTATTCTTCTCGTGGAAGAGAGGTACCATAGACATAGGACTTGTGGAGCATCGCAATGACGAACAAAACTCTACTAGGAAGTTGACATCAGCAATTTTAATGTATTATTAATGAGGCTTTTTCTGTGCACGTGGACTGTGCAGTATTATTGTAACTGGATTAATAATTTGTTTGTTATATTCTAATAAGACTTTTACAACTTTAGCTAGCCAAGCTTCACTTTGTGTATAAGGTGTGCATGTCCTCTTGGACATTAATAAGTCTCTGAGTGTAACAGAGACTGAGCAGCTTTTCTGTGAAAGCCTTTCTGTGGATGGCAGTTTGCTGTGGTCACAGAAGACCCAGAATGCAGCTAACGTGTGTTCCTGTGGTCCTGGCACCATCTACATTTTATGAAAACTGTTAGAATTGGGGAACAGGGTTGCTCAAGCAATCAGAGCCCAATTTGCATAACACAGATGCTGACCGAGAGTTTTCAAACTTTAAAGTGTTAAAGCCCAAACTTGCCAGTAATGAGACCAAGTGAGAGAGCACATGGGCAATGTGGTCAGTGACACATAGGCTAGATCAGGAAATTCAGACTTCAAAAGCAAAGGCAAGAAATTAAAAGCTGAGATAGGAGCCTACTGAGTTAAAACACGGAGAAAGTAAAACTGCAGAAGGGATTGAAGCTGTGGAGCAACATTATGTGCAAAGCAAGGCATGGATGCACCTCTCACCAAAGCACCCTCTCATGATGATGCTGACTTAGGGGGTAGCGGGTAATGGTTTGATCAAGATAGTGACCCTTCCACAGAGAATTCTAAGGCTAAAACTCCACATGCTTCTGATGCTGAGGTGCTTCCAGTGCTCAAAGTCAATCCCGTCCCACCCTTCACTACCTGGGTTACTGTGAGAACAGAAGACAGGCAAAAAAAATGGAAAAGACAAATACACAACTGGAGTCAGACTGAGTTTTCAGGCAAGAAATAATGATTACTGCTCATTAGATTCCAGAATATCCAAGAGCCTTGGCCCCAAAAGCAGATCTTTTAAACAAAAAACCTGTGTATTAAATGGCTTCATATGTCAGTTGCTAGTACTACTTTAACCATGACCGTTCAAGAGAAGTCCTCTTGAGTATCTGCTACAGCTTCTGGGTAGACTGATGGAATAACTGATATAGATGCAAACTTTGAAGTAGTAAATTATCATTATAAGTGGATACATCATCCTGTATTATATATGTTAGCACAAGTCAAATGTAACAGTAGAAATGTATTTGGAATAGAAAAAGTTGTCAGCCTCTGCCTGTAGACTTCTAAACAATAGAGGCAGACAAGCCCCAAATTATGACCAGGTTGCATTCCAAAACTTGTTGTGTATAGCCTAGCCCCAGGGCATTAAACACGGCTGTAAAGCAGGAAAAGGATCTTAAGTGGGGCTTAGATGACATTAGGATCCACCCATGGCAAGGAATGATAACAGTTGTGCTAAGAAGAGTCTGGAGGAGCACAGTTATCCACTACCATCTGCCTCATCGCAAAAAAGAGCTCCACAATAGAGAACCAGCTTCAAAACTGAGAGAACCTTTAGTATTTGAGGGCATTGCGAAAACACTGAGGGCCAGGGATATGGTCAAAGACAACGCTGCAAATCACTGTCACATCAGACTCAGAACAGATCAGTACAATACTGCAAATGATAAGGCCCCTAAATGATGATACTTGCATTGAAGGGGTGGTTAAACTAAAGAGAAGCCCCATGCTTGACAAATAAGAATCTAGCTTGAGCAACCAACCATGGCTCAGACTGAGCAGAGAGGTCCACTATTGCTTGGACAGACTTAGCAAAAGGGATCCAGCAAGAAGGGGAGTTATAAGAAATGAGAAAAAGGGATAATAGCACACTGGAATTAGTCTAGCCTTTTAACTTTTGCTAACAGCAGACTGCAGCAGTGGAACTGGAGAAGGAAGGTAAATGTGAAGCAGGATGCAGTAGGAATGCTCAATGTGGTATGGACCTTGCATATGGAAAAGCAAGGAAGGATAAAAAAAATAGTACAGAAGAACAAATAGTCCATTTCAACCCTAAGGGTATCACTACTTATAGTTTGCATTGATTTGGTTTAGTTGGTTTTGCTTTCTTTTTATTGTTCTATATGTATATATGAAATGGAAAAGATATAATATTGGGTTTTTTAGTCAATTCCCATGGCTGAAGTTAAAACCAAGACCATCATGTTCACTTATGAATAATGGGGGAAAAAGGGACCAGTTGTAAGGTGTTCTCATCTCCAAGCAAGAGAAACCCCATTTCTCATTTATTAATGCCTCGTATTAATAACATGATCATTAACGCGCGATGTTTGTACATGCAACATAAACATACATAGACGTGGTGCTGTGTATTTATAAAACATAATAGTTTAAGTGCTACAGAAAGCAAAGCTTAATCAATTAAGTGTAGAAATAATTACAACAGTAAGTTTTATTTTAGAAGCATGTATGCTGTTACGTGACCATTTGCAACATTGGGACTGAGAAGACTGCATGTTTGTATGGTATTATATATGATGCCAGAGATATAAAACAGCTATTTAAAAGTGGATGCTTCTGGGCTAGGTAGAAAACCAGAATTTCCTCAGCAACAGAGACACAAAAAACCTACATACAACCATACATACACCCACGCACCAATCTTATGAAAAAGACTTTTTGTTATCAAGGAGTTAGCCAGATGATGTTAGGAATGCATAACACCATTGCAATTGCATGTTCATCAAGTGCCCACAAATTATTGCAAAATACCTCATTGTGCACAGTTTATCTGATAATAGATGTGTAAGTAACGTGTGCTGAAGGAAGTGGTTTTAGTTACATCATGCCCACAGGAGCAACCCTCAGCTCACAGGAGAGTTGTATCTTGTTAGGCTCACATGTCTTTACGAATTACCAAGCAATTTTCAACAATTTTCAAACAAGAGACAGAAATTCTAGAAGCCGCAAAAGGAGAAGTTGCTGTACACCAAAAAAATCACCACGTAAACTACATTTCTACCACACTCCAAAATGCAGGGGAATCGCCTCTCAGAGTGATCTTCCTCAACTAGAAAAGTTTGGAACTTGGCTTTACATCCTAGAATCATCATTTTAATCATTATCCTTATTTTTCTTAGCTATAAAAATCAAATGTTAAGTATGTTATGGTTATAGATAACAATGAAGAACTACATATTACTGTCAGGCTGTACAAGTTATCTCAAGGTACGATCAGACAGAAAAGAGCAAATGTGTCTGAGATCTGCTGCCTTGTCCTGATCAGTACCCTCGAGATGGAGAAGGGTTGCAAGATCCATTTTTGACTTGTAAAAAGTCAAAAAGTCTGTGAAGTGGACCAACAAATGGAAGGATCACAAGCTCTGTTGCCCCATAAATATGATTTTGCTTCTTTCTAACATGCGTGAACAAAGACATCATATCAGGCAACTAAATCTCACAACCAAATCAAAGAGGTATTTATGTTTTGTTTTTTTTTTTAATAAGTGCCAAATTCTGTAACACTGAATGATGTACCTGAAATAAAACTTTAAAAAATAATAGTAAATAAGTAACAATGGCAACTTTTTTGCCTGCTGTATGATCTAGTTGTCAGGCTGGTAAAAAACTGCCTCATTTTATCTGTGTTTTACAAAACTCTATGAGATGCTTAAAATTAGCAGGTTGCATATTCTAATAGGTCTAAGGGGCAATGCATCAGCATGCACAAAGACATAGGGATTTATACCTTCATGCTGCAAAGGAGACACAAGCCTGAAATCTTCCTGGACTTTAGTAACAAATAGAATCATAGTGCATTGATTCATCGCAAATCAGGTCAACAATTCCCCCGTTATTTTACATCAGATGTCCTACCCAAGGTAAAGTGGTGTAAACCTTCCAAAACCCCATAACAACAACATCCAGTTTCACTTCACAATATCTTAGATCTCCAGAAGGACTGCACTCTTCTTGCAAATCCACTTGTAGAGGGAGTGGCAATTCTCAGCATGCATTTCTGTCGGCTTATAGACTGCACATTTTTCTTCTTTCTTCCTTCCTTTTACTGTAAAACTGCAAGAGCCAAACAACACACAGAGATGAAGATCATAGAATCATAAAATCATTTCAGTTGGAAAAGACCTTTGGGATCACCGAGTCCAACCATCAACCCTACTCTACAAAGTTCTCCCCTACACCATATCCCCCAACACCACATCTAAATGGCTCTTAAACTCACCCAAGGATGGTGACTCAACCACCTCCCTGGGCAGCCTATTCCAGTGTCTGACCACTCTGTAAAGAATTCTTTCCCAATGTTCAGTCTAAACCTACCCTGTTGGAGCTTGAAGCCATTCCCTCTCGTTCTGTCACTAATTACCTGCAAGAAGAGACCAGCACCAACTTCTCTGTAATGTCCTTTCAAGTAGTTGTAGAGACTGATGAGGTCTCCCCTCACTCAGCCTCCTCTTCCTCAAACTAAACAGTCCCAGATCATTGAAAAGGATTTGTTTGTATATACAAAGGAAGAAACCACAAAGACTGGGGTTTTTTTATGCTGTCATTCTTTTGATTCTCTGACGTAAAGACAGGTTTTATTTGTTTATTGAGCGTCACCCTTTCTCTGTTTCCCTAACTTGTTATGCAACGGTAAGTAAAAAGCTTGCACTGCACAGCCACCTCCTAATTACATCAGTTCCTTTCCTGAGACCTGCCAAGGAATTTCTTCTCAGCTGCGTGTTTTGATCAGAATTCTGTGCTGAGAAAGTGGAGTTAGGCTGAGCTGCCTAACTCGAGTATGGGCCCTCATATCTGACTACTGCTTTCTCATGGTCTAATGGCTGAAGAGCCCAGGCACAGCAAGAAGGGAACGTGGAAGGGAACATGGAAGCCAACACAGATTGACTCCGGAATGAACCTACCTGTGCCCTGGATGTTTGGGATCACTGAGCCATACCCATCTTCCTTCCTCCTCATCAAAGCTTAATCCAGTCCAAACAAAGCCAATGTTTTTATCCCTCTGCTTGTTTAAAAAATCCTACAGAGAGATATGTCTTTGAACTTATAATAGTGACACTTCATACAACTCCAGCACCAGTAATGTATTGTGGTAATTAATATTTTAAAACCTTTCATGCCCAAAGATTCCAGGCAATGTTCCCAAGCAATTGAGAATAAAAAAACCCCAACAAACCACGTGGAAATTAGTTCAGATTCTCAAGTACACCCAGTAGCATGGCTAAGGACAGTAAGTGGAGCAACCAAGGGCCTAACCTTGGGCTTCTTGCTGGTTCCAGGCCCATTCCACTAGCACGTTATAGATGAGGATCAGGCTGATCTGAATTACAGGACCTGAAGCTATTTCCTCTTTTTCCCCACTACAAGGAAGGGAGGTGATCATTTTGCCAGCTCACCCTCCTAGGTGCTCTAGAAGTGACTGCCTGAACCTGGCCACCTTTAAGCAAAATCAGGAGCACAAAAGAGACACAATACAGGTTAGGATTTGGTCCACAGAACTGTTTTTTCTATTGCTGCAGAGCTGGTACTGACATTTTAAAATTTAAAAAGTACAGAGAATCAGTTTCTTTCCCTAAAGAAAAGCAAGAGCCTTTATGACAGCTTAGTTCTGAAGAAGACTGGTTTAGAATAAAACATGTAAGAATTATTTTTTTTCAGTGGTGCCCAGGGACAGGACAAGACGAAATGGGCACAAAGTTGAATGTATGAAGTTCCACCTAAACATGAGGAGGAACTTCTTCACTTTGAGGGTGGCAGAGCCCTGGAGGAGGCTGCCCAGGGAGGTGGTGGAGTCTCCTTCTCTGGAGACATTCCAAACCCTCCTGGACACGTTCCTGTGCAACCTGCTCTGGGTAGACCTGCTTTTGGCAGGGGGGTTGGACTAGGTGTCCTCCAGAGGTCCCTTCCAACCCAATGTGTTTCTGTGATTCTGTAATCCTTTAGATATTAGTTGCTTCTTGCTGGAGATAATCTCTAGGGATATCATTGCATGTAGACTATTGGTCTTCTGGTTAACATAAATGTTTCTTAACATGCAGAGCACTTTCCCCTGACAATGCCTGCTATGAGCGCATCTGTATGAGAAATGGTTTCTAAAAATACATGGAAATCTATACTTTGATATCTGGATTCACAAGGTATAAGTAAAAAGAATATTTAAACCACAGGGCACCTTACAAGCTTACCATTTCAGTCTTATCCTCTATAACGAGGAGCTCAGATTTTTTTCCTGAGCAATATTTTCTACTATACTCCCAGGTGTCATGAGTTTCTGAGTAGAAATAACATCTCCCATAATGAAGCTTCCAGCCAATGGGGCAGAGTTCACATCTGGGGTCTGTGAAGAGTTTGGAATAAACGGACTTTTGTTACTTTTTTTTTTTTTTTTTTTTACAACTGATATCATTATTATTGACTCCTTCTTTTTCTGTGGCTTTTGAATACAACAGCAAAGAAGCTTTAAACCAGGGGCAGGGAAGAAATTGTGATGGTATAGCTCATTTTAAGAAAGCACATTTTCCCTGCTTTGCAGTGGCAGTAGGGATAGTCACAGTGGTAATAAAGATAATCATTCTTTGATTAGAGCTCTCTCTGTGCCTTTAATTATTTCAGAACCCTAGATAATTGTACTAAATATTTTACATAATAGTTGGGGTAAAAGCCGTGGGATAAAATCCCAGCTCCACTGGGAGCAGTACAATTAAATGGCATCTATGGAGAAATAACCAAGACCTTCAGTAACACTTCTCTGCTTCTATTTTCGACTTAAACTAAAATTTTCAAGGATGGAACTCTAAAATAGATCACTTTATACGTCTTCAGCAATATATACAAGCGTATTCTAGAATCGAAAGGTCAATTCCTTTGTGGAGTTGTTTGGTTTTGTATTAATCTTTTCAAGAGCATTTATGCTACAAGCCAGACGTTAATTCCTTACCATTTGTATGCACACATAAGTTTTCCTTCAATGTACTCAGCAATCTCTTTTCACGAAGATCTTCCTCAAAGATACTGTCACTTTCAGAAAGATTTCCTCTGGGCTTCCACGTGCTACTCGATAGCAAGTCACCTAGACAAGAATCTCCAACATTTTAATGTAAAGCTCACAAGGGCACTGTATAGAAACCACACAGTGTTTTTCAGTAGATAATAACAGGAGCTTTAAGTAGAAACTCAGATTGCTCATTTGTCCTTCCACCTCTCCTGTAAATGGTAGGTGGAGGGTTGAACATCCAAATCATATACATTAAAGACATGCATGAGGTGACCAACTTCACAAAGACAGTGTAGTGTCCATTTCCATCACACTTTTGACAACAGTTGTCTTTCAAATAGCATGGCTGTGCCTTTGATTTTCCAGGTCCTGAAGTTTGTATTGAGCATATTTCAGAAAATAATGGGTTGAGAGGGCAGGAGTCACATCCAGGGGACGGGAGAAACACTCCAGCCCTCTTCATACAACCCAAACATGCAACAATGCTCAAAAACCACTGGCCTTCTGTAGATCCACAGCCCCAAAATACTGGTGACTCCCTCCCACCTTCATCGGAAACACAACAGCAGAAAGGCCTTATCGAAACGGTTTGTTTGCAAAAGCTGTTTAAGTTAAGAATTTATACCTGTCAATTTCGCAGGAATTAAAGCAAAACATTTCACTTGCTCACTCACATTGCTGAATTAATGCGATCAAAGCTCCCAAAAACACAACATTCAGAAATCCTGAGAGAGCAGCAAAGTACCGCAAGCCTGAAGAATTAGAGGAAAGTTCTGCAAGAAATAAGAGGGGTTTATAAACACAGGACATAAATCAGGGTTTCTCTAGACATCTTTCAGACAGAATGTCCATCACTGTCACTTTGCTGTGTGCTTTGTCACAGTTGCTTTTTCCCTTCTGGTTGCCTCCTGCATATCAAGCGGTTCTTGCTTCTAATAAACTTTCGCTTATGAAAACTTGTTGGGGCTTGTATTTTCCTCATACTATCGTCACTGTTTGCCAGTTCGTTTGAGCTTTTGTGTGGCTACTGAACAGTTTCTGCTTCTTCATAGCAGGGGGGTGTCAACTGCAGGTATCGCGATGACTGTTGGATGTCGCCACAAGCACTTAACAAACATTGCTAAAGAAAACCTCAAAAACTTGGTGAAAAATGAAGAACTGAAGTTTCTAACAGTTGCAGGTGTATATAACATGTAAGAACAAAAATGAAGTTCTAGGGATATGAATACCAACTCTATCAAGCATGAAAGGACCAGTAGATTCTCTGAAAATTAAACTCTGTAACTCTAGGACCCACTAATTAGTTTTATCACCTGTACACTGGATGCCAAGCCAAAGGCCTTTAGAAAAGTCCACATCATAATTTGGATATCTTTTTTTTTTTTTTGTAAATTGAGTGCCTGATGTTGAGCCAATCCCACCTAGAAAATTACTACAAAATGATGTTTGAGAAATTATGTAGTGGGGCTTTTTTGCAGGCTGGATGCTTAATTAAGGTCAGTGAATAGAGAAGCAAAAATGAATTCCCTTGCAACTCAATGGAAATTACTTCTAAATAGAATCAGAAAAGCCAGGAAATGCACAATCATGATGAATCTTCTGTCTCAATATTACCCAACAAGTCTTAAACTCTATTCTTATAGGACTGTCACACCAGTTCCTAGTCAAACCCAGTGCTTCTGTTTGCTCGCTCACTTTACTTATAGATTTCTACATATCTTGACATAGAATCACAGAACTATGTAAGGAGGCCATCTAGTCCAGAGTCCTGCTTAAGGTGGGTCAGGTTACAATTGGTTCCTCAAGGCTTTGTCCAGTCAATTTCTAAATTTCTCCAAGAATGGAGATTCCACAGCCTTTCCAGGCTCCTGCCCTAGTGTTTGACCACTGCCATGGTAAGAAAAAAATATTTGCATGAAATTGCAATTTTCCATTTGTCAACTTGCGTCTTTCAATGTGCACCTTCGAGAAGCGTTTGGTTCCATCTTCTCTTCACACTTCCATTCAGTAGTTAAAGAGAAAGGTAAAATGCCCTTCAGCTTTCTCTTCTTAGGGCTGCACAAAGTCAATTGTCTCAGCCTCTCCTCCTGTGTCACTTCTCACTATCTCAGGAGCCCTTTGCCGGACTCATCCCACCAGGTTGTCAGCATCCCCTTGGAAGGGGTAGCGATATATTTAAAGTAAGCTGCAATATAGCAAAGCTCTTTAAAATAACTGAGGCATAGAACTGAGTTCTTCTATGATACCTCAAAGAATTCCTTGCAACAGGAAGGAGAAGAGTTAGAAGATGCCCAGCTATGCAGGAAATGTCATGTAAATTTTTCTTCCTAACTTTCTAGTATTAGTGTTTTCAGGAAGTACTTTGTGTGTGTTCTTCTAGAAAGACCAAGCCATAACACCCTGTTCTTTTTGTCCGAACTTAACTTCATGGGAAAAAAGATTTTACATTCGAACCTTCCATGAGTTAGGACCCAGGAATAAAGTCAGAGAATAACAGAATTTCCATTTCATGGAAATAACCACTCATGGAACAGAAAACAGGGTGCCAAAATGTTATACCTTGTAGAGAACTTCGTTCTCTAACTTTTAAATAAGATCAGGACGTATCATTTAAAAGCCATTACATTTCAAATGCTGGTGGTCCAGATCAGATGTGAATCAGCTGTTTGAAAAGTTCTTTGCTTCTGCACTGCTATTTCAAAAATGTCAAGCACGGAGCTGAATTTCAAATCATGAAACAACCTGGACTTCGTGCTACACAATAGTCTCATCCCCACTAACACTTTCACTAAATGTCTAGCTATCATTGTTTTGTATGGAGGTCAAACATCTTTTCCCAACTGTCATAGAATAATAGAATCATAGAATCATTTAGGTTGGAAAAGACCCTTAGGATCATCGAGTCCAACCATCAACCCTACTCTACAATGTTCTTCCCTACACCATATCCCCCAACACCACATCTAAATGACTCTTAAACACATCCAGAGATGGCGACTCAACCACCCCCCTGGGCAGCCTGTTCCAGTGCCCGACCACTCTTGTCGTGTGGAAGTATGATTGTGTTCAATCAATCATACTTACTTGGGAAACACCCTATCTGGGACTAATCATCTTTAAATATTCAAACAGCTAATCCTCACTGGTTTTCTATTGCCAGGTTATTTCGAGGGCAGATATATGGAAACAGGATGCGGTACTTTTCGCTAGCAAGGCAACATATTATGGTTAAGCATCGGTGTACATTTTCCTTCTTCCTTTTGGTGCTATGCAGTGATTTTGGCAGGACATCCGGGGTCTAATCTTAACTCTGCCACGATTTGCGCAGTGGCTAGGCTGCGGGCAAAACAGCCACAGTGATTTGTGCAAATACTCAGATTAGTGCCCAGCTACCCAGGGTGAGCTCTGGTAGCACCGACACGGCAGGGCTGACAAAGCAGCAGGGGCTCTCAGCTCGGCGGCTGCCCAGCTTCTCACGTCACCTCCGTAGCTTGCACCACCAGCCAAGACCGGATGGCTCTGCGAGGAGGAAGGGCAGCCCCGCATTGTGGTCTTCCTCCTGTACTATGTGAACTGACACAGACGTGGCAGGAGAGCACACCAGTGAGGCACTGCGACCGTTTCTACCCCCTCCAGTGAACACACTTCTGTATTCCGTATGTTTATCACACTAGACTTTATCTGGTCTAAAGTGAGCTCACGCACCTCTCACTACAAGTAGAGACTCATCTTGCAGTGCCCTGTTTAACAAGTCAAATGAAAGCACTGCTTTCAACAAAATCACAGAATGATACGGGGTCGGAAGGGACCTCTGGAGATCATCTAGTCCAACCCCCCTGCCAGAGCAGGTCCACCTAGAGCAGGTTGCACAGGAACGTGTCGAGGCATGGTTTGAATGTCTCCGGAGAAGGAGACTCCACCACCTCCCTGGGCAGCCTCTTCCAGGGCTCTGCCACCCTCAAAGTGAAGAAGTTCCTCCTCCTGTTTAGGTGGAACTTCTTATATTCAATTTGTGCCCAATTAGCTGCTTACTCGAAACCTTCCTGCTGCCCTGTTGAGTTGTGCTGCCCAGTCATGCAGGTAGACAATGAAGATGGAGCATTCTGAACCTGGCTTTGTCACTCTGTGCTCTGCACGTTCGTGGTTGTGTACTGTTGTGTGTATGTGTGTGCTTCGTCTCACTTTCTGCTTCTTTTAAATGGAAACTTCCATACTACTCCGTTACAGCAATATTTTTGTGCACTCTAACAAACATTTTAAAGACCACTGAAAATTCTTAATTAAATAAATGCTAGCTTGTATGATCAGTTTTCTGATATTTTTTTTCCTCAATTTTGCTGGTTCTGTGCTTTTGCTGCAGTTGGGAATGGGCTTTCAGCTAATTTGTTATAATAGACAAACAGGCACAATTTACATCAAGAAAATTGCACAAAATTTATCCTGCCGTAATGAGTAACTGAAGTTGCTCTTTCTTTTTTTCTGTTAAAAATTGTTGCTACATAAACGTGTAGCCAGGTTTTCTCAGGGACTGATTATCACAGCTAATTAACTGTTTGGAAACTGGATGTCTAATTGCTCTGAGGAGTGGGTATTTACCATCTGAGAAGCTCTTCCCTGGGACACTTAAAAGAAAGCAAGGGTGAACTTGAAAACCTTCCAGCATATATCTTTGTACTTTCTTCCTTGCTGCTTCTGACACTTTTGACAAAATCCCCAGAAGTTGCTGAAAAAGTTTACTGGACAGTAAGTTACTGTCTTACCGTTTGCATCTAAATTATTCTTAAATTCTTTTTAGCTGTGATTCCTGAAAGCAAAACAAACCAAAAAAAAACCCGAACCAAAACAAACCACCCAAACAAACAAACAAAAGAACCCAACCAAAGACCCTGTAGAAAACTTAAATAGGTAATGAGCCATTAACCAGTGCCAAACTTGCTGAAAACTCGTGGTTTCCTCATACGCCTCTCTAGCTGAATCTCCATTTTGTACTGGGACTGTCAGCACCAGTGCTCCAAGCCTGGTGGTACTATTAACACTGCATTTTATCATCCTATTTCTCTGTATACTGCCATATCTCTTTGGCAAATTTACTAACACCAATTAAAATTGTGGCAGATTTGGTTGTTTTGGTTTTTGGTTTGGTTTTTTTTTTTTTTATGAGAATTCAAATATAGCTAGAGAGATTTGTTATTTACAGAACAAATCTGATGGCATAGCACAAACGCTTACATGCTCACCTGCGTTAGAGCTCCTTTTCCTTGTTTGGAAACGAAGTGCCATGTAACCCTCTTCGTTCTCCATCTCAAGGTCTTTTTGTCGCTTCTTCCTACTCGAGACCGTTTGACTGTTCGTGTCAACCCGGGCTATTGGCAATGCTCCAAGAGAGTGTGATAAACAGGAAGGGGCAGAGGATGGCCAGTCGTGCTTTTCAGCTGAAGCCATGCAGTAGCAAGACGATGAGAAAGAACACCAGCGTGAACTGCACAAACAAGTAAACAATCCATAGCGGAGCTGGCGGTGGGAGCAGGCTGGGTCCCGGGTCCCATCATTTGTACATTCCTATCAGTTCCATTGTTGTTCTGTTAAACCACCTTTGTTTCAACCCATGAGTTTTACCCTTTTTTCTTCAGATTCTCTCCCACCCAACTGAAGGAGAGGAGGGGGGAAGAAAGTGGTCTCTCTCGCCGTCTGAGGCTAAACCTAGACAATAAATTAGTAAATTAACTTAAACTCAAGGATGTTTGCAGGCTGGCAGTAGAACCTGACAACAAAGTTGCAGGGATGAAGGTATGAGACAGCCACAAGCCTTCAAAATGCAGATGGCTGTCTCACCAGAAGGAGGACCCATGCAACTTGGCCCCGAACACCAAGCCAGGGGATCAACCCAGGAAAACCCCGGCATGCTTATATTTAAATGTGAGTGTCCACATAGAATTTTCTGAGTATGTGTACTCAGGCTGTACTTACAGTTGACGTGTATAGAATTTTTGAGATCGCAAACCTAGTTCCTCTTCTTTTTTGCACTCTCGGAGAACTGGCTTTGCATTTCTTCCATCGTGCTTTTTGTTTCTCAAACAGACTTCACACTTCATTTTATTCACTTTATTTTATTCACTTCATTTTATTTCAGCAGAAAGAAAATTTTAAAGTCACTTACAGGCATATATAAAAAACTAAATAATTTCTTTTGTGAAGCCCAATATATGCTTCTAACTGAAAACATTAAGGTCTAACTGACCTTAACGATCATCAAGTTCCAACTCCCCTGCCCTGGGCAGAGACACCTCCCTTTAGATCAGGTTACTCAAAGCCCCAGGACCAGACTGATCTTGAACACCTTCAGGGAAGGCACATCCACAGCCTCTCTGGCAACCTGTTCCAGTGTCTCACCACCCTCACAGGAGAGAATTTCTTCCTGAGATCCCATCTAAATCTATCCTCTTCCAGTTTGAAGCCATTACCTCTCAATTTATTGCTACACTCCCTAAGAGATGGAGAGTCCCTCCCCATCTCTCCTATAGTCCCCCTTTGGGGTGCTATAAGATCTCCTTGAATAAAAAGAAATATTAATGGTGTTATAAAAATTGTTACACTGCAACAAGTAATAAAGCCACCTCCATTCCTCAAAATTCCACTTCAATGAAGACCCAAATTCCTGTAAGTGGCATTGACACCATGTAAAGAAGCAGGAAACTACCTAGAGATTTTATGATAGATAGATCTAAATCTCCCTTCTTCCAATTTAAAACCATTACCCCTTGTCCTGTCACTACACTTGTCTAAAGGGAGCCTCTCCTGTAGCTCCCTTCAGATACTGGAAGACTGCTCCGACGTCTCCCCGGAGCCTTCTCTTCTCCAGGCTGAACAACCTCAGCTCTCTCAGCCTGTCCTCATAGGAGAGGTGCTCCATCACCAATGTCACAGTCAGAGCAAGTTCTTTAACCTTCAATTTATTTCCAGTGAGTGCTCTTTCTTTTACAGCAGGAATCCCTACAAAGGGGATGGGAAATTGGACAATCAGACCCCAGGCATAGTTCTCCCACGCGTGACTGTTCCTGCTCCAAATGTTATGCCCCCTACTCGGGGGGGGGGGGTGAGGGAGGGGGGTGGGGTCAGCAGTCCCTGCAGGGACTACCCCAGGGTACTGGGGTCAATAAGAGAAGAATGAAAGGTCTCTGAGAGTGTAAATAACGCTCAGCCCTACCACAGGGTGGGGAAAGCTCCCTGAGATGCTTCTGTCAGAGTCCTGTCCCAGCAGCCAGCACACCGTTGTGTAGTTCAAGGAGACAGCCTCACTGCCCAGCTGCTGTGGTGCCAACCATGAGGCAGTTCCTACTTCACCACCTCTTTTTCTCTTCTCTGAACAATGGAGGCCGAGTCCTGGAGACCTGCCTTGTCCTGAGAGCTGTGATGTTCACCCTGGGCAGGTTTGAGAACGTCAAACCTCAGACGTTGTGCGTAGCTTTGCTGGCTGCTAGGGTCACTGCAGTTTCTGCACCCTAAAATCTCTAGGTCTGGTGGGTCCCTATAACCACACTTCTTATAAAGTTTTCAATTAGTGCTACTGGAAACAGAATTATTGTGTTGCCAGATAAACTAAACGTAGTAGTTACTATCAGGTTTTTGGTGAGACAGGAGAGCTTCTCATAAGTGGGAATTCATCAGACAATAGACTTACTTTTATCTCACTTAGCATTAGAAGTACCAGAAAAAGTAGGCATGTAGCCTAAGTTTTATGCCTAGGTTTCCTCTTGTTATGGTTTGAGAAAACCCATAACAATCTATTGTCATTTAGATAATTATTGTATCACCCGATGACTCCTCCCCACCCGGAAACGGGACTCGGGGAACACAAAGAAACACAAGGGTCAGTATATAAGTAGAAGCTAAGAATAAATAATTAACAATAATGCTAAAGAACTAGTGTTAATCCCAATACCAATATAAAATGTACAAGAATTATACTCAGCCAGTTCTATCAGTAGAAGCTGTGCACTCCCAGCAGGGACAGCAAATGGCGGACAC
>JAOQGH010000001.1:74013506-74025159 GCA_025769975.1 Gallinago jamesoni | reverse complement strand
TTCAAGCCCCACCTGGATGCCGTCCTGAGTGATGTGCTCTGGGCAACCCTGCTTTGGCAGGGGAGTTGGACTGGGTGATCTCTGGAAGGTCCCTTCCAACTCTGACAGTTCCGTGATTCCGTGACCATGATAGAGTCTGTGAATTCACCATGACTGACTGCAAAGGGTCACCCTCCAGGTGGTCCCTCCTCCCAATACCCAGCCCAGGGGCTGAGGACCCCATTTCAGCTCAACCATTGATTTCCCAGCTTGACCTCAGACCTGCCCTGATGATCTGGATGCTTGGCAGATGCAGGCTACCGACTGCAGCTTCCCTGCCCGCATTAAAAGTCTTGTGTGGCAGCTAAATTACAGCTAATTGCTCACAGATAATAGGAATAGCTTTAAGAAAACTAAACCCCACATGAACTTCCCCTCATTTTAAGCTTTCTCTTTTTTTGTCAAGAAAAACTTGCACAATATTCACCTGTGTTGTGAGCTTCCCAAGCAAAGTTAGGCGAGGAACATAGCAACAGTCTTAAAAGAAGTGTAATTCCAACAGGTGAGTTGCTGAATGGAATTTCATTTTAAGCTTTCAATCACAGCAGTAACCCACAAAAACAGAAGCTAAAAATAATATTTGGATAAGTATAATCGCTGGGTCCATTTCCTGGATTACTGTGGTTAAAAAAAATTAACTGTGGTTAAAATCAGAATGGGCTGGATGGGTACTTTATTTCTTGCTCTTCTAGGTCATAAAGTTCATGTGTAGTGAGCTCTTTGGCAGGCAGATCAGTTTTCACTGCATCCAATGAATCCAACATACTTGTCTGGGATCAATACAATAGTAATTAGATTTGTTGTAACAATTAAATTACACGAGTTTTTAAAAGTAGTTTCCCAATTCACCAAATAACATTTTCTATCTCCTACAGTATGATCTTCCCCTGGGATTCCCTAACACACTTGGAGATGCTGTGAACATTGTCAATTCCCAATGGGTGCGTGCTATCCCTAGTTCTGTAACTGATGGAGAAGTGGTGATTTTAATTCAAAAAAAATTGACTGGTACAGGCAAATAAAGCCTGCTGGTGAGAAATAATCAATAGTTGGAAGTTCTGCGCAATGCTGAACTCCAGGGGAAGAGCAGAAGTTTGTGGGAAGTTAAATCTCCTGCCCTGCAAACTGGTGTCCTCTTCCAACAGCAAATCTAAAATAAAATTAGTCTCCGTTTCAGCTCCACTAGGTTGCAAGTTTCAGAAATTGAAGGTCTGCCGTCCTCCTCCACCCAAGATTTATCTTTTGCTCCTGCAAAAACCATTATACCATGATTTCCCATCGTGTTAAGGGCAGGGCTGGGCTGGCATCGATAGCGTTTGTTGTGTTATTTCCCCACTCCTGGCATAACTTTGTCTTGGTCGAGGCACAAGGACCTTCTTTTACACCTCTCGAAACAGGAAAACACGTGCACAAATCTTCACACTGTCTTCGTGCTTGCTGCAGGAAATCTAACCCAGAGGAGAGGTGCTGTGGCATGGACATGCCCCATTGGGTGTGAAGTCTACCAGAAGACCACCCCAGAAAAACGCATGTCTCTTGCTGCTGCTTCTCCTTAGCCCTTAACGGGGAGAAGGAAGCAGGGAGAGAGCAGGATGCACAAAGGCAGATGTGCAGTGTGGAGCTTTACCCTGCAAAATCACCCCTGGCTTCAGCCATGCCTGTCCCACCTGCAGAGCTGCTGGGTTGGATGCCCTTTGGACCAGGACAGCTCTTGAACCTTTGGATGCTCTTCAGTATCTCCACAAGGCAGGAGATATCAGTGATGCAGCTGCCTCTAGGCAGGGGGCAGTCATACTTCTTGTGTCCATTCCCTGAATCAGTCTGGCTGGATGCTGATCACCAGCTGTGGTTCACACAGCACGTCGTGTGCCCCTTGCTGTGTCCTTGCCCCTCTCTCTGGGGGACGAGATGATGCACTAATGCAGAAAGGCTGCTTTGCTGGGTCTGTCTTGAACAACCAAAGCAGAATGAATGTGCAAGTCAGTCAGATGAGGTTTACCCCGCTTCGTGACTCGGGCTCCTGAAAGGGCTTGTTCAGACCAAGGATGTCACATCCAGGGCGGGCCTTACAGCAGAGGACAGAGGGAGGAAAGTGATTGCTCAGTGTCTTTAACTCCTTTCTGTATGTTTTTCCACATACCAGAGGAAAATATCCGTCTGGGCCAGCATTAGCAAAGGAAGGAACCTACAGGGCAAAGTAGGAATACCTGTCATTCTCAGCAGGTTCACTTCTGGTGTTTCTTGGCATTTATTTATGGAATAACTACCATCCTTTTCTTAGTGCTTTCTTCTAAGCTACTGGAGCCATTCAGACTTTAATCGATTGAAACAGAAGGGCAGCAAACCCTGAAACAATAGGGGGCTTTATTCGTTGTGGCATCACAATTTTTATCTTTTCTAAGTCCTTAATATGCAAATAAAACTCCTTCAAAATTTCACAATTAAAAATAAGTTATCCAAGCTTGCAAACGGTAGTTCACGTGAGCTGGGTGAGGGACAGGTCAGAATTCAACAGTTTGCCCTTTTAAGCCTGCATCCAAACTAAGACAGCATGGAATAAGGATAAAAATAAGAACTGCTCTGATGTTTCCTGCAAGAATAACCAGCAGTATTAGAGCTCTCAGTATGCCATATTTAAAATTTCATTAGTATATTTTTTGAGGAATTTTGTCTAAAGTACCACGGCTTCTGATGGGATTTCACAACAGTTCTGAGTTTTTTAATGCATCATAAAACCTTTAAAACCAGGGGTTTTTTTAAACATTGTGCATAAAATAGAGCATTACTTTTTGGCAAAAGGCAGCTGATTATTGACTTCAATTCAGTGTCACATCCTGGTGATGAGTGCCGTTTATGATGCACACCTCTTCCCTCTGAGCTTTGCCAGCATTCTGCTTGCTGTGCCCCGCTGAAGTCCTGTCACCCAACACCACCTTCACGGTCTGTTTAGCCAAAGATCTTGAGACACAGCACTGTGATCACTGACACCTTCCTCTCTCTCTGCCACCATCGTCACTCATCATAGGATATGACTGTTGCAAGTCTGTCCACGATAGTGGCTTCCCACTTCCCCCACGTTCCTCCCCCCAAACAGAATTGTTTTAAACTGCTTAAGCTTATACTCCAGTAACTGTTATATCCCAGTATCTCTACAATGCTATGTTGGCATCACTTAGGAAAAGTTTACTGCTAAGTCTTCTTAGGCAAGTCAAGAAGACTTGGCCAAGTCAAGAAGACTTCTAAGTCGTTGTCTTCTTCTGGGCTGCTATAACTAGTGCTGGGCTGGGCTGCCTTACCTGGAGTGGGCTGGGAAGGCCTGGGCTGCCTTACCTGGCCCTTGGACATGCCTGGGCTACCTTATCTGGGGCTGGGCCAGGGCTGCTTTATCTAAGGCAGGGCTGGGCTGCCTTATCTTGGCCTTGGGCAGGGCCAGGGTGCCTTACCTGGGGCTGGGCAGGGCTACCTTACCTGGTCCTGGGCCAGGCTGGGCTAATTACCTAGGGCTGGGCCAATCTGGGCTAATTACCTAGGGCTGGGCCAGTCTGGGCTAATTACCTAGGGCTGGGCCCGGCTGGGCTACCTTACCTGGGTCTGGGGAGGACTGAGCTGCCTTTCCACACTAATAATCTAACAATCATGATCTGAGTTTTGTCTTGAAATACATCATAGTGTCCAGTTGGTTTGAGGAGGATATGTACGTACTCGGTGTGTTACCAAATAAGGTTCCAAATTATGTGTGGACTCGAAGTCATGTTTTATGAGAAACTTAATAAAATAACAGCTATACTGTTTTTAATAGAATATTCACCAACAGAAGGGTCTAAGAATTAAGAAATGTTTATCAAAAGCTACAAGGTGAGAATTTACATTAAAAAAAAAAATAAAGTAGCTAGTTTCCTTCCGTTTTACACACACGTAAGTATTTCTTTTGACCTAATGTGGTGTGATGGAGGGGAGGAGGCCAGAAAGGATGTAATACGGGGTACTACTTCTTCAATGAGTCCATTTTGATTGCAGACCTGAAAGCATCTTTTCAAAATGGCAAGTGAGGTGCTTTATGCAGAGGTATCGCGCAAGGAAAGAGTGCATTTTACTTCACTAACTTCAGATACAGGTAAAAAACGGTCATCTTAATATTACTAACTTTTCCTTTGCTTACTGACACATTCTTAAAACTTTCATTCTTTCTGAAATAGAGGCATTCGGAAGAAGCTGAAGTCATGCTGAAAGCATTTTTATAACTATTCATACCCACTTCTGTTTATTACATATTTATTTCCTTGGCAAATTCATGTTTATTAATAGAAGGAATCCTGAACTCTAGCAAAAGTAAGGAATGACCTTTAAAACCCCATTCTGGATTTCAGCAGTATGACTAAAATGTGCTGTTTCTGAAACACCGACATTGTTTCAGAAAACAATCAGACATTGAAGATATTAATAAGAATTGTTGGAAACTCACTGGCAGTTATACTGCACTGATGGCACTGAATGGACCTCTCTCTCCTGCAGTACATTTACATTTTATATTTTAATTTGATATATTTTCCTAGACACTGAAAGTATTTTTAAATTGTAAAATGATGGGTTTGTTTATCCTTCTTTCCTTTCTCTTTCTTTCTCTCTTTATTTCTCCCTTCATTTCTTTCTTCTTTCTCTTTCTGTCTCTCAATTTTTATCTTGTAAATGTTCTATGTTGAGAAAAATACAAGTCAAGAATCAACAGAGGTTTCTATCATTTCAAAAACCGTTAGTCCTACAATTTGTGTATCACCTACGATGTCTTTGACTATAAAACTGCATTTATTTAAAAATGTATTTCCAAGAAATAAATAGAAAAGATAGCCATTAATATATATATAACTAGGAAATAATTCATGGTTTAAAACAAAAGTATCAAGTTTTATTTTTTAGATTCTGATCCAAAAATAGATCTTTGCTAGTTATAAGACAATTTTTGATCTTTGCTAGTTATAAGACAATTAAGCATGGAGAAATTATTTAAAATTGTAGTATTCAGAAGCCACAGTATGAAAAAAAAAAAATGTGTCCTGAATATGCTAGCAAAGCAACATTTATTCTATTCGCTCCTTGGGACACAGTGTAAAAGCATCTGTACAGGTATGATGTCTTTGTCTTTCATGTGTTAACTCAGTTTGCTGCTTACATTGTGTGATAGAAGAGCTGCATTGCCAGGAGAATCTTTGGTACCCAGTGCAGAACCACTATAAGTACTTACTGGAGACACACACACATGCCCAGTACAAGTGTCTGTCCAAAATATTTCAGAATTTGAGAGCACAGAAGTATGTTCCACCTGATTTTATTTTTTTGTTTCCTCACTTGAGAGTATCCTTTTAAATATCCAGTTATATTTTATAGTTTTAACTGCTTTTACACAATTGCTAATACACTTCAGTAAATTATGTGTAGAAATTGCTGTTGTAAATTACCCTGAGAGACCTCTAACCCGATAACATACTTCTGAAAATTGACAGTATGAGGTGCTTGGAAAGACAGTGGCTAAAAAACTTTGATGGCCAATTATGAGGCTAATTAAGTAACCAAATTTCAGGCAAAATGTTTTTCTTGCATGACAGCATGGTGTTTACCCTTCTGTAATCTTTTTTTAAAAATCTTTTCAATTGCAATAGCTATATCCTTGTCACGTTTATGAATCCTGCATCCCTTTTGGTGTACTAATAAATGCTTTAATAAACCTGTGACTTCTACAGGCTGATTCTAATATCCTGCATGAAGAAGTACTTTAAATCAACCTTGAATTTGCCACCTGTTAATAGCGCCAGCGTGTCCTAGTGAAATATAGTGAAAAAAACACCTATCTATATAATTATTTTTTTTCTTGTTTTTATATACTTAAATTTCCATTATACACTCTTACGATCTCATAATTGGGAGCACGAGTGCAGGAAGCTGTGGTCCTCATCTTCTGCCAAACGCTGTTAAATTGTTCCTACTCCTTGGCTGCAAGAAAGACGCTGCATTCAATGTGTCAGGGGTTTGACGATGCTTAGTATACTAAAAATGGTTTAGATTTTTATTTTATTGAGTTACAGACTTCACTGTTTGTGCTGTCTTACCTGTTTCCCCATGGCCACTGTGCTTGTCCCCTGGCTAGTCTGTACCCTGCTCCTCCTCTCCCTTTGGCCCTCTTCTGCTCCCTTGAGTTTCTGCACGTGGGGGATAGAGCTTTTCATCTTCACGTTGCTGGACTCTTCCTACATTTTGCGCCGCTGAAGTTTGTATTTGCTTGTCTTCCCCACGGCACTTCAGAGAAAAATCTGTTCGGTTTGTCCCTTAAGAAGAAAACCAAAAACCTGTCTTATTTCATACACCATCAGCAAGCGAATTTGATGTAGGTAGCTCCTGGGAAATGAGGCAAAACATGCAAAGCAGGCAACCTACAAGGCGGTGTGCTACAGTTGATATAAAAATACAGCTTCTTCCTTCTTTCTGCTGCCACACCTACCGAAAACTGCTGGGGTCAGTCAGGCATGTCCCGCCACCCGCCGCTTTCCTTCCCCCTCCTGCTCCGACAGTTCATCTGCGGATTCAACACCACAAGATGGAGGAGGAAAAATATGTCACGGGGCAGTTCACCACCTTGTTAGACCCTCAGTCGTCTTCTTACTTACACCTCTTCCCGTGAGCTTTTCTGATTGTACAATATTGTTGATTTGGGCCAGTAGTCCTGTAGACACCAGCTGGGCAGTGAGATGTCTTCTGGGCATACCAGAATTTGAAAGCACTGCCTGTGTGATGCAGCTTGACTACCTGATAGAGGTCAGGAATTTAAACATTATCTTTGCCTCCCTTGAGATTTACATCTAGCACTGGCCACCGACCTGAATAGCCAAAGGATGTGCTGCTTTTACAGTGATAATGAAACTACCTGTCCCGAAGATGGCCAGTGTAAGCATCCATGCATAATAAGAGACAAGTGTAAGCATCCATACATAATAGCAGACTTTGTAGGCAAGGCCTACAAAGATAAGGAGAAAAACTTGGTGTTAAAGCAAAGCAATCTCAGCAAACCACCCGCTTGCTTGGGAAAATGAATGGCTGCTGCAGACAGGAATTTCCCCCCCTTGTCAAGGCCAGGAAGGCAGGGAACGTGCGGTTTGCCAGGCAACCCCACACCTTTGGGGAAACCCACCCTAACAACGTTTTTCACATTCTCCATTGGTTGTAAAAAATCTTGTAGCAACAGGTGGTGAAAACATTTTTTTTAATGGTTGTAACAGTGAGCATCACAATCGTGCTAATGGTTCCCAGGGCATATGAGGGTTTTCTACGGACTGACCACCAGATATGGAATAGGTTCTTTCAGTGCAGCCATGTCTTAGTCCGGTATAATTTACGTGGGCCAATATCTCCAAGCAGTCTGGAGATGCCAGGTAGTTTTCAGAGAGAGTGGGTGTACGCTCTGAGGCACGAGCATCCGACAAAGACTTCTTCCTGATGTGCGTGAAGGCAGTCAAATCAAGTGCAAGGATATAGGAGCTTTTATTTTGCAAAATAAATCCTTAAAAAAGGTATCTGGGAAGACGGATGGAATTGGGAAGGTCGTTATCCTGATGACAAACGGGAAAAAAGTCAGGAAGGAGCATGGCAAGAAGAAACAGAGAAGAAAGGAGTGACTGGAGGAAGGCCAGTTGTTTCTTGTGGTTTCTAGACCTCGTTACAACAAACAGCACAAACTTTCACAGTGAGAGAAAGCCCTCCTACATTTATTTGGTTTGTGAAATGGGGATTTCCAAGCCCGGAGGAATGAGTGTGTCCATTCAATGGAGAGGAAAACTGCTGCAGTTTGAGGGGTGATGCCAGCTCTGCATCGAATATGGAAAGCTTCCCTTGCAAATGGTTTTTAGTCATAGAAAGAATGTGTCTAGGGCATTGATGTAAGAGAGGAGAGGTCCTCTTCTGCTGGCAAGTGTGAATAGTCATAAATTACCAAGGCAATAAAGATTCAGATAAGTTCTTCTGTGACTAACTCCACGGTGAGGTGGAGGTTGGAGAGGAAGCTGCTTTTGGAGTATTCTGGCTGAGAATTAGCCACAGACAGGCTTTCCTTCCACTTTTTATAGATTAAATTGAATTAATGGTTTGTACTGAAAAAAATATCCATGCCCTGCTGCTTACCAACCATTAATTAAAACCTCATTTAAATACTTGGAAGAGCGAACTTGAGGAAGGAAAACCTGTGGATGAAATGAAAATAGTATGTTTATATTTTGCACAATGCTTTACATTTGGTGGTTTACTCGGATTTGTTAAAACTGATGTTTAATTCATACCTGATTGAAAAATAGCTTGTCTCTGCTCTGTGCACATGCGTTGCTTCGTTCCAATAGAAACTGTGCTCCTCTTTGCCAAAGAAGCAACAGTAGAAAACAGACATGCTTCATACCCATGTACAAGATCTGAATTCACTAGGAAGAAAAAGTGTATTGTGAAATAAGTAGAAAAAAAAATTAGCCCCCTAAAATGCCATTAACTTCTGCGTAAAGAATGTATACATGTGTATATAAGATATGGAATAATAAAAAATAGAATTAATAATACAGTAGTTTGGTGTATTATAATCTACAGTCACCTAGAGGTTTGGTTTTTTAAAAAATTTTTCTAAAAGTTAATAACTGAATAACATTTTTTCTATTTTGAGGTAAACTGCACAGCAGGACAATTATTTGCATGAATTATTCTAGTAATTTCTTTTTGGCACATTCATTCAGAGACACTTAAGTCTTATCAGAAAAAAAAAGATGAAAACAACCTCTCTTACATGTTCTTGCTCTTCACACTTTCTCAGAGAAGGTTCTAATGCTGCAGGGTACAGGATGCTGTGAGAGTGGTAAGGGCTGGCCTCGGGCATGTTCTCTATTTATTTCTAACACTTTTTGTTTCTGCAGGTGATCCAATCACATACGCTGAGGTGAATGTGAAATCTGACAGACCTGACAGGACACCCAAGACTCCACACACAGGTACTGCAATGCTGCAGGACACTTCATATTTTCTCACTATATTTTATCCTTTTTGTATGCCATCATAATTACACATTTACATACAGCTAGATGCCCAAAGAGATGTTGATATGGTCTAGGCAAATCAAAAGACCTTCAAAACCTTTCCCAACTGCTCGTTTGCCCGGAGGGCTGCTGGTGACAGGGTTTTCAAAGTTAGCAGGTAGAGTTACAAGCCCCCAGGCTTGCACTAGGCTAAGCTTTTTGTCCCTCAGCCTGTGAGGATGCACAGCACCGGTGTCCCTTGCCTCTGGGGTCGGTCTAGTGACCCTTTGGCTTATGTCTGTGCCGCCGGTATGGACTGCATCTGGGAGCAAAGGGTGGCCCCTGGGCCCAGGGGTGCAGATGGATTTGTGTCCCCGCTCCTCAGAGCAAACTGGCTGCTTCTGCACAGCCTGGTCCCTGGCCGCTTACCTCCTTGGGGCCTCCTGAGACCTGGTCATTTGTGGTGTTCTGGTGCAGAAATGCCTGAATTTAACAGGCTGTGTCACACTTCACCAAATTACCTGTTTCTTGAAAGCATGTTGCAGTTCACGTTGCAATATCCTGCTTGGAATGTAAAAAGGGGTCTTGAGTAGACCACGGGAATGTCCACTGGGGATGCTTCTGGAGAACATTTCCGAGCAGAAGGAATAAAAGTTGGCACTGCCCATGTCTGCACTGTTGGAAGGGATTGCCTCTCTGAAACACAACCAGCTATCTTCCGAGTTAGTTCCTTGCAAGAAGCAAATGAATGTGCACTGTGGTGGCAGTGTGGTCCACTGGAGGACCAGGACCTGGTAGCAAGACAAAGTGCCATTCCATATCTCTAGTGAGTAGAACCCACAAAACACAGCAACTCCCCATCCATTCAGCAGCCAAACAGCACACTTTTCTGGGGTATGGGACACTGTCACTTTCTGTCTTTACTACAGGTGATTTCAATCCGTTTTCCCATGCTCCCCACCCCTGAAGGGATGCTCAGAACATGTAATTAAAATTTATTTTGCGGTGGAGACACTCACAAACTCATCTGTTCTTTTCAGTGACAATTTAGGTGTACTGTTTTTCGTTTCCAAATGCATCTAGGGTGAATGAACAAGTTAGTATTTAAAGCACAGGAACTGAGTTATCTTTAGAAAGTAATGGCTAGGGAGTAAAAATTAGCTTTTGAACAGTTATTTGACAAGTTATTTGACAATTTGTGTCTATCTAAAGTGAAGATTTTAACATACATTGAGCTATTTGCTCAAACTGTGTAACCAACCCTTAAAGTACATTTTCTTTTGCCAAGTGAAATGTTAGAGTTTTAACTCTCTGTACAAGGTGAAAATGAAGAAGAGAAGGAAAGAAAATAATGCACTCATGCAATGCGTATGAACAATTTAGGTATTTATAGAAAAAAAATTAGCTGGTGAGAACAAATGTTTCCACTGGTGGGTAAATTTGGCCTTACCACAAAGAAAAAGAAACCAAAAAGCTTCAGATAGCCTTTCTGATTAAAAGTGGCAGTTGGGCAGATAAGGGAGTGCGCTAGGTGGAGACCTCGGTCCTGCTGTTACCAAGGCAAAACCAATTTACTGGCTTCATTTAAATGCCCTCTGATTTTATGCCAGCGAAACGGAGATTGGAACGCAGCCAGGAAAGTATTGCCTGTAATGAAGTTTTGATATATTGCCATCGGCCCCTTTGTTTGTTGACTACTTTTTTATACCCCAATCCTCACTTCCTCCTTTCTTTCTCTGATTCTGCCTACACTGTCTGTATATCCAGGTTTTCAGAATTTTATTCTTGGAATATCAAAATTCATGTATGCTATATATGGATAAATGCTCAGTTCCTTCACATTTTTCACTGAAACCTCTTTAAAAACATAGAAGTCAGATGTTTGTTCTAATTCTGGTTTAGATTGGGGTGGGTTTTTTTGCCATACATATCAGCCTGGAAAGTGTTAAGGAATAGGAATCAAAATAACACAGGGATCAAAACAACACAGAGATCTTGGACAGGATTACAGTTAGAGCAGAAAATGATGGAGGAAGAGATTGAATGACTAATTAACATGTGTTTCTTTGTTGTGCTTAAAAAGGATAATAATCTGGAAAAAAAAAAAAAGAGTCTCTAGAATTTCAAATTACCTGTAAAGCTTGTTTAAAATTCTGTATGTGAACTTTGGGCTTTCCCTGTGGGTCTTCAATTGTACAACCTCAGGAAAAAGACCCATGAAGCCACAACCATTGCAAGCCATTCTCCAAGGCAAAGGCAGGGTATGTTCCAGAGTCAGGAGCACCCTGGCAGAGGAGTTGCAGGTCAACTGCATGGCAAAGTGTTGACACAGCAGTGTTGGCAACACTATGCACTGCCACAGAGGGTGAGAGGTCACATTTTTAGGCATCTTCTCAACATCTGTGATGATATAAACTGGGACTGGCCAGGAAAAGGCTTCTTCTGACCCAAATATGGGGGTCTTCTTTTCCTCAAATATGAGGAAGAACTTCTTTCAGGTGAGGATGCCAGAGCCCTGGAAGAGGCTGCCCAGGGAGGGTGTGGAGTCCCCTTCTCTGGAGATCTTCAAGCCCCACCTGGAT
>JAOQGH010000001.1:73985761-74013406 GCA_025769975.1 Gallinago jamesoni | reverse complement strand
CAGAGCCCTGGAAGAGGCTGCCCAGGGAGGGTGTGGAGTCCCCTTCTCTGGAGATCTTCAAGCCCCACCTCGATGCCGTCCTGAGCTATGTGCTCTGGGCAGCCCTGCTTTGGCAGGGGAGTTGGACTAGATGATCTCTAGAAGGTCCCTTCCAACTCTGACAATTCCGTATTTCCATGATTCCATGACCCTGAAGATGTGATTTCACATATAAACATACATAAAGTTTTATATACATTAAACCTATAGACATATATAGACATATAAAGATTTTTAATATTTTTTTTTTTTGCTTATTAACTAAAATGTTAGGACTCATGTCTCTCCAGTTTTCAGGGTGGGTTTTTTTTTGGTTAAGAAAACAATGCAAGTGTTGGCTTCTACAGGTACATTTAGCTGAAAAAAAAAAAAAAAAAGAAATGTTTTCAGGTGCCACCAGCTGCAGCACACCATGGACATCCTCATAAACTTGCCCTTTACTTTCCACAGGTGCTAGATCTGTAGCACACAGCCTAACACTCTCCTACTGAAGGCCTGGCTGATAGGACTTTGCTTACCCCCCACAAGACAGAACACAAGTTGACTTGTCACTGCCTGTAGTGAGACCCCTCTCCCTTGTCCCTTTGGCAGCCACCTGCTCGGAGAATTCACACTGGGTTTACGTTGCTGTTGCCCTGTACTTCACTGCAGTGATTCTGCTCATCACCGTCATACTCTTGGCAGTGAAATGTCACCAGCCCTGAGGCGGACCCTGGGTAAGCCATTTTTTGCCATGTTTGCATTTTCATCTAGTACGTTTGCATTTATCAGAGGAGGTACAAGGTACAAGGAAGCGTCCCAAAACAAGTGCAAAAGTCACCATTACAAATTCAACCAGCCAGCAATTCACAGCCACCCTGGCTAACATCTAGGTCCCTGTGGCCACTGCATGCTGCACTTCAATGGAGCACGTTTGAATACCCAACAGCTTCGGCAGAACCACCTGCCGGAGGAAGTACTGGGCTTCATTGCTTTTACTCCAAGAAAATTCATCACTTCGTCGTAGGCTTCTCCCAGCTTGTGGGTTGAAATAACACCCCAAACCTGCCATAATGTGAAAGAAGGACATGGCTGGGTGCAGCTTGAGATGATTCCTGTAACCGCTATCCAGTCCAGGATCACCAGTGACCCGGTAAAGTGAGAGGACACAATCCAGCTGTGTTGTTCAGTCAAAGATTTGAAGGAAACCAGGAGAACCGTTGTCCAATTTGGACTAGGAATGGCAGTGAACAGCCTTCCAGAGAAAACCTTCCCACCCACACGTAGTGGTTCATGTAGAGCACCAAAGTGTGTATAATGGCTCCTCCACATACCTTTCCCTAGCGGCCCTCACTGGCCATGCTGAAGATACCACATCCTGTCCTGTGTCAGAACTAGTGGCTGTGTCACTGAGCAGCTTATTAGTCATATCTGCACCACCACCCCTCCAACGCAAGGTGTGACATGTCTTGCTGTGGTTCTCATGGTGTGCGGATGCCCTCTCTTTACTCACACTCACAGCAGGATGACCTTCAGTAAGATATTCCTATTAGCTTTTGTCTTTTTCACTTGCAGATAACTCGGCACAGGAAGGCTATGCTTCTTCAACAAAACAAGCCATATTGCTTGTTTGCTTCTACATTATTTTCTCTGACCTTTATGAAAGAAGACATGCCATCAGTCTGATCACTCTTCGGTTATGTCTTCCAGGATCTCCGTTAAACCTCTGCATATATGGACAAAACATGTATTATTACTTTTAGCTGGAGTTTGCTTAATCCTGTAAGACTAGCAACCATCAAATCATAGCAGTGCGTTTAATAAGGCATGGCCTCAAGCTGCTGCATCAAAAGTTGTATTTGGGTGTTGTCTAGAAGTCACAAATGATCAGGTGGACCAGTTTGAGACATCACTTCTAATTCACACCTGCCTTGATTTTGCAGTTGTTAGCAATATAGATAAGCTTTTAGATTTCAATATGTTCAAGTACAAAAATTCACAGATAAAACAGGGAATTTAAAAGATTGAACTTTTTTGTGAAGCCCAGATTTGGATGGGATTTGTACAAAAGGGGTATTGAAGGTGCAAGAAGAAATATATATAGTAGAGGAGTCTCAGTCTTATCCCCCTGTTGGCTGTTCTACTTGTGCAGTAGAACAGTAGCTACCTCACAGAGATACAATATGCTGCTTCTGTCTTGAGGTAGTAATTCACTTTGTATTTATTTTGTTGGTTTTTTTTTCCTCAAATGCTGTAGCTTTAGTTAAATCAAAGTCCTCCCCTGGAACTAAGCCAAGTCAGGTTCAAATGCATTTGTTTATAATTACTATTTTGCTGTCTGGTTTTGTATTATTTTCAATTCGCATCGTTTATATTATAATTCCTTTGGGGGCGGCTGGTATTCTGACCCTGAGCAGGAGGCATCCGTACAACAAATTAATTTTTTAAAATAGTTCCCTTTATATAAGCTTATCTGTACTTAAGCCGTGTTGTTGCTGTTGATAAGGTACCACACTTTTATAGTACATACACCAGCAATCGATAAAGAGATTCAGTAAAGCACATGACATGCTGGTGTTTGTTCTTATGTTAGTCAGACTAGAAGAAAAATAACATTTAGTATTTGAATGACTGTAACACCTCTGAGCTGTTGTCACGAAGCAAGATGCTGCTCTGGTAAGTGAGGTCAAAAGAGAGAATCCCTGCCCCAAGGGCCGAGCACCAAAGGACCAGTAGAAGCAAATGGCTTTTGGCTTTTGATCACCCTATTGTTTGTCAGGTGCTCAGGGATAAATCCAGGTCTTCAAATACCAGTGGAGAAAGAAATGTATAAAAAACAGAGACAAAAAATGGAAGAGATGGCAGATGACATTTTGACCTGAAATGGATCTCCATGTTGTTGTCATTCACTAACCCGATCTGATTTTAGCTGGAAGATTCTTAAGATAGTTGTCTTTCATGTGAGACTCTCAGATAACCACTACAACCAAAGGAAAGTGCCAGCCCAAAATAATTAGCCCCCCCAGAGCAGGTCCACCGAGAGCAGGTTGCACGGGAACATGTCCAGGTGGGTTTTGAATGTCTCCAGAGAAGGAGACTCCACCACCTCTCTGGGCAGCCTCTTCCAGGGCTCTGCCACCCTCAAAGGAAAGAAGTTCCTCCTCATGTCTAGGTGGAACTTCTTATATTCAAGTTTGTGCCCGTTTCCTCTTGTCCTGTCCCTGGGCGCCACTGAGAAAAGACCAGCCCCATCCTCCTGACACCCTCCCTTTAAGTATTTATAAACATTGATCAGATCCCCCCTCAGCCTTCTCTTCTCTAGACGGAAAAGATCCAAGTAAGTCCCTCAGCCTCTCCTCGTAAGGGAGATGCTCCAGGCCCCTCATCATCTTAGTAGCCCTCTGCTGTCCCCTCTCCAGCAGTTCCCTGTCCTTCTTCAACTGGGGAGCCCAAGACAAAAGTCTTCCTTTCAGAAGCAGGAGCTGAACTGAAAGCACAGCCACCTACTGCCTGGGGAAACGCAGCACGGGGAAGCACATTTCAGGAGCAGTTAGAAATCAGGTCAGATTATAAACTCGGGATTCGCTGCCAATAACCAGGTCTCTGCTTCCTGCAGGCAGATCTCTGGGAATTTCAGTGGCAGGGCCTCGCATCCGAGAGGCAATCATTTTGCATTCTGTAGGCAACTGGGTAAGAAGCGTGCAGATACTGCCCGGTAAATTTGAAGGAGGGAAAGTACGCTGATTGAAATGAGAAGTTGTGAACTGAAACCAAAGTGACTGGGTTTCGTTTTTTGGGTTTTTTGGTTTTTTTTTTTGTTTTGTTTTTTTCTGGTTTCTGAGAATTTGAAACACTGGCCTGTGGTTTAAGGCAAGTTTAACAAACTTCAATCTGAATTTTGCGCTCCGCAGGCAGACAGCACAATTGTGTCCACTGAATTCAGGGGAGTTTGTCAATGTTTATAATCTATTTAGCAACTCTGAAATGGAAAGTATTTCCCAGCTGATGGCTCTTGGCAGATAGAAGCTATAGATGATGGATGGACAGGTATGCATCAGGCTTCTGTGGATCCCTGCTGAGCAATATTTACTTCTTGGCCAGTGGAACCAAGCCATCTGATCAGCTCTGCACTTTTTGAGACTGGTTGCTCTCGGGAACAGCTTGCAATGGTTTCTCACCCTGACAAAACTCCCCTCTCCTTGCATCTATTTCATGCTCACACCCTCCTGCTCTCAAAAGTAAAGACAAAATCCTTATTAGACACAGTTTGAGAGGAAAATACCCTACCTGATACTGATTTGTTGCCTGGTCATTGATTATACATATGACATTATACATATTGCAGATGACGTCTAAAAATCATATGTGACTGTAAATCTGGCACTAGGGAGTTGTCTCTCTCCTTTGTTTCTTTTCCCTGGAGCTTTCCAAAGTCCTTTTATTGCATTCTGTCTCCTTCTAGCTGCAGGCACATTCCAGAGCTATGAGTGATACTCCTCCCTGCAGTTCTGGCTTGGCCTTTTTTTTTTTTTTTCTATGGCCTTTCTCTCAGCCCTTGCTGATAAGCACCATCCCTTTTATTCGTAGACACGGTAATGCATGTGGAAAGAATGAAGGAGATTAAAAGAATGCAAACAAGCCATTAAAAGAATGGCCTTGATAACTTGCACGGGCTAGAACAAGCATTTTAGGACACTGATGAAGGTGAATATAAAAATGTAAGAAGAACAATTAAAATCCTAAACTAGGGGTAGCCTCAAATCATTTTCTTTGGAAATTCGGCACACTTTTTAAAGGCTGCACTGTGGGAACAGAAGGGATAGGAGTTCATCTGAAGAAGGAGGTCCTACCGTTCACCTTTTCAACCCTGTAGCCAAATTCTTCCCTAAGTAGCCAAATTCTGAGCTAGCAGAATACTAAAATTCAGGCTCTGCCTAGCCATTCTCAGCAGTGCAGCAATTCCTGAGGGAAACTGTAACAAAGTCCACTTACGTGGAAAGCAAGAGAAGGTGGTTAGAAAAAGCTCTCTACCTGCCTATGCAGGAAATCATCCCAGGGCAAAGCCACCTTTAAAGGCAGGAGAACTTCAAGGTAGGAGATCTGGTCTCAGTTGTGCTGCATGTTGTATACAGGTGGGCAGAAGATAAGAGACAACTGTACATTCCCCCCCCCCCCCATGGCTGCTTGGGCATCATGGGAGCCACGGCTTATCCCAGCAGTTTTCCAATAGAAACGCTTGGGTGACATTTCATAGTCCCTCAGCCTCAGAGTGGAGACTCGCGCAGAAGTCTCTTCATCTTCCTCTCTTTCTTATTTTAAACCTTGGTGGTAACTCGGGTTGAGACAGTCATGCAGCCCCCGGAAAGATAAAAGTTCCCTACAACTGTATAAAACGTGCTGTGGTTAAGAGATGGCGAGCCAAACCTGTTCACCACAACAGGAGGATGCTGCCTTAAAAAGAGATGCTTCCTCTTTCGACCCAGGAATGTGACTGGTGTTTTCCAGGACAACAACACGTGGCAAAGGGCAAGCCTGTGAGCCCTGCTCATATCGCACCCCGAAGCTGCAGCAGAAAGGCTTGGAAGGGGTGAAGAGCCCATACGTGGAACAATCAGCCAGTGTGATCTGCAGGACCAGCAGTGGTTAATAGAATCCCCTTCATCTGTCAGGTTTGGTGGGGAAGCGGGTTTGTGGCATGTCTGTTTTGCAGATCTTGCTACTTACCCTGTTTTTCTTTTTTTCTAGACTTACCCTAGTCCTTCCTTCTTCAGGATAAGGATACATAAAGCCAGACATGAGCCCAAGTCTGTGCTTCTGCCAAACACAGGCAAAAAGCAAGCAGAAGGTGAGAGTGTGGGGATAAGATGGGCAACAGAAGAACGTAAGGATAGCATGAAGTAACCAGTGAAGTGTCAGAATGGGAGAAGAGGGACAACTGGTCCCTGGTAAAGAAGCGCTGAAAAGAAAGAGAGCAAGATCCAGTTACCTCAGAAGTGGTTTTGGTGAGGAAGGACACTGGGGGTTGATAAACATGCGTTTCCACTTTGCTTAATTGTCCCTTCATAACCTCATATTTTTCCCTTGAGGAGATTCCTTTTGTTGGGGGTTGTTTTTTTTTTCTCACTGTTGTCTCTCTGGAACTGCACCAGTTACGTGATGGAAAAGCTGGGGGTTAAGGAGATCACATCTCACCAAGAAACACTTGATTGCTCACTTTTTATTTCTCTGAAGCCCATGCCCTCCCTGATACAGGCTACACTGAGCGCCCTGTGGTGGTCCACAATGGAGTTCACAGAGTGTCCATCAGATTCCAGTTTGAAGCCATATCCTTCTGCAGATACTCCTCTTTACTAGCATCTCCTTATTTGGGATTTTCATTAAACCTCTTCAGAATTTCTGTGTGATTAATCCAGGGTTTTCAGGGTTTGTTTCTTCTCCTAAGAGTTGAGCAAATTCTTCTTGTAGCCTGTTCCAGAGTAGGAAGAAGGGACGCTTTCTGGCATAGCAAAGAAACTGAGATCAGGCTTTGGCATCACAGCCCTGAGGTCTCCTAGTACCACCTCAAAACATCCTTACTTTGTGCTGCTTTGAAATCTGTTACAAATATTGAAGGCTCAACTTCGTTCGGCTGGACCTTGTGCCAGATGGGTCATTATCTCACCTCTCAGAGCTGGGGAAAAAAGCACCAGCTTTAAGGCTGTCCCAGACTGATGCATCAGAAATACAGCCCCATGCACAACTCTGTACTGCTCCTTCACCCTGCAGGGCCTGGGGCTGGCATTAAGGACCACACAACCATCACCTCACCCTGTCTAGACCAGGAAAAGGTGCCTTCTAAAGAATATCTAGCCTTTAATTAATACATTTTAATTACCACTTAGTGTTTCTTGCAAAGTCTGCTGTGTTTAAAAGCATGTTCTGCTGTTAATTAAGATAAGTCACTTGATTTCTACCAGTTGCTTTTCCCAAGGCAAAGAGGCAACTCCTTCCTGATGAGGAGAATTGGGTGGTGATCTCTGATGGGGATCACCTGTGTGGATTCACTGATGCCTAATACAGGATTTCATCATGCTACAGCAGCTGACTCCCAGGATGTTCACAGTTTGGGAGGACAGTCATAAAACCACAGAAACAGAATATCTATGAGCAATGCCCTTGAATTTGATGGGGCTGCTCATACGCCTAAAGTCAGAAGGATCATATCTGGATGATCTAGAAAGGGTTTTTAAAAGAAATAGGAAGGAAGCCTGCAACTGTGGTGTGATGAAGGCTGACTTCATCCTTTTCCTCTAGAAAACAGCAGAAAAACCCCATTCTAGTTTCATTTCATATACGAAAGAATGTACCCCCAGCAAGTTTGCTGATACAAAACTGGGAGGGGTGGCTGACACTCCTGAAGGCTGTGCTGCCATACAGAGAGACCTGGCCACGTTAAGAGAGTTGGGCAGAGAGGAACCTGATGAACTTCAACAAAGGCAAGTGTAGGGTGCTGCACCTGGGGAGATATAACTCCCTGCACCAGGACAGGTTGGGAGCTGACCTGCTGGAGGAGAAAGACCTGGGAGTCCTGGTGGACAATAGGATGACCATGAGTCAACAATGTGCCCTTGTAAGAAGGTCAATGTCATCCTGGGGTGCATCAGGAAGAGTGTGACCAGCAGGACAAGGGAGGTCATCCTGCCCCTCTGCTCTGTCCTGGTGAGACTCCATTTGGAGCACTGTGTCCAGTTCTGGGCTCCCCACTTCAAGGAGGACAGGGAACTGCTGGAGAGGGTACAGCAGAGGGCTACAAAGATGATTAAGGGCCTGGAGCATCTCCCTTATGAGGAGAGGCTGAGGGACTTAGGTCTTTTTAGTCTGGAGAAGAGAAGACTGAGGTGGGATCTGATCAATGTTTATAAATACTTAAAGGGAGGGTCTCAAGAGGATGGGGCTGGTCTTTTTTCAGTGGTTGCCCAGGGATATGACAAGAGGAAATGAGCAAAATTTGAACATAAGAGGTTTCATCTAAATACAGGGAAGAACTTCTTTCCTTTGAGAGTGGCAGAGCCCTGGAACAGGCTGCCTAGGGAGGTGGTGGGGTCTCCTTCTCTGGAGACATTCAAAACCCACCTGAACACGTTCCTGTGCAACCTGTTCTGGGTGGCTCTGCTTTGGCAGGAGGTTGGACTAGATGATCTCCAGAGGTCCCTTCCAACCTCATGTGATTCTGTGATTACTGAAAATAAAGAAGCATCCAGAAAATCTCACACATCCTCCCAAGCTGGGGTTATATGGCAACATTATTAAATTCTGTTTAAGATGACCTTGCAGCGTGAAAAAAAAAAAACCAACAAAAAACCACCAAAACCCAAGAGCCTATCCAAGCTTTCATGGATGGTGGCCCTTCTCCGGGAGCTGAAATTACTAAAGCTGAGACCAAGTCGACACCAGCCCCCCTCGAACCACCTCAGGAAGGCTGATGAGGCAGGGGTAGGGGGGAGTGAAGTGCTGCCCCCGGGCTATACATTTGCAAGCTGGTGATAGGGAAAAAGAAGGGAATTTCCACCACCTGGAAAATGCAGGAATGTGTTTCTGGATGCCCCCGGCGTCCCCAGACATCCCTCCCCCCTGGGGTTGCGGCTCCCCTCCCTCGCCCTGGCTGCTCCTCAAGTAGCAGCCGGGGAGCGCAGCGGGAAGGCCCCTGGACCATGTTGAGGGAATCCCTGCTCCTCCTGGCCTGGCTGGCCCCGCTGCTGGCCTTCCCCACCACAGCACCAGGTAAGCCGGGGAAGTGTCCCCGCAGGGTGGGCTGAGGTGGTATGATGGCTCTGTGGAACCACGGAGAGGCTGCTAGAGGCAGCCCTGCCATTTTGGGTCAATGGTTGGATGGATGGGCCAAGGCCAATGGGATGAGGTTCAATAAAGCCAAGTGCCAGGTCCTGCATTTTGGTCACAACAACCCCAGGCAGCGCTACAGGCCTGGGGAAGAATGGCTGGAGCTGCCCAGCAGAAAAGGACCTGGGGGTGTTGGTGGACTGTTGGCTGAACATGAGCCAGCAGTGTGCCCAGGTGGCCAAGCAGGCCAACAGCATCCTGGCCTGTGTCAGGACCAGCGTGGCCAGCAGGAGCAGGGCAGTGATAGTGCCTCTGTACTCGGCACTGGTGAGGCCTCACCTTGAGGGCTGTGTTCAGTTTTGGGCCCCTCACTACAAGAAGGACATTGAGGTGCTGGAGCATGTCCAGAGGAGAGCCACCAAGCTTATGTGGGGTCTGGAGAACAAGTCCTATGAGGAGAGGCTGAGGGAACTGTGCATGTTTAGTTTGGAGAAGAGGAGGCTGAGGAGGGACCTCATTGCCCTCTACAACTCCCTGAAAGGAGGGTGCAGAGAGGTGGGGGTTGGCCTCTTCTCCCAAGGGAATAATGACAGGAGCAGAGGAAATGGTCTGAAGTTGGGGCAGGGGAGGTTTAGATTGGATATTAGGAAGAATTGCTTTGCTGAGAGGGTGGTCAGGCCCTGGAACAGCCTGCCCAGGGAGGTGGTGGAGTCACCATCCCTGGAGGTATTTAAGAAACGTGTAGATGTGGCACTTCATGCTGTAGTGCCTGAGATTGTTGCGTTTTGTCTGTTCGTGGGTTTGTTTTTGTGTTGGTTTGTTTTTGTTGATTTTGTGTGTGTGTGTGGTTGGACTCGATGATCTCAAAGGTCCCTTCCAACCATGAAGATACTGTGATTCTGTGATTTTGGTGGGCGCGGGCTGGCATGTGCCTAGCCACCTCACCAGTGTGGGCACTGGTGTGCTGTCCACCCAGCAGGATGGGTTTTGTTTAGGTAGAGTTTCTATATCCCCAGACAACCACATTTGAGGGGGTCTCCACAGCCTTAGGCCATGTTTTTTTGCTAAGGCCCCTTCGCTGGTGTCCCTGCTCATTGCAGGGAAGTTGGACTACATGGCCTCAAAAGGTCCCTTCTGACTCAATGCATTCTATGATAACACAGTGCAGAGATGGGAAGCAGTGATGGAAAAATTCAGCTGATGCCATCACTGTATGCCTGTGACCCCCAGAAATCAAAACAGGCCTTAGGGACCCACAGCTGAAAGTCTTTCAAGAGGGTGGAGAGTGCTGAGAGTTGCTCAGATGCATGGTATTTGCTGTGGGGATTAAAACTTCCACAAAGCAATTAATGTCCTCTGAGTGTACGGGAGATATTTAATTATTTCTCTTAATTATTGTCCCCAGATACCACAGCTTCTTATCTGCAGAGCACAACTACAGAAGCTACTGGTGAGTTTTATTTTCCCTGGAACCTGTAACAAACTACAGAGGAATGGACACCCAAAGTGGAGGTGTCCCTTAAGGAGCCGTGCAGAGGGGTGGTTTATGTGTCTTAAAAATGTCTTTTTAAGCAGTATAAACTTCCTACTATGGAAATCAACTCTAAAGATGGGGACAGCTGATAACTGGAATGTTTTATGTCAGCCTCTAGGATATACGTTGAAATGAGTTTGAATGGATATTATTGACAAAAACTATAGAACTTTTTCTTAGCAGAAGGAAAATGTTCTTCAAAAATATGGGATGCAGCTCCCTCTCTGAGCCCTGCTTGCTTTTTAGTCCAGGCTATTCACATGCCCTCCATCACTGTCATACAATTTTTAATAAATTTATCACCGCTCATTTTGCACATGGATACTGGCACACGTAAAAGCTGTATATCCTGCCAAAAAATCAGACAGGGATTCAGGAACAAAACAGGCACTGGAACACTTCTCCCAGTTTCTACAGCAGGGCTGTAACCAATAGCCCTCTGCTGTATAAAGTCCGTAAGAGCTGAAACATAATAGTTACTGAAGTCAGCAGATAAAACTGACTGCAGGGAAGGAACCAGCTTGCTAAGGAAAATTAAAATCATGCTACGTGGTCACACATAAGTTCATAAAACACAGTTTTACTTTTTTAGTATATGGAACTTTTCCTATAGAAATAAATATTCCATGTATATTACAGTCTCTATGCTAATTGTGGCAAGTGAAAAGTCGTCTCTTGTTTTAATTATCTCAGCCTGAGCTCCAAACAGAGTATCTGAAGCCAACAACGATTTTTCTTTTAAATGGTGGTCTTAATGTTTTCACAGTACTGTGTGAGCATTCATGACTGACTTTTTTACAAGAATGTGGCTGGTCAGGATAGGCACCTGGGCACAGAAATCTGGGTTCTGTAGCAAGCCCTGTTCTTTATACCTATGCAAGGAGCTTCGTGACAGCTTTTTCTTTCTAGGTATTGCTTGGGCTTGTCATTTGACATCATTGAAGTTGGCTCCAGATCTCAACTGCCATCTGTAGGCAGCTGTCTGGATTTCTTCTTACATAGCAGAAGTACCACACTAGACACGCACTAAGTCTTGTTTTACTTTGGTTCAGGTTTTTAATTGCGTCAGATCGATATCCAGTGTAGTTAAAAAATCTTGAAAAATGCCCAAGAAATGCAACCCAATGTTCTAGAAATTGGATATGTTAGAGATTTAGTATGGTTCAATCCTGCTGTCATTTAGCATATAGATCAAGAGACTCGAGTAATGTAAATCACACCACTTCCCAGAGGAACGCTGTCAGTCGAACCTTGCTCATTAGTTAGGCAAAATTACCCTTTGTTCATTTAATCTCATTTAGTACTCACCACACATGACAAGTATGAAACCTCCCCTAGATGTAATTAAGACCAATTTAATTATTTTTGTTTCTAAAATGTTTCCAACTGGTTTTGAGTCTTTCCCTTTCATTGTTTCACAAGGTCTCACCCAGTCTGTTGAGGAACAATTCCCTCCTGAGGAAGGAATAACCAAGATATTTGGTGAGTTTCTACCTAATTTACAACATTATTTAATTTCCTAGAAACATGGGATTCCATGGAAGCATGCTAATGCCTTTAAAATATCCCAGTTAGTGATTTTAAAGGAAAAGCTATGAAATAATGGATCTTCTCCTTTCCCTGTTTGGAAAAGGAATGTTATAATCTTGCACTTAGGAGTGCATTTCCATTCTCAAAAAAGTGATGTTTTGAATAAAAGACTTTTTCCAGTTTTCCAATGTGTATTACAGGCTTTTAGTAAAATCTACTTTTGTTTATCGCGCGTTTCAGCTCTTTTGTAGAAATAAGTACAGGAAAAAAAGGAGTGAGTCCATATCTGAGCTGTCCTAATTCTTCTCTAAAAAATGCAGTAGTCCAATTCCTAACCTGTAGCATATTCATTAATAGCAATATGCATTTCTCTGGTAATGCAGCTTCTAATTTTTTTCTAAGAAAATTTTCCATTAAAGCTGTAGCTGTATCTATTAGGTATCTATTAGGTTCATTGTCAATGATGACACCAGAGAAATTGTCAGGAAAAAAATAAAGTATAAGGAAATATTAAAAAAAAAAGGAAACATTTAAAAATAATCTTTAAAACAATAGGGAGATGTATTTTGTCTCTTTTTTTTTCATGCTTTGCTCTTTCACTAACACTGGCAAGTGAACAAACCCAGAAAATGTAACTAATTTGTCTGCTTTAATTAGCTTTCCTAACTATCACCTTTCACAACAGACTGGTGAATTAGCGTCATTCTTCTTTTCTTTGAAATGCTTTTTAGCCTTGATATCTGTTATCTCTACCCGACGGATTAAAGTTAAAAAAACAATTGACTTGAATTTTTTCAGTTTTTCAAGAAGTGTAAGAGCATTTTTCTGTTTGCTAATAGCTTAAGCAAAATTAATTTAAAGCTTTAACTGACTTTTATTAGTTCAGTTTTAAAGTGTAGTATTAAAGAGCAAAGAATACACATCATTGGGTCCAGTGATCCTAAAATAAGATATAATTTCTATTTTAATTTTGTTTCCATGTGGATCTGCCAGGCCTTTGCACGCCCGCCCTGAAGCTCCTCTGCTAGCCCAGCCCAGGGCTCCCTTCAAAGCTTTATTTATGTATTTCAATATGTCTCAGGGCATTTTATAGTGTTTTTTTTAATACCTTCCATCGCTCTGCTGACACACTTTAGTTCTACCCTGCAGTAGTTTTTCCCTTCTGACTTCTGGTGTGATTGCAGGTTGGTCTGAGGTGGTGTGTTACACTGAAATGCCTCCTTAGCAGATGGTTTTAAAGCATTTGTTAAGAGAAAAGTACCCTACATAAAAGAACAGCAGTAATCAATAGTTATTCCCAGCAATATGTATTTGTATTGTTTTCTTTCTGCCTAGCTGAACTCACCTTTGACCCAAATGGAGGTAAGCTCAGTGAAGATCCTTCAACTTAAGTATTTCTTTCATGTTGTGTTTTGTCTTTTGGTGTGCTGCACAGGATCTTTCTGTTTTCAGAAAGGGGTTACCTGTTAGCCACAGCCTGTGAGTGGTTCTTTAAAGCTCTTGATTGATTATTGGAGCATCAGCTGCAACCCCAGCTTTCCTTTTTGCTTCCCTCTCCCCCTCCCGCCCTCATTTTGGATCAGTTCTCCAGCCTGGGCTCACAGCATAGTGTGTCAGATAATTCAGTCATCACGACTGAAAGCTGAACATTTTCTGGTCCAGAACCAGAATGAGCCAAAGCTTATTTGAGAGGTAACAGCTTGCACAAACTGGCATTGCTACCACAATACCAGTGATCTGGTGGAGCATCTCTTACATTTCCAGATGTTTTGACCTTGCTCTATGGGGGTGCAACCACAGCAGCTGGCTACTGTGGTACAGGTGGCTGTGGCTACAGGTTTGTAGGTGCTGGAGAGCAGCTAATAGAGCACAGCTGGCCTCAAAGCAGTCTCTTGTATTCATTGCTGCAGGTGAAGTGACCACCAGTGGAAGCAGAGGCAGGAGGAGTGAATACAGTAAGTTTGCCTTGTACTTTCTGCTGCTTTTAAAGTACCTGACTCTTCTTACTGTGATAAATATCCTTGCAGTACCTGCGTGAAAGGCTGTAGCTCCCATTGGGAGGTCACAGGGACCATAGAGAGAATAAGACCCAGACTGTTAAAGGTGTGTAGATTTTGCTTTGGGACCACAAGCTGTGTTTTCGTACCAGAAAACTGTGGGAAAGTCACCAATTAATGCTCTTCAGATTGCTTTTTCTCTTCACCACCAGAGTCCCAGAGGATGTAATTCTGAAGGCCTTATTTCTATTAAATAGTCTTCCTTTAGTAATACTGTCGGTATCCCTCCAGTCTTGACTTACGCTCCCTTTCTGTGCTAGCTGTGTCCTTCCACACCTCCTTACTGTGGTGTCCTCTGCCACTGGTTATCTTCTTTTCAACATTTGATTAAAAAAAAAACACACCAAGAACACACAATATTCCCCATGAAATAGGTCTGACTTATTACTGAACTTGGCAAATTGCCACACCAACAAAAATAGCTCTCAAATAAGGTTTTCCATGACCTTATAGCTTTGGTAGTTGCTCTTCTGCTTTGTAGAATTCATATTTATCTGTGTTGGCATGCAGACTGCACAAATCTTGCAAATCTTGCTCATTGGTGCCTGACTGTGGCTCTCCTGCCCTTGCGTTTGTGCTTGGGTAGCACAACCCCAAAATTTCTTTCATGTCCTGGATCCTCGAGGCCAGGGGAAATCCAAAACATTCACAGTTGGTTAGCGTGCTCACAGCTTCTTTTACGTGCTGTGGGAAGCCAGTGTCTTCTGGTGGGACGTGTGCTTGGAGCAGACTGGCTGGAGAACAGCTTCCCTGTTTCCTCATGCAACACTTGTGCACTGGGCCAAATGTGTTGAGAAATCTGAGGACTTTATCTCCCAGCAGCAATATTACTTTTACTTGCTACCAAGAGCAGATTGAAAATACTTAATACTCTTTCCTTGGTAGTACGGATTTCAAGAGGGGTTGGAGTGATGGACAGAAGAGGGGGGTGGATCAGGATCCCATTGTCTTCCTCTTTCTCTTCTATATCTGGCTTGAGTGATTCTTCCATAGAATGAAACTGGAACCTTGGTGCATTTCTTACGGGCTGAGGTTTCTTCTAAAACTTTTAGAAAACTTTGCGTTTTACAATATGCCACTATTAGTTTTAATTCTATTTTTTTTTTTTGTTTTAAATAGTTGAATACGACTCTATTACAGAGGAAGACTACATGACTGGTATGTCCAGGGAGCTCTGTTTCTTCTACCCTTCTGCCTGCAAATGTTTTCAGCCAACAGCCTCACAGCTATGCTCTGTCCCACATACCTCCGATTCCCATGGCATGTGATGGCCTCTAGAGAGAAAAAAGAAAATTTTATGGTCCTTGTCTGGATATTGGCTTCTTAGCCTATTCCTTTGTGAAGTATAATGAGAGGCAGGACTGAGGGTTTTTCTTGTTTCTGATCTTTTCTGTCATCCTAAAAATATTAAAAATTTCGCATCTGGTCTCCTAGTTTTGTCAGAAAATTTCCCGGAGATCTCAGAGAGGAGGTAGTTATTTTTAGTATGCTATATTATGCTGGAAAGAAGAGAAATAGTTAAATTTTTATCGATTTCCTTTCTCTAGCTGTAAATATACTATAGAAATTAAATAAATGTAAGCAGAACCCCAGACCCATGTTTAAGAGTATCCAAATAGCCACCTCATTTCGCACATTTTTCTGTTGTATTGCCAGTATTTTATTAATTTTGATTCTTGTTGTAAATTCTTCAAGCCTGCAGCAGGCGCGTGTCATATATATTAAAATAAGCAAAGGGAAATAGTATCTTTAGGCACTTAAAAAGGCAAAACTGGTGCGGTCCATATTACCTATGTGATAAATGGCAACTTTAAAAGAAAAAGTTACCAGTTACTGATATTGCTGGGAGGGGGGACAGGAAATTCAGCTAGCTTGCTGCTTCTGCTTTCTCAGCTTAGCACAGTCAGCCTGCCCTACGGTACCCCGTGGTGGCAATGTACAAAGAGTTTTGCTGAAAAGGATGTGAAATGGACATTTCCAGAGGGTACTGATTTTTCTTTTTCTGTAGGTGAGCCCAGCATCGTCTCCGCTGAGCAATATGTGCAGAAGGGAACACGTAAGAGCTTTCCTCTTTGTTTTTATCTAGCTTATAAATGATGACGTTTGTGTCTTTATTACCCTATGTGAAAAAATGTATTTGTCAAGCACTCTCTAGGGAAGTATAAGTATGAAAATGCTGGAGAGAGGCGTTTGTGATTGTGGGGACTTTTTTAAATCCAGAGAACTGTCTTTACAGTGAGGGAGCATTGAACAGTAGGTTTTGCCTCAGTAGCTTAATAAACATATTCATGAGGCCTGTAACTTTTTTCTTAGGAAAACATGGCAAGGATTGGTATTTTTCCTGTGATATTATATACAATAATGCCTAATAAAATAGGCCTATGGTTCATAATGAGTGTACCCAAGTATTCTGGTAATATAAATAATAAGCAGTTGTCTTAATATCACGTATGGAAGCCTCCTGGCTGTGCTAGGATGCTGATCTAAATTCAGGACAAGGAAAACTGTTCCAAGGAATGCAGCATTCCTGATTTTACCACTGTAGGACGTCATAGCTGCATCTTCCTTCTTCCCTACAAACACAGCGTGGTTGGAGAGGCATCAGATTCTGCATGCCAGGGCCAGGTGGTCCATGCCAATTACCAATGCTACTTGGCTTCAAATTGGGAAGGGAAAAGGCCAAATGAATTGTAGAGTACTTTGTTATAAAGACAAAATATAAAAGACTTTACTGATACAAAAAGCTTTGCTGGTTTGGTTTGTTTGCTTGTCTGGTTTCTTTTTTTAAACATCTTTTTCTTCTGCCAGCAGTTGAGCACAGCATCACTTTGAATGAAGGATCTGTGATTGGGAGTCCACGTGAGTTTTCTTTTCTGTTTCTGTTTCTTTTTTTTTTTTTTTCTGCTCCTCTACAGCAGCAATCCTGCACCTTTTCTATTCACGTTACCTGCTCTGTATGCTTTGTGGTCTTGATCAACTTGGAGATCCCAGATCTTCATGATCTAAGCAGTGTGCAGAGTTCCCTGATATAAAAATAAAAACAAGCAGGAAACCAAACCAACTTTCCCACCACTAGAAGTTTAGGAAGTCATGTGTGCACAAGAAAGGGCAGAAGTTGTTACCTCAGGTTCATATCTGAGTCCTGGCTCATTAGTGATGGGGATCAGTGTGCCATATCTGATAGGACACGTCTAGATCTGGAACTGATTCTAAATCTTATTTTAAAATGTAGAGTTATGTGTGCTTCTGAGGGTGATTTATTTGGATGGAAAGAAAAGCATACACTGAGATGTCTTTGGGTGGATTAAAATTACCTAGGATGGTTTTTAAGGTAATAAACCCTTTTGGCTGAAAATGCAGCCTGGGTTCTTCCACAGCATCCTACTTTTGTGTTTCCTCTTCAGTATTCTCTCGTGACCACCCTGATCTGTAGTAGGTCTGTAGACCCCTTCAGGCATCACTGTGTGCTTGGCAGATCCAGGCATGGGGCTGAATCTCCACCGGGTGTGTGTAGGGGGTTAATGTCCAGCAGTGGGATGTTTCGTTACAGAGGGGTCCATCTCACATTAGACGAGGAAAATGCTGGCGGAAAAGATCAGCCTTGTAAATGAACACTTTTTGTAGGCATCCAAACTACATTTTATGTAGTTTGTGCATTTTATCTGCACATTTTTTTAAAGAACATTTATGATGAGATAGCAAGGCACAGGGAATTGGCAGGTTACCCATAGTGTCTCCCTCCCAACACATGAATCACTCACTTGGTGTTTTATCACGCTGAGACAGAGTTACCTCAGGACTGAATGATTTGATGCCTAACTCTTTTCTTCTCATATAGGAAAAGATGCATAGAGTGAAGAAACCTGGTCATCAGCTGGTGATTTCAGCTTCATCACAGGAACATTCAGTTCTTCAAGCCCAGAATTTGTTTTGTAGGGTAGGAATCCTGCTGTAAAATTTGCTTTGAATCCTCTTTGTGTTGTTGTTGCAGTCCATATTGCAATAAATCAGCATCAATGTTTGCCCTGCTGTGCTGTAATGCCTTAATTTTATTCTTTAGTCAGAAGACCAAGATATAGAGAGGCTTGGGTGCTTGGATGGGCTTAGAGGTCAAGTTCCCTGCAAGCAGAAAAAGATGCTTTGTCCACATCCGTGCTAGGTGTGATAACAATGTGTTGTGGGCTGAAAGAATTTCTGCTGATTCTTAAAAAGCGACAAAATGGACCATAAAACCCCCCAGGTGTGAAATAAAATAAACATAAACCAGCAAAACAAAAACAAAAAATAACTTTTGAAAGCTCTGTGGAAAGCCTTCAGAAAACAACTTCATTTTTCACTCTGTCATCATCCTTTTCCTGGCCAGCTTGGCAAGTCAAAGATGAATGAGGATGGAAAACTACAGCTCTGGTTGATGCAACACACCTGGCTTCTTGTATAATACCAAGACAGTGTTATATACACTGTTACGTTTGTTCTTCAGCTTGCCAGAACAGATTAAACGTGTTGGGACCCTGAAGAGCATTGCCTTCTTCAGAGCCCTGTCTGATTGGTTTTCTAACTTCTCTTTGCCACCAATTCCTAGCTGCCATCCCAGGCTGAAAGCTACATGAGGAGGAGCTGAAACGTGGTTCTAGATAGCAAAAAGGAATCAAAAGAGATGATGCACAAGAGGAAGCCTTTGGGGCTGTAGGGTGGAAAAGTAGATGTAAGAATTTCCTCCCCTTTAAGAGTAGCGAAGGAAGAGGAATGAGCAGGCAGGGTATGGAAGAAGATAGTAAAATCTTCTAAGATGCCAGGATGCTGCTACGCTGCATGGTGGTCTGGTGGCTGTGAGTAAAGGCTGTCACAGGTTCTGTGGCAGATCTGTTGGCTTTGTTTTCGGATGTGCAAATCGCCAAAAATGCCTTCTGAATCTGTGATGTCAGCATTTCTAAAATTTCTCAGGCTTTCACGTGCTCCAAGTCTCACCCTTCCTCCGTAAAGTGAGGGGAGAACTACTTCACAAACTCACTGCCATCAACTTGGATAGAAGCGTTAGGGGAACACTTGGTTCCTAAGTGTTAGGGAAAAGTGTCTTGTGGACAGGGCTCTTTTCTGGTCTGAGCTGGTGATATTCCTCATTTAGGGTTGCGTTATCACTCAACTGGCTGATAACTATCAGTGCTCATGTACTTTTGCTATCCATCAGGCTGTATATAAAGGCAAGTAGTACATCTACCTGCCCTGTTGGTATGCTCTCTCAGTGGCCAAAAGCAGATATGGAGGGAAGAAAATAAGGACAGGGCAATTATGCACAGATACTACCTCCGGTCTTGCCTCCCAGCTCTCCGCAACCTGTTAATTAGTGACTTTCCATATCAAGATTTGCATATTAGGGTCTACTAATCTTCCAAGGAGGTTCACGAATTTATCTAACTGTCTTGCGTGAATGTAAGTTTTGGGGTTGTACAACGTCCTGCTACCATGTGTTTGACAATTTAATTTAACAACATGGGGAAAGTTCCTACTCTTGTTTATTTTGGCCCTGCCATCTGATGAGTTAATATATGCTAGGATTGCTAACCTATAGAAATATCCTATACGATCCCTACAATACAAGTGTTTTTTAGACCTCTATCTATTTTAAAGTTGGCCACAGCTAGTTCAGAGCTGATCAGTGTGTGATTGCTTTTCTCGATGTGCATCTCTGCAATTCAATAAAGAACGGATTAATATCTCCTGTTTTATTGTCTAATTACTTAGTATTTCTCAGCTCTTCACAGTCTCACTGGTTTTATGGTCCTAAAGAATGCAGCACGACTAGACTTTGCATCCATGTTTCAAGATCATTTATGAGTATGTAGAACACAACAGGCCATAGCAAAGTTCCTTTTAGGACATAAATGGTCACTTTTGTCTTTTGTGAAAATGAACCATTTCTTTTCTTATTTTTAACTAGACAATAATACAGAAAAGGACCTTTTTTACCAATTTGCTTCTCTTTGGAGCATTCAGAGATATTTCCTTGTAAACATTTTAAAACATCTGAAAATATTTTGTAAATCAGATCACTTTTACCTATATACAGAGTTCCAGCACATCGATGAGCTATGATTGCCCTTGTTAAAAGTCCATGTTAGCTCTTCTCCTTACATCATGCTAAAATCTCATCAACTAATACTTAAGTTTGAGACAGGTCTCCGTTTCCTTCCTCATTAAGGAAAGTTCTGCTGTAGGAGCCTCCATAAACTTCTCCACAATATAGGTCAAGAGTTTTGTGGAGTTTTTTGCCACACCTTTGTCTTTCTTTTTTCATGTTTTCTTTTAAAAAGCACTAAAAAAAAAAGCATAATCAATTGGCCCTACAGACCCTGAGGGTAGGATTCCTGACTCTTAAGTCTGAAAAAACATTATTAGGCAATTTTGATGCCATAGGGGAGGTTTTCTTGACTTTTTCTCCCTCCAGATTTTAATTGTGTTTATGTTACCGATATGTCTTCTTTTCTACTTTGTTTGCTTGGGCAGGTTTTAAACTTTTCACAGGATTGCTATTATTACAATTATTATTATTGCTTATTTCTGCTGGGGTGCTTGGCCTTCCAGACTTTATGAAGGAAAAAAATTAAGAGAAATAAGGAAATATTTTCCTAGCCTTTCCCTGATTGTTTTTTAAAAATATCCATGCTATGTTTGAAGTATTTAATCATTTTAATCATTTTAGTTGATGGCATTGATTTCCTTCTACCTGCTCTATGCAGTTCTTCTTGAAAATTAACTGCATTTTACTGCAGTTACTTGAAAGACTGCACACGTTGTGTTTTTTGTGTTATGTTTTATGTCACCAATGTGACCTTGGATGTGTTCTCCCAAGGCAGATGGCATTATTGACGTTTGTTATTGTACCTGCAAATCTTACTTTGTCGGGTATTTTCTCTTTACTTGAAATCTGCTGCTGCCATGTTTGTTAATACATTAGAAGCATAAACAGATTTTAAAATAATCATTCACCATGCTAACCTATTTCTCAGTGTTCTGAGCATGAACTGCAAATTCTAAAGGTTTTTTTTCAATCAATTTTCGAGTAACTATAATTGCATTAAGGCACAGTGGCTGCTGCCCTCCACTGGCTGAAACCTCTGTGTACTTAGACTCCTTACTGTATTTGGAAAGAAAGGGAAAGCACCTCTTCTGGTGCAAGAACAGAAGTGAAGGTGTTTTTCACAGACTGCCCCTAGCTATTTTCCTTGTCCAGCTAAATGTTTGAAACCATGTCCTGAAAAGCAGTGCTTTCAGGTACGGCAAACCCTTTTCCTCGTTGCTGACATGGATTTGAGAAGTATAGTTGATATAAATGAAGATGTATTTGAGCTGTAAGACCACTAAAGGCTAGCTAGTACAGAGCAGTAATGATTTAAAAAAAAAAAAGGAATTTAGATAGTTTTCAGCTCTTGGTTTTCCATTCCTGTCTGGCTACAGGATGGCAGCACCTAGTTGTTCCCTTTGCTGCGAAGCAATAAACCTCACTTTCTCTTGATCAAGATATCTAAATTAGACAAGAAAGCCACTGTATCTTTGCCTGTCAAAAAGAGAGCAAATAATAAAACAGGTCAAAATCTCTTCAGCTCCTGGGAGAAGTGGCTGAGTAGGAAAGGTTCTATAATCATTTGGGGCAAAAGAGAGTTTCTGGTGACTGTAAAGCTGGCACTGTGTCAGTTCATTTACACATTTATCATGTAAACACAAAACCTTGGAAAAGGTTTTTAAATGCAGGGTTTTTTAACAGTTTGGGGTTTTTTTAGTATCTACAGCTTTATTTTAAATGAGCATCTTATTAATCGCCCGTGAAGCTCAGGAGGACAAACTGATTCCCCAGAGCATTCTCATACAGATGCCTTTGAACTGTGCATGGATGCACTGAAAGTAAGGTTTCCCACATTGCATACCGGGCATTTGCACAGCACTTGTGGTCTTCTTCCCAGTCTCCATCATCTCCACAGGACATGGTTGAACATTTAAGAGAGGAAGAAGGAGGACTGCGGGAGAAGCAGGGATGGAAAGCTGGGTGCTGGACTTCCCCAGTGTTGAAGACAGACTCCTGAGGTGAGAAGCCTTTCAGATACCACGTGTGGTTCTGTTGCCCGGAGGAATTCATCTGGGAGACCTGTGAGGAAGACCACATAAGTGTCCTCTGAGAGGCCATAAAGAAGGGGAAAACACAGGCTTTGCTGCTGCAGTGAGGAGACCTGTTGTTAAAGCAACCACAAGGTGAAGAAAGTCATGAAATGCTGGTGGCCTGGACTGAACCTCTTTAGTCAGTAACTGTTTTTTCTGCTTCCCAAAAAGATGATAATTTCAGAGCCTTCAGAAAATGGGTTACACAAAGGGAAATTGATGCTTGCTGGTTGGTTTTCCATTCATTCTTTTATGCTGCTGTTGTCTCTGGAAAGAAAGCACATGCAGAAAACACATCTGATTATTTGGAGTTTTAAGTAGACTATTTCTAGCTGGCCTCAACGGTGAAATGTCTGGGTGGCTTCTCAGTGATAAGAGGTATGGCTGCATTCACTGAGATTCATCGTTTCCAGGAGAAATAATGTTTAAAATGAAAATAAAATGGAGAATCATTTGCAAGGAGATGACTTCTAACGTGACCTTCTCAAAAGATCAACTCTTTTTATTTCAGTTTATGGCTCTTAATTTGGACCACCAGGTGGAACTGATACGTGGCAGTCTTCTGTCTGGAGAAGCACCATTTTACAAGGGAGGTCTGACCCTGCTTAAGCCAGTGGCACTTTTGTATGTGTCATGACTGCAGCACGTGAAGTGAAGAGGATGGTAAGCAGTTTATTTGACCGATCCTGACTCTAGTTTCTATGTTTCTCATGGGTTCTAAGAAGTGGGAGTCAGTGAAGATGAAAGAAAGAAAGTGAGCAATAATAGATTAGGAAAAAAATGGAAGTAAAAAAGACTTACCAATTACACTTGGCACAGTGGTGCAGTCAGTGATGATCTCCAAGCACAACAAACATGAGTCATGAGAAAAACTGATGATACACCTGGGAGTAGGGTTTTACTGAGCCCATAATTAAATTTATTAGGTTGCTTTCAAGCCCTACGGGAATCAAGTACTAATCTCACTGGATTGTCTCTAAATATTCTCAGGCAAAGAATTTGTGAACTGAGGTTGCAGGATGTACGTAAGAGAAAATTTTCCTGAGACTCACAGGATTCATCCAAGTCCAAAGGCCTGGATGGACTAAATTGTAGGGTTTGAGCAGTTGAGAAGGTTTAATCCAGGATGTGAAAGGTTTGGTAGCTAGGAAAGATCAGCAGGATGGCAAGTGAGAGAAGTAAGTCCCTTTCTTCTGGGTGCATCACTTAACACATCCCAGACTCCCAAGTTCTTCATTTCACCTCTGACTGTCACCTGCCTGTTGCAGAAGGATCTAACTGCTTTTGCTTGTTTATTTCTTAACCTGAGAGGAAAAAAAAGTCTTGCATCATCCAAAATCCTAGCATGTAAGTGGCACCAAACCAGACAGTTAGTAGAAATATGGGTCAGCACAGAGGGGCTGCAGCTGCTAGAGAGCGCATGAAATAGGATTTAGTGAAAAGCAAAGATAGGAAGTGGGGAGGTGCTGAGGATCCCTCTTGGCTGGGGTGTTCAGGGACCGCTGAAGATGTTTTGTCACACAGAAGATGGCCTGGGAGTGAACTAGTCAATTATTTCTTGTCTAAACCTGGAGGTTGTAGTTGCAGGAAGGAAATGTTTCTGGTGAACATTTCTGGTGAACAGACAAAACAAGCGATGTAACAGTGATAGCAGGTACCAGCAGGTAACGGTGACAGAAAGAAATCAGAGTCAAAAGGGTTTATCAGTGGAACCAATTCTGTAGCAGTCTCTGGTGACAGAAAGGATGCTGTCATCCAAAGAAACCAAACATAACTAACAAGCGAAACGTTATCTCAGGGAATTCGATGCCATTGAACCACCTCTGAACCGTTCTGAGGCTCAGGCACATCAGGCTGGGCGATTTGCAGGGTATAAACTGTGTCAGGATGCCCACCACCATTGGTGGCCACCTTAAATGTGAGTGAATCAGGCCCAGAAGGGAGGAGCTCCGCACTGGCAGATCTAGTAGAGGGAAGACAGTTCCAGTGTGATTTTACTGACTCTGAGACAATTTTGCCAAATCATTTTCTATTTATCCTCAGCCCAATTGCTGTCCTTAACGCTAAGGTGCAGCCAGGGCAGACTTTCAAACCTGAATCTACTGCTGTGACCTGTTATTGCTGAGCTGTCGTTAAAGGCCATATCGGTTGTGCCACACAAGTCCACCTCTTCCAGATAGCAACAGTATCATTGACATTGGCTGTAATTTTAAGAACATTTGAGGATGTCCTAATTATCTGAGGAGCTGGCAGGTAATACCTCTGTGCTGTGATGGCAGGACACCTGCACGCCATTGGGTCTCGTTACAAAGAAAGCTTGTTTTGCTCCTTTCATGCTTTAAAGCCCTGTTGCATTATAGGCAGGAGAACAGTGGGTTTGGAGATAAAGCGTGAATAGGGGTGGATGTTTTGCCTGGTGGTTCTTAGACGTGTGTCAGAAGCTGAGTACTGGGATGAGTCAGCGCAGAAGTGTCATCACAAAAAAATAGCTCCAGGACACAGTAGGGTGTGTTAACCAGACAGATCATTGCACGGCGCTCACATGGAGGAAAGTTCTTCTGCCTACTCCTGCCTTCCCCTCCCCTGTTTCCAGCCTTTTAATTTTCCCTCGAGTTTCTACCTGCCTGGGTCACTGAGAGCTGAACTGCTTCAGCTCAGGGATAAGGGTCTGGGTCACGGCTGCAGCAAAGGGTCAGACAGCCCAGAGCAGCTACTGGGGGGTTCCTATAGATACCTCAAGTATGGAGCAACAAACACGCAGGCCCACAGCCCAGCTCTCAGTCTTCTAGGTGGCCATCTGAACTTGACTGCCCCGTTGGTGGCCAGAGTGACAGTCTGATGGTCAGGTGGCTGGCTGCAATGTGCTGCCCGGCTGAAGGTAGGCAGAGGCTAGAAGAAGCTGAGCTGAGCCTGGCACGAAGCCTTCTGGGCACTGAACTACTGTCAGGTTGTTCACTGCTGAAATATGCTGACCGATTGCTGAAGACCTTCTGACGGAATGGAAGAGCCATTCAGGACAGAGGGTTTACTGGTGGGGTGCCTAAACAGGAACATCTAGAGCCATCTTATATTATCTAGGTCTTCCTTCTAGCCTCCAGGTGCCCCTCCAGAAGGGAGAAGGTCTCCTGTAGATCGTGGATAATGTCTCCCAGACCTTTGGGCTGTGTCAGAAATAGTAGGTGGTCCCAGATGAAAGTACATGCCTCTGTTCAAGCAACTGTACCCATCTACGCTGCTTTTTTCAGAGATAAACAATACAGTTCTTCATTGGATCCTTGTGCCTTCTTTTCAAAGAGAACCCTTGGAGAACATTTTGTCTAGATAACACTTTTTCTAAGTGAAAGCCTAAATCTTCATGAAAATATCATGATGTAATAAATTCATACGGAGACTTGCACCCTCAGGGGAGCAACAACTTTCCCAGAGGTCCTTCGGATTTGTGTTCTCCGAAGGAGAGCCAAGGAACATCTGGCTAAAGCTGGTCATCAAAGGCTCCCAACATCTTATTTCAGCAGCTCTCACCCTGCCTGCTACCCATGAATCGTGTACAGGGGAGGACAGCTGCTGGGGAGACAGCTCTGCACCCCTGTACAGAGAGGCCCTTGCCCCTGCTGCAGCATGGGAGGACCAGCCTTGCTGCTCCTGTGCTTGGGGGGGCTTGAGGGGATGTGGGATGAGGTGCCAGTGGGATGCAGACACCATCCTCCTCAGGGAACAGCAAGATAAGGAAGGACCTTCTTGCCAGGGTCTGTCCCCCACCTTTACATTCCAGCTCTGCTCGTTCCACTTCCTGTCAGGAACACAACGGCTCTTGCATCTTAATGTCGGACCCCAAAACCAACTTTGCCCGCAGAGCTCAGAAGACTTGAATGGCTCCGTTGTGTGCAGAAACTGAAGAAGTAAGTTTACTCAGCTTACAAATGAATGTAGATCGAAACCAGAAGGTTTCGAAATCCGTTTCCTGCAGCTGTCTGGGCACTTGCACGTCCTTGAGGCGAGGATTTACCATTCAATCCAAATCCTCCTCCCAGCGCTGTTGAGTTAGCCCCAGGCAGACCCAATTCAAATGCAAACCTTACAGCCCAAGCCCAGGAGGTTTTACTGTGATTCATAATACCTTAATCTGGTATTCACTTTCAACACTGTTCCCAGCGGACTGCTGATGCCCAAAATTGACTTCAGAAAGCACCTGGCAAGGTAAAGCCACCTCCCCACCAGAGAGCGAGCAGAGCAAGAGCTGCCGTGGCATTAAACAACAGACAAGTCACTGCTGGCGTGAAATACCCACGTGAGACTCTCAGTGTGTTGCTGCTTTATGCACTGCAACTTATGTTTGATATAAGCAACGATGCGAAGTGGTAGTGATCATACACACCTCGCGTGAAGTTGATGACACTCGTTTTTTTACGGAGTCTGCAACAGGATCCAGGGTAACTCTGTGTTAAATAACGTGTCAGTGGATGCCTTGGGCTCCGGCTTAAAGAGATGCCATGACAAAGAGTTTCCTTGCCACTCAATGAGCTTTTTTCACTTGTCCCAGTTAGAGGATTTTATTAGATTTCTCGGCTTTATGAGAAAATCTGAGCAACTTCATCAGACTTTGAAGTTAGCCCTCCTCCAAGCAGGGAGCGGGACTAGACGACCTCCTTCCCACATAGGTTTTTCTGTGATTCTAAAACAGTGATGGCTGTGAAAAGGGGAGGAAAAAGAACAATACTAGATTTCAAGGGTAAATTCAAACAAATTGGGATTTACCAAAGGGTCTTGTGAAGTGCCTTCAGAGAATACGTATCCCTCGAGGGCCTCAGGCAGAAGCCATTAAATTCAGTTCAGCCTTGTACAATGTCTGAGAGGTTGGTTTAATTTAAACCCTCCCGGGGCTGGGACAGGAGGGATCTCTCACTCTCAGCAGGGACAGGCCCAGAATATAAAATCCTGGAGTCTTTGTGGTTGCTGGTGACTCAGTTAAGGATGCTATTTCTTCCAGGTATTACATATACCTTGTGATTAAGAGGCTTTCCCCTGAGAAAACTTTACAGTGGAATTAACGCTTCGACTTCCATTGAAAGAGCTTCTTCGAAAAGTTTTACCGGCTGAAAAAGTTTTCGATTTTGAAGAACTTTGAATTAATTTTTCATCTGTCAGAAGCCACTTTCTGTGAAAAATGTCAACCTGCTTCTAATGTGAGCTGCGCATCTTATTATTTATATTTAGCCTTTTTAATGCATTTTAACTGCACTAGGCATATTAATTTCATATTTTATCCATTACATAATAATTGTGTTTGTGTTAATTACGGTTTATAGAATGGTGGTGTTTGTCACAGCTGGAGCCGAGTGCAGCCTACGGGATACTACAGGTGATAATCAGAGGGCATTTATTGGAGGGGAAGAGGAGAAAAAAACAGTTGTGGGATGGACCTCATTGCCCTCTACAGCTCCCTGAAAGGAGGGTGTAGAGAGGTGTAGAGAGGTGGGGGTTGGCCTCTTCTCCCAAGGGAATAATGACAGGACCAGAGGAAATGGTCTGAAGTTGCGG
>JAOQGH010000001.1:73936717-73975021 GCA_025769975.1 Gallinago jamesoni | reverse complement strand
TTGGCTTGGTTGAACTTCATGCGGTTTGCACGAGCCCACCTCTCCAGCCTGTCCAGGTCCCTCTGGATGGCATCCCTTCCCTCCAGTGTGTCGACCACACCAGACACCTTGGTGTCACCAGCGAACTTGCTGAGGGTGCACTCCATCCCACTGGCCGTGTCACCAACAAAGATGTTGAACAGCACTGGTCCCAATACGGACATTTTACATATATATATATATAATGTATGTATGTATGTGTATATATATATATATATATATATATATATATATACACAGCCGTGCCCGCGCGCAGGGGTGCCCCACGGACGCGCGTGCCCCCCCCCTGCCCCCCCCATAGTCCCGCTCCGCTCCACGCTGCGGTCGCGCGCACACCCCACGCACGTACACACACATACGCACGCACGCACACACACACATACACACGCACACGCCAGGCCACGTCTATACCCCCGCACGCAGCAAAACGGCCGGAGTTCCCCTACCCACGCGTGTTAGCCTCCTTCCTTCGCGCGCCGGGCCCACGCGGGACGGTCCGGCTTGGGGGAGCCCCTCCCTCTCTCCGCTCCTTTAATGCCGGCGCGGCCCCTTTAAATGCAAATGAGGCGGCGCGAGCTGCCGGCGCCGGCCCCCGCTGACTGTGTTAAAACTTCGGCGGGGCCATTTTGGGGGCAGTAAGACCCAGCGCGGGGCCCGAAGGACACCCAGCGCCGCGCACCAACCGCCCGCTCTCCCTCCTTCCATCCATCCACCATGAGCGAGGCGGCGGAGACCACCACTACCACCGCCACTACCACCACGACTGCTACCACCACCGATGCCGGTGCCGCCGCCGCCGCCCCGGCTGTAGCCCCCGCGCCGCCGGACGCCAAGCCCAAGAGCCCTGTCAGCGCTACTGCCGCCGCCGCCGCGCCGGGTGCGGCTGTTGCTGAGGCGGCCACCGCTACTGCTGCCGCCGCCGCCTCCTCCTCCACTGCCACAACCGCCGCGCCGCCTGAGACGGAGAAAAAAGTGCTGGGTGAGTGGACGGGCCCTACTCGCAACTTCTCCGGGACCGGTAGAGGTGGGGGGGGGGGAAGGCAGCACATGGCGGCCGCGGCCCAGCCCGGTTCTTCTCTCCCCCCCCCACCCCCCCCCCTCCTCCGCCCCCCCGGAGCTGTGAGTCAGGCTGCGCTGTGAGGGAGGCGGCCGTGCCTCCCTCCTCCCTTCTCCTCCACACCCTAGCTGAGGCGGGGGGGGGAACCGAGAAGCGTTTGGCCGGGACAAGGCACCTTCTGTGGAGCGGCACTTGCCCCGCCCGGTCCCGGAGAAGCGCAGCCATGTTGAGGGGCTTCCCTGCACCTGCTGCCCTGAGGGGACATCCCCTCCCCACCCCACCCCCCCCATTGGAAAGGTGTTTGTGCTAAACCAGGTGGTGCCCCTCTGTGGCCTTCAGGTGGTTTTGCTGGGGTTTTTTTGGGGGGTGTTTGGTTATTTTGTTTTGGTTTTTTTTTCCAGTTTAACTGGGACTGTTCGGTTTGAGGAAGAGGAGGGTGAGACCTCCTCCCTCTCTGCAGCGACTTGAAAGGACGTTGTAGAGAGGGTCGGTGCTGGTCTCGCAGGTAATTAGCGATAGAAGAAGAGGGGACCGTTTCAAGCTGTCCAAGACTGGACACTAGAGGGGGAGGGGAAAAAAATATATAAATTCCTCACAGAAAGAGCGCTCAGACACGGGATTAGGCTGCCCAGAGAGGGAGGTGGTTGAGTCACCATCCCTGAATGTGTTTTAAGAGTGGTTTAGATGTGGTGTTGGGGGACGTGGTGCAGGGGAGAGCTCTGTAGGGTTGATGGTTGGACTCGATGATCCCAAGGGTCTTCTCCAACCTGAATGATTCTACGATTAAAGAGGCAAGTGAAATGCCAAGTTGCCCTCCCAGTGCTCAAGCCTGGCGCACAGTTAACATTTCTTTGTTGTGCCTAAACAGGATCAACCTGTTGAAAAGGTGGAAACAGGGATCTACTGTTTGTAACTGCCTAACTTTCAGAGGCTAGCCAAGCAGAGAAAGCCGCAGCTGATGACTAGTGTGGGGTCCTGAACTTCACAGAGGAAAGACAAGTAGCCCCTTCCCCTCTTTGAAAGGGAAAGACTGAGGTTCTACAGCAGCAAATAGAGGAGGGTTTCTCTGGAGCTGAGTTAGGAAGGCTTCTAGCAAATCCGTCTAGAAATTGGAGGTGCTGTTGGTGTGTTTTTCCTCTGTTCTGTTATCTGATTTGTCAATAATCAGTCAAGGCACATCTGTATCTGTTGGCATGTCTGGTTGCTTCTTGCCTTAATGTGGCTTGTTTCATTCTTGGTAATGTGTTTTTTTTTTGTTCACCTGTTGCTATTGCTTGGAGAGTGGGGTGAGGGGGGAGAAAAGTGCCTTTTCTGGTCTAGCAGGAAAAAGAGACCCATTGTGGTGATGGTTTTTCATACTGGCCTTATTGCTAGGCAAGCTTTTTAGCAGGAGCTGTAAGGAAAATGATCATTGATAATGCTAATTGAAAATGGACGTATGATCAAGTCCACCTCAAATGTCCCTGTTAATGATCTTGTAATCATGTTCACTTAAGTTTTCTCTTACAAAGATTCCACTAGAAGCAATGCCTGATGTTTGCCCAGGGCATCCAAATGTCCAACTTCTAGGAATAAGGATAAAGGTTAATCAACTCTCTCTTCTCTCTTGGGCACAGAAAGCTTTGTCTTTGGCAGGGGTGGGAGTGGCTGATAAGTGTTTTCTCTGACACCATCAGAGTACAGCATCCTGTAGAAATATGCAGGCTTTCACTTGCATGTGGAATAGGTGTCATCACACCAACTACCTTCCCTGACTCGTCAGTGAAACTGGTTATGGCTTACTCTGGGCTTGTCTACCTCCTTCCCTCATGTCCCTGCTGTGACAGCTCAGGCTTTGCAATGGCTGCACCATGACCATGTGGGTGTTCATGCCCTTGCGTCTGATCTTTTCCCCCATTGTCATGCTGAGGGGAGACTGTAAGACTAGTGTGGGTAGGGAGTATATTTCCCCTCACACTGTTTTAGGGAATATAATGGAGACTCTGGTCCCTGGCAGCTTGTGCAAAAGGAGCAAAGCTGCTCTGAAGGCTGTGTGGGTGGGCTTGCAATCAGCAGCCAGCCAGTTGACCGTGTAGAGTGAGTTTTGACAACCTCTCCTTCCACCAGCTTTCTGACTCCTCTGAGGGTTTTCCTCAGGCTTCCTAGGTTTCTCACCCTCTCCCTAATCTGATTGAAACAGCCCATCAGATTCAATAGCTATTTTGTGGGGGAGGGAAAGGACGATGGTGGAAGAATCAGTGGCATTAGCCTTGTTTCTTAAAGCGGGCTGAAATCTCCATGTGCCTTTGGCACCTGATTCTGTGCTCCCTCCTCCCCTCTGCTTCATCCCCTGTTGACTCCTATCTTACTGCAGCGAGTGAGATCTTGCATGTAGCCAGCACCTTTAGGTACAGACACCCCTTCCACAGTGACATACCCATGAAACTAAATGTAAAAACACAACTGTAAGTGTTGATGCTGAAGACTGTTATTGCTAGTGAATCAGTGCTAGGCAGTGGAACTTAGGGTCTTTCTGTCTGTAACCAAGAAGTCTTGGGTATGGATTCTGTACTAGGTAGAGCCCTTTCCTCTAAGAAATGTCTTAGTCTTAACGTGGTTTTGCTTCTTCTAAGTATGAACTTTTTTTGCTAAAAAAAAGATATTAAAGACCAAAACCTTCACTTCTGCAGGTGCAATGAGAAATGGCCTGTTATTACTTGCAGTATTGACAAGAGTACTGCAATGGGCTGCTATCAGTGAACATTCCTACTTTAGCTGTCTGTTCAGGGGAGGAGGAGTTTGCTCTTTTTGTCTGTCTATAAGAATGGCAAGATGGTGTGAGACCAAAGGTCTGTCTAGCTCTGTCATCTAGTGGATGTTTAGGGAAGAATTCAGGTGCAGAGCAGATGAAGGTAATGATTTGCAATGTGTTCTTGCCTCTAGCAGACTGGCTTGGACTTCTGAACAGGTATTCTCTCTAGACTATTTTCCTTTTAATTGCTTCTTGGGTTCCTCCCATCCCCCAAATGTATGTAAGGTTTTTAACTAGCAGTCATGTGTAGGTGACTAGACCTTTTTCAAACAAGTACTATGTAAATTGCTTAGATAGTTGTGATCCTGCTATGTTTTAAGTAACACCTACTAAAATCTAGAGCCCCAAATTCTCTCTTTTTCTGCAGGTTTAAAAAGCACAAGTTTGTGGCCTCCACCCAGTTGCTGAGAGGGAAGGAGAGGTTGAGCTACCTCCATTGCTGTTGAGTTCCTCCCACATGTACCTATATGTTGGAGGAACAGGTTTTGCCAGATCCTATAAAACGCTGCAGTATGGCTTCTAAATAAGATACTGTTTTGGTGTTGAGACAGGAGCTTGTCTTGCTTTGAAACATGAAGTTGGTCAGTTTGTAACTGGTAAATTGGATATCTAGAAGTAGGAATATTAAAAAAACCTACCAAAATACAAACAAAACCAAAACAGCTTCTGGGGTCTTGTTTAGTTAGAGTGATGGTCACGATGCAAGGAAGAGGTTGTCCAAAATATGGATGTGGTGCTTCTCCACTTGAGAGAGTTGCCATGGTGCTTGATGTAGCTTCTTTGGCCAGTTCTCCTTTCCAAGGAAGAAAGTAAGAGTAACTCTGAACACCTTTCATGTCTAGCTTCTAAGCTAAAGAGAACTGATGAATGGCAGTGGGATTTGTAGCTTCACTGTCCATTTTTGGGTTGAGTAAAAAAGGGATGTATGGCCAATTCTGAAACAGAGCTGGACTTTGCTCTAGATGCTGAGTGGTAAACTATTGGATGAAGAACAGCAAGTGAAAGCACTGCTTACTGCTGCTGTGTTTGTATAAACTGAAGTGGGATGTGAAGGTACCCTTCGAGTGTTAAGGGAGCAGAATAGGTTTGGTTGTGACTTCATGTGCAGGTATGAAAATATTTTTGTAACATTCTTGTACTTCATTATGTTTTAGAGTAACTTCTTTAACTTCTTCTTTTCAGCCACCAAAGTTCTTGGCACAGTCAAGTGGTTCAATGTCAGAAATGGATATGGCTTTATCAACAGGTATGTTTCAATTATGATAAGTTGTATTTACTGTACTAAAACTCATAGGACAGATAATGTCATGCGTTAGTAATTGCAGCAGAGGCCCAGGGACCTGACCTACAAGTTCATGCAGTTGATAGCCAGAATCAGCCAGGCATTCACCAAACGTGGATATCATCTCAAGGGACTCTATCCCCCACCCCTTACACACAACCTGCAATGGAGAGTGCATGGGGAGAAAAAAGAAAGGGTCAAACTCATCACATACTTCTTACTTGTTTCTCATGTTTATTGATACTACACCTTTAATGAGCTGTATGTTCTTTCATGACTGCTTGGCTTCTTTCTTTTTTTTTTAATTTAAGTGCAAGTATTAAGCTTGGAGAATGAGGGAAAATACTTCTGGATAAAAAAATCAAGTATTAACTGATGTCTAAATGGATGTTGAGATTTCTCTGATACCATCTAACTGAAGATATTCAGGCCTGGGTTCATAGAAGTTCTCCCTTTATATCTCTTCTCTGAATGTGAACAAACTTCTGAATGGCATAAATAATCTAAACATCTATAAGTGATCACACTTCATCCCTAGGTGCAGAAGACCTGCACTTGGAAGTTACTGGAGGAAATTGGCTTTTAAGTCTGGAATATCTGTGAGGTTGAGGGGCTTAAATGTCTTGTGTGTGTTATGAAAAACAATGCTCCTGCATGGTGAATGCTTGTCTTGCAAAAGACATACATGGCAAGTTATTTTATCCTGCAAGTCCTTGTAATCCAAGTTAAACAGCAGATGGGTTTGGATGAGTTGGACACTGCAGAAAAGGGCAGAAGAACCCTGTTTTCATGGATTGGAAGGCAGTCCAGTCTATTACTAATGCCAGTCTCTGGAGACTACTACCCAGTGTTACCTAAGCTTAGAAGAAAAGCTTGAATTATCAGTACTCTTAAAGGCTTTCACAGTAGTTGATGTGAGAGTCTATTACTGGATATGGTGTAACAACTTGTCAGTTTTCTTCCTAAACTGAGGTCTACTGTTACTTCAGCCCAGTGCAGCAAGTTTTGGATTATACATTATCTTCACAAACTCTTTGACCCACCTGTTCCTTGTGTAGAGAAGGAATTGAGAGAACAGACAGCAGGGTCTAGGCTCTTCCTTTTGTAGGGGAACACAGAATCAAAGTCTCAGACCTGTCTTTGTGTTCTGCATGTGGAAGCCTGAACCGGCAGGTCTAATCCAGATGACCTCATGTCCATGTCTGAGTCACCCTCCTCCAGTGGACTCTTCTAACACCTCTTGTGCATGGTTGCTTTGAGTTCCACTGAAAGGAGAGCTCTGCTAACAGCTGTGGCCAGTCCTGTTGATAGTCTTGCTTGACTTCTGGGATAACAGCTCAGGTTGCAGCCCCTGTGGAAGTTTTTTTGGGAGGGTAGAATAGTGAAAGGCAAGAGGTGTGATCATTAACTCTGCTCTGTATCAAAACAAAGTATTGAACCTTTGCCAGAAGATTAGGGGGAACATCCCTGCCTGTCACCTCATGCTTCTGTAGGGTGGGGGAGTCCTTTCTGCTGTCAAGCTTATGACCCTGAAAATTCAGAGCAGGGTCTTGGTAGCATAGACTTACACAGAATGTATGGAATCCAGGGGATGTACTACAGGCTGGGGGGAGGAGGGCGTCACTTGTGAAGTCAGGGATTTCTATTTAAATCCCTTAGTCTAAACTCTTATGACTTCTCACTTTCTTTTCACAGAAATGATACCAAAGAAGATGTGTTTGTTCATCAGGTAAGACACCAATAATTGTACTTGGAGATGTGCAGAACGATAGGTTTCTAATGCAACTTCTGAAACAGCCACCCAACCTTGTCCTGGTTTCTTAGAACATTTACTACAAATGCATTGACTGGACACACTACAGGGAGTAGTATTAGGGTGTGTTATAACTTCACAGAGAAGGAAAGAAGCTATAACTGAAGAAGTAGGTATTATAACTATTTATGCTTTCTGTTGTCTGCTCTGATTTGAACACTAAGGGTTTTTGGGGGTGTCTTTGGTGTGGTTTTGTTCAGTTGTCCCTTCACTGACAGGATGACTCCTGTTTTGTAAATACCTTGCTACTTGTTGTCTGTCCTTTCCCCCCCATGTTTCCTTGTGCTCCTTGTGTCTTCTGTTTCTTCCTAAGCTCTTTATTTGCTGCTCTCTTCTGTCTGCCCTCCTTGGTATTGGAGAGAAAGTGATCCAGTCTGGCTCTTGACCAGCCTGGGTTGCCATCAGCTGTTGCTGTGGGAGACAGCTGCTCTTGGGGAAAAAGAGGTGAAAGGCTGAGAGCCAAGTGTGCCCAAGCAGACAGAGATTGCCCTGTGGGGTTTTTATTGACGGCTTCCTTGAACTACCAGTAGGCTGTTCTAAGTTTATACTGTGACTCTTAGGTCACAGCCAACTAATGGGAAGAGAGAGGGTGCAGTCTTTGTGGTGATATAAACTGATTACTTGGCTTAGGTCTGGTTTTGCATCATCTGAGACTTCAACAGAAAAAGGAATATTGTCCCTGGACCCTCTCCCCTATGAAATCTCTGCTGGCCCATGTGATTCTTAAATGCGTGAACTTTCTCTGTGGTAGAAATGGCAGTATTTCCATCAAGTATAACCAGATCCTTGCCCTCAGAGCTCATCACAGAGCATGAGGATGTGTGTTTATGTAGTTTGCTAAATGTGCTGGTCAACATTAAGAGTTAGTCATGAAGCCACAAAAACTAACCTAAATAGCCTGTGATAACTGTTTCTTGGGGTCAAGGGGTGTAGACCGGTTAGCCCTAAAATGGGTGAAGCTGAGAGGGAATAAGTCTGGAATGTCAGGAAGCTTGTGCAGAACGCATTCCCGATTCAGTTAGTGGTCTGGGAGCAAGAGCTCTCAATGCATGTACCAATTTCTAATGGTCACTCTCCTTCCTTAATGGCTATGAGTTGTGTGCATGCTGATACAGATCCTGCATCCCCAGCCTCATGGGAGCTCCAGGGGAGCTTCCAGAGGAAAGTGGGAAGAGTTCCAGTAGTAGAAGCACGTTCTGGGTAGGCAGCACTGCAAAACTACCTTGAAGACAAGTGAGGTTTCCCTTAGACCTGTGAGAAGATCTCTCTGTCATCAGCACAACAAAAAATTTCCAGGCTAACATGGATCAGTTGTTATTCTGCTCGGGAAGGCTGCCTGTGGAGGTCCAGACAGTGAAGGCCAACAGCAAGCTAGTATTATCTGTGCTGTTTTGTCTCCTTCACCTGTGGAGATTATTCACCTAAATGTAAACTAGTGTGTGGGGGGTGTGTGTGTGTAACTTTTTTTTTATCATCTCCTGTGGCTGAAGCCCTCTTGCAGTGAGGACTGAGCAAAGCTGGTGTGACGTTTCAGAAAGAGCACATGGTGTGCAGGGTTGCATCTGATCAACCTTGTTTGGCAGAGTAGATCTAGCTTCCAGCTCTGGCCTGGGTTGGCTGCAATCGGGTGTTCCTCAGCTCTTCCATCTCCAGCCATTCCTGTGCAGGAACGTCCTCCCTAGTAGAGCCTGGAGCTTTCTGGCCAGAGCTCCTGCCCGGAGCGCTTGGGTCAGCGGATGGACGGGGCCCGCCCAGCGAGGGAGACAAATCCATGGTGTAAGCAAACGTCCTGCTGCAAGCTCCCTCTCCGGGGTTCCTGCCTGGTTCTGCCCCTCCTCCCCGCGCCTGTCCCGGGAGGGGCTGGATTACATGCCTAATCCCTTCAGAATAAGGCTGACCTAGTTGAATAGATACAGCCTCCTCCCCAGCACGCATCCGCGGTGGGGAGGGAACAGGCCGATCTCATGATTGGAATGGGGGGGTTAACGCTCGGCGTCTGGCTATTGGATGCTATTTATAAACCTAGTACAGATTAAAATGCTTTTCTCTTTAGGGCATGCATGGCTTGCTTTGAATTAACCCTTTTTCTCGTGGGGGGCCCAAGCAGTGTGTTGGGGAAGGGCAGTGCTTCACCTGCTTTGGCTTGCTTGCATCCGTCCTTGCCCAGTTGGATCACGCAAGGTGCTATTTGAGGTACTTTAATGCTATCTAGGGCACTGTGTCAGGTGGAGGTGGTGCAAACAATAGGGATCCGTCTGCCTTGTGGGGTGGATGGAGCGTGTCTAAGGGGGGAAGGAGGATCTTGCAATTTAAGACCGTTAAAAGTGTCAGTAGCCAGGGAAGTCCAGTTTAATTAGGTGTAGTTGAAATCGACAAGCAGTGAGGAGGAGTTAAGCTCTTCTGCTGCACAGGTCTGTCTTCTTCACTGGGTTGTATTCGTCGGGCACAGCCTCGTTTACGTGCACCAGTAAGTGGCGTAACAGATCTTGGCTGTTGCTGTGACAGTGCTGAATGGGCACATGATGTGGTGATATCATGAGGATATGGAAAGAACTCTTCCAAACAAAATACCAGACTGCCTCTGAAGGCTCTTATAGCTCTCTGTTCATTAGTGTCCCCTTGGGAAAGGAAAAGCTCTGTCTTAATTGTTGAGTGTGTTAACACAAAACATCTGTCTTTTGAATCAAAGCAGCAGAATCCTGCAGGATGCTGGTGAACAGTAATGGGGAGAACAGTGCTTTCTGCCCTCTGGATAAACAGAGTAAAAATATTTTCATCAAACTTAGAGTTTAGGCTTGTTAGAGGCTTATTTCAGCAATGTTTACCTGCAGCTGAAGTCATAAATAAAGTTGTATAGTTTCTGCTCTGAATTCTAGGACTTACTCAGAATTGTTCCTGGTTGTTCAGCCTACTGTGTGTTGTAGCCAGTTTCTTCTATTGGCATGTTATTCAACTGCAAATCTGAATCTTGAACTTTCTGTTCCTAAAGCTGGAACAGAACATGCGGAATCCTATTGAACTTATCTTCCATTACCTTTATTAGAGGATGCTTGAGAAGTTTGATTAATCTTAAGTACACCCTCTGCTGAAAAGAGATCTGGTAGGTTCTTTCTTCCTCTGTATTTACAAGGAAGGGGAAAGTTTTAAATGCAGCTTGTTGACATCTCTGTCATATGCAGAGCACAAGTCTTATGAGTTTGAGTCAGTTGTCTCCGTACAAGTGGTGGTGAAGGAATTAAGCCCTTAATCTGCAGGGAAGATAATGATTTTAGTGCTGGTATTATAGCATTAGTGGAAATCTAGCACTTCCAGCTGATTTTAGAAATGAGGCAGTTCCACTAATAGGTCAGCAAAAAGCAAACAAAGCTGTCTCAGCTGATGGTGGGAGTCTCTGCTTTGTAAAGTAATTCCCCAAAGAATTCACTTGAGCAGCTAATTTTCTTCCTGTATCAAAAAAAAAAAAACAACCCTGCTTTTGGGTTGTTTTTGTTTTGGTAGCAATAATATGTACACTCTTGCATTCTTCCTTAAGCTGTGCAGGGTACAGGGAAAGGTGTGGCTAGATGTAGGGCTAAAAGGACATGCTGGCTTATTGCCTAAAACACAAAGGGAACTGTATTCAGTAACAATGAGAATACTTTTCCTAAAGTGGTCAAGATCAGCTTCAAACTGATTAGAACCTTTTCTTCACTGGGAAATATTTTTGGGCTATTGTTGACTGAATGACTGCAGTTGCCACACAGGGACAACAACTTGATGGATCTTCATCGTGCTTGTTTTGCTTGAACTGCAACAGATAGGAAAACTGTCTCTCCTGTTTCTGCCATGCATCCCATCTGTTAAGCCAGATTTGTACCCTCTATTTCTGTATGTGCTTCTGTCCACTGGATCTGCACCTGCCTCTTTCATGCCAGCAAAAGATGCCCCTATCAGAAAACTTTAGGTGGATTGGTCTTAATCCAAGAACTTCAGTAAAAAGCTGGTGCCTAGGTTGGCTTGTACAGTGTGTATGTTTTGGTTGGTGCTATGTCTTTTTTTGGGGGGGGATGTATGTGTTTGTCTCCCCATGCCTGTTCCAATTAATGAACATTTGCCAAATGAACAGATAGTGGGCTTGTCTTGCTGACTGCCTTTTGTGGAATCCTGGAAATACTCCACAGAGTGAAAGGCATCTGTAGTTGACAGGCTGAAAAATGGTTTCAGGAGGTTTGAGGGCTCCTGTGAGTCTGAAGAGGTTTTCAGTGGGTTTTGATCTGAAGCTGTATTGTTAACAGTATTTCGGGATTTTGGTCTAGAAATGATGGCTAAGGCTGAGATGGTTTATTCTGGTGTTCCTTAAGGACTCACCTAATTTTTTGGGGTCTCCATTACAGTGCTTAGGTAAAATGCTTTTTTGTGTAACACTAGAGTTCTAGTAATTCTTCTCTTCTTGCCATGATGTCTTACAGTTAGTGCCATCTTCTACAAAATTGCTCCTGGTCTTCTCTGTAGATGGTCTACAGGTCTCCTAATGACTGTGAAGGAATGGGTCACAGTTGCTGCCAGAGCTGCTTTTGTATAGCTTGCAGGAGATTAAACACTTGGTGTGAACTCAGCTCATACAGAAATACGCAGTGCTCTGGATATTTAGTAAGCTTGACAGAAGGGATTTCTGGAGCAACACCTGATTTGTAAACTCATGAGTATTGAGAAAGGAGTAAACCTCAACTGAGTATTGGAGGGCCTGTGAAATGAGACATCTGTGTATTTGAGTTATCTTGGTGTGGTGACTGATCTGGCTTGTAGGGTTGGGATTGTAGCAGAGTACTGTCCTTCCCTCATCTACAGGGCTATGAATGTGTATGAAAACCAGTAAGATAAACTAACACATTTTTCTGTATCTTTTTTTTTTCTTTCTTTAAAGACAGCGATAAAGAAAAACAACCCACGGAAATACCTGCGCAGTGTTGGTGATGGAGAGACTGTAGAATTTGATGTGGTCGAGGGAGAGAAGGTGAGAGATCATGGAGATTTAGGGGTGTGGTCCAGCAGAGCTATCATCACTCCAGTGGGGAGTAGTTAATGTGTTAATCCCTGTGGTGGGTGGCAACCGTACAGCTTTTCTGTGGAAGATCTGATTTTTAAAGGCTTCACTAAAAAGTGTTTCTAGGTATGTATCATAACTCTAATTACATCTTATTGCTTCTAGAACTTGTAATTATTACTTGATAGAGCATTTGAAGCTTGCATTCTTCACAATAAACATTAACTGATGCATATATTACCCTGAAGAGTTTGTCTTGGGAGTCTGGTAGCTTAATAACTGCTTAATAACCTTGAAGTTCTTTGCACTTCTACTTTTTCAAAGGTCTTTTGAGTTTTCTAAGCTTTTTTTTGATTCTGGGTGGTTTTTTGTCTCTAATCAGTTACTTCTTTCTATTTTCTCTGAACTCTTGCTGCCTGATAGGTTCTTAACTCATGATCATAACTCTTGTATTACAGGGTTGGGAACAGCAGACCTTTTTGTGTTACTATGGAGGAAGGAATCTCTGTAGCTTGGCACTGATGCAAACAAGCCTCTTTCCTATCGTGTTTTCTCCCTGTACCTGGTTGTTCTCTTCTTGCATCACCCTGGCTTACTTTCCTTTGGCCTTTTAGGGTGCAGAAGCAGCTAATGTCACTGGTCCAGATGGAGTCCCTGTAGAAGGCAGCCGCTATGCCGCAGACCGGCGCCGCTATCGACGGGGCTATTATGGCCGACGCCGTGGACCTCCTCGAAGTGTAAGTTTGATTTCTCTGGTGGTAATCTGATGTCATCAGCATCCTTCTGGTCCTCTCATGAGAGGGACCTGCAGGTTCAGCACTGGCATATAGTAAAACTGTCAATGCTTAACTAAGTTGTGGGTGTTCTTGAGTAATATTTTGGCTTTCTCCAGCACATCATTGATGTTGCTACTGATATTTTTCTATTATTTCTATTTCTATTATTTGGTGTCCTGTAGGCCCCTCCTTGTCTGTCTTTCTAGAACTGTGTTAAAAGCATCTCTTTGGGTGTTAACAGTGTCTGTTTGCAGAGTAAACCCAAAGGACTGAGACACCTAATGCCTCAGTGATTCACCATGCCCTTTACCTGAAGCAAGGGGAAGTATTTATATTCCCCTAAGTAGCATAACCATAATTTGGAAGGGTTACTTGGAAAAGCAGATTTGTTTAGAAGTTCATTACTTTTGCATAGCATGGTAGTATTGTGACCAAGTAGTTGAAAGCTCCATGTATCACCTCTTCATAAGTGATCTGCCTAACAGCAGCACAGCATAAAGATAATGCATTTTTTTCTTTAAACTAGTTATGCACAGCCCTTCATAACATCTGAAAGCCTTCCAAAGCAGCTCCCTGCAAGTTTTTGCAGAGGGAGGAGGAGGTATGAGGTCAATGACTGTAGTTCTAGTAGTTACTGCTCCTATCCACATTGTGCTTGTGCTGAATTGGTGCCTGGAACAATCCAACCAACTGGAATGTACTCCAGGCTTGATTATATTTTCTTTCATAGTTCAGTCTGTGATCATTGCTTGCAGGAATGTATGAATGACATGAGAGGGCTGGTGGAAGTCTCTACCCAAACAACAGAACTCTCTCCTCACTCTACAGAGTTGACAACAGCATGGGGGCAAACTGAGTGTTGTCAAATTCTTCCTTTAAAGCCTAGCTGTTTATACTGGCATATCATGGGGTCTTTAATTCTGCTGGACACCACTGGAGCCTCAAATACATGAAAGGTGGTCTTTGAGTCCCTTTGAGACTGCTAGAAGTTGGTGCTGGTAACTTGTGAGTAGTTATTGCTGAGTATGTCTTTGTTTCTGTGGCAGTACAGTTTATAGCTTCAGCTTACACACCAAGTGGCAAAGAACTAGGACACTTGCATTTGTTCTACTTTTTGATGGTTTTTGGTCTTGTCTGTTAGCTCATCAACCAGCTACGTTCCAGTATTCTGTTTTCTTTTGCTCTCCTGAGATTAAAATCGCCCTCAACTGTCTTTATTGGGAGTGAATGCTTTAGTTGGTGGTGTTAATATTACCTTGGAGCTGCTTGAGGATTTTAATAAGCAGGCATATCAGGGCTTAGCCAACCCAATATACTGCTGGGTATGGAAAGCTGCTGTTCCTTTCTGCCTGAAGAGCAATAATGTGAGATCCATCTTGGACATGGGGAACATTCAGTCTCAGAGTACTTTATGCTGCAACGTGTTCTCTTGGATGTCTTGTGCAAATACTAAAAATCTGGTTGCATGTGACACTGTAACACAGTTGGATCCCTGGAAGATGTACACAAGGGGAGCAAATTGTGTTACAGCACTGTTTTCCTTTGGCTTGCTTACATCCAAGTCCCCAGACTGTTTCGGTGTGGGTACTGGACCTTAGCTGTCGAGTGGCTGCTGCCTGATGTTCGATGAAGTAATCTGTGATTTCATAATTAAGACCGTAATGCTCTTTCTCTAGGATCATTGACTCAAAGAATTACAGCCTTCGAAACTTGCAAATGATAATATACAAAAGGTTGTTAACCTGGATGTTCATTGTTTCCTATCGCTCAGAGGGAGAGGAAAGTTTCATTTGTTGAGGTGACTTTTGACATGGTGACCTTCCTAGGCTTCAAGAACTTTTAATTGATGTTGGTTAACAATTTCAGTCCGATATCAGAACTCTCCCCCCCCCCCCCCCAAAAATACCCCAAAACAACAACACATACACACAAATCCCCCCCAAAAAGCCCAAACAACTCAGCAACAGTTGATTTCTCCTACCTCACTGGCATGGTTCTAAGCAAACCAGAGATGCTATCCTTTGTTTGTCGTGCTAGATCAAATGGGTCTGTACTCAGTGTGTAACTTACTGGGTCTGGTTTGAACACATTGTGTGAACTTCTCAAGAGTGAAGAGAACCTTGAGGAATCTGAGGTATTTAACCAGCTCCAGTGGAACTTCCGTGGAAAGGTAGAATTACTTGTTCATATTGGAAACTTCTTAATTGTATCCATTACAGAGAAAAAGCTCAGGTCTTCACTAAACTGTATGTGACAACGTAGACGTGGTGTGGAGCTGTAGTCAAAGTTATAACAGGCAATAAATCATGGAATAACCTTGAGAACTGATGATGCACACGTGTAAATACTGTGTGCATTACTAACAGAAGAAACCTCTGTACCAGTGAGTAGGAAAACAAATAACATAGTTTGAGAGCTTTTTTTATAGGCTGACACTATTTCTTGTAGAGAGGAGACCTGAAAATACAAATAGTGTTATACAAAAGGTAGAGATTGATCTGAAGATATGTAAGAACAACTGAAGAAGAAATTAGGGGAAACAGATGGGTAATAAGTTAATCGCAGTTGTAGTTAAAGCTTACAAAACTTTTATTGGGGGGCCAGCAATAAAATTTTATACCTTTTTAGGGTCAGAAAAATCTGTGCAAGGTCTTACTGGGGAATTTCAGCCTGCATGACTATTTTGGCCTCCTTCAGAGGAAAACAGAGTGCAGCAGGGCAGCTTCATTCATTTGTCCTTTAGGATGAGCTAATGTTTTGTTAGAAGGTATTGCAATAAAATTGGAAGGTTCCTGTGAGAGAGAGATTTGAGTGAACAGGATTATGTGTGTGCTAGACATGGTGTGGTGCTTTTAAGAGTGAAATGATGCTTTCCTAATAAGTGAGTGTAATATACTTAATACCAGTACAGTAAAACAAGACCTCAAAGCTCAGGTTCTGTTTTCTGGTCAACCCGTATCTGTTTCATTGACTTCTGGCAGCATAATTGTTTTATTTTGGCACTACACTTACGGTCCATACACCTTTAACAATGGACTGTAATACTAATGTAATATGTTAATTGAATTTCTTGTGATACTATAGAAGATGCAAGAAATTATCAGGGCTTATGGGCTAAGCAATTAATTTGCTTTGCTATTCTGTTTTCAACTGACTGGTTAAGCCAAATCCATTTAAAATGCTGGCATAGCATCATTCAGTTCAAGATGAACAGGGAAATGTTTGCATTCGTTTTGAGCAACGCTTCTTCAGGTTTAGTCATTCTTTTCTCTGTCATGACAGGAGATGGAGTCTTTTATGTGAGATTCCGGTGCAGCCCTCTATAGGGAGGAGTGGACTTGGGCTGTGCCATTAAAAACATGTGTAAAATTCCATACTGCCTTTTAAAGAGCTGTGAATGCAATGATGATTATCAAGCGCTATAGGAGAGCTTTGGCTGGTGAAAAGTATTGTTGTGTGCCCCTCCCTACAATTAATTTGGTTAATGCTTTGTTAGCTTCTGCCACACTGTCCCTCAGACAAGACCTACTAGGCCTTTGTGGTTCTGAGTTTCTGGCGATGCAGTACCAGAACTGAGTGCTGGTTTCACATGTGCTTGGTCAGGAATCCCGGAGAAGAGAAATGCAATTATGCTGGAACACTCTCAGGTTTGTTTTAGTTTCATGTCTTCCTTTCACATCTTGTGGCTCTCTTCTATTTCTGTGCTTTGTAGCCCTCACGTGAGGAGGAGACTGAGAGCAGGAGCAGCGTTGGGCCCTTGCTTCACAAAGGGCAAATCCCAAGATCACTGTTGCCACACACAATATTGGCAGTGCTATTTCTCACCTGACTGAGACACTTCTGACCACCCATCACAGGTCTAATAAGCTATAAAGTTATATAGTACAAAGCATCCTGATAGAAACGGGGCAGATTCATACTGCACAGTAGACAGAAGTGGTATAAAGCTATCTTAAACTCAGAAATGTAACTTTCCTTTTGCCTTCTGAGTCTCTCAAGTACTTATCAACTGCTATCAGATGCTATCAGTTATCACTACTGATCTACTAAATGACCTACTTAAGCAGTGGGAGTTCCTGTGGGTATTCAGTCATCCCGATCAGTTTTATACATGAGAAAACATAATAGGTAATGTTATTTATAATTGTGGGGTTTTTTATTGAATTCTGATTTCTTTCTGCTCACCTCAGCAGCTGACCCTGTCATATTGTTAAGAATAGCTGGTAGAGCTATTTCTAGGTACATGTGAAATATTCCAGTTGCCTTTAGGCCATGTTTCTGTGCTTTTTGGAAACTTGGAAAGCTACAAAGAGGGCTTGAAGTTATTCATGCATTTGGAGGGTATGTTACTGTGGTGAGGGAAGATTGTCCAGGTCAGTCACTGAGGCTCACGTAATTCCCCAGGATTTCATGTTAAAACCTACAGTGCACCAGCCTGCTAGTTAAAATAGAGCAAAATATGATGGTTGTGGTTAAAATAGCTGTGTAGAAATGGAAGGAGACCTGTCAAATTTAGTGTAGACTACTGAAAGCTGTCACGAAGCAACAGTTTTTGTTTCCCGCTGGATCAGATGCAGAAGATGCACTTCTGTTTCTAGTTTTTTTTTAAGAAGAATAAAATGCAGTCTGTAAATAATGTAACATATTGCAAACAGACATTACTGATGGCTGTCACTTGAAAAACAAAAAAACAAACAGTGAATTAGAAAAAAAAAAAACAAAAAAAAAACCCAAAACAACCTCAAACTGATGTACAGCTTTATCAGTTAACAGCTGAAGATGAAATATACCCACTGCATCTCTAAAAGGTTGAAAACGTTGAGTGTGTAAAAGAGTATTTGATATGATGTAGTACATTAAGATCTTTAAATTTCTTGACATTTTTGTGGGAGGTCTCTGAAATGGGGCTCAGTGTAGAATGAATCCAGCAGTGATCTCTGGCAAGTTTCAGTATGATGTCTTCCAGTTGGCTTTCCAAATGCAGAAGTGTTCTGATCAATTGCTGCCTCTCCATAATGTATTTACCCCTTACAATGCAATGTCCTGTCTTGAAATGCCCTTTCATAAGCATCTCTCTGCGCTGTCAGGTTCTCTGCTTGTCACGGCAGACAGGGAGAAGTCATTGTCAGATAGCTTCTTAGAGGAACAAGAGCAGCATTATTGGCTCTTGTTCTGTCCTACTCTTATCTTTGCCCAAATATAAAGCCTTTTGAATATCTGCTGCTGCTTCTTACCCAATGTGCTGGTGTTTCTGTACTGATACACTCTTTATGAACTTGTGCTCAGATCTTTGGGCTCTATAGTTAATATATTGCCCATGAAATAAGATAACACTTTATCTTTGCCTCTGTCTTCTGTTTTCTTTTGGCTGCAGGGTGGTGAGGGAGAAATAAAGGATGGGGTCACAGAAGGAGGACAGCTTCAGCAAGTCCATAGGAACCCTACCTATCGTCCCCGCTATCGCAGGTTTGTATTATTTCCTTTGCTTGTCACTACGTTTGGATGCTTTTGTGATCTACACAGGCTTCATTAAGAGCAGAAAGCTGTATTCCCTGGCATTAATTTGTATGCAGACAGTAGGGACAGTGAGAAGCATTTTAATTACTAGGAGAAAGGTGAGGCATGGGAGTAAGGAAACAGTTGTAGAATGTGCTCATCGTGCTTGTTGCTGAGAGCAAGGAATAGGTCAAGAAAGAGAAGAATTCCTTGGAACCAGTCACTGCTCACAACTGAGCAACGTATTGAAGTGAGTTGGAGGGTCTGTGCTTCCCAGCTGGTCACTTATGCTTTCCTTGACAAGTAATAAATCCAAATCCCCCTTGATCTGGGATCAAGCTAGGCCCACCATCTGGAGGGTCAGGCTGTGCTTTATAACTCTTCCTGCGGGCTGCAGGCAGTAATGTGCAGCTTAGCACTGGACTAGTGGCTTGTGCACATCCAGCTCAGCCCTGTGCATCACTCAGGCTTGGGTCTGTGTGCTGGTGCTACTTATAGGTACAGAGAAAAGCCTACTGTCCAGTAAAAACTGAAGTCATGCCTGTCTCTTACAGGCAACGTTAGAGTTAACCTTGTAGTATCTGGTTTTAGGGGAGGGTGTTGCTGTCAGTAAAGATCTACATTTTAGGTTCCTTGATGGCTGCTAAAGGAGAAATAACAAAATACGACTACTAGAGTTACTCTTGCTAGAACTTTTGGAGAAAGGGGGTGCTAAAGAGACCAGAGAGCTTCCAGAATAATAAAATTCATCAAAATAATTGAAGAGGAGAGAACATGGAAGTGACTGAGGACTGAGGCTGGGTGAAGAGACAAATGAAGATATGTTTTAGAGGTCTTCAGAATAATGAATAGCATGGAAAGGGTGGGTGAAATTATTTCTAATTTTCCTTCTGATAAAGTCTCCTCATAGGATATTTTAAATGAAGGAAGTGGGAGATGCTACAAAACAAAGGGAGGCTCATAAAACCATAGAACAGCCCAGGTTGGGAGAGACCTTAAGCCTTTTCTTTTCCAGGCAGCAAATGCCCAGCACCCTCAGCCTTTCCTCATTGTTAAGTTTCTCCAGCTCTTTGATCATTATGGTTTTCCTTTGGCTGTATCCAGTCTGTTTGTCTCCTTTTTTTTTTTTTGAATGGTGGGGACCAGAACTGGACACGGTACTCCAGGTGTAGCCTGATAACTGCTGAGTAGAGTGGGATGTCCACATCTCTCTCTGCTAGTTGTCTCTCTGTGGATGCAGCCTGGCATCTCAGCTGCATTCACAATGGTGCACTGCCAACTCCTGTTCAGGTTGCTGACTTGGGTTGTAAAGCATACAACAGGTTGCTGGAGCTTTTTTGCCACTGGGTGTTGGTGATGTTAAAAGCTTGCACGAGCTTTGGGGAGACTGGTCAAATAACTCGAAGAGAACACCATTATGTGATATCTCTAAGTAGGCACAAACTCTGTCTGGCTCAGGAAACCTCCAGTGTAGAAAACAATTGGAGACTGACAGAGTATTTGGGAAGTAGGCTTTCTTGTCTTTATTTTTCCCTAGGGATTCATAGAACTGGGATAAATGGGTACTTGAAAATCCAGTAGGCCATTCTGATTTTTTTTGTTTCTAGTAAAGATCCCTTGGATTTCACATCAACACTGGGATATACTTCCAGTGGGATATACAGAGTAAGTTGCTGAGTCATCTGTGTTAGTCATCCCTCAAACTGGCCAGTGCCGGATTGTTTTCCTCATTTTCCAGCCTTAGTTCTGACGTTAACACTCCAGCTTCCAGCCTCTACACTGAGGGGAACAATTCCATAGTTGAGAACTTGGTGCAGTTAAAAATACCAATGTGAAATAATCAGCCTCTGGCTGTCATGCTTTTTGATGTTGCCTCACTTTTTTTTTTTTTAATTTAATTCCTTTAAGTGGAAAAACTCATTCAGATTCATGCTGCCTTGCAACTTGTTTTATCTTGGAGAATGACTGACAAGTAAAATACTGGATTACTCTTACTGGTGTTCTTCACAAAGCATTGTGGATTCTGTTCTCAAGGAGAGTTTGCCACTTGTTCTCTTGCTCCTCTTCATCTTGTCTCTCTGTCAAGGAGCTTATGAGGTAAAGCTCCAACATTGAATTTAGAGAGATGAACTATGAAATGGATGTAATCCCCACTTTTTCATGCACGCGTTTGTTCAAAAGCAAACAGCAGGAGGTAAATAACAGTGCAAGAGCAACAAGAAGCTGAAATTCCTATTTCATAGGAATAACAACATTGTCCTCAGTGGCTACATGTTCCATGCAAAATGGATCCATCCTTCTGGATGCTGGGTATAGAAGTGTCCGCCTTCTACCTCAGCTTTGATATTTCTATCAGTAAATGTTTGAGGTAAAGTTGGCTTTCTTATCTAGGATTGTGGGAACTGGGGTAATACTGGTGCTGCTGCTTGTAGGGATGTGAGCAGAATCAATTTTATTCTTGAAAGCCTTCATTAGCATTGGGCAGTCAGGAATAGCACCACACCAAGTACAGTGAGGCACCTGAGCTTTTGCATGTAATGTGGGAGAATCACAACTTGGATAATTTGCCTATGGCTAATGGGAATTTATGCACTTCTGATACATTTTTCCTGTAAGAGGTATGATAGCTTATTGTGTCCAATAGGGGTGCACACTGTTTCCGAGTTAACAGGTAGGTATTGTTTGCATTTATATAAAAGCATCGGTGTCAACAGATTTAGTTTATGGTAGCTTCCTTTGGGAAAGCTAATGGTTTGGGGGATTGGATAGCTGTGGATTGGTTAAGCCAGCTAATGGGAGCTAGAGAGCAGGCAGTGACTTCGTCATCACTTCTGTGTTTTAACAGTTTACAAACATTTATTATTTTTTTTTTGTACTGGAAAAAGGATGAAATGCTCTTGCAGGAATGTGGACTTGATAGCTTATAGAGAATCTTGAGTTGGAAGGGACCCATAAGGATCATAGAGTCCAATTCCCTGCTCCTCACAGGACTATTTAAACCGTATAGAATCATAAGGGGTTGGAAGGGACCTCTAACCCCCCCACCAGACTGGGTCCACCCAGAGCACGTTACACAGGAACTTGTCCAGGTGGGTTTTGAAGGTCTCCAGAGAAGGAGATTCCACCACCTCCCTGGGCAGCCTCTTCCAGGGCTCTGCCACCCTCACAGGAAAGAAGTTCCTCCTCATGTTTAGGTGGAACTTCTTATGTTAAAGTTTGTGCCCATTTCCTCTTGTCCTGTCACTGGGCACCACTGAATAAAGACCGGTCCCGTCCTCCTGACACCCACCCTTTAAGTATTTGTATGCATTGATCAGGTCCCCCCTAAGTCTTCTCAAGACTACAAAGGCCTGAGTCCCTCAGCCTCTCCTCATAAGGGAGATGCTCCAGGCCCCTCATCATCTTTGTGGCCCTTTACTGAACCCTCTCCAGCAGTTCCCTGTCCTTCTTGAACAGGGGAGCCCAGAACTGGACATAGTGCTCCAGGTAGGGCCTTTCCAGGGCAGAGTAGAGGGGCAGGTTGACCTCCTTTGACCTGGTGGCCACACTCTTCCTTGATGCGCCACAGGATGCCATTGGCCTTACCCAAAAGGGCACACTGCTGGCTCATGGTCATCCTGTTGTCCACCAGGACTCCTAGGTCTTTCTCCTCAGAGGTGCTCTCCAGCAGGTCAGCCTCCAACCTGTCCTGGTGCAGGGGAGTATTTCTCTGCAGCTGCAGCACCCTACACTTGCCCTTGTTAAACTTCATTAGGTTTCTCTCTGCCCATCTCTCCAGCCTGTCCAGGTCTCTCTGTATGGTGGCACAGCCTTCTGGGGTGTCGGCCACCCCTCACAGTTTTGTGTCATCAGCAAACTTGCTGAGGGTACATTCCATCCCTTCGTCCAGGTCATTGATGAATATATTGAAGAGGACTGGACGCAGTACTGATCCCTGGGGAACACCACTTGTTACAGACTTCTAGCTGGATTCTGAGCCCCTAATCACAACCTACTGAGCTCTGTCTTTCAGCCAGTTTTCAATCCACTTAATTGTTCATTCATCTAACCCACACTTTCTAAGCTTAGCTATGAGGATGCTGTGGGAGACTCTGTTAAAAGCCTTGCTGAAGTCAAGGGAGACAACATGCACTGCCTTCCTTTCATCTATCCAAACAGTCATGCCATCATAGGAAGTTATCAGGTTAGTCTGATGTGACTTCCCCTTGGTAAATCCATGTTGACTACTTCTGATGGCTTTCTTTTCCTCCATATGCTCTGAGATGACACCCAGCATGAGATGTTCCATTACTTTTCCAGGGAAGGAGGTGAAGCTGACTGGTCTGTAATTTCCCGGGTCCTCCTGCTTGCCCTTTTTGAATACTGGCATGACATTGGCCTTTCTCTGGTCCTGAGGCACCTCGCCTGTTCTCCAGGACCTCTCAAAGGTGATGGAGAGCAGCCCTGCAATGACTTCTGCCAGCTCCCTTAGCACTCTTGGGCATATCCCATCTGGACCCATGGACTTCTGGATATCCAGCCTTAAGTGATCTCTAACTTGGTCCTCCTCCACCAAGGGAAGATCTTCCTTAGTCCAGGCTATCTCTGATTCATCCAAAGTCTATGGCTCCCAGGGGTTGGCCCAAGCAGTAAAGACTGAGGCAAGGATGGCATTCAGCAACTCAGCTTTCCCTGCATCCTCGGTTACCATGGCACCCCACTCATTCAACAGCGGGCCCACTGTTTTCTTTTTGCTTTGAGTATAATTGAAGAACTCCTTCTTGTTGACTTTAACATGTCCTGCCAATTTTAATTCCAAGGAGGCCTTGGCTTTCCTTGTTTTTTTTCCTACATAGTCTAACAGCATCTCTGTAATCCTCCCAAGTATTCAGTTCCTTCTTCCACTCGGTGTAAACTTCCTTCTTCCACTTTAGTTTTTTCAGAAGGTCAACCACACAGGTCTCCTCCTTCCCTTGCTTGATTTCTTGCTCTTGTGAATGCACTGGTCCTGAGCTTGGAGAAGGCAATGTTTGAATGTTGTCCAGCTCTCTTGAGCCCACTTGCCTTCCAAAGCCCTAACCCATGGGATTTCGCCTAGCAGTTTCTTGAAAAGGACAAAGTTGCCCTCTTGAAATCCAAAGTTTCAGTCCTACTTCTTGGTTTTTGTATGTTACCCATATACCACTCTTTCCATGGTCATTGCTGCTGAGGTTGCCCTCAGCCCTGATGTCATCCACCAGTGCCTCTTTGTTTGTCAGCACTAGGTCCAGTAGTTGGCCTGGACCTAGTCCAGGGGAGTAGACTCCCCTTGTTGGCTCTTCCACCAGCTGGGTTAAGAAGTTATCCTCAATACTCCGGAGGAACCTCTTAGCCTGTATATTCGTGGCTGTGTAGCCTTTCCAGCAGATACCTGGGTGATTGAAGTTCCCCACAAGAACTACCTATTTAGTGTAGGACAGATGGTAGGATATGCTGATGTAGCTTTAGTAGTGAAGACACACCCAGGTTACCTGTCTAACCCAACAAAACAGCTCTTTCCCTCTCAACTATATCCAAGCTGAACTCCAAACGGATGGTTTGCCAGCATTCCAAACAATTACAGATGGCACTTGGTTAGGTTTTTGCTGGGCTTCATGGTAGTTTAATCTTCTTAGGTTTCTCTCATACTTAAGATATGTTTCCCCTTGTCTTCAGAGGGGCCCCACGTCCACGCCCTGCCCCAGTGGCTGGAGAGGCTGAAAACAAAGAGAACCATCATGAGGTCAACCCTATGAGTCAGCAGCCCCTTCGTCGTGGGTATAGGCGCCCCTACAACTACCGGCGTCGACCTCGTCCACCCAATGCTCCGGCTCAGGATGGGAAAGAGGTAAGCGTGCTCCTGGCAAAATATGGTAGAGACTGAGTTTTGGTGGAATGAATGCTCAAGACCTTTGGTCCTGTGGGGTTTTTAGCAAGTGTGGTGTTGGTGTGCTGGAGGAGTCTGGCCAGGTCCAAAGTGCTGATGATCAAAGGTAGCGGGTTTAATCACCTGTTCCTTGTGAACTTCTTTGAGGAGTTTATCTTAAATAGAACCAGCAGTAGGGATAAGGACTACTTCTGGATAGTTCTTAAGTGGGGTCAGACTATAACAAATACTTTTGAAATGGAGAAAAACAGTGTGTTTTCCAGCTCCCTCAAACCTTCAGTCTGTATGTAGTATAAGAGATGGATGTGAAAGCTTCAGATCCCTTTCATGAATTGCTTGAGCCAGATTATTTCGGGGAACACAATTTTCTACCTTACTGAGTAAAGACTTCCTCATTCTGCATCTACTTGAGGTGGTCCCTTGACAGAATATGCTGTGTAATACTATAGGAAATACACTAAAGTTTATATTTTTCTGAGGTTTGATCTTGTTTAATTATTCTAAAAGTCGAGTTATGCTGGGCCTTCCACTGAACAGAGGAAGGGCCTGAAGGTCAGTTTTTGCCTATAATAAAGGTTTATTGTGTCTCAGACAAAGGTGACTGAAACACCTGCTGAAAATCCTGCTCCAGTGACCGAGCAGAGTGGTGCTGAGTAATGTCCGGCTCCCCAGGCACCTTTACTATCCCTCAGGTAAGGACTAGAGATAGTTCTTGTTCTCCAACTGAAGCAGCACTGTGTCTACTTCTAAGACTTAGACTCTGGCCACATCCCCCTTATGCATGGCTAGGTATTTGTGGTAACTTCTGAGCGTGCTGCCTAGACAAACCAAGGAACTGTTTGCTGCTTTCTCTTCTTTGTCTCCTCTGTGTCTGTATTCGTCACAAAGTAAATCTTGCTCATCAGCCTGATGTTTTTTTCAAGAAGATCTCTCTGGTCTATATAGACATATCATCTGCTGGTGAGTTAGTGTGTTGTGCTTTAGGAAGGTGCAAATACTCTCAGCAGGATTGGCTTATCCTGCCTGTAGTTATAAGAACTCCCTCTCCACCTGACACCCCACCTCTTCAGCAGGAAAATGAAACCTGGTAAACTGCATTTTCTTAAATTTGGCTCTTCAACAGGTGTCCTAAAACACAACTCAAAAGTAACACCAAAGAAACACTCAAGCAATAAATGTCAACAGTGATGATGAAAGCAAAGATTTGAAACATCGGAACTTAAGAGGAAAAAAAAAAGAAAACTACCAGCAGCTGAGATCCAGGGAACGCCTGCAAGATAGATGCATGAAGAGAGAAAAAAGTGAGATTCAGAAAGAGCAACCTCCCCAGTTTCACCAGCAACTGTGGGTTTTTGGTTTATTTTTATTTTTTAGAATTTCACTGTTTCGCTAGTAAGAATCTTTCAGTTTTTCTTTTGGTATCAAACTGAAAAGGGAAAAAACCCAACCAAAGAACTGAAATTGAAATCAAATGCTTTTTTGGTTTTTTTTTTATTGGATGCTGGTGCTAAACCTCCCAGGTGTGATGAGTTTTATTTTTTTTTTCTGTGCCAGTCCTGTTCACTGCAGGACACGGGGAGGAGAAACTTCCACTTTCCTTGGTGAGATGCATTTGAAACTGTGCAGCATGGGTGACGTTCCTCACAAATAAAAGTGATTTCAACTACCAAAAAAAAATAATTCCGTTTCAGTGTGTTTGCCATGTTTATCTTCAAAATAATGAATTATTTTAATCTTGCTTCTTCAGCATTTATATGTGAAAATGAGCTGCTCCTTTAATATGCAATGTATCTTTTCTAAAACCATGCTGGGTGATACATGTGCCAGGTTAGGAAGAGGGGCTAGGCGAGGTGGATGTACTTCAATCCAAAGAAATTATACAACAGAGCTACAGCCTACACTGTCCTCTCTGCTTTTCTGACTCAAATGGTGTTAATTGTTGGGTTTTTCTGTTACCCTCTTGTGGCAGGAGTCTGGGGGGATTTGGAGTGGGTTACTGGGATATTTTTATTTCCCCATCTGTGTGCTAGGTTTTTGTGTTCTGTGAACAGTAGAATTCAAGCTCTAAGAGTTCTCTGCCCAAAAAGATAAAAATAGGTCTAGTAACTGCCACTCTACTCAAGCTTCTGTTCCAAATAGTGGCAGTATATTTTATTTGTCTCTATCCTTACTGGAAGCCAGTAAGATCTTTGTACCTGTGCCTTCTTGTGTTAACGAGCAAAGTACTTAACCGTCTTATAATGTGTGTGTACTTCTAATGTTCCTCCCTAAAACTTGGATATCTTGCAAGTCTTATCAGTCTGCTTCCAGCTGTGGAATATGGGTGCATTTCTTCAGCTATCTTCTGTCCTTCATTCTCTAGTTCCACACTTCTCACGTTCCTGTCTTGCAGTTGCTGTTATCCAAACCTTCTGGAGTAGGTTTGTTTCCTTAAAACACCTCTTTCTGTCCTTGGCTATGCAGTCTTTATCCAGCCTTTACTAAATAACACTGCATGTAAACCTCTGTGGTCTGGAGCAGTGCTGTAACCGTGCACGTGTAGGACTAAATGAGAGTAGAGAGATTCTTGGCAGGTACTTTGTGTCCTTGTCTCCTATACTTTCCCCGTTCTTGCACGCTACTCGTAGTTGAAAAGTTTTCTGAGGTTCTCCGGAAACATTTTCTCATGTTACTGCTCAGGAAATGAGAAGCTGGGGGGGGAATGTAGGGGGCTAATTGTGCTCCAAAGCACTTTGCTTCCAGCTTCTGGGAAGGTGAGGAACAGTTCTCATGCTCTGTCACCTTTGCCTGGGGGGGTGTGGGGCAGGGGAGAGTTGAGCGATGCCCACAGCTGACTGCTTTGAGGATTTCCCAAAGCATTGGGAACTCTTAACTGGCTGTGGAGTGACAGGTACAGGGGTGGTTCAGGAGGGAGAATGCTCCTGACTCCCTGGAGTAAACACACTGCTGTGTTCCCTGTGAATTCATGTCATGTAACCTGCTGTTGCAGCACTGGATCACTTGCCCAGCAGCTCTGAAAGTACACGGGTGCAAGGATTACTGTGAGACTCACTGAATCTGAGAAGCTTCAGACTGGGAAAGACGTTGAGATGGACACAGTGGTATTCTAATGTCTTTCTCTGGAAAATGTGTAGAATACAGCTGTTTTGACAACAGGACAAAATTTGGTAAGGTGAAGAAAACAGGCAATGCACCTCTTACAAATTCTGAAGTGGGATAATCCTCAGTAGACTTCAGTTTTGTTCGGAACTAAATCTATTTTGGGCAGATTGCAACAAGGTTGGCAGTTTCACTGTAATATAAACAGAGGAAAGATATTCATAAACATTGGAACAGTACTGCAGAACTTGTCATAAAAACCACTTTAACTGCCTTTAGTTGTTCAAAAGCAACTGTTTTTTTTCTTGAAGGGAAACTTGACAGGCCAAATAGCGCTTCAAAAAGAAATATTTTTTTTAAAAATCTTTTTCAGAAACATAGGTCAGATTTGAATAGGTTTAACAAAAGCACCTAGCTAGCTTTATTTTATGAAGGGAGAAATGGAGGGAGAGATGCAAGTACTGCCCCTACTGTCTAGGTTTTTTTTTCTGTTATCTCAGTCCTACCTTTGACAGGAACAATCTCTGCATAAAAAGAAGCTTGTGATAGACATAACACCCTTCATCCCTGAATTCTTCCTTATGAAAATGTAAGCTCAACTCTAGCAAGTCTAAAGCACTTGCTAAAATTACTTTTTAAAAAATTTTTTTTGTCTCAGGCAGGGTGTAAATTATTCCCACTACTTCTCTTGTTAGCTGAACACTGAGCACTTCTTTTATGTTTCTTCAGCCAATATATATTTCAGCTAATTTATATTTCTTCAGCCAGGTCAGTTCTCACAGAATCACTTGCCTTTGGAAGGGACCTCTGGAGATCATCTAGTCTAACCCTGCCAGAGCAGATCTACCAAGAGCAGGTTGCACAGGAGCATGTCCAGGCGGGTTTGAAATGTCTCCAGAGAAGGAGACTCCACCACCTCCCTGGGCAGCCTCTTCCAGGGCTCTGCGACTCTCAAAGGAAAGAAGTTCCTCCTCTTGTTTAGGTGGAACTTCCTATGTTCAAATTTTTGCCCATTTCTTCTTGTCCTGTCACTGGGCACCACTGAAAAAAGACCAGCCCCGTCCTCTTGACACCTATCCTCTAAGTATGTATAGGCATTGATCAGATCCCCCCTCAGCCTTCTCTCTCTAGACTTAAAAGACCCAAGTCCCTCAGCCTTTCCTCGTAAGGGAGATGCTCCAGGCCCCTCATCATCTTTGTAGCCCTCTGCTGTACCCTCTCCAGCAGTTCCCTGTCCTCCTTGAACTGGGGAGCCCAGAACTGGACCCAGTGTTCTAGATAGGGCCTCACCAGGGCAGAGGGTCAGGATGACCTCCCTCAACCTGCTGGCCACGCTCTTCTTGATGCACCCCAAGATGTTATTGGCCTTCTTGGCCACAAGGGCACATTAGTGGCTTGTGGACAACTCCTGTTCTCATGGCAACTGGTGTTTGTGTACCTGTAAATAAAGCTGTGGGTTATTCACCTCAAGCAGAATTTCAGATGAGTGCTTAGGGTTTTTTTGTGGTGGTGTGTTTTTTTTTTAAAGACTTTCAAGTACAAGGATTTTTGAATTTGCAGAGTAGTTAAAATGTGCTTTTATACCTGCTTGGAGCCGTTGTTTTTGTGCTATGTTCATTCTCTCTTTCCAGCGTTCTTCCCTTTCATGGGCACTTAAAATGTGCTTTTACTTGGAGTGGATTAATTTTTATAGTATAATCATTTCACAGTGTTTTCATAATACTCTGCTGGCCTGACTAACCAGGCTATTTGCTTGTGAAATCTGCTGTCTGCAAAAGTCTTCCCTGTGGCTCGTGGTCTTTTGAGGAGCGTAAAGAAGGGAAGAAGAAAGGGCTGTGGGCCTTCGTCTGGGCATTGTTTCATTTAAATGTAATAGTCTTGGCAATAACAAGATATTCACTGATACAGGGTACATATGTCTCTGAAAACTTCTGCCTTGAACAGTGGTATATCCACGTGTAGCCCTTCCCACCTGCTTCCATGGGAGGGCTGTACAAATGCCTTGGAAGAAAAACAGACTTTCTGCCTCAGAAAAACTCTGGAAATAAAGTCCCTGCTACGCAGAACTTGATTTCACAGCCCTTATGGAAAGCTGTGTGCATACTTAATTCATGCCAGGGCATATGCTTGAGATTCCCCCCGTAGAATATTAGAATGAACGTGCACGTGGTCTGGTTAGGAAGAGTTGTACTGACCCTAATGGCTCTAGAACAGTGGTTTTCAAATTTCTAGATCTGTGGAAATGTCAAGTGAAGGTGGAGAACTATGCAAGTCTGACAGTTATTTCTTCTGTGGCTTTTTAGAGAGTTTTATTTGTAGATCTGGAGTTCAAAGCCATGGCCTTAGATGTTATCCTTTCTGCTAGCTTTTTGGAGAGAAGCAGCATCACTTTAGAAAGAAGCTATCTGCTCAGAGGTGTTCAGATTGATTTGGGGTGAAAAACAGCTGCATAATCCAAACATCAGTGGGACCCTTGGTCAAGTGTGAAGGAGATGAGAAAGTTCTGGATGCTGCGTCAAAGAAGTGGCAGCTTGAATTTCTCATTTTGTGCTGTTGACAATAGTGGAGTAACGTAGCTGTGATTTGAGTCTTAGAGCTAGACAGTGATGCACCGTGTGGAAAATTGATCCTGATGACAGAATTAATTACTCATCAGATGGCAACACTAATATCTTAAGGTTTTAAATGTAATAGGAAAGACCTACACAAAGTTGTCACTGAGTTCAGAGCTTCATCATGTTTCCTGACTGGTCAAAATGCATCGTTCTTCAATGCTTGGCTATTGGTCTGGAGTTTTGACTCATAATTTTTTTTAAGACCACGTAGGTCCTTAGAATTAGTCAGGAGCTGCCTTTGCGGTGCATTTCTAAGGATGACTCAGCATTAAATGTGTGTCTGTAGTACAGGAGGAGATCTTCTCTCACAAAATTCTGAGCGTGGATTGACTATGTGAAGATCAACGCGGTTGCAGCTCAGACAAGCAGCTTGTATTAGTGCCAGCCTAGACCTCAACTTCAGCTGCACTTCAAGGTTAAGTCAAATTTCTGCTGTTTTAATGTATTAAGTAACATCAGTTAGGTGGCAAGAGTCAAAATATGCTTTGTATAGTGTACCTGTAATAGTCTTGGTTTGTTTCCAGAGGCTTAGAAGGTCTATTTTCTGTGGCTGCTGATCAGCGTGTTGGCCTAGGTAATTATTTTCACTTACATTACACAATACTCACGTTTTTCTCCGTGACAACAGTTAACAGTTTTTAAGAGCCTCTGAATCCTGCCCTTCTTCCTTTAAAATACGTCACCTCAGCACTTCGTGACCTGACCACCTGTGTCTGTATTCCAGTGATCCAAACCCAGAACACCTGGAGAAAACCAGGCAAAGCAAGGTAGGCGATAGATCATAAAAAAACAGAAAAATGAGAAAATAGCCTAATATGCCTTCTTTGAAAGATGTGAACGTGTCTCACAGTGGTGCAGAAGCAAGGAGGAGGCAGTGCTACGAAAAAGAAATGGGTGTTAATAAAAGGTGCACAGCAAAGGCACTGCTGCTTGCGTTGCTGATAGCGCCGGGGTGATACGGTCCTGGCCCTGGAGGAGGTGACTCCGAAGGAATGTTGTTCACCCTCTTTCTTTTCAATATTTGCTTATTGAAAAAAGCAGAGCTCTTTGCTTCTCCGCTAAGAACGCAGAGAATAATCTAATACTAGATGGTGTAAGTGGGGCTGTTTGAGATTCTGTAATCTCTCCGTACGTATTTCGGGAACTGTGGGGCTGGACTGAAATTTTGAAACAATTTATGCCGACAAGTAAAACAGCTCGTGAGTGTGGAGCCTCTTCTTGGGCCTTTCTGAGGTAACCTGGAATTGGGGCAATAATAATCAAGAACTGGAAAGCTAAACGAAGCTCTAGGCCGCATTCTGGCTAGGATTGAAACGCGTAAGAGGACACGTGAGGTGTCCACAGCCCCTTCTCAGGTGTTTTACGCTGGAGAAAAGGGCACGGTTTCAACCATTAAAATTTGGTTTTACAGGAAAGAGAGATGTTGACGTTCAGAAGAGGAGTGTGCTTTGGGCTACACCATTGCTGGCTCTTTGGGCTGGACAATGTATGGCTCAGTTTGATGGCTTTTAGGTAGTTTGCTCTTAACCATCAAACTCTCCCCTTGTGGGCAGGGTAAGTACATAACTAAGATCAGTAAATTTTGTTGTGATAAGAACAGTGAAATTATTGAGCTGTCAGACACCAGAGCATCTACTACATTTAACAGGTAGGGATCGAGTCCATAACCCCCTTGCTGAGCTTCCTAGAGTTCTTGATTAAGGATGATACACAACTGTGGACATCAGACTTGGTCTATTAATGCAGAATGAACCAGGGTGAATACAGATTCCATGAGCGGTCCAGGTGTCTGCGTAAAACAAACAAACAAACAAAAAAAAAACCCAAACAACTATTTCAACTGATTTGTGACTTGCTTATTTAGTGTTCCTTAGTAGAGGCTGAGGAATGAACGCCTAAGAAAACAGAATTCCTCACTGCTGTACTTGGGCATACGGGTGGGCAGTGCACCAGTGCCAGCTTCTCCTGCCTCAGTAGCTGTCCTGCAGAAACGCGCTTTTCTTAAACGCAGGCTTAGATCACAGAGTGATACGGGGTTGGAAGGGACCTCTGGAGATCATCCAGTCCAACCCCTGCCAGAGCAGGTCCACCCACAGCAGGTTGCGAAGGAATGTGTCCGGGTGGGGTTTGAATGTCTCCAGAGAAGGAGACTCCACCAGATCCCTGGGCAGCCTCTTCCAGGGCTCTGCCACCCTCAAAGGAAAGAAGTTCCTCCTCATGTTTAGGTGGAGCTTCTTATATTCAAGTTTGTGCCCATTTCCTCTTGTCCTGTCCCTGGGCACCACTGAAAAAAGACCGGCCCTGTTCTCTTGACACCCACCCTTTAAGTATTTATAAACATTGATCAGATCCACCTTCTGTCTTCTCCTCTCCAGACTAAAAAGGCCCAAGTCTCTCAGCCTCTCCTCATAAGAGAGATGCTCCAGGCCCTTAATCATCTTTGTAGCCCTCTGCTGTACCCTCTCCAGCAGTTCCCTGTCCTTCTGGAACTGGGGAGTTCAGAACTGGACCCGGTGCCTCACCAGGGCAGAGTAGAAGGGGAGGATGACCTTTCTGGATCTGCTGGTCACACTCTTCCTGATGCACCTCAGGATGGCATTGGCCTTCTTGGCCACAAGGGCACATTGTCAGCTGATGGTCATCTTATTGTCCACCTCTGAGTTCTTTCTCCTCAGAGGTGCTCTCCACCGGGTCAACCCCCAACCTGTCCTGCTGCAGGGGGTTATTTCTCCCCAGGTGCAGCACCCTACACTTGCCTTTGTTGAAGTTCATCAGGTTCCTCTCTGCCCAGCTCTCCAGCCTGGCCAGGTCTCATCGTATGGTGGCACAGCCTCCACCCTGGCACATCAGAGAAGTGTAGTTGGCTGAGAGTGACCATAACGCTAAACTGCTGCTGACGCTTTCCATCACAGACATCTTTGGTGATTGGTGATTAAGAGATGTCAATCCAGTAATCCGGATTACTGTTACTGGTTTAAGATAGGTGAGCACTAGATGGGGCTGTTGCTCCACATAATTATTCTGTTGGAGGGTGGAAATTTATGATTCCACCCCTATGACAGCAAATCAGGGACTTTCAGTGTGGACTGTCTGGTTTCTGCTGCAAGTCGAAAGCGTCTAGCTGGGCTGAAACGTCATAGATGGTGGGATGCACGAAACAAAACTCAACAATCCCCACGAGCTGATCCTCAATGTAAAAAAAATAAGAAAAAAAATAAGAAAACCAACCTAACATAAACACCTTTTAGTAGTAAAGAAAAAGTATAATCATTTTGCTGCATAGTTTTTCAAGGAATATGCACTGTACCCATATCCATACCCATATCCTTAACTCTGCTCCAGTTATCACCCAACTAGGAAGAAAGTCTTGGAGAGAAAGAGGTCCACTCAGCCAGCAAGATTCCCCAGAGCACGTGCTGCACTCCCAGCCCCAACCGTCAGGTCTCTCTTCCCAACTTCTGTCCCCCTTTTTTTTTAAAAAGCGTAGGTTTTGAGCAGTAGTCTCTATCCTCAGTGGATTCAAAAATATATAAATACATTTTTAGCACCAGCCACTTGGCTTAAATGTCTAAATGAAAACTGAGCTTTCTGGAAAACCTACAGTCACTTTATGGCCAAAAAGTGACACAAAATCCAGTATATTCCTGTACAAGCTTTCAAAGTCAGTGCCTCCTCAAATAATTTAGTTTTTAACACAGACATAAAGAATGAAGACGATGCAGCCATAGGTATTAAAATGACAACATGCCCTTAGAAATCTTCCAGAGAAGATTAACTTGCATTTTGAATCAAAGTGCATGTTTCCTCATGGTGCTCTGCTGTTCTGCCCTACCTTGGCTGCAGTGAAGACCTACCTGCTGAAAAATCAAGAGTAGAATTCAAAGTTCATGTTCTTAATCATTTGTGTCTCTAGAAACACTCAGTAGCAGTGAAAAAAAAAAAAAAAGAAAAAAAAAGGGAAAAGGGGGTCATTACTTCCATTATTTTTCACTTTAGTGAGATAAACATTCTGTCCGAATCAAGATCTGACAAACTTTTGACAGATCATTTAGATGTGATTTAAATCACCAAATCCCTCTTCAAAGGAGATGGAGATATTCTCTCCTGGTGCGTGGTGCTTAATTTCTAGTTTAAAAAGTCTGATTTTAATAAAAGGGAAGATCCTTCTCCTCAAATCTGATGTTGACTTCCATCTCGGATAAAATACTCAACCGCACACCACAAGATGGTGCCCTTAATCCATATCTTGACTACAAAAGAAAAGTAATTTTTGCTCTTTGCTTCCTTCTTTAATATTGTACAGTAGGAACACATGGAGAAATGCATGTTTTATAACGTGGTAGTTTGGTTTCTGCAGCAGCCCCATTACTACACCACACACATTGCAGTCTATAATGGTAGCTGATTTTTCCTTAAATGAGACATATTACCTTCAGAGGCTTTGAGAAAAACAGTCTTTCTGGGAAAAACAGTCCAAAGAAATGGTTAAAAGCCCAAGGAAACGAAATGAAGCAACTACAGATGAGCTAGCTGAATAATAAAATTCTTTAACTGAACACCTAGTTGGTAATCCCACATGAAGCTAACCCAATGTATCTGCAAACCTAGAAATTCACTTGGTTTTCACTTAAAAAAAAAGCAATTCTTCAGTTTTCCCTGAAAGGCATATGCTGGTGCAATACCACTGCGACAATTTTCCTCCCTCTCTTCCCCTCTTCCCCTCTCCCCCTCCTCCATTTGTTCAGGTGTGAAAAAATTCCACATACATTGATGATGAAGCGAGTACAATCTTCCAGGAAGAAACTGTGCATGTACACACACAACAAGGATTACTGATGAGCGTAATAAAAACAGACACATTGTTACATTTTACCTTCAATAATATAAATATCTGTATGTAATCTCATTAAAATACTTCCACAGGTGTATACACATAAGTAGTTCTTAGTAAGATGAAAGCAAATCCATTTTCTACAGTGTCTGTGAAGCCTCCACGGCTGGAAAACAAAAAGCCTGGAGTGGTTTTCCAAGGGATGCAGTCCCGCCAGCGTGGCTGAATACAGTTTTATTCCTTTTTTTGTCCTTTGCCTTTAGATTCGCTCAGCACATCTTGCCATTTTTTCTCCACCTCTTCCTTGCAACTCAGGAAAGCATCCTCCAAACGCTTCGCGGAGGTGGCCAGGTCTGGGTTGGTTCGAAGGACTACCATGTCGTAAGCCATCCAGGTTGCCTGCACTGCAGACCCAACAGATGCTATTAAACCAGGGATTTTGGCTAAATAAAAGCAATGGCTGACTCGAATAAAGGACACGAATGATTATCAGTACAGATGTTACGTCAGAGAAAACCTGCCACAGAATGGAAATTGCCCACAGCAATACTCAAGATTAAATTAAAAGCTTCTTTATATCTCAAAATACTTCAGAATGGAAGTGTACTGATGTAAATTACAAAAGGTGGATAGACACCTTTACCTAAAAATTCCAACAAAATAGGTGATAAAAAAGAAAGGTTCATCAGACTGTTTTAAAATAAATGAACCAAAGAATCCTCTCTCCAGACGAGTTACAGTCAGGAGGCTTATGTTAGGTGAGGAAGAGCAAGATCAAGGAGACTGCAGCATAGCAATGAGAGGTTTTAAGAACAACCTAAATAATGAAATTGATTTTGGAATAACAAGGACCTGATAAAGTACAGCAAATAGTTTTAGCGCTTATTTCATACTTTCCCTTTTCCTTTACCATATATTGACTGTAGTTTTCTCAGTGGCACTCATAAATTGTGTCTAATCAGAACTAGTTTAAATAACAGTTTCCACCTGTCCTTGTCAGTTTCACAAAGTTTCTAACAGAATTGTTGCAGAACATGGAGAGGAATATGCAATCCTCTCCGTACATACAGGACTAAGTTTAAATTTGCAGAGAAGTCTTTTTTCTATCTGAGGAATTGAACACATTGTGCACTGACCTGAGAGGAAAAACCAGGTATCCCACTGGTTTTTCAGAATTAAATCTCATTTTATATACTATATTTTGATACTTGTAAATGAAGTACCTTAGCATTATTTCTGTTTTCAACCACCACTCTGAAGTGAGCATCCATCACCTATTAATTTTCAATTCCAGGCCATCTGAAACTTCTAGATTTTTTGCATGCTTTCTCCCAATTAATTAGGGCATTCATTAGTCAATGGTGATTATTTCCACTTACATTTCTATCACAAAGATGTTTACAGCAATAAAAGCAAACAATATATCTTCAACATCTTCACAAATCCGTATCATTCTTAATAAAGACCTGTACCTGTTAGTTTTTCCATTTCATCCAGAAGTTTTTCTAAGTCCCTGTTCAGGTCCTCCACCATTTTTACCATGTTATCATAGTTTCCTTCCTGAGGTTCTGACTCAGCCATCTACAAGGAAAACAGGAATTTCATACTTTATTTTACTTTGAAGCGAGTTGATTTTCATGGTTAAGAGAAAGTAACATTACAATAAATTTAAAAAAAAAAAACCAATATGTATATAAATATTCAGTTTTCATGTGAACCCATTAAGATCTGACCTTGAAGCCACTGGTCATCACCTGTATGCTGCGTACTATTTTCAATCCATTTTCAAGTTCAGGAGAAAGAATTACACCCAAACACGCTGTCTTTGTGTGAGACAAAGATTTTGGTATCAGTAATAACAAAGAACATCAAGTCAAACGCTTCGTTAGAAATTTTTATCATCTGTTATGCCGTTACAGTTGTCTTCCAGCTGCTTTCCCAGAAACTCTGACACAGGGCAATTCCTAATTTTCAAAGTTAGTTGTAAAACCCCCATTTGTGTCCAGGGTTTCACCCTGGCACCATATAAGCAGCCAAGGGCTTAGGATTTACTAACCTCTGCCTAAGTTGTAGCTAGGAAAAGTTCAGGAAGTAAATTTGCTTGGGGCAAAAATACAGAGTTAGAGACCCAATTTATACAATTGAAAGTTTCAGAACCCTTACTGTACTTTTAAGAAAGCTGCCCATGGACACCACAGAACTAGGGAGGAGATGGAAGGGCTTCCCTGCAGTGACTGTACACGCCACGCAGCAGGCACAGGGTTTTTTTTGGTCACCTTTCTTATTTTATATACGATTCCTGAAACTCAATTAAGTCAGTAGCCATGTTCCGTTTTCTACTGCCAATAAATGCGGACGGCTGCCAAGCGTTTATAACGGCGTTACAGCATTTTAAAGCGACGCCCAGCCCTGTGGAAGGCCCTCGGTGCCCCAAGGGGTCCCCTCACACAACCAGTGTCACCCGGGAGACCTCCCAAGGCCCCCGCCCCTCCTTCTACCACATCACGGGCTCCCTCTAACTTTCCACCAGGCCCCTCACGGCGCTGGGGGGAGCGCCGGGCCGAGCCCCGAGGCGGTGTGAGGAGCCTTGCCCACCGGCGACCAGCCCTCGCCCCCGCCTCCCTCCCTCCCTCCCTCCTCAGCTGAGGGGAAGGCCGCCCGCCCCCTGCCCCGCCGACGCCAACCCGCGCGCTCCCTCCGGGCAGGAGCGGGCGGAAACGGGACACCAAAAAAAGTAAAATAAAAACAAAACAAACCACCGCCCCACCCTCTCCCCGCCGTTCCCTCCGCCCCGCGTTCCGTCTCGTGCCCGCTCTGCCCCCCTACCCCGAGCTGACTGACTCGATTAATTCTATGTTTCACGGAAAAAAAAAAAAGGAGTCGGGTGAAGAGGTTAGGCGGCCAAAGGGCAGAGAGGGGTGGGGGGGAGGAAGGAAGGTACACTGGTTTCACCCCCCCCGGCGCCGCGGCAGGCGGCCGCTCGGCGGCTCCCGGCTCCGACTGTGGCGGGGCTCCCTGTCCTGCCACGGCCCTCCTTCCAGCGAACCCGCAGCCGGTCCTGGGCCGCGGCACGGCTGGCCCCTCAGCCGGCCTGGCCACCCCCGCGGCCTGTGGGGCGGGCAGGGCCTGCAGGGCAGCGCCTGGTCCCTCGCCCGCCGCGGTGCCGTAGTTGCCCTTCCCCGGCGGCTGGACAACAGGAGGTAACCCCCTGCCCCTGCTTATCGCCCCTTTGGCTGTCCTTGGGCCCCCGGGGCCTGTGCGGGGCCTTCCCTCACCCTCCTCCTCCTCCTCCTTCGCCCATCCGGAGTCACTGCCAGCAGCCGGGGCGGCGGGTGGCTGGTCATTGTGGGAATTGTCCTGAAAAGTTAATGCCTTGAGCCCAAAGTTTGAAAGTTTGGTTGTGCTTCCGCTTCTTTTCTGGGGGGGTTGATCTCCCTGCCAGCGTGCCAAGCTGTGTGTCGCAGTAGACAAGCTGGAGGGAAGGGATGCCATCCAGAGGGGCCTGGACAGGCTGGAGAGGTAAAACTGCATGAAGTTCAACCAAGCCAAGTGCAGGGTCCTGCACCTGGGACGTGGCAATCCCAGGCACAAATACAGG
>JAOQGH010000001.1:73912457-73936617 GCA_025769975.1 Gallinago jamesoni | reverse complement strand
GAGGGGTTCAAGGCCAGGCTGGATGGGGCTTTGAGCAACCTGGTCTGGTGGGAGGTGTCCCTGCCCATGGCAGGTGGGTTGGAACTTGATGATCTTTAAGGTCCCTTCCAACTCTAACCATTCTATCATTCTATGATGCTATGGGGAGAGGCTTCAGACCACGGCCCTTAGGGACAGGATGAGAGGCAGCAGTTTTACACTGAAAGAGAGTAGGTTTACAGCAGATATAAGGTAGAAATTCTTTATTCTGAGGGAGATGAGACACTGGAACAGGTTGCCCTGGGAAACTGTGGTTGTGGTTTAGGCTGAATTGGCCAATTATTAGACGATGCCCCATCATTGGAAGTGTTCCAGGTCAGGTTGGACGGGGCTTTGAGTAACCTGGTCTAGTGAAAGATGTCCCTGCCCATGGCTGGGAGTTGGAACCAGATGGTCTTTGAAGGTCCCTTCCAACCCATACTGTTCTGTGATTCTATGATCTTTGTCGTCTTTGAAAAAAAAAATAGCCAGACAAGGTGTTTGCAGGACTAGGCAAAGAAAAGTTAGAAATTTTCAGATGACTGAGCAATAAGATCCAAAGTTTGTGCTGATAGTAAGAATTACCTGGTATATAGCAGTGTGAATCAAGTCCCTTGTCTGAATTGCTCATGCCCCAAATCATGTCCCATTCCAGATCATCATCCAGACCTTAAACTGCCTGGGCTGTGTCTTGTTCTTTTTAATCTGCACAAACACAAACTTAGCTCTGTTTTCAAGAGATTGACTATAAATGAAATGAAGTTTCATGCATGAGAGTTACTCATCTCTTGCTATCACCACTCATTTCACTGCCGACTGAGTAGCTGGTTTGAAGATGGCAATCCATCTTCAAAACAAACAAAGCGAAGTATTTATTCGCCCAGGCTACATGATTGCTGTGGAATTTCTTACGGAGCAGTGTGCTGCTGAAGTTTTGCAGGTGTTCAAAAGCAGCTGAGCAAAATCCTTCAGTGCGCACGAAAGAAAAAGTTGCATTTATCTAAGCAAATCCTTGAACCACAGGCTACTAGAGGCCGGGGAAAGGAACATAAAAACAACATTTTATGTTGTTACAGTCTTTCATTTCCCTAGACACTCTCACTGCCAGCTAGTGCTAGGCTGATGGACCCTTGGTTTGAGGTGGCAGTCATTTCTTAAGTAATTCCAGCTGCTAAATTCTGTGCCTTTAAGCTATCTCCCAGATGCTGCCTGCTGATGTAGAGGTGTGTGTGTGTGGTTAGGAGCCTGATTTTTTGGTCTAGGGGTGTTGCTTTTTAATACTGCTTTGTTACTCTATGAAAACCTGGGCAGCAAATATGATGTGTTCATGCATGTAATTGCAATAGCTTAGCAGCCACCTTGCTACTGCATAATAAATGTGCTAGAATCCATTTCCAGTGACGTTGGTGGACAGGAACATGTTTTGTTTCAACTCTTCTTGGTTTATTTTTGACTCTTGTCTACTATAATTAGGACACTGTAATATGTTAGAGGGTTAATTACAGATGTAAAAAATATATCATTAAATGGTATAGTTCTTACATGCATTTTATATAACAGTGTTACAGCTCTTGGTGATACATTCCTTCTAGTTCCTCTAAGGGCTCTATTGGCCTATCCTTTCCAGGGGATAGCTGGCTTCTCTGCATCTTTTTGTGTGAAGCCCTGCAATTTGGTCCAAACTGAGGATGGGTGTTTAGGTGACTATCGCTCTGTTGACCAGCTTCTAGGTTTTGCCAAGAGGACCTGTTAGGTTCTCACTGGAAAATGGAAGAGTGTCAAAATGCAGTGGCGAAGACCAGGAACTTAAAAGGAAAATCTATATATTTAACAAAAAACCCATAAGAATATGAAAGAGGAAAGGTGAAAGTAAGAGAGGAATATGCAGACATATTGTGCTCAGGATGCTGGTTGCTCAGGACAAAATCTCTTGGGAACTAGACAGAGCAGAACTGAATGTGTGTGATATGTGCTGCACCTAACAGGTCATCTGTCAACCCTGAAGTTCTGGGAGAAGCTGTGGCCAAGCTACCGAGTGATGTTGCAGATAAGTACTGATTTTGGGAGCCCAAAGGGTTCCTGCTCAGGGAAGTTTAGTCTTTGAAGAAGAGGAAGACAACAGAATTCAGCCCAAATGTATGGCATCTAACTTCTGACATTTGACCAAGATATGAAAATCAGGAGCTAGGTTACCCTTTATTACCTGTGGCGTCAGTGTTGGGAGAGAGAATTTTAGTACTTGAGTTGCTTTACGGAAGTTCTTATGACCTTGTATTATATTAACTATCCAGAGCTTTCCAAAGAAAGCAATTTTATTTTCACTTCTAGATCATCTCTTCTGATTCTTACCTCGTTTGGAGATGACTGGCGGGCTTGCAGAAACAAAAGAACAGGTACTGAGCCTTTCAACCTCTGTGGGCTTAGGCTGACCAAAAGATCTGTCACAGTCCTATCAGCTCTAGGCCACGGTTTTAAATCTTACATTAGGATGGGAAAGTAAATCGGAGACCTTAGTGCCTCTAAATTTCCGCCGAAAAAGTGAATACCACAACGACGCTTAAGAAGGGGATCCTTTCATCTGATGCTTGCTTTTTCTGGTCCAGCAGCAGTTACTTGGAGTGTGCTTACCTTCTGCAAGTTGAACTGCAGAATTAGCACCCTTGTTAATTTTAGCCCCTCGGCACGTAGGACAAAGACTGAACGGTTTGTGGTGGGAGCGCTGCTGAGTCCCAGAAAGACATCTTGAGGCCACTGCGCAGCTGCTGGCGTGGTGGGGATGGTTGCTAGTTGTGCTATAGCTTTTCTTGGAGATAAAGAGGAGGTTTTTGTTACTAAAACTGCCAGCCTGCTGCCTTTCAGCGTGCTTAACCCTACTTGCTTAAGGAGAAAGCGGAGAGAAGGAGAGAGGCATTTAAACAGGCAGTGTTCTCTTTGTGCACACAGTATGAGACTTATATCGGGAGAAGTTTGTTTCTCACAGGACAGAACGTGACAATAAATGACTGCTGTCCCTTAGCTAAACAGGGGAAGGGGCTTGGGGATCAGTAAGGAAGATAATATAGTCTGAGGCCTGATCTCTGAACCATTAAAATATCTTCTCCAACCAGTCAGACGGGGAGAGAGGTTGACTGGGGAAACTAACAGCAGCAGAGGTTCTGCTTTTGCATGTGCATACCTTGAATATTAACCCTTTGCCTTTCCCACTCTTTCTTCTACAGTTGAGGGCTGTAGGAACTGTGAAAGAAGGAGGAAAAGGAGGAAGATTGTCAATATATTTTTAAACAGGAATCTGAAGCTGCCCTTGGGAAAGGTGCTTGTGGAAAGTAGCACATTTCAGTAAAGGTCTTCTTTAAATGAGGCACTGACCTTTTCATTTTAGCCACTCTTTAATGGGGAATGAGGTGTAGGACAGATCCCCTGCTCCTTGAGGAGAAAATACTGCGGAGAGTCAAGGCAAGTTAGTACCAGAATAAGAGGAAAGCTGAAAACAGAGTCTGAGCCTACACTCTGCAGCTGTAGTGATCTTTCTAATTTGAGAAAATTTTCCGTGTAGAAGATGTCTCTCCTGGTTTCTCAGAGGATGAAAGTCCACATCACAGAGCCGTTTCACTGATATTGTTCTGTCCACTTGTGCCAGTCTCTGTAGAGAGATCGAGCAATGAAGGAAACTACTTCTGGTTTTCACCATTTTGCACACGTGGACAATAAATGCCAGCTGGAAAAATAATCCCAGAGAGAAGTTTAGGATGTTCTGGTGAACAAATGCAGTGATATGCAGCCTCTCTTATGGATAAATTAATTATTATGTTTCTGTATCTAAAGCTATTGCCGGTACTGCAACCAAAATTTTCCCACAACAAAATTATATATGCAGCATGCAAGTGTTAACCTAGGAGTAGGTAAGTTTTGCTCAGTTGGCTGAGATCATTATCATCTTGTACATCTTCCCAAAGCCACCTGCAGCGTCCTGTTAAGCGTGAATTTTGTCTCTCAGCGATAGGTCTCGCGTCGCTTCCTCTTGTAATACAACTGCCTCTCGCTTGTAGGAAGTAGGTAAGCAAATAATCTTGCACAGACTCATGTAACCAGGAGTCAGGAATCTGAAACTCAAGGTTTTTTTCAGTGTCAGGGGAGGGCAGGCTAACAGCTGGGACTTACGTACAGTGCTTTGGGTGGGAAGAAAGTCCCCAGAACTAAAATGCGGGGGAACTGAGGTGCAATGAAGATTATGCCACCCAGCTGCTTAGGACTGAGGGCACCAGCAGAGCACAACGGTGACCCCAAGGGCATCGTAGCAGGAAAAGGTCACAGGGCAGGTTCAAGAATATTATCCGGTCTGGTTGGGGAGCTTAGGATGGATTTTGAAGGGGTTTTGTAAGTGGGGGGTCATTGCCAGGACTCTGTGGTAACTCCAGGCTGGAGTGGTGAGAGGACAGAGCAGGGGAGAGCTGATGGCGGGGCTGGAAAATGCTGGCAGAACACATGGACAGCCTGAGCAGGAGGGATATGGACACGCAAGACAGAGTGTGAAAAAATCCCTGTGTTGCTGCTGTCTGTTGTAGCCTGTTTTGGTATTATTAATCCTTTCTCTCTTCATTTCCAGATTGTGCTCCTGAAAGAAAGCTTTTTCAGCGTCTGGAGTCTTAGGGATTCTGTACAGATTTTCTGTTCCAAGGACCTGTTTTTTCTAAAGGTGAACCTGCAATCTGAAGTGTATGATCTCTGTTCCTTAGGTTAGCCTATCCCTCTTGATCTTTGTTTTTCGCCTGCCTTTCGAATTCCGCTCCAGGTCCCTGCCCGAGGACTCTTTGCTTTGCCTGTCTTTGTCATCAGCAGGAGAGCAGCTGGTGCGTGGAAGCCAGGCAGACTCGTTTTACAAGTGTGTGCCTACCTGTCAGCTCGCCTGCTGAACCTACGCTCAAGCAAACTCCCTGCAGAGACAGCTGAGAAGACCTTGAGGAGTAAAGAATCGAAGCTGGGCAGGTCTGGGGTAGGAAAATCAGCGAGGAGGAACTTAGTCATAAGAATCGCAATCACACGAAGTAACCATCAGCGTTATCGGGAGCAGCCTCAAACAAACTGCTAACTGGCAGCAGGTGAGCTTCAGGAAAAGACTACCCCAGGGCAAGAGAAGTGGTGTAATTCAGGTAAGTGAGAGAAAACACTGCTGGGAGATTAGCTAATGGATATTTATTATTTTTAAAAGACTTCTATTGACATACGTGTGACCTGAACTAGGATACAGCTGTACTGTATAATCTATACATCAGTGCATGTACTCACAGCTTGTATTGAAGTTACTTACAGTGACAAATTTCTGGGTTTGAGAAAAAAAAAAGGAAATATGTCCTCTACATGCAGGTTGATTTAAACAAAATAACTTCTAGGTGCATTTTAAGCAGGAAGAAAATAACAAAGGAACTAAGTTGCGTATAAATTAGTCTCAGTTCAGTGAAACAATACAGGGCAATTCTATGCATGTGTGTATAAATGTACTCAGTGTTTGTTTAAGTAATACATGCCTAGGGCTGGATTCAGAACTAATTAGCTCTTGATTTCCATCACTGTTGCTTGATTGTAAGGAAGCTAACTCATCCAAAATGGTGCCGATATCTAGATTTTTCTATGTGTTTACCTGTTTGCGTGTATCTTTGTGTGTGTGTGTGTGCACGAGCTACTGATTGAAATATAAAAAAATCTATGTCAAATGCAGCAGGAAATATACAAAAGTTGGGAAATTGTGAAGCTAAAGAAGTGCACACAGCTTCAGCTCTTTCCTTGTGGCTGTGCATTTACAAATGCAGACTCACTTTCCATTTCTTAAGCCATTATGCAGCAACGTGATACCGTGCAGCATTTTTATGGCACAGTGTTTATTTAGAACAAGTGCTACGTGTGTGTGCATGGTTCTTTGAAAAACTCCTTCGTTCTTTTTATGTCCTGTCACAGCTTTTGCTGTCACAGTTTTTCAGAATATCTATATCAAGTTTGTGCTGGGGTTTGATACGGCCTTAGTACCGGCAGGTACCACCAAAATCTGAAGCCAGTCAATAAGAAAGAGACAGAATGGCTGGCATTTTCAAAAGTAGTCTGTGATTTTGACTACAGAAAAGGAAGTCATAGCTAAGAGTGTGCTGTTGAGAGTTTGACCTCTAGACTTTTCGTGTTCCAAGCAGCCTTCTCACTAGGGGCTTCAGGTTAATGTATTCCTCACTTTTTGAAAAAATTATTTTAACTTCTGTTTTGCAGATTACCGCTGAGGAATTACTTTTCATGGCCTTAATTCAGGAGGAGTGTGATCAAGATATATGTTAATTTTTCAGAAACTATAGCCAGCCATGTCTGCATTAGAAAAAAAAATGTTTGTCTTAATCATGATTCAGTTTCTGTACTGTTTCACACTTAACGTACTCAGGATTCCTCACGCTGCCCAAATAAATGAATTTTTGTGAGATGTTCTGAGTTTAAGCAAAACTTAGCACCATGAGAACTTGCCTATCTCCACTGATACGGTGCCAGTTTGGACTAACCTTGTTAGCATAAACGCACAGCAGTGCAGAGTCCTCCTGACGCGTATTTCTCAATTGCTGACTTTGCCTCTTTTTTTCTGCTCCCTTGAAAAGGAGCCAAATTTGCCCTAAGTAATTCACCTGCTCAAATAGCAAGCGTGGACCTCATCATTTGCTCTTCTCAGCCTGGTCTTGCTCTTCGGAGGTGGTCAGCCTGATTGTGTCTCACTTCTCTAATACGTTTCAGTAGCAGCTAGCCTAGGTTTGGTGTGCAGGCATTGCCTCTAATTTTGGACCGAAAGAAAATCACTGCACGTGATTTTTTGAAACGCTTTGTTTTCTTACAGGGTGTTACAGCTACTGGCTCTTACAAAAGTGAGTTAGAGTACCAAGTGTTTCTAGATGAGACATTATTACAGCCAGTACAGCAAGCCACAGGGTGTTATCGGCAATCTGTGTTCAGGACAGAAGTGAGGTGGCTCTGGCATGGTATAACCTGGGTTCGCTGCTCAGAATTTCCCCTTCTACACAGCAAGAGCTGCTGCTTGGTAACCCACAGGTGAGAGATGAGATGACTCCATGGGATGGGGAAACCTTGCAAAGATGCCATAATCTGCCAGGCCTTATGAAATAGTCACTAAGGTCCTTTGAAGGCAGAAGAGACTGGATATGTAATCTAACAAATATATAGCTTTTTGCAGAAGCTCATTAAGTTATCTCATTAAGTTGGTAGGCTTGAGTTGTTACGTTGTTAGGCTTGAGTCCTGCACGACTTGTTTTTTTATTTGTTTTGGACGCTGCTTTTAGTAAAATGGTGGACGTTACAGGGAAGAAATCTCTGTTGTGCTGTTTGCTTTTCCCTGGTCCTCTTCTTCTCTCACACTCAATGTCCACAGCTGCTCGGCTCTCCTGAGCCCACAGATCATGGTGTCACTGCCACTTTGCTCCCTGCCATTCCCTTGGAGCTCCCCTCCCTTTACAGCTGCACAGCCAGGGCAGTGCGCTTGTGCATAACGGTTGCCTAAACCTTGACTGGCGGCCTTGTTCAAAGGTCATATAAGAGGAGGAAAATAATAAAAGCAGTACAGAAATGGTGACTGGAAAAGCTTGAGAGTATGGTTCTGCCGCTGTAAGAAATTAAATAGAAGGTGTCGTGGTTAAAGGACTTATTTTGTCTTTTAGCAGTCAGGCAGTCTGCTGGACTCAGCTGTTCTTTACATGCCTGTAGTCATATTACAGTTGGTCTTCACAGTTAGTCCATGGAAAAACACCTGTAAGGATATTTTTATAATGAAGTAGTGTGCAGTTAATGCAGGCCAGGAAGTTTGGGGGAATAACTTCATTAATTCTGTATCAGTTCAGAGCACAGTTGAAAAGGTCTAATGACCTTTTAATGAATCGTTGCCTTTATTTTTATCCTACTTAATTAATTTAATCAGCTGTTTCTTTAGACAGAATAGCTAATCAAGGATTTACACATTTGCACTGGTGATAGGAACAGATGTTAGTGCCCACTTCAGACATATTCTCTTGCAAAACTGTGTATTTACTGTGAGTATCTACAAGATCTTATTTTCCTGAATATGGCAGGAGAAAACAGCAGGCTTCTTGAGTCTTATGCCCTGGCACTTTAAATAGCATAAATTGGGCCTGATGAAAAATTTAAGTCCATAAATTTTGAGGACTTGAGAGAGGGTTGATTGTTTTAGGGCAGATCATCTTCCAGTTTACCACATTGCCATGTGAATTCTTGGGCTAGAGCTAAGGGGACAGTGTCCATGTAGGAATGAATGATGGGGGACTGAAAAAATCATAGTGCTGACACTGTGGGAATGGGCAATACAGCTCTGGATGCCCTGGGTGGCAGGAGATCCTTTTTGCCCTGTTCCTGCTTCTGGATGTGTGCTCCTGCCACTTCCTTGAGCCTGTGTTGACACTTCTTGAATTGCTTGGTGATCTAATACCACTCACTAAAATGGCAGGAAATTACCACAGCAAAATAACAGTGTTTTGTTTTTTTTTTTTTCCAGCTAGGTTAGTGGTTTGAGTCAGTTTACCAGAGATCAATTGCACAGCCAGGAGCAAAACAAAGAGTGGGAAAAGAGCAGAGAGAAGAGATACTCCCTTCTTTTGGCATTGGTAAGCATTTAATTTAGCTCAGCTGCATTTCCAAAACCATGTTCACGTTCAGTATTGGGGCTTCCTGAACTGGTTTCAGCAGCCCCCACAACTGCCATCTTTTAGCTGCCCGTTCCTGTCCCTGTGTTGCCCTCTGGGCTTTGTCTAAATTACCAGGGCAGCAGAACAGCTTTTCAAACAACACAGCTGAGAACAAACCACCACCTTTTCCCCCAGTGTTCATTCATCCTGTTGGCAGGCAGACGTGAAGAAGCAAGTGTTAGTGTAGGTTAGATGTGGGGGCTAATTAACCTAATTGCTGGGCCCTGCACACTTCACCAGGTCGTCTGGTAGGAGCAGTTTGCAGACGCTGTTGACTGTAGGTTAGTTTCTGCTAAGGTTGTATCTCTTCGTTGTCTAAGAGCAGTCGTTTCTGCTGTTCCTTGATACCGTGATCTTCGCTGGACCATGATCTTTAGCTTGGACGTGGGACTTTGGATTCAGGTGTAAGTCAAAGAAAGGCTACGCTGCCATCGCTGTTGCAGTCTGCTTGGAATCGCGTTGTATCTGAGCATCGTTAATAATCCACAGAGCATTGCCCTCTAGGCCACTGTGGCTGCCTTGATTCATATTCATTTCCCTCTGCCCTGGCAAAAGCTCCTGCATCTCTCCAGCCCTGTTTAGTTGGAAACCCTGTTCTCTCCCCAGCTCTAGTCAGGGGAACAAAATACCTTTTCAAAATTCATTTACAAAGGCCTTCACACCCCCCTTGTCGTTCCCATTCAGTCCATTTTGTTGAGAGCTTTGTTCTAGAAAAGCTCCTTTGCTCTCTGGTCACTGTTTTCAGAATCTTTCAGGAAGGCTTTGGAGTTTGAAACTGATCACCCCTTACCTTGAGCTTGTGGTTCTGAAGGAAGTGTGACCTAGTACTATCCTGTTTGATTTTTGTATTGCACTGCCAACTAAGTTTTTTTTAAATAAGGTGTTAAGTCACATTGATGTCCTGCACAACCTGCTGACCAAAGGATGCCTGTCCAAGAGAAAAAAAAGAAAGTTCCAGGTTTTGTGTAAATGAAAATAATGAGTTTCGACCGAAGGAGGAGGAAATCAGAATAATTTGAAAGATTAGATAGGCCCAGGGAAGGAGAGCAGTCTCTTGAAGCAAATACGGTTTTGAAAGTAAGCAATAAGGGGAAATTAATTCCAGCGAGTGGGTTTCAGTGTATGTAAAAGAGTAATAAAAAACCAGTGGAATCACTAAGCTGACATTTACTCACGATTGCGCGAATTGTCCAATGCAAATTCTAAATGTGAGTAATACAGGCTCTGTTCTGCTGGGCTCGTGGTCTGGGCAGCACTGGTCTCGGTGAAACACAACACACAGACAAGGGAAATCAGAATGCCCGTGAGGTACAGGTTTTGAACCTCTTAAGGACTTTTGCCCCCCTTATCCTGCTTGGTACTGGAATACTATCCTCGTGTAATTAAGCAAGTGGTTGAGCACTGCTGATATGCTTTCTGCTATGTGGTGGGTACGCACCCGTACGCTGAAGGTGTCAGTTCCACATCACCTCCATGTGTCCCCTGCTGGTACACTGCAAAAAGTACTTATTCAATGTATTACGTGAGATCTCTCTACTTCTGAGTTACCACGCTAGTTGTGAAGATGGAAATGTAGGAGCTGCAATGATGGTACTGTTAGGAAAGTATGTTGCAGAGAAAGGGGGAAGTAGGAGAATTCATTTGATCTCAGCCTGCAAAGTAGCACTGAAAGGCACTAAATAATTACTTTGTTAAAGTGCAACTTCTTTTCCTGCTTCCTGAGCTTGGCGAGAGGGTAAACACAGCGTAAATGGAGTTGTCTAATCAAACTTTTCCAGTGGTAACACCTGTGTGGCTCCATGAGCACCAGCACCCAGTGGGGAGTGCCAGTGCAAATACAGCCCCAGTGGCTGCCGGTGTTTTTATTTCTGGGTGCCATAGTTGCTAGAAAACACGGGTGCCACCCCCTGGCATCACTGGTGGGAAGTGTGTAAGGGAGTAGGGAGGAATCTGTTTTACGGGCAGGGGACTAGTGTAGACATGGTTGCTGTGTCAAAGCGTTTTTCCATGGATCTTTGGGACTGTATGAGCCTGTTTCTGTGTAAGTACAAGTTGGTATGTGTGTGCATCACTTCGTTTAAACATAAGTGTGGATTCCTTGTGAGCATCTATAACAGCAAAGCCATTTAACTGGTGTTAAGATGGAGCTTGGACTGTTTATGACTGAGTTTTATACGTATATGATTGCTGGCTAATGGTCCTAAAGTTTATTTTCCTGTGATGCTGTCGTGTCTGTTCGTATGTGCCTCTCCTACCTGTGTGTATCTGGGGGTGAAAGAAGCTGGGACTGTTCCTCTCACAGCGATACCTGTGTATTTTTGTGTGTGTGTGTATGTGTCATGGACAAGGTAGGTTGACTTAGTGCGCTGGCTTTCAGAGGGTGCCTCAAAGGCTTGGTGTTATTGCTGTTTTATTGCTCCTTTGACTGGATTCGTGTTGTAGCCAGACCCTGAAACTAGGTGAATTTGCTAGCATATTAAGAATCAAAGGAAATAAAAAACAATACCTTAAAGTGCAGATATATTCTGTTTTCCGTTTTCTGCTGCCTCTGTTGGGCAACTGATATAGTGCAATTTCACCTGTTAATTTTAAGCATGAGAACAACCTGTTTAATGTGTCACCTGTCACCAACTTCCATAAAAACATGTTAATATCAGTAAGAAGGCCATATATTATTAGCAACATTTGCCGTTGAGGTTAATTGAGTTGAACTCATAGTTGAAAATAAAGTAAGCACTTACCGGATAAAAGTCCCAATGCCTGTAAAACATTCTGGATGATACTGTTTGTGAAGCTGTTAAGTCTTACATTTTTGACAATGTTTATAAGAAACACTGGCTAAACACACATGCCTTCCTTGCCTTCCTGTAAGTCATCACTGTTCACCATATTGATTTTTTGCAATTTAGAAATAATAGCCCAGGTCCTCTGCTGGTGTAAATCAATGCAGCACCACAGAGCCTGTCCCTGTCCTTATGACTTCAGTGCTCAGCAAAGACAGTACACTTAGTGTAGCGGTGCAGCATCTTCTAAAGTGCTTGTGTGTTCTCCAGAGAATAAACTAAACCACATGCACCAGTTTGAAGTGAAGTACGAATTTCTACAGGGGTATTCTCCCCCTGCAGTGCAGAACAGCTGAAATTCCCCAGCAGGGATGTGTCTTGGGAGGCCTGCAGCTGGCCTGCTGTCCTGGTACACATCAAAGACACTGGCGTACGCTGGTGAATCAAGCTCTGTCTGAGCAGGATTGTACGTGGGACAAACACTGTTGCACAATCAGAAGGTTTCATAGGGTGTATGATTGCACGTGCTGAGGAAGGGATTAGTGGTAGCTGAAAAACCAGCCAAAAAGGTGAATGCAAAAAGGTGCACGGGCTCTGAATTTTCAGCTACAAATGCAGAAGGGTTCCAGATGTTGTGCTTCAAATTAGTTATAGACCTGGTGGTGTTAAGGAGTCAATACCAGACAGCCCTAGTGACAGGACTATTTATTTCTCTTTGTCTTTGTGGAGCAATAGTACAGTTGTGGCAGGGGCTGTAGCCAAGACCAACAGACATTTTGTGTGCGTGCTGCTGATCTGGTAACTTGCTATGGACAAGAAGATAAAAGGCTGAGCCATTTTGGCATCTAAGAAGCGCATTAGAAGTGTATTAGCTGTATTAGCTACTCTTTAAATATAATTAAGTTAATGATTGTGTATTTTTGTGCATATCCCAGCCTTTAGGCCTAGGGATACCCAGGTGCAGAACAAGCTTAATCTTAAATTCTCTGTGGTCATGCAGTCTGCCATTCATAGGGTTTGAGAGTGGATGGTGTGTATTATTCTTTAAGCCTCCAAGTCCCAATGCTGCTTCTTCACAAAACCGCTGATCATAAGGGTAGAAAGCTCCATATTCAGCTCACTTGTTGCTTCCTAAATCATCCTTTCTCCTAATAAATTTTGTTAATATTCTTTGTGTCTGTGCAGAAGACAGAGGTTGGAGATCCACTTGCTTGTAATTGAACATGGCAGGGGATTTAAAACGATTCACACGCATGCTACTGGAATGCAACAGCAATGACAAGCTATGTGGTAAGATTCAGAGATTCCTCTAAGTAATAAGCTTTCCCCTGCTGAGCAGGAAGTTCACCTTTACTAAAAAATGGGCCAAACCCTTTCCTCTCTTCCACCTGCATCACAGCCCACACAGAAGGATTTGACTGACCTTTCCCTGCATTGTGCCTCAGGGGAGAAACTTTTAAGGGGCTGCAGCCTTTGTGATGGGATTAATCTCACATAATTTTAGCCTTTTTAGAGTATTTCTACTTTGAATGAGGCATAATATAGTCTTTAAAGATTCCCTGCAGCTTCCCTAAGGACCAATCTTGTGACATGGTTGTGGTTTCATGATTTTCTGTCATCTCTGGGATCTGAAATGGGGTCTTGGCTTCCACAAAAATAGCACCAATTCCAAATCTGGGAACATAAGAGAGTCAGTTATCTGCAACATCCTTGTTAATTGCAACGTCTTCCAGTCAAATTCCAAACTAGGTGAGCATGCCCTGTTTTCTTTAAAATGCTCCCTATGATTTAATTGGAAGGACCTGAAGCTGTAATTGCACATGTACTTGTGATGACAAATTTCTATCTCCCTGCTATTCCTCTGCCAGGGCCCGTTCTGTTTCACTGGTGGATGATACTTACATGTGGCTACAATTCCTAGCCTTTACAGCATCTAAATAAGTGACCTTAGGTGTGGGAGTCCCAGTGATTTTGTGGAGTTTAGATACTCAGCACCTTTGAAAAATAGGGTGGCAGCACTAACCGTGCTCAGTTCCAAGGAGCATAGGATAGATATACATGCTTTTGGGGTTGAAAGTTACTGAAATGGGTTATTACTGCTTTGCTATACAGAACCAACGTGCATCAAGCAGTGCTGCTTACTCCTTGGTTTCCCATTTTCTTTTTCTGCTGATAGTTGTGCGTGAGTATCAGATTGAAGTGATTGTCGTCCCAGTTCTCCTCGTGGGTTTTTTTGTCATCGTGCTAACTGTGATCCTTTGGCTCCACTGTCGAGGCTTGCGAGCAAAGGAGAAACAATTGTCATCATCAGCTGCTGGACAACAAGGTAAAAAAAAAAAAAGTCTTTCAAACAGAGGAAAGAGTGTTAAGAGTGTTGGTTTCAGTGGCCAGAAGTCAGTTCCATCTCCCCATTGTTTGAGGTGTTAGGCGATAAGCATTTATGAAGAACCTGAGTGGTATTCAGCAATCCAGTAAGCATTAGAAAAAATGAGAACCCTGATTTACCCCACGAGCAGTAGTAGTAGTGAAATCTGTAGTATAGATGGATCTGAGAAAACCTAAAGCAACATACCATGTAGGCTGTTTAACACGCTACTGTGGTAATTATGTATGACAGTCGTTTTGATGTAGATCACATCTAGTTAATCCATTTTCTAGATTGTCATTTAACAAATTTAGTTTCAAGCTACCATCTCCCACTTCCCATTGGGATAACAAGGAATAGAACAGGGACTGGTGAGGGAGTAGGGAGGGGTCTGTTGGTACCACAAACGCATGTTGCTGTGTGGAAATGAAAATCCAGTTCTGAACTGATTTTGATTTTGTAGAGGAAAAAGCTTCTTCAGCCTATATGAAGGGAAACAATTGAGAACCTTTGTAAGACTTTTGTGGGAACACTGTGTGTATGTCACACTCATAACAACCAATAGCTGGTGATAAAAGAAAATGGTCATTGCTTCAGCACATGGGAATCAAATACAAATGCTTTTTATCTAGGAAAATTTACATAGTTAAATGTAGTAGAGATCTGCAGACTCATTCTGCCTCTTCATCAAATAAGTGTGGGAGATAAATTCCTTCTTCTCTTGATGGGCCAGGATAAGTAAGATCAAATAAGAGTTCTTTACTTTGTCCTGATTTCCATAGCAGTACGGAGCAAAAATCAAAAGGGAAGGATGGGCTTTGCCACCTACTACAAGAGTTCATCTGTCTGGTTTTTTGCATCATGTGTATTTGCTTTTGTCAGTGAATGAGAAGAATCAGCAGGAATTCAGCTCAACAGATAAACCCTATATCCCGCTGAGTGAGACGTCTGTGGAGAGCCTGCTAAATTCTGCATCCTTAACTCTGAAAGAACTGGAGATACCGCGAGAGAAACTCTCACTGGGCACCTTGAAGCTGATAAAACATGGCCACTATGGGAGCATCTACAGAGCACAGTTGGAAACTGTGAACCCCAAGAAGACTAAGACTGTAGTGTTGAAAGCTTTACAAGGTAAGGCACGTGGCCAGGATTCCCTTTGGTACAGATCTCTGTAGGGAAGACGTGATGCTGGGCAGAACTTTGCAGTAACAAGCTGTGTTTATTACCATGTTAACTAGTCAGAGTGGTCTTTTGATAGGAGTGTCTTGGTAGGAGTGTCTTGGTAGGACAAGTCCTACAAGTCCTACCAAGAAGGTTGCTGTTCATGTTGATTTTAAGCTACTTACCCTGTTCTTTGCTGCCTCCATTTGGGGGTTTTTGGGTGGGCTTTTTGATGGGGAGGGTTTTGTTTTTGTTTGTTTGTTTGTTTTGTCATTGTTGTTGGGTTTTTTGCTTATTTGTTTTGTTTTGGCTTTTTTGTTTGTTTTTTTTTTGTTTTATTTGTTCTTTCAGACCCAAGTAGTCCTCAGAAAGTAAAGGATTTCCTGGGAAGGATTAAATTCCATCAAAATCTTGGCCATCATGAGAACCTAGTTGAATTGATTGGATGCTGTGTAGATCAGCTCCCACTTTATATGATCATGGAAGATGTGGCTCTTGGTGACCTGTTGACATTTCTATGGACATGTCGGAAGGTCAGTCATAAGAAGTGGTGATAGAGTATCTTGTTAAATTCCTTAGGTACGTATCTATCCATAAGCCATAGTCTGTAAGTCATAGATGATTCTTTTCATCTCTTCATGCATCTCTCTATATTAGTCTAAACTATTTTCGTCCGCCAAAGAAGTTCTACACAAATCTAAACTGGAATAGAATTGATGGATATCTCCATTGAGATGATACAGTTTGGAAGAAGTTGTCATACTTTTGTAAAGCTAAGCCCTACTTTGCAGACCGTTGGAGTTCCTTGAAGGGTATAGCTGGCATGGGAATACAAGTGAGAGTTGATACAGCTACCTCAATTCCTAAAAAGCTTTAAAAGTCTCACTCCAAATGCTTTTAAGAGAGCAGTTATAACACCAGGGAGAAGGTCGCAGAATCATAGAATCGTCTAGGTTGGAAGGGACCTTTAAGATCTTTGAGTCCAGCCATCAGCCTCTAACTGCCAAGAGCAGCACTAAACTGTGTCCCTAAGCACCACGTACACATCTTTTAAATACTTCCAGGTGATTCAACCACTTCCCTGAGCAGGCTGTTCTGATGCTTGATAACCTTTTCGGTGAAAAAGTTTTTCCTAATATCCAATCTAAACCTTCCTCCTCAATGGCATAACTTGAGGCCATTTCCTCTTGTCCTATTGCCTGTTACTTGGGAGAAGAGACCGACCCTCACTTCGCTACAACCTCCTTTCAAGTCGTCGTAGAGAGCAATAAGGTCTCCCCTCAGCCTCCTTTTCTCCAGGCTAAACAACCCTCGTTCCTTCAGCTGTTCCTCATGAGACTTGTTCTCCAGACCCCTCACCAGCTTTGTTGCCCTTCTCTGGACTCGCTCCAGAATTTCAATGTCTTTCTTGCAGTGAGGGGCCCCAAACTGAACATTAAATGATAACTAATTGATTAAAAGTCAGGAAACAAAGCATAAGAGTGAAAGGTTGGTAGGTGCACCAGAGGGAAGTGTAGGACTCATGTAGGACCTGGTGCTTTTTATTACATGTATCAATAACCTGGAAAATGGGATGACAGTGAGGTGATGCTGATTGCTGATGTTTCCAGCCAGTTAAGACAAGGGCTGACCCTGAGGAGGATTGAGAGACAAACAGATGGAGATGGTTCTTCATTAAGTGGGACCTTGACAAATTTAATTCCTTGTCACTGACTGCTGTGGATACGGAAACTTTACATGGGTTAAAGACAAGACTGAATACAGAAGATAACCTTTCAAAGTTTACTGAACATGTTGAAACCACAACCATCTCAGGAAGAAGTTCCTTAAATTGAAAGTGGTTGGGGGCTGGAAAACAAAACAGGAAAAGCCCTGTGTGTTAACCTTATTCTCTTTGCTGTTATCTGGGCATCCAGCAAGGGTCACTGTTACGTCAGGGTAGGAAGAAAGATGGACTGTTAGCCTCATACTAAATAACCATTCATATGTTATAAAAGTGCTTTTCTACTCATCAGTCTAAAGTATATCTTTCATTCATGTGGATGGATTGTCAGTCTCTGCTGTTATTCTGCCTGTTTTCTGTCTAAACTATTAATCTCTTCTCCACCCTTCAGTTTACCCACCAGTAGTCTTAGTGTGCTTACCTTACCCAGCACACCGTCCATCCGTCATCACCCATCCATGTACTCTTATATTTCAGTCAGTTTATGGCCAATTGTGAAATTAGCTGGGGGAGCATAAGATTAGATAGTACTCATTTTATTAGATTAGAAGGAACTATTCCCCAGTACTCTACAGCTGTGGCATTTGTTTGAAGCAAGGTCTGCTCTTTTGTCTCTAGGATGTAATGACAATGGATGGTATCCCTTATGATCTCACCGAGAGGCAAGTATATAAAGTTGGACAGCAGGTTGCTGCAGCTCTGGTAAGTCTGCTCACATTCACTGCCTTTTTTTTTTGTTTCTTGTGTGATTGCAGCACAAGTCTGCACGGTGCCCTAAGTCTTCTTGGGCTAAGCACTGAGGATGTGCTTTGTTAAAACTGAGCAAAATATTCTAGCACACACCTCTATCTCACAGTGTGAAAGACTAAGTGAACGAAGTGAAGGTGTGTATCAATTAAAATTCCTTCTAAAACCATCATGATCTCTTTCTTTTCTAACCTTCCAGGCCTATCTTGAACGAAAGAAGTTGTTCCATGGAGACATTGCTGCCAGGAATGTCCTCCTTCATCACAATTTCACTGCTAAGCTCTGTGGTTTGGGTCTGGCCTATGAAACTCACACATACGGTGTCAACTCGGTCACACAGATTGTGCCAGTCAAGTGGCAGGCACCAGAGCGGCTCCTACAGAAACCCCCTGACATCAAGGCAGACATGTATGATTTAATTTTTGGACTCAAAAGTTAATCTCTCAGGCCTCTCTCGCTCCTTTATGTATCATGTCATGTTTTGAAGTTCACAGTGAGGCCTAGCTGGTCTCAACATAATGCCCCACTTTATAGCTCGTACCTTCTCTTCTCATTTCTGCAGGTCATACCCAGCTGTTTGTGTGTATAGAAGCTAGCTAGCTACACTGGAAACTCAACATCACTTTCTTTTCTTTTCTTGCAGATGGTCTTTTGGAATTCTACTGTATGAAATGATTACACTAGGTAAGAAGATTTAATGATCATTTTAAAAATTACATAAGGAAGCAGCAAATTAACAAGACTCAAAATCTCAAACTTTAGAATGTAAAGTTGGGCCATTTAAATAAGCACCCTATTTTTTCCAGCTTGCAAAGTCTTGACAATTCCTTTTAGACTTTCTGCCTCAATGTGAATTGTGGAAGGAAAAATTTGATTTTGGTAGGGAAGGAAGGCCTTCTTACACAGAAGCTGCTATCTGCAACCATTACCTTATAGTTTTTCTACTGTTACTGCTTTTTCCTTTCCAGGTGCTCCACCATATCCTGAGGTGCCGCCTTCTGACATCTTACTGTACCTGCAGAGACAGAACATTATGAAGCAGCCCTCAAGCTGCCAGCAAACCATGTAAGCCACTTGCTTTCTAGACAGTTGAACCCGAGATCTGCAGAGTTAAATGAAACTGAGACATACAAAACTAGATCTTACAGAAGATCTCTGAGTCTGGACTACACAAAACCGTAACCTCTTAGTTAAGGAGACTTGTTCTCACGTGTCCTCCACATCTGCTTACTGGATTCTGCTGCATGAAACCTTGATTGCCAACACCTTTCTTCACCACTTCTGAAAATTGCTCTTGTTTCTGTTTCCTTGCCTGCGCTTGCATTTTGTTGCTCCACTGCTTCCCTGCGAGGTGCAGGGCTATCTTGGAATAATCTTTCTCCTCTAAGTTGCATGATTCTCCCTCAAATGAACGAAGCATCCACAGGGAAGATCTAAGGCATTATACTTCCTTTTGTGAAGACATAATTTCTCTTTTAATATTCAGAACGTTTTTCTTCCATTATGCTGTTTCAAAACAAAATACCAAACAATCTTTTTCCCATCTCCCATACTTGCAGTTGACCTACTGGCAAACTGTCTTTGTCCCCACACATTATTATGTGATTGCAAATTTCAAAGGGTCATTGAAAGAACTTTATATAAAGAGGAAAAAGTGGAGGTGTCTAGGCATTTTAAATATGAGATGACTTGCCTGTAGTACAACCTTGTGTTGGTGATTCTCATTCCCAGTGCTTCCCTACTTCTTACAGGTACAACATCATGAAGTCCTGCTGGCAGTGGAATGCAACGAACCGGCCTTCTCCAGCAGACCTGCTCCAGTCCCTACAAGCAGCTATGAAGACAAGCAACGACCACGCGGTACTGCAGGTGCCTGAGCTAGTGGTGCCTGAACTCTACGCTAACATTGCTGGTGTTGATGTCCACAGTCTCGTGAGTGAGTACACTGTACTCTGAAGGACTCTTTCACATGTTGGTAAGGGAGAAAAGTCTCTGAGTTTGCCTTTTCTAGACGCTTTGCAAGCTCAGAATGACGTACAGATGTTGGGAGGGATCCCTTTGTTTTTAAACACGTTATATATATCAGATCTCTCCTCCGTGCCAGAAGCAACAAACTATTAAATCAACCTGTTGATGTCATTCTGCCGGTGATCATTTGGGAGCAAAGTGGCTTTAGGAAGCTGTAGAAAATGTAATGAGAAACTTGAGTTAAGGGAGTATATTGGGTTTGTGTGGCAAGGTTTTGGTAGTGAGGGGGCTATAGGGTTGTCTCCTCTAAGAAGATGCCAGAAGCTTCGCCCACATTCAATAGAGCCAGTTCCAGCTGGCTCCAAGACAGACCCGCTGCTGCCCAAAGTTGAACCCATCAGTGACCTCTGTGATAATATATTTAAGAAATGGTAAAAAATACTGCACAACAGCAGCTGGAAGAGAGGAGTGACAATATTTGAGAAAAACAGCCCTGGAAACACCAAGGTCAGTGGAGCAGATATTCCACTGCAGCCTGTGGTGAAGACCACGGTGAAGCAGGCTGCCCCCCTGCAGTCCATGGAGCAGATACCCATCTGCAGCTCTTGGAGGACGCAATGCTGGAGCCTGTCACCCTGTGTGAAGTCCCAAACCAGAGCAGGACCTGTGGAAGGACCTGTGGCCCCATGGAGAAGAGCCCACATTCAAGCAGGTTTGCTGGCAGGACTTATGATCCCATTGGGGACCCGTGCTGGAGCAGTCTGTTCCTGAAGGCCTGGTCTTTCCATGGAAAAGACCCACGCTGGAGTGGTTCATGAAGAACTGCAGCCTGTGGGAAGAACTCACCCCCTTTGGAAAAGTTCTTTGGAAGACTGTCTCCCATGGGAAGGACCCCATGCTGAAGCAAGGGGAGAGTGTGAGGAGGAAGGAGTGGAAGAGAAAACGTGTGATAAACTGACTGCAACTCCCTTTCCCCATCCTCCTGTGCTGCTGGAGGAGAGGAGATAGAGAAAATCAGGAGTTCAGCTGAGCTGGGGAAGAACGGACTCGGGGGGGAAGGTGTTTTAAGATTTGTTATTATTTCTCATTATCCTACTCTGATTTTGACTGGCAATGTATTAAATTAATTTCCCCAATCTGAATCTGTTTTTTCTGTAATGGTGAGTGATCTCCCTGTCCTTAGGCATTGTCCTCATTGCTTGGACTAGATCTTAAAAGCTCCCTTCCAACCTAGGTGATTCTGTGATTCTGTGATTCTGTCTCGCTGGCGAAAGGTGGGTGTGTTGCAACCCCCCAGCCCCGGCCGGATGAATAACGCGCCGTTGCTACACAGGGAGCTTTGTTAAACCCGGAGATAAAAACGTGACAAACGCACCGCTGTTCTCAAAGCTCCCTATCTTGTGTTACGTCGCGGGAAGCAATGTCCTGGTTTACACCGAGCCTCGTATTTCGTTTCTGTTATCAAAGCTCTGATCCGTGGGGATCCGTGGGAATTGAGGACGCCGAGCGCCTCGCAGCCCCTGAGAAAAGATCTGCTTTAGTTCTCCCTGAGAGCGACTCCGTGCCAAGACCCTACTTATGAATTTGTCCACAGAAAGACATTTTCCTACTATATAATAGGGACTGAGATTAATTGCGTTTCAATGAAATGGCTTGATTCTCAATGTGAGCATTCTTACTCTGGTTGGACTGCTTTTTCCCCGGGTTAGCTTAGATTTCATAGAATCATAAAATGGTTTGAGTTGGAAGGGACCTTACAGATCATCGAGTTCCAACCCCCCTGCCATGGGCAGGGACACCTCCCACCAGACCAGGTTGCTCCAAGCCCCATCCAGCCTGGCCTTGATGATTTGGAAGTGGCTGAATCAAAGTGGGATTAAATTTTATAGTGGCACAAAAGGAGCTATATGTGCGGAGTTACCCTAGTTTAACTACACCTCATGCTAATCAAAGCAGTCTACACAGAACTTTTCCACATGGCAGCGTCCCTAAATTTTTAGGATCGGTGCAGACTCCTGCATGAATTCATCCTTGGTGAAACCACTGGCAGCGTGTGGAAATTTTTCCCAGTTGCATGGTGGGGAAGCCTGGGGTTTCAGCGAAAGGCTTTGTTTTTATTTGTTTAATGGGAGTATCTTGTTCCCACGAGAAATGGTGACTTTTTATTATTACGTCGACATTTTTTCCAAGGGCCAGCTGCATGGCTCAGTCAGTCCCCACCGATTTGGTGTGTGGCCAAGGAGCCACAGCTCCTGCAGAAATAACCGAACGGACTTTGCACCTGGACTTTACCTCCCCGATTTGCGGTACTTTTATCCGATAATTTCCCTCTTGCTGAAAGCCTGAGTTTACTGTCCCCTTTGAAACAAGCTTTTTACTTTCCGCGGGGTGATGCCCAAGGCTTGTGATGTAGAGTTGGAAGCTTTAATTTTTTTTTTTTATTTTTTTTTTTCCCTGAACACTAGGGAAGAATTCCTCCTCCCTCTGGGACAAACGCAGAGAGAACCAGCACAGCCGTCGTGTTGCTGGTCTCTCCCGTGGAGCATGAGGCTCAGCGAGGGCTGTCTTGCCTCCCTCTACCCCTCGTTTGAGTCTGAGTTTGCCCAGCCTGGCTTCTGAGAGGGCAAGGGAGGAGCAGTTGGGCACCACAGAGTGTAAATTGGGTGCCTCTGAGTCTCTGACGTGCCAAAGTCCCAGGCGATGGGACAAGAGGAAACGGCCTCAAGTTGCGCCAGGGGAGGTTCAGGTTGGATATTAGGAAACATTTTTACATGGAAAGGGTTATTAAGCCTTGGAATGGGCTGCCCAGGGAAGTGGTTGAGGCACCATCTCTGGAGGGATGCAAAAGATGGGCTGACTTCGTGCTTAGAGACATGGTTTCTAAGCCTATCAATATGTGAAGGGAGCTACAGAAGAGCCAGAGAGGGACTCCTTACGAGGAATTGTAGAGACAGGACAAGGGGCAACAGTTTTAAATCGGAAGCAAGGAGATTTAGATTAGATATTAGAAAGAAATTCTTTACAGTGAGGGTGGTGAGGCACTGGAACAGGTTGCCCAGGGAAGCTGTGGATTCCCCATCCCTGGAGGGGTTCAAAGCCAGGCTGGATGGGGCTTGGAGCAACCTGCTCTGGTGGGAGGTGTCCCTGCCCATGGCAGGGGGGTTGGACCTCAATGATCTTTAAGGTCTTTAAGGTCCCTTCCAACCCAAATGATTCTATGATTCTATGGTTTAGTGATGTTTTGTTGAGTTTGGGGGTTTTTTATTTATCAGTTAGGTTGATGGTTGAACTAGATGATCTTTAAGGTCCCTTCCAACCCAGACAATTCCATGATTCTGTGATTCTCTGATTCAATGCAACCTACTTATATGTGATTGGAGCCTGGAAAAGAGTCAATTGTTCCACTGCCCTTCTCAAATGTAGATGCAGCATGTCTTTCATTACAGATAAAAGCTTAGCTCAGATATACCTGCCTTCTCTGGCCACTTGATTGTCTTTTCAGGGAGAGACTGAATTAGCATCAGCAGCTCTCCTAAGGATGAGGAAATTCTGCCCAGTGCAGGCAGAGAGAAAAAAAAAAAAAAAGATTATGATCCAGAAAGTGACAAGAGAGGGGCTGCATGGATACTCAATATTCATGGTGAATTTTGGCTTCAGCATGCTCAGAATTTCCTGAAACCACAGATGAGCCATTAGCTTTTTAAGAGTCTTTTTGAACTCCCTAAGCCTCCATAAATCTTTTCCCTGCTACAGTGGGCGTGTGGCCAGGGACTCCCATGTGAACACCCAGAAGAGAGATGCTGCGCTGCTCTTACTGGCTCTTCTGTGGCCACAGAATTGCCTTTTGGTGAGGGTTGTGGTTTTGTCATGAGGATGTGAGAGTGCATTCAGTTAAATTACCTCTGATGGCTTGTGGTTTTATTTATAGCTGCACTATCAAGAAATAGTGATAATTCAAAAAAAACACCCCAAAAACCTACTCCTTCTCCCCGAACTGTACAAGACAAATGAAAGTGCTAATTTTTTCACATTAGTTAGTCTCGTAGTTAACGTGTCTTTCTACCTAGGATGAAAGGAGGAGGCGGCCCGCGGTTTATCCTCTTGCCTTGTTTTTAAAGAGCCCCCACTGTCATCCACTTCTGCAAAGGGGCATTTTACCCTCGTAGATTCTTGTTTTACATGAGAGGTGTTGCTTTTCTGTTCCCATGTCGGCAGAACTTCACGCAAAGCTGTGTGTGGCTGTTACTTCAAAGTTCGAAGCCCATTTACCTTTTTGCAATTTTTCACCTGTGCTTCACATCTATTTCGCTTTCTCCTGCTGCTGTCACCCTGCATGTTCTGCTCTTTATTTGCCTTTGCTGGAGGAGCCCTTGCTGTCAGAACTGCTCCGAGGTGGCATTTGAATAACGAGAGTCGGTCATGCTTCACTGCAGGGGTTGCTCTCACAAAGGCAGGGGAAGTTTCTCAGATGTCAGACCAGATGGATGTCAAAGAAATCCTTGTTATAGAATCACACAATCGTCACGGTTGGAAGGGACCTCTGAGATCACTGAGTCCAACCATACCCACACACAAAAAAAACACCCTACAATCTCAGGCACTAGAGCATGCCCTGAAGTGCCATGTCTACACGTTTCTTAAATACCTCCAGGGATGGTGACTCCAC
>JAOQGH010000001.1:73868439-73880989 GCA_025769975.1 Gallinago jamesoni | reverse complement strand
CCTTCTCTGGAGACATTCAAAACCTGCCTGGACACGTTCCTGTGCAACCTGCTCTGGGTGGACCTGCTTTGGCAGGGAGGTTGGACTCAATGATCTCCAGAGGTCCCTTCCAACCCCATGTGATTCTGTAACCCACAGAAGAAAGGTGACAGTCTTGGAGCAGAGGCCAACACTTCAAATTATTTCAGATGATAGTGTAAGCTTTCAGCTGGCCTATGCCCATCTGCCTGGAGTCACAGCACCGTTCTGCCATACAGGGGGAGCTTGTGTTGGTCACGACGGTGGATACGAGCACAGAAACTGCTGCTATGGGCAGGCTTCGTGCTTACACGGGGCAGGACGAGTTACTGCCTCCCCCTCAGCACTAGCAACAAAACCTCACACTGTGGCTCCACTCTGTACGCAGCGGGGAGGAGAAGACTCTACTAGGCCTAGCAAGTTTTATTCCTGTGAGTTTCAGTGTGGTAATTCTTGACTTCAGTGCTGCAAGCAACACCCTCGCTCAGTGCACGACAGGGTGAGAGCTGATGGTCGCCTCTCCGCAGCACTGGCAGGGCCCATTTCTGCTGCTCCGGCCAGCGGCACCTGCACAAACTGCAGGTGAGGAGGAGGAGGAGGGAGGAGGTGGAAGAAGCAGCGTGTCTCTTGCTGCTTCCCCAGATGACAGCAGGCATCCTTTTCCTCCTCACGCGCTGCTGGCGCCTGACACGGACTTATGGCGCTGAGCAAATGGCGCACGCTGGTGTCGCCAGCTCCCAGCAGGTCTCCTTCCCTCTCAGCACACAAGTACCTGCCAGGAAAAGTAGCCTGGAGCTGCCACTACTCTAGGCTTTCTTTAGAAGGAGTCCCAGATTCCCTTGTATCTGCTTTTCCTTTCTTTAGAGAGCCCTGAGGCACAGAGGCAGGCCCCCCCAGGGCCACCCCCACATCCTCTGCCCATGGCTGGGGGTCCCACCTCAACCTGAGGTGTCACGAGACAGTGAGGGCTAGTGGCTCCCTGAGGGATGGGGCCGGGAAGGCACCATGGGACCCATCCCACTGCACCCAACAGAGGGAGTGGGGTCGTCCCAGGGATGGTGGCCAGGCCCAGGCATGAGCCTTGACCATAAAGCTCATCATGCTGATGAGGCAGGTCAAGATGGGAATCCCATCTGCAGGCCAGGGCCAGTGATGGCAGGGTTGTGGGGATGGGCCTAGCTCAGTGGGGCTCATGCCCAGGGCAGCGCAGGGCTGTGGGGAGGTGGAGATGAGCCCTGCTGTGGCATCGTTGTGGCAGCAGCTGACAGCCCTAGAGGAAGCTGAGATGGGGTCCCAGGACAGGGTGGCAGGGACAGTCAGGGCTGGTGGTGGCCTCGGTGCCCCATCAGCTGGCTAGGGCTGTTCAGGGGCTTAAAACGGCAGAGAATGCCTCAGTGCATCCAAGACGCTTCTTAAGACATTCTCATGTGCCCCAAGTCTAATTAAAGTCCACTTTGGGGGTACGGCAAGACACAGCCAGGTGTACGTGTGTGACAACAGAACCAAAAAAAAAAAAGGAGAAAACTGACTTGTCCTGGTAAGACAGGACCGAAAAAAAAAGCGGTTCTGGGAAAAAGTAGCAGAGAGGAGTTCTGGCAAAGCTGTCCCTTTATTTACAAACTCACACTGGGAAGAAATGCTAGTCACCCATTTTGGACCAAGCCTGTGATTTTCAAATGCATCTTTATTGATCGGTTGATTTAGCTCAAGTAGTATGAACTTTATTTTACAAGAACCTGCAGCTAACCAACACAAAGAAGAATTACCATCGTTACCTCGTACAATACTGGACTAGCGCAAAAAGAGAAGTAAATGCCACAATCCAGTTAAAAGAACCATAAAATAACTAAATTAAACTGTAAACTCTACATGTAACAAACGGCTGAGATTAGTCCCACACATGTCACTTATAAACCCAGCAGCGGGAGGGGAATGGAGGTCTGAATGCAAAACCAAGCACCCCAGATGCCACCTTCTTCTCTCCTAAGTGTGCCTAAGCATGGGCTCACTCGAGACAACACACAACCAGGTGCTTGGCAGCACGTGCGTGAGCTGCAGAGAGATGCACACCATCTTCCCGCATCTTGTCTTTTACCCTAGAGAGCCTCCTGGGTCTGTTCTCTGCTTCAGAACATCCAGAGCTTCCTAAAACAAGAGACCGACACGGATTTGCACCCAAAGCATGTGAGAAGAGCCTGGTAGTTGGAGGAGCGGGCCAAAAAGAGAGGACTGAGCACTGCAGGCAGAAAATGCAGTTATCTAAGTTGGCATTAGGTACAAATCGTCCAAACGCATTTATTCCAGATGAGCATGTGATGGAACAGCAAACCTGAAGTTCAGGATGAAAAAAGGGGAATGTGAACCCACTCATTTCATCCTTTTGTTCCCCTGCTTTCTGTCTGCCCGTTACGACTCCTCTGTCGACATCTCTTGCACAGCTTCACTTCTCTCCCATTCATCTGCTACTTCCCACACCACACAGGCAGTGACCTCCTGCCCCACTACATTGCCTCCTTGATCCTCACACCGTTCTGTCAGTGACTCCCACTTAACACTCCCAGCCTTCATTTCTGCCTCATGTACCTCTGCCGCACAACAGTGAGAGAAGGCTGAAAGCCGATTTCCTGCCTCCCACAATCAGAGGAGCATTCATCTTGATTGCTCGTTCCTGAGGAACGCTGAGAACTGGGATTTAACTTTGGGTAAATAGCGCAAACACCTCCAACTTGTTTTGGAATCTGCCTGTCTTCTTCATCCTTCTTGACTCTTCCTCCCTCATGGTCCCTCCCTTAAATGTAGGAATGTTGATAGTAAGTCAGGTCCAGCTCTGATTTTAAGATAAAACCCCAGAATTTTCCTGAAAGTCAGCTCACTCCCCAAACCCCATCCCATCATCAGAGTTATGGCAGTTATGGGAAAATCTGCTGTTTGTGCCACTGGGAAGAAACTGCTTTGGCATGACAGCATAAGGCTTGCGCAGGACAGCATCTATCTGGCACCTTTCTAAGAACAACACTGGCTTAAAATAAAATAATTTAAAAAAAAAAAGTCTACAGAGAACCTATTCCCCTTCCCTTTGAAGTCTAAAAGCACCTCTCTTGCGGCAAAGAGTGGCACTGCTGTCCAATCACAAAAAGCCAGCAAAACACACGTGGGAGCAACCCATTTCTTCTGCTTGTGCATGAGGTGCAAGAGCTGTACAGGGACGAGACATGGAAGGGAAGGCTAGACCCACAGGACTTCTGCCATCTTCAAATCTGCAGAAGACTGGTTCAAGGACAACACCGATAGATAATTTTCTGCGTTCACCAATAACAAGACCATGAGTAATTAGTTGCTTTAATGCACAGCAAGGGAGATGGAAGTTAGGTAGCAAGAAATGCTCTCTCGCTTGTAGGCTAGCTAGGAACTGGAATAGACTATTTTAGCAGTCTCCTAGGTCAACCTCAGTGAAGTTCACTAAGGACAAGTTACATGAGTAGCCATGGTGGACATGTTTGGTATACTCAGTCCTGTCTCAGAGCTGGAGTGGGCTAGTCATTCTCTTGAGGTCCTTTCTAGCCCTATGCTTATGAGTTTATCAGTTGGCTTCACTGAAAAGAACAAAAGGGGGTCGTCTCAATTTTTTCTGTCCAGCACTTGCAACTAAAGCAACAAAGGAAAAAAAAATAAAAATAAAATCCTTCCTTCTCTTCCCCCAACCTTCATGTCTCACAGCTGAGGAGTTCCCAGCCCTCAGAGTTAGCCCTTCTAATACTGGTGGAAGTGATGGGAAACGCAATACTCTTGGAACACTTCACAGATAGCAGCCGGAGCGAGGACTGTCAGCACAGGACAGCCTTGTGTGGGCAGGGTGATGTATTTCACAGCTCACTGAATGCTCACAGGAGTGCAGCCCGTGCCATGGGCAAGGCGTGACAAGGTCAGTGTACAATACATGGCATGCCTTCTTCATTCAATGGAAGGGTTACACTAAAATGGCTGTCCTGCCCAGTCACTCTCCTGGAGCTCAACCACACTGGCTTGTCCAGCAGCCTCCAGTACTGGCTAACTACTTCCAGCTGTGGCAAGAGAAGAACTACAAACAGTGAAGTCTCCCCATCCCCCAGCACAGAACTCCTCATTAGCCTCTCAGTTCACCTCTTCATACACCGGTCCCCTTACCCTCCCTCCCCTCAATTTAAAAAATAACGGTTATAATTAATGCATGGAAGGTGATGGCATTGTGCATGTGGTTCACTTCCAGTTCTCTTCCCCTCTTCTCAGGCATCCTCTTTCCTCCTCTCCAACATTCCCCCCCACCCCCCCCCAAAATCCAGTCCGTCAGTCCATCTCGCCTGCATGCCTGGGGGGCTGGTGCTCACTTGCCATAGACGCTTTCATCGCTGTAGGCCACATAGAGAAAATAGTCCTCCTCGTGGTTATCCTGCAAGGGGAGAAAGGCAGAAAGTCACAAACCAGAGCCCTGTAACTCGCTCCATGTGAGAAAGCCCAACCAAGAGAGATCACTGGAACGACCAGAGGGCATAACATCTCTCCCAGTGTTTCTCCCCCTTTGCACTGAAGGCTCCACTTCCCCATACCAAAGAGAGCGTATGGCAACTCCTTCTCTCTGGCCACAGCTCCATCGCCAAATTCAGGCTCCATCACACTTCTGGACACAGTGAATTTGCACCAGAAACAGCTCTGACTGTTGCAGGCTGTGCAGCAGAATCTCAGTGGTTGTAGGGCCTTAAGATTGAGAGGAGACCTGGAAGGCTTTAACAGGTCAAATATCACCTCAAGATACTTCAGTATTTGATAAAAGTGGTCATATTTGTTGTTTTACAGAACACTTTGACAAGTGGCTGTGTTTCTAGTCCTGTTTTACATATGGGCAGCAAAGCTGAGACGTTAAGCAATTACACTGACACAAAAAGTCTGCAGAGCACCAGGAAGAGAGTCCTGATCTCAGCTTCGGACAGTTAGATATACCTTCCTCCTACATCTCCAGATTTGGAAAACTCCCTCTGTGTGTTAATCTCTTATTATTTTCATTAGTCCACATACATATTGTCCAGTTATTGGCAAAAAGTCAAATAAGGCTCACAGCACTGTATCAGAGCACTCCTATTAAAACACACTTACACAAGCAGAAGGAGAAATCAAGGAGAAATCAATCCAGGCTGCAAACCAGCCGTGATATAACAGCTACATAATTGAGGAACACTCCTCTGATGGGCACAGAATATGCCTTTAAGGTCGATCAATTAACACCGCTCAGCAGAAATGTGGGCTGGCAATGTTCACAGTGTCCTACAAGATCCTCACATATACATCACAAGCTATGAAAAAGTAATTCTGAACAAAGAATATGTCTTCCTTGACAATGTATTTATACACAGTTGGTCGCCCAGCAATACTGTGTTCTTTTACGGGCCAAAAGGAAATCTCTTTTGTATAAACAGGAAAGCTAGTGTGTATGTTCCACCTCCCCCACCCCCACCCCCCCCACAATCTTTCCTCTGAAATATAAACAATAAAGTGGTTTATTTCAATACTTTTGCTAAAGTAGTAGGATCAACATATCACTTCTGGGGCAACAATTCACTATGGGGTATGACAACCCTTTCAATTAGCACACAATATATTAAAATGGGTTCCTCTTTATAACTGGAGGATGGAACTTCCCTAAACAGATGACAAGATACAACCCAGGTCAAGGGGATCTGTGTTCAGGCGTCTGTGATCAAGCTGCACCCACTGCCAGCTGAGTAGTGCTCAGCTGTCCTTCAGTGAGGACACGCATTCTTCTGGACGCTCCAACAAAAGGAGAAAGAGATGGGCCAGGCTTACCTCATACAGCTGGCCCATGGTAGCACTGGTGGGAGGGATGGTATTATTGACAAAGAAGAACAGGGCATCTTCTGGCCTCAGGTGGATCCGCTTTCGGATTAAGAAGTAGAATTGGCCAACTGAAGAGGAACAGAGGAGAATGCCTTAGATGCAGAAAGAACCATTTTTGGGTTTTGATTGTGTTTTTTAACCCTAACCATGGTTGTTTCCTTTTGGTGGTGGGAAGCCACATGCTGTATGTAAGAAGTAGTGAAAAATGAACAATGTGGGAAAGAAAGCAGCAATTTCAAGACTGTTACCATATAACCAGCCAAAACACTTGGAGATGGCAGTTTCTCAGGCTGTGCACCCTCTAAATCCACCCTCTACCTACTATGGCATGAAATGCTCTACTGCTGGGATTGGTGAGAAGACCTCTAACTGTCTTAACCTTTAAGTCCTATAGATTAAATCCACCTTAGAGAGTCTAGCCTCAGTGTAAATGGTCACACCATTCCTGAAAACAAACCCCTGAAAATAAATTCCTTACTATTTGCTCGAGCTACGTTGCACAAGCAAGTATTCCACAATCCATTATACACAGCAAGAGAAAGAAATGCTGTTTCTTTAACTCATCCATGTTCTTAAACGAAAACAAATGTAATCACACACTAAATGGCCGTGACCATTCAGAAAAGGAACTTTGCAGCCATGACTCCAACCACAGGGGTGGAAAACAAGGGCACTATTTCATGAACTCGTCTCTTCCTGCAACGAGGATAAAGCCTCTGGCAACTCTGCAGCCAGGTCATCATCGACTGATGATGATGGTACTGCCTATGATACACAATTCAGTCATTTTCATCACTGTGTCAGCAGTGACACACACACGTTGGCTAACTCAGTGAGACGTCTCAGAAGATCTCAGAGAATTCTGCATTTTGTCATCCAGGCTGTAAGGTGCATAAATAATAACAGGGGCAGTCAGGTAAACTGGGGTAATGATAAGATGTTGAGCCTCGGTATTTTGTTGGTGCTGATCACAGAGCAAAAAGCACTTCTGAGATCTTCTCAGTGAAAATCGGGAAGAAAGGAATCAGGCTTTGTTACCTGTGAGGTCAGAAGGCACGAGATACTTCCTTTTATCTAGGTCAGGTACTCTGGCTTTTGGTGCTTTTTCCACAATTACCTGGTGAGAGAGAGTGAGAGAAAGCAAGAATCAACCCATGAGTATCATAAAATGAAAGGGACCAAAAAGCATCAGGATATTACCCTTTGAGAGAGATGGTGCTACAAGCATTTAGAAATCTATTTAATCCATATAGCAAACCCACAACATTAAAGAACAAATAGGTGAGAAGATGACTTGCAATCACTGGCAATAGCTGTGCTGGGAGCCCAAGACCACAGCAGTAAGTACAGTGAGTAAAAAATGGAGACTGGAACAGACATAAAAATAAACTATAACAGCCGAGTAAAAAAAAAAAAAAAAATAAAATCAGGTCACCTTGACGGTCCCCATGCAGGTTAATTTTGTATGAAGGAGCTGCCAGGAGGCTAATGCATGAACACGAGTATCACAGGTTGAACTGTTTCCAGGTTACAGTTCCAAACTGCCTGGCACAGACTCAGCCCTAGTCCCAGAAGTCCCACATCCCAATTTCTACATTCGCCGACACCAACTGCTCCAGAATGAAGCAAAGAATTAAAAAGAAACTGTAGCTCGTTGGGATAAGTATTTTTAATCCCCTGTTCTTTGGCTGTTATCGTCTGCTCTGAAATTCATAACCCTGAAGGTTATTTTCCCTACTTCATATAGTTATTGACATTTCCTTATCCATATAAGTACCTAATAATTAAAAACCAGGCTACCGTCTGGGCAAATGGACCCACAGAGACCTTTGACACAACACACTAATCCTCCTTACAGTCTGATGTCATTACAGCATAGAAAAACATGAAGCTCAGCAGCTCAAAGTTCAAACAGACAAAAAGATCTCCCACTACAGGAAAACTGTTGTTACTAGAGCCAGGCAAAATGTTTACCTCCGCAGCAGAAAGCATTTCAAAGTGACCTGAGGTCCTCCCATGAAAAGCTGTGGAAACCCCCTTCCAAAGGTTGGAGGTATGTTTCCATGGAACTATTGGGCAGAAAGAAACTGCAGGCAGTTTTGAAGGATTTTTTTTTAGGGGGGGACACACACGTATTTTTTAACTGGCAAGAGATACACTACATGATTCAATTCTCATGGCTTGCTGTTCTGCAGACGCCATTTTGATCATCTAAACAAGAAGCTGGATTTTGGGAACCTCCCCAACTTTTTGATTCCATCAGACCCTCTAATTGTAAATAGTCCCTCTGAAACATCATGGGAGTAATTTCTAAGGGCTCCACGCTCCCATAGCTCTTTGGCAACCCAAACCAGCAACTGTGTCTGTTGAGCAACAGCAAAGGCTGAACTGATGTGGACTAAACCTTCTTCGGAAGCAAAATGATGTTGTCACATCAGTGACACACACGATGCCAGGGAAAAAAAGTTATGATGATAAACCTGGTGTATTTGGCCTGGACAAAGTGCTATGCTAACTCAGCTCCTTCTAGAATAAGTGAGTATCTGCAAAGCATGTCACACCACAGAGATGCTAGCATGGACATCTCTGTGCTGTGCTCCGTCTGGATGCTGCTAAAACCGCTGAAAATTCTAAGTTTGTTTTACAAAACAGAAACCTGGTCATCTCTGCTACTTCAAGAACTTCAAGCACCTCCGTTAGTCCAAGGCACTCAAGCTCCTGTAGGACATGCATTTCTGCCCGAGAGGCGGTTGGTACGTGCTGTGAAGGAAGGACACAGTTCCACAACCTCACTGAGCAGGCACAGGCTGAACAACAGCCCTTTGCACGTTTTCTTACCCACACATCCAACAAGGCAACATCTAACACAACAAACTGCAGCGGCGAGAAATCCTTGGTTCTTGCCCCCAATTAAAAAAAACCTACTGACAAGAGGAACCGCTGGCTAGCGGCGCCGATGGGACCACCCTGACTCAAAAGGGTGACTTGCAGCTTGGTCATTAGATAGTAAAGAGAAAGAAGTCATGCCTACGAGAAAGAGGTGAGAGCGCTGGGGCTTCTAAACCCCTAGGAAGGATTTCAATCAGATCACCACTGAGCTTAAGAGAGATGTGATTGCAAAGAGGCCGGGAGGGAATGGAGGTGCTCTGCTCATCTGGCCACTCGCTGTCGTCAGTTTGCCTGGGTAATACAGGCATCTCTTCTGAAGCACCAAACCCTTCACACACACACACAGACCAAACAACCCACGAAGAAAACCCAAAGGACAGATAGATACACCACATCTGTATGTCTGTTGCTGCTGGGTGGTGACTGTAGCAATGTGGGACCGTGCCAACAGTACAGTCTCAGTGAAACGCTGAGATCTATCGGGGCACTGCAGTGTAGGCAGCCAAACGGACGTCATCTTCAACGATCCTGCTGTCAGGAAGGGCAGAAACACAAGTGATGTCAAGAACAGTTGCCTGCTGCATTCATCTGCTCCATATCCATCTCTTGACAAGAGCCTACCCCCAAAAATTCACATCTGGGCCTTGGCGTGTGTCGTTCTCATTTATCCCTCATTACAGCACACCTTGTTATTTCAGCCCTGGCTTTTTCTCCATAGAGATCTGCTGATGCCCATCTACTTGACCTCTTTCACCTTTTACCAGACCAGGTTCTGGTCCCGGGGCTCCCCAAAACCAGCTCTTCCAGACCCATCTATCACGACTTGCTGTACAATCTGCCAGGCTAATCCTCAATTTACAGCTCGTTTCCCTCCTGACCTGGTCCTCATCTTAAAACACCGACCCCCATACACCCTTCACCACCCACTGGCTGAGAGCTTGACCTGCCAGGGTTCCCCAAAACAGCTGGGACAAAGCCACCCACGTACTCAATTCCGAAAACTTTTCCAAGTCCAGCCGAGGGCCGCTCCCAAGAGGAAGAATGGTGTTAGCCTGTAGGGAAAACACACAGTCTAACTGTTCCCTGTCCCCCCCCTTGCCCTTAGGTTCCTGGAGGAGTCTTAAGTTATCTCGCACGCAGAACCTCTGGGCAACAAATCTAGGACAGATCTCTCCAGTGGGGACGGGAAGAAAGAACATTCGCAAAACGTTTTATTGAACTAAAAAAAAAAAAAAAAAAAAATAAATATTATCACAATTAAGTCGATTTGTCATTCCTTTTCTCCAATTATTATTAGTAATTATAAAGCCAGAAGCTTTCCACAGGCACTCCAAAGGGACCTAAGGAGGAGGAGGAAGCAAAGTTGAGCTAGATGACCTTGTTTTCCAAGCGATGTTTTTGTTTTGTTTTTTGGTTTTTTGTTTTTTTCCCACAGGATGATTAAACAGCAGGGCAGAAACACTGAGGAGTATCATTACTATTTTTTTTTTTAAGGAAAGGAAAAAGCACAGAGCTAGACTGTACCGAAAAGACAGGCAAAAAAAAATAATAATTAAATAAAAATAAAAGAAAACTGTCAGGTGACATGGGTAGGGATCTTGTTTTCCACGAAGAGCACCCGGTTACCTCACTCATTGTTCTCCTCCATTTTTGCGGAGCCGATGGTGAGCTCCTTCCCCACCCCCAACCCCACGCACGCAGCCAGGAAAAAAAAAAAAAAAAAAGAAAAATAAGAAGAAGGAAAAAAAAGATTAGCAGCGTTCCCGCTGCCGAGTGACTGCGGATCCCAGGGAAAAAAAATAAAAAAAATAAAAAAAAAGGTGCATTGCACCCCGCACCCACCCCCGGATACATGAAATAAACAGCCACGGAAAGAGAAAAGCAGCCGGGAATGGGGATCAGACCGTCGAAATCACGATCGCCTTTATAAATCGCCTTTCTTTTGCCTTAAACAAAAAAAAAAAACAAAAAAAAAAAACAAGACAGAAGCAAGACAGACAAGGGAAACAAAAGGCGGCCCCCCCTCCTCCTCCCTCCTCCCCCCCCCACTCACAGGGACTCTGTCGGGGTATTTCTTCCGGATTTTCTCCCCTTCTTTTTTCCTGTACTCGAACGGGTGGTCTTCCTTGTACTGGAACTTCATGCTGGCGGGGCTGTCACCTTCCTTCCTTCCCTCCCCTCTACCGCCGGCTGCTCTGCCAGGATCAACCCCCCCCCCCCCCCCGCCCCGCGCAGGAGCAGCGCAACCCCGCAGACGTGCGGCGGGAGCGCACCCCGCGCTGACGGCAAATTGGGCTTCGTGACGTCACGGGGAGGCACCCACCCCCCCACCCCATCCCACCCCCACCCCCCCCCCCCCCCCCACCGTCACAGTGCCACCGGGGCGGAGGTGGGGGGGTCCACGCCGCCCGTCGCGGGGGGGTCGTGGAAGGCGCAGACCCTTCCCGCATTGGGCAGGGGGCAAGAAGGGATGTGCCCCCCACGCGTGATGGGGGGAGGCGCGGGGGCACATGTTTTTTTCTTGTACGTTGATTCAACGTGCGGCAGCAAATAATATATTAAAAATAAGATTTATTTATTTCTCTGGTTTTTTGTTGGTGTTTTTTTTTAGAGGCGGCAAATGAAACACACGATTGAGCAATGCCCCCCCTCCGTCCCCCCCCCCCGCCTTCCCCGGGTGACTCAGGGGTTTTAAATACAAGCATAAGCAATCACATCATCCACTCGGGACTGCGGGGATGGCCGCCGCGCTCCTCCCTCTCTCCCCGCCTCCCTCCCCACCCCCTCCCTGCGGTGCGGGGCGGATGCGGTGCGGGGCGGATGCTCCGCGCAGGGGATGCTCCGCGCAGGGGAGCGGGGCTCGACGGGTTGGAGCCCGTCCCCCCCAAAAAACCCCGCGGTGTGAGACCTGACCGCCCCTGCGTGTCCAAAAAGGGGAGGAACGAGCTCCAACTGTTCTTAAAGTGGCCAAAATAAATCAATAAATAAAATGTTAATTCCCGTGACCCATCCCTCCTTCTGTCCCGGCTGGATTCTCCCGTTTATAACCACCCACCCCACCACAGACCAGTGGACAGTTAAAGGGAACCATCCACTGATCCACGCTTTGAAAATCTTGGGTTTTTTCTAGCAGTTGGGCTGGCAATTAGGGAAGATGTTAATGAATGTATGGGCGTGCTCAAATCGGCACAGAAATTAACGGCTGCTGCGCCGGCGACAGTCATCAAATCATTTTTTCTCTCTCACGCCTCATCCAGAGGAAGCAGAACTTCCCCGAGGATGATCTTTAGTTCGTGTGGTGGTTTTAGTTGTCCCGGTAGGGGCCGAGTGGGACCTCAGACTGCCTCGGGTGCGTGGGGTGGCTCTCCAAGGCCACCCCAGTGGCAGAAGTGAGAGGAGCCAGCCCCGTGCCAGCGTGTCGACTCTCGACTGCACCAGGGTAGGAGAAGACACAGTGGCTGTTCGGGTGCTGCTCTGCTTCTATGGTGGGGTTAGAATGGGGAAAAAACAAATCCAGGCTATAGCAGAGTCAGCTTGAATCCTGCAGAAACTGAAGAGCAAGCCAGGAGATCCGTAATGATAACAATGGAATCGGGGGAAAATAAAGCCCTGGTCTTTTTCTAGAAGTAGTCCTATAAATGAAGTCCCTTGACAGGACAAGGGGCAATGGTTTTAAATTAGAAGAGGGGAGGTTTAGATTAGACACCAGAAAGAAATTCTTTCCTGTGAGGGTGGTGAGACACTGGAACAGGTTGCC
>JAOQGH010000001.1:73838855-73863523 GCA_025769975.1 Gallinago jamesoni | reverse complement strand
TAGGGGAGGTGCTCCATCCCTCTGATCATCTTTGTGGCCCTCTGCTGGACCCGTTCCAACAGGTCCATGTCCTTCCTGTGTTGAGAACTTCAAAGTGACCTGTAACTTTTCCCCTTGAAACCAAAAGAGGAGATAGTAGAGGCGATTTGATGTAGAGGAGGGGAAAATGAAGAATTTTAAAAATTCCCTTTTTTTTTTTCTTTTTGCGCATCTTATCACGAATTTACAGTGAAACTCTTATTGCAAATTATTAAAAATTGTACATTCCTGCTTCTCTGGGCGGGATCTCTGCCCCGTGGAGCAGGGCTGCCATCTCCTGTTAAATGCCCGCACAGCTCGTAGGCAGAAGGAAAGGGGTGGAGGCAGCGGAGGAATGGTATGTTCCCCATGGAAAGGATTGGGAAGGCTTCCAGGAAGTTTCTGGGCTCGATAGCGCTTGACGCATGTTCAGCAGATCCAAATGTCTCTGGTTGCTTCAGGCTTTTACTGTGGAGTAAACAAGAGCCTTCCAGGAAATGTTCTGCAGCTTGGTGAAGCCAGGCTTGAAATGGACTTCAGAGAGCAGCTGATGAAATAGGTCTCTAGTAGGTGTTCCACAAACAGTTGTTATTATTATTTCTAGTGTGCTGTACAGCAGAAGAGACATAATCTTACACTTCATTTATTTATTTATTCCATTCCAGTTTATCAGTCGTTAATAGTACAGTTAGGTAATGACTAGGCAATTCAGGAAGAAGATTGTGACTTAGGAAATCAAGACCCTCATTACATTCCCTTGGATACAAAATTCCTGTGAAGGGACAAGATCTGCCAAAATACCTTTGACAATATCGAAGGTATTTTGGTCGTTCAGTTCTGCTTTATGCTATCCCTGAAGCTGTCTCATCAACCTTCTCTAAAATCCTCCATGGCTATAATCTCAACAGCAGTTACGTTCCTCAGTATATTCAGGGACCTGCTCCTTCTTCTTATCCACAAAACAACCACATTTTCTGTATTTTCACAGGAGTGTTGTGAAGATCAGTCTACTAAGGACAGTGAGGATTTGGGTACTGCAACAGGAAGGGCCACGCAGCCATTTCAGAAAGATGTGATATCAAAACAGCTTGATTAATATTTCCAGATGATTCAACATATTCAGGTAAGACTCACAAATTATTTCTATTTGAGAAATGGCTTAAATATTTTAAGTGGTCTTATTTAATTTGATCTGCTTTTCACAGCAGCATTTGGAATAATTAATAAATTACACAATATGAATGCAACTAAGGCACGACTGAACTTTACTTAGGGACTAGTGTTCCTGCTCCTCCCCTTGTTTGATCTGTTATCGCACATTTATTTTTTTTAATTCAAATATCAGAGCTTGTGACCACTATTTTGGAATTGCTATCTATCATGTTTTTAACCAGTCTGTATTCCTTCCATATGTCCCATAGGGCACCTAGGGCACTATACTGCTCATACTACCAAATGGATGCTATCTTTTGTTTACATGCAGATCGTGTTCCTACACAGTTCCTTTTGGGTTTTTTTTTTGTTTGTTTTTTGTTTTTTCTTTTTAATTTACTACAAATGGTTGGCACTTTCCAGCAGTTTGTTGTTCTTATTAGGTATTAAGACCTTCTCCCATGCCATTCTTTTTTCCTGTTGCGAAAACCTCTCCGCCATACCCAGGGAACTTAGGCTGGAGGCAAGCAGCATGAGATATCATCTGCAATCATCTCCCTGCAGGTCACTAGCCTGCAAGGTGACTCAGCACCCTGACGCTGCTGCCTGCTTCTTTGTGCAAAAAGGGTGATGTGTGTAATAAGAGGACACGGGGAAGGCCAACTGTTGGTTATCTCAAGGAGGTGTCGAAAGGAGCCATGAAAAGATGCTGGACCTAAAAACTATTTTAGTCTCTTTTTCTTCCCTTCCTCGTTAGACTGAGGAGGTTGACCTGATACTCCTAACTCTGTTCAGAAGCATTAGTAACTCTAGTTATTTAATTAGTAATTCTGCATTATTTGCCCTTCGGTGAAAATAGCCACTAGTGTCCTGGGAGGGCTGGCTGGGCATCCTTGCCCTCAGCAGATGCCTGCAGTTTTTCCTCCGGCACCGGATCCAGGTCTGGCACTTTCTGTCCTGTCTTGGCAACTGTGAATCTGCTCATGTGGAGGGCTTCTTCGTAGACTGGAGGGGTGTCCGCTGCCGAGGGGGGTGGCGTTCCCTGCGCAGCAGCGTGGGAGTGTGCCACCGCTAATATCCTCCTGGCAGCGGGTCCAAACACGGAATGGAGAGCTGAAAGGGAGAAGGCAAAAGCCATTTGCCTCTTCCTGAAAGCACCCTGCCATTAGAGGAAGACAAGTAGACCCGCAGCTTCTCTCCCCGCAGCCTGAATGTTTTTCTTCTCCTGCCCCTTCATCCTTCCCTAAAAGGGAGGTATGTTAAAGCCCATCAGCAACATCCCCCAATTACCCCTTCCTCAAATGCCACTGAGGCCTGTAGCTGCCCTGATTCCACACAAACATGTCTCAAAGCTGATTCACCATCTGGCTGCAGCCACTAACACGAAACCTGGTGAGCGCCTTAATTTGTGCAACGTACAGATCCCGGTTTCCCTGCCTCCTGCCGTGAACATCCCCCTGCCATCCCTCGGGGTGCCACAATCTGGGCGTTTTACAGTGCAGCCCCTTCACGTCGGGCTGTGCTGAGGTCCCCCGGCCTCTGTTGAAGTCTGTTACTCACAGGTGATGGTGCTCTGGAGGGTGCTGTCATGATCAAAAGCAATGACGGTCACCTCGTAGGGCTGAGGACCCGATTCCTCCCCTGTCTGACGGCAATGAAAGCAGCATCTCACGCAGACAGAAACTAGGCCACACAGGAGCAACAGCCCACCAATCACCACCACCAGCCTGGGAAGAGAGAGGACACAGAATTAGGACAGAAAGACTTTATTTGCAGGGGACATTTTAAGGTCTCTCCCTCCTTCCAGCAGGCCTAACCTTAAAGCCAGACATGGTCATTTGGAGCTTTGTCCAGCAGAGTTTGGACAGTCTCCAGAGATGGAGATGCCGTGCCCCCTCCAGGCACCCATTGCAATGCTCCACCACCCTTGCGGGAAGCATTTCTTCCTTCTGTCTAATCAGGATTTCCCTCGATGCAGTTTGGGCAGTTGCCTCAGGTCCTTCTGATGGGCACCTCTGAGAAGATTCTGGCTCTATCTTCTCTAGAGATCCACTTTAGGTAGTACAAAACTGCAATCAGGTTGCCCCCTTAGCCTCCTCCAGGCTGCACAAACCCGGTCCTTTCATCCCCTCCTTATACATCACGTCCTCTGGACCCCTGGTCATCTTATTGGCTCTCCAGTGAACTTGCTCCAGTTTGTCAACATCTCTCTTGTACTGAGGGACCACAACTGGATTACATATCCAGATGTGTCCTTATGAGTGACAAGCGGAGAGGAAAAATCATATCTCTCAATCTACTGGCTATACTTTTATGAATGCAGCCTTGTAGATGTCAAACAACTACCATCCTTTTTAATCCCATCCAGTTGAGAATTAGCAAGGAATCAGGCTGAAATTACTTTAAAAATGGGTCTTTTAAAAGGCATAGTCTGCCATGAACACTTTATTAATATTGTTCACCTGACCAAATTAATATGTGGAATAAAAAAAGGAGGCTGGCAAGTCAACATTTGTTAAAGGTGATGCGATAGCAAAGGGGTTGCCTTGCTACTGTAGAGCATTAGTGTCCCAGGGGAAAATGGGGGGTGGCATCACACTTGAGCAGGTCACATTTAATCCCCTTTTTTGCTACTGGATTTGTCCAGTGATGCAGATATTTAAAGTAAGCATGTACCATCTTACCAGATATACCACAAACGGTTCCACTCCGTACCTGAACAGCTGAGAAGAGGCAACAACATACAGTTAGCCACAGAACGCCAAATAAATGGGAAGATCCCTACTGTATCCTCTTCCAGCTCCCCTCATGCTCCTCAATTTCACACCAGCTTCTAAATGGCACAATGATGAGAAACTCACTGTGCTTTGTGGAAGAGACACTTGTCCAACCCCACCAATCTCCCTGTTAGATGAGTTTCCCTTCTCTTTGGCTTTATCTCTTTATTGCTCCCCTGATATCTGTGCCTGCCCCATTCTGTTTGCAAACCTCAGGGATCTGCATCATGTTACAATTTCTGAACTTCCCTTCTTTTATCTATTTTTTTTTTCCACAATTTAGTCTGCCCAATCCTGTTACCTTTTGCTTTGTTTTTTCTGACTTTCTCTTTGATCCCTATCTGGCCCTGTGGGTACATTTCCTTTAGTTTTACTTAGTAGACCTGTCTGTGCATTTTTAAAGGTGCTTTTCTTAGTCAAAAAAGAATCCTCCTAGGCAATTTTTCATATTTGCTTTGTCTTGATTTCTGTTATTCTTTCAAATTACATCAAAAAGAGGAATATTTACCAAAGCACCGTATTTCAAATAATTTTTCAAGGAAAATTGATTCCAAATGTATAATCTCAGTCACTCAAAATTACACCAGAAAGCTCTTAACTGTTACAGTTATTCAAATAGGCAGCAGGAACAGTACCACATGATCAGTATATTGAATAGATAGTAAATAATACACTTCACACTCAAAACAACAGAAATTTTATGTGAGTTTTCAATAATCGCGATTAAAGTAAGCTCTTCCGGGAAAATGTCAGCCACCATGTCAGAACACTGATGTCTACTACTGCCTTTGTCCTTCATCATCGTCTCAAAAGAGTGCAAGACCAACCAATACTTACAGTTCAGTGTTGAGACAGCCTTCCTCACCTCTCACTTGGGAGAACTAGAAGGAGAAAACCAAACAAGACACAGATAGAGTGAATTAAGTCTTTGTCATCTGCAACTTTTATCTCTGGTTACCCGGACTACTACTAGTCTCAATCTCCTACAGTAAGCACTTAGTGTTACCTATTTTCCGTTGTTTCCATCATATATTCTGCTGTAGATTTGAAGTTACTGTGATTGTTTCATATCTTAACTTCTTGTAGTCATTAAAATCCTATTTAGCAACATTCCCAGCACAGACTCTGACTTAGTTTCACCCTTACCACAGCTTTCCCTTTTCCCACCACAAAGCTATGTCATGCTATACATGTAGATCCTTCTCCATGCTAAAATATTAAGAACCTTTAAATGTCCTGCTTTGTATTATACCCAAACCAATTTGAATTCTGCTGGGTTCCTCCAGCACTCCTACCCTTCTCACTCCTTTCCCTTGGGTACCCCGACCTCTGTATTACCATCCGTGGAATAAAGGCAAATATTATTCTCTTCTGCATGTCTGCCTTCTCTATGTCCAGTTCTTTCTAATATCAGGGAAATTATCGTGACTGTCAACTGCTCATGCCCCTCCACCTTTCCAAGGTAACTCCATGACTGAGGGGAGACCCCATCAAAAGGAACCTGAGATGTGACTTACCTGTAAGAAACACCCTAAAGCAAAGCAGATCATGACTGGGCTACGCATCCCTGTAGGGTAGTTCTGTGGCCTCTTGGTGGTATCAAGCAGCTCAATGTCTTCTTGTCCTTTCTAGTTTCAGTTCATCCTCAGTAAGTCCACTGACCAGCAGAAGGAGGAGATTCCTTGTTGTGTGTTGAATCCAATCTCTTCTTCCCGCTCTGCCTCCTTCTGTCTACCTCTGGATCTATCCTTCTTCTCTGCCCTTTAGATTCTTGCTTTCTCTCATTCCCTCTTTGTCACTGGCAATTCCTGTTTGTTTCTGCCTGTCTCCTTTTGTTATTCTCTTGGCCTGCTTTTCTCCCTCTTTTGAAGGGTTCTCTAAAGCCTTCCAGTCAGATCAGGAGAAGAGCGGTGGCTACGAGTTCTCGCTTTAGATGTTGAACTAGTTCAGTGAAGGGCGTCATGAGATCTCTGCAGACCTAACTGTTCCCTTCAGTGAGCAGAAAGGGTCTCTGACTTTGTTGATTCCCAGTTATTCGTCTCCCCGCCCCTACCCTGAGGGGGATGCATTGAAGGTCATGTTACTGACCTGTTCAAATGGAGTTCAGATGTTCTCTCCCTCCTACAGCACCTTTTCCACCGCTGCACTCACATTGTCCTGCCTCTGTGGATCCAATCTCTTTACTTTAGCCAGATGATCACCATCCAGAGTGTATATGTTACAAGTGAGATGTTCCTGCCGAAGTTGAAAGGTTGCAGGAGGAGTTGAGAGTTGAGGTTGAGAGTTTGCAGGTTGAGAACCTTAAAGAGGTTGCAACAGAATAATTATATACAGCATTTATATATATATAGTTATATGTATGTGTGCATGTGTATGCATATATGAATGCAACACATATATGCATAAATATATATGCATATGCATATATGTGTGTATATACTTATGCAACACCTCTTGTATGTCCCATTTTAAGGCTCTGCCGCCATCCCTCTTACCTGGTTATCTCCTGCTATGTCAGTTCTGCACCTGACACCCTGCCCACTCACAGGTCCTACTCCAGAACTCCCTGCATGGCCACTCAAGTCCCCCTAAATACTTTGCATCATTGGGGATACATGTTGATTCCCCTATCCTGGACACCCTTTGTCCTGCAGCTGGTTATACCAGTAGGTTCCATTCAATGACCCATTAATTTTCTCTCTCTTGTAGAACTACTTTAGATTTCTGTTACTGCTTGTGGCTATTCAGAGTGTTATTACACGCATATAATTGTGTTCACCTTCTCTTTCTCTTTTGAGTAGCTGAGAGAGAAAAAAAAAAAAAAGCTATGCAGCAATGTGTTACTATTTGTGTTTGGGAACCACCTGGGACTGGTGCATAAATATATGTTAAGGTCAAGATGGCAACTAGAGGAACTTGCTGCCCCATGTTGCAATCGCAATGCATTCACATTAAACTGGTGAATCATTAGCTTTGGTGATGCATATTAGGGTTGCAGAGCAGAACCAATGGATTCATGAACACAATGTATTCTCCCAAGGCAGGCTGAAAACCGTTTTCCATTCTCTAATTATAAAAGTAGTGGTACACTATAAACATGGAGTATAAGCAGGCACTTTTTAATCAATCTATCTATCCATCCATCCATCCATCCATCCTTCCATCCACCTGCCTAACTGAGTCTGCTACTGGAAGAAGCTTTCTGAGTAGTGGTGGACAAATAAGAAACATAGAAACATGAGCTATCAGCTTTCTATTTACATGGGATAATGTAATTTTTTCAGCCAATATTATTTTTGTCTCCTTGTCCTTAAATTCTTTTGTGTATTACAGGAGTTTTAGAAGGAAATACGCAGCAGAACTGTAAAATTGCCTTTCTCGTATGTATGGCTTTTAAAACCAGTGGGATTCGACGTGAAAAAGAAGTACAAATTACCGATATTTTTCAAGGGCTTTTTACTATAAGTTTGATAATTCAATAGATCATCACTTGATTTTTAACTGAAATTCAGTCTCATGATAATTTCAAATTCTGGAAAGATCAAAGTGGAGAAATATCAGATAAAGCGATTAAAGATTTCTTTAAAGAAATAGCAGCAGCGTGACATAAAGCCGTGACCCCTCCAAAAGCATATTGTAAGCAATTCTTGCTGAAACATATTGATCCTTCTTTTTCTATTTCTATGGCATTGCCGTTAATACTGTTAATTACTGTTAATTACTTCCAGTAATCCAGTAATGGCTCTGCTAGCCTATCACCCAATGGCAGTTTAAATTTCTCCACATTCCCCTGGTATATTGCCTCAATTATCCCAGTATTTTATTTTTTCTTTGTTTTATGCTATATTGAAGTGACTTTTCTCTTTCATACTTCCCCCTTGCCACCTTTCACAAGGTGACCAGATTCTTCAAAGGACTATTCCACTAGAGCTCACTTGATCAATCATACCTAATATTTGATCATGGGCATTTTTCTAAACTATGGGAATACGTTTGGGGCTCACAAGGATCCCTAATATTTTTGCAGGGGTAGTATAACATTATCAAAGCTTTCATGTATTTTTTTTTACCGCATGATGGTTATCCAAAAGGGCTCCATTGCTTGTAAAGCAAAACCAGGTCATTATTGAATAAACTGTGCATGAAGAAGCAGAACACTTCTCTCCCACATTTCATCCCCTTTCCACTGAGGACAGAAGAGTTGTTACCTCCCCTTGACAGAAACATGGCAGAGGGTCCAAGCAGCAGCTCATTGGAGACAGGGTAAAACAGCTGTAAGAACCCCACAGAAAGACAAGATGCCTCAAAGCTTGCTTGCTGCAGGGCTTCTGTCACCAGTGTACCCATAACAAAGAATGTATGTCCTTGGTTCTCAAAACTGCTGTACCCCCTGCCCAGAAAACATGTCTGCTTTGCAAGGCCCAGCACTGCTTGTGCAGCAGAGGCAAGGGGAGCTCATGGAGCAACCGTGTTGGACAATGGTTGGATGAGCTCAGGTCACTGTCACATTGGTTGGTCAAACGATGAGTCAATGGGAACTATAAATTACTGTTATACCCCACCTCAATGTGGATCCCTCACCACCGTGAAGGCCTGAGAACCATGTATCAATGGGACGCCGTTGACTCCAGAGGGATTGGCGAGCTGTCGTGTAGACCCAGGCAAGCATCAGGTTGGACAGGCTGAAAAAAACCACAAAAAACAAACAAAACAAACAAACAAAACAAAACAAAACAAAAACAACAAAAACCCCCAGTCAGTTGGCCAAAGAGATCAAACCATGGTTATAACTCGGCCGAAGGCTGTCCAAAAAGCTGTGGGTACCCAAACAGAGGCCACACGCAAACCTGAGGCCACACCTGGAGTATTGTGTTCAGTTTTGGGCACCTCAATACGAGAGAGATATGGAGGTGCTGGAGCGGGTGCAGAGGAGGGCAACGAAGCTGGTGAAGGGCCTGGAGAACAAATTGTATAAAGAGTGATTCAAGGAATTGTTTAGACTTAACCCAAAACAAATGTAATTTCCTCTTCACCTCTCCCCTTCCTTCTTTTTCTTTGTACAGAAATGATGTACCACCAGGTTGGGTAACTCTATGCATCTGTTCCAGGAACTGAGAACTGGGAGATATCTGTGTCCCGTCGCATTTTTGCGCACACGGGAGATTTAAATACTGTTCTGGGACTTTGCTGCATGTAAACAGCCCCAAGCATGGCTTTGTCATGAAATCCTTCAGTATGAGCAAAAAAATCCCTTTCTGACTTTCGCATGAATCACTCTGCTAGCTCCCAATGACACTGACTGCCTGTTTGATCCCAGCCAGAACCTTATCCCCGTTTCTCCTGTGGGAGTAACCAAGTCGTTGAATTCTCCTGTAACCTTGCCAGAAATGACAGGTGAAGAAGTGACATACGCAGACCTGAGGTTCGCAACTCTGGAAAAACCCCAGGACCAGGAGCTCCAAACTGCCAGAGCGAAAGGTAGTGCTGGTGTTTGGGGGGCAGTTCTCTCCAAGGCAAATTCTCCCCATGGGGAATATTTTTTTATGCCACACTCTGGCATAAAATAGGATTTCACCTACCAAGAAGCATCTTGGTTCCTGGGAGCCTTTCGGACTCAAATCTTTTAAGAGATTGGAGGGAGAAAAGAAAAAAAGGCAGGAAATTAAGAAGAATGGAAAGGTAGAGAATGTGGAAAAACTGTTTGGATTTGAGAGGAGAGATATAATTAAGGTTGTGGGATGCAGTTAAGTAAAAGATAAACACGTTCCAGTTAGACATTAAGTGTCAGCTCCTGGAAGTTAGTGAAGCAACCTGCCTAAGGGACCTCGCAAAAGTCTTTCAGCTTTACTCATGTAAGTCTGACTAACAGAACGAAGTAAATGAAAGATAGGGGGAAAGTATGTTTTCTCTCAAGGGAAGGAATAGATGATAGACAAATACCTTTTTGGACTTAAAATCATAATAATTATGCTACATAGCTTCACAGAGGAAGGGAAGAATGTGGCTGATCCCAAATCTGTATTCTTTATGCTATGCATTAGTGCTTTAGAATTGCTCTCTATGAAAGGTTGTAGCAAAGCAAAAAGAGTTTGGTTGTTGCTTTTTTTTTCCAGCCTGACTAAATGCTGGAGATTAATTTGATAAATTTGATAATCATCTAATAGATTAAAGAGCTCTTTCTGGAGGAATTTTTCCCTTCTTGTGATAATTGGGTTCTCACTTTTTGAGGGGTCCTTGAGTTTTATACTTGGAGCCTGAAGCTGAACTTACCAGTAAAGTAGTAGAGTTTTTTTCTCTTAAAAGCTCCTGCCTAAGCTAGTCTTCACAGCTTGCTGACTTCCCAGCCCCCAACTCCTAAGGAGGACTGGCCACAGCCAACTGATGGGACAATTTTCATCACGTAATACCCCACACCGGTCTGAAACTCAGCAATTCACTGAGCAGACTATCAGTCGTGTTGTCTTGTGCGAGGCAGGAGCTGCAGATACAAAGATGAGAAGTTCCTGTTCTTGCTGCTTTTCCTTCTTTTTGTCTGTCTCAGATTCCCCTACTCCATCTTCCTGTTGGCGACTGGCTACAGTGGTGCTTGGGGTCTTCTGCCTAAGTTCAGTGGTAGCTGCAGGAGTCTTGGCTACCAGGTGTAAGTATGGTCACAGAATGGGTGCTCAGAGTTCAGTATGAACAACTAAAAGTCTAGGAAATCAGTTAAAGGAAAGGATTAGCCTAGGGGATTAATGATGCAAAACAGTGTCCCTTGCTGGAAGAGTTCATCTACTCGAGAGATCTCCAGTCTTTGAAATTGGGATGTATTACATCTTGCTCACAGGTGGGCACACACTCTGTGTGGGTCAAGTATATTCAGATGTGGGAAGGTAGGTGTGTCTTTGGCAAGTTTATTCAGGTTTAGCTTTAATATTAACAGACCAATTTCATTCTTGGTTCCCTGGGATTCAAGTCATCCTGGTCTGCCATCTTGCGCGTGAAAGGGACGAAAACTTCACCCTGCAAAAGGCAATTATGGAAAGCCTCCGCCAGCAGCTGGAACTCCTCCAGGCTCAGAATCTGAATTTGACAGAGACTGTAAAGCAGCTTGCCAGCTCCAGAGGTACATAGTGGTGGGAAGATGGTGGTTCCATCGTGTTATGGTAGATGGATCTATCACAAATTGATTTTTTTTTTAATATAAAAAATGTTGGAAGGAAAAATCAAAATCTCTAAAATTGGCCTGAATTATTTCATTTAAAAACAAATTTAAACTGAGTCAATCAAAATGCATTTCCATTTTGATGATTTTTTAAGTAATAGTCTTTCTGAAGTGTGTTTATTGGATTTTTGTAATGGAGCTGGTTTATAACCTAAACTAAGCATTTTAATTCAGAAAATACCATGATGATGACGCTTTTTTTAAAAAACAATGTTTCTAATAGGTGAATTCACTCATGCTACCATTCCGTCTGTCACAATCAATTTCAGTGAATTGTAAACAAATTTTGATGGAAAATTTCTAATTGCTTTAATTGTCTGGAATGCTTTGACTCCTCAATACAACTTCCTTCTGTTATGCAGTAGTGGATTCAACAGTGTAAATACTGCTGGGCTCTACCAAATGGGATTGCAATCACTGATTTCAACAGTTTATGGACTATATGCTGAGGGTATTTTCTTTTTCTTATGCAAAATTGTTTTGTGAAACTTTAATGATGGGTAAGCTGAGTATGTTAGGTTATTATATAGCAAAGAGGATTATAATAAATTAACGTCTTGTGAGACAGTGGCAAGGCTAAGTAAATTTTCTGCACGTGAATTTAGCACAATTTATAAGAGTCAAGTGCACTGTGCTATGCTGTCTATTTCCATCCAGGATCAAGTCCTAGCATTCCCAGCTGGCACTGGTTTGTTACAATATATAATGGTCATGAAAACTGTAGATCAACAAACATGATTTACCCTATAGTTGGGACCTGGTTCCCAGAGATTTCAAAATATTTTATCTGGCAGGTCTTTTTGCTACTTGCAATTATTTCAGTTTCCAACCAGAACTTGAGTTCCCCAACAGTGCAAGCACAAAAGAAAAATCCGACATTTTGAGTTCTTCCTTGATTCAGTATTACTCGGGGTCCCAACAGGTAGCTAGCAGAATAAAGTGGTGGAAAAGAGTCAAAGTGCAGCTCTCAGAAAGGTGTTTTTCTTTAACAGCAATGGGCTCATTGTCTTTCCCTTTGGCTGGCAACCACTCTCTGACGCCTGTGCACCGCAAGTACGAAATGCTATCAGAGAAGTTAAAGTATAAATTGTGTCATAAAACATGTAGCAGGGAAGAGCTGGCCCTAACGAAGACAAGAAGTGAAAAGTAAGTTCACGTGAATAGACACGTACCCATGTGACTGAAAGCCTAGGCTTCCTTCCTCGTCCACCTAGATCCACGTCTCTCTGAACATAGCTCAACCTTCCAAAATTTTCTCAGCTTGTGTTTTACTAGCACCCTCCAAGTTTGCAGGTCAGATTCAAAGGATCTTTATTATTTGGTTTTCTCATCCTCCTTTAGAAGTGTTTTTCTGGTCTTCTGACAACTGGGTTTATTAAGTCTCCAATGAAGACACGAATTCAGGTGCAGAACGAAGGAGGAATTGTTGCTCCTCTGTGATGGAGAGCACGTGCATTGCTCTAGTGATTCTGCAGGGTTTCTCTAGTAGAGACTGCTGTCACTGATAGACCTGATCAGGTGCTCTTTTGTTTTCCAGGACATAAATGTGTTCCTTGTCCTGAGAACTGGCTGCAGTACGGGGAGGACTGCTATTACTTTTCAAAGGAATGGAAAACTTGGAAAGAAAGCAAGGCTCAATGCTCTGCCCTGGAGTCCAGATTTCTCAAGATAGAGAGCAAGGAAGAGCTGGTAAAGGTTATTTATTTTTTTTTCCCTCTGTCTCTAATGCTACACTCTGCATTTTGATGTGGCCTGAGCAGCCACTCTTCCGTTGGTGCTATGGTATGCTGTGGCATACGTGGGATGGACCAAGTGGCAAAAACTGCCCATGCCCCTTTGGAGCCTCTCTATGGGTACTTTAGCTGCGCCTTCCCTGCTGCGTTTCTGCTGACTTCAGGGGAGTTATCTGAGGAACACCAGCTTACATCTACATCTAGACCCTTGTCCCACCTCAGGGCAAATGTAACTGTGCTAGTACTAGTTGGCAACTCTTTTGTTGTCTTGCTGGAGCAAACTATTTAGTAATCATCAGAAGTCTGGCCATCAGTTTCTTGCTGGCCACAGGCTTGTCAGCCTGTCCTGTCCCCTGGCTTCTTCTCCCACATGATGAGAAGATGACCCATATCCTTTTCTGACTCCTATGTTATAGATGAAGCAGCAGACAAAGCACAGCCATAAGAGCTCTTCGCTGTGAAGGAATTTCTAGTCAGACCCTTAATGGCAAGGGGATTATGTCTTGCACTCTGTGGTTTGAATTTCTTGTGTACAATGATAGCAAATGATGCAAAGGCCTTTTCCTACCTGACTTATGCAACCAGGGTGTTGGAAGGAAGTCATTATCCTATACCCAGCTAACTTTGGTTAGACATGGCACTCCAGGGCATGCTCTAGTGCCCAAGATAGTTGGGTTGGGTTTTTGTTGTGGTTTTTTGTGTATAGTTGGACTCGATGATCTCAAAGGTCCCTTCCAACCATGAAGATTCTGTGATTCTGTGATTATCTCGATACTACTGAATGCTCTCAGCAGGTTCATTTTCCATATCTCCAAAATGGCACTGACTGCCAGGAGTAGGAGGCACTGCCCGAATTCACTTGTGAAATAGAGTCTGTCATGCACAGGTGTCTTCTTTTCCAAATCATAGGCTGTTATGGGTGAAGCAGGGATGGGATTCACAGGCTGTGCTCTTATTTCCGTACAGGACTTCATACTGCGATCGGCGCAGTCTTACAGCTCTTACTCTTTCTGGATGGGGCTGTCTCGCAACGGAACTGAGGGCCCCTGGCTGTGGGAGGATGGATCAGCTTTCTCTCCTGATCTGTAAGTCGCTGCACAGATAGGAGCTGACCACCTCCACGTGTGTTTGTAATGAGCCAGAAGAAGCAACCTTTAACCACCACTCAGTAATCTCCCCGTCCCCACGCCTGTTTGTCAGCAGATGGGTTACCCATCACTCACTCATCAGCCTAGGCCAGCCCCCATCAGAGAGCTTGTATGCTGTGGGGGTCAGATGGCTAGCAGCAGTTGGGAGTTATTTCTATCATCAACCTGTGACTTTTCCCTGGGATGATGAACATCTCTGCTGTTCTTTCACAGGTTTCAGATCCAACGAGCCAGCTCAAGTCCTTTCCTGGACTGTGTGTGGCTTCAAGGTGCAAACATAGATGCTGCACGCTGTGGGGAGTACAAATTTTGCATTTGTGAGAAAGTGGTGGATCCTGCGGCGGTGGAGCAAGTGAGCTACTTGGACAGGCACTAGCGTGCAGGGCTCTGTCCTGGGATGCACAGTTGTCAGGGCAAGTTCTGCCCCAGGGACATGTGTGATAGGGGTTTGTGATTGATAGGGAAAAAGGTCTTGAGCTTTTTCTTCAACAGCTACATTCCCTCTTTTGCTCTTTCAGCCCTTGCATTCTTGTGTAACCACTTCTATCCCTTTGTCATTAACTGGAAAAAAAAAAAAATTAAGTTTATGATTCCAGAACTCTGTTTGAAAGCTTCATACCCATCTCCCAGAAACAGGAATCAATGACAGTTTGTAAGGGCAACACACCATGTTTTCAAAATTGGGTATTCACAGGATGTGAGCTGCCAATTTACAATAAATTTCGAGCTATATCATTTAATTTAACTCCCCATCTGCCAGTAATTAGACAATGCAACAGAATCAGAACCTGAACTAAAATAAAAATAAAAATAAAAATATGTCTAGTTCTCCTGATTAAAGAAAAAAAACTTTCAAATGGGACTGGATGCCTATGGGCTCAAAAAACAGAAAGTAAACACACAATGCATCTTTATTAAGGAAAGTCAGCAATATTTAAAGCCCAGGAATGCCAGCATAGCTGCTAGTGGATTGTTCTGCTGCAATGGGCATTAGTGGGGAAGGCATTCCTCCAAGACATCTGTCTTGATAACTCTCCATGTCACTGGATCCAGGTCTTTGGTTTCACAAATCCATTTTCCCTTCTGCTGCACAATTTCACAAGTGGAATAAATATTGCTGCTACTGACCTTTTCCGTAGTGTGTCTTTTTAGCAAGTCACTGTGCTCAGTAGCTTCAACAACCATCAGATGCAGGGCCCTTGGCAACGCCAAGCCTCCTGCTGCTTTGCTGCTGTTTAGGAGGCTGTTGAAAAAGAAGACTGCGTCAGAGAGAACATCTCTCTTCTATGGCACTAGCAAACAACAGAGATCCTTGAAATCTCTCAAAACTCACAAAAAGTTTGTGATCGGGACTTCTGTTCCTGTGTGCATTTTGTACTGATTTGAGGCATTCGATGGAAATCAAACTCTAAGTCGGGGAAGGTGTGGAGGCATTTAGGCAATCTTCTAATTAAGTTTATTCTAGACATAAAGCTGTGCATAAGAACTCTGCAGTAGGAACAGCCACGTGTGCCGCATCCCTCACTAAATGAGTGTTTAGCAATACGGCGATTATCTTAATTATGGATAGGAAGAAGTAATTTAGAGGAGCAGGGACAACAGAGTGTCTTGCCACACAGCTGTCTCACAGTCTGGAAATGCTGCCTATTCTAAGTCTAAGCCGTGGAGATACCACCTGGGAGCCCAGCACTGACTGTTCTACAGGAGATGCAGGTACAAGGTGAATGGTGCGAGGGGTAACCCATAGAGGGCTGTTGTTCTAACACATGAAGGCCATGGTGGGAGGCCCCATCTTACAACCCTTCATAATGCAAGAGGATCTTAAAGATTACACCATCAGAAAGCAGGACAGCCCTCGCTGAGGGGCATGGCATGAGGAGGAGCTGGTGAAGAGCTGAAGCTCTTCTTGGTGTGAGGGAACTGGTGGGATGGGCATGGGGTCAACGGACCAGTGAGGGGAGCATTGCTTGATTGTAAGGGCCTGGATGAGGGAAAAGTGTTGCATGGGGAAAGCACTGGTATTATGGACTGTTGGTGGGGGTGAAATGCTGCAGAAAGTGAAAGAAAGAAATGATGAATGAAAGTCTGGTCTTCTGTATTGTGTTTGGGAGGAAAATCAATTAGCCTCTCTTGTCCCCATCCGGGGCATGAAGGACTGGCCCCTGTGCCTGGCTGCTGAATATTCACGAGCTCAGGAACTTGCAAAACAAGGGGTAAGTTCCTGATCCTTATTGCTGTCTGGATTTTTTCATTTTATACCACATCTTCATGCCTCAGTGACTCAAAATCGAACCGCTACATGATGAGCCAAGTTGCACAGAAGAGAAGAACATGGCATCCACTGAGGTGTGCAGTGTTCAACCTGTTACTCTATTTGTTTAATACCAAACCCTGAATTTCCTTGGAATGTAGCATAAGTCAGTTCTTGAATTTTGGCTTAAACCATGGAAGAAACTTTTACATTTATACACAAGTTGATCACCAAGTCACAATATAATAATTATTTTAACAGATGTCATATTTTTTTTTTGTTATGCGAGTTTAAAAATGTTCAGAACTTTAAAGCAATTCAGAACTGGTAATTTGCTCTAGGCAAACCTGCTTTAGCAGGGGAGTTGGACTACATGATCTCTAGAGGTCCCTTCCAACTCTGACAATTCTGTGATTCCAAGATCACCCAGTCCAACCCCCCTGCCAGAGCAGGGCCACCCAGAGCAGGTTGCACAGGAACGTGTCCAGCAGGTTTCAAATGTCTCCAGAGAAGGAGACTCCACCACCTCCCTGGTCAGCCTCTTCCAGGGCTCTGCCACCCTTAAAGTAAGGAAGTTCCTCCTCATGTTTAGGTGGAACTTCTTATATTCAAGTTTGTGCCCATTTCCTCTTGTCCTGTCCCTGGGCACCACTGAGAAAAGACCGGCTCCAACCTCTTGACACCCTCCCTTTAAGTATTATAAACATTGATCAGATCCCCCCTCAGCCTTCTCTTCTCAAGACTAAAAAGACCCAAGTCCCTCAGCCTTTCCTCATGAGGGAGATGCTCCAGGCTCCTCATTATCATTGTAGCCCTCTGCTGTACCCTGTCCAGCAGTTCTCTGTCCTTTTTGAAGTCATACAATGCTTGCAGGCAAATATTTAAGGTTTGTATCACACTGAAAAAACAAAAGGGGAACCTTTTCTTTTTTATACCCACCACTAGATTAGTTATTAGCTGATGTCTGTTGTTGCCATAAGGCTATTTAACACAGCCAGTTCTGTATTCTTGATGTTATACTGTTCACAATGATAAAAAGTCCTGAGTCTATAATTAACCTTTTCAGTTCAATACGATGACCATTAAAAGCAGTGTATAAGCATTGTACCCATGCCACGTTGTTACAAGTCTTCAGCTCCCAAGCCACTCTCAGTGCTTCTTGGCGAATAATTTCCCTACAGTTCCCAATATGAGTATTTGTCTCAATAGATCTACCAAACTCATGAACATTTTCCTTCATAATTCCCATGTGTTTTAAAGAAAAAATGTTCTGCTCACTTAGTTTTCTTACATTGCTTTCAGTTGCTTCTTACTGGCATACAGCTGCACAAGCAGATCATTTCTTAGCAAAGCCCAGAGATGCAACCTTGAATGGAGCATCACAGCTTTACTTTTTAATGAGTTTTCTTCTCTGCATTGTCATGCTCTTTACCTTTGGTGTCAGACACTTAGTAAACCACCTGTGTCATAAAAACTTAAACAAACCCACGTGGGGAAAAAATGTTCTTGCAGCAAGATCCCAATACCCATAATCGGGAGAGAAAATAGACATGTCTCTGATTTGATGTGGAGACAGAAGCTGCTGTCTTTAAACAGCAGGCCTTGCAAAGTATACTGTAATATTTCAAGTTGCACAGCCACATGATATATGAAAAATGCTGCTAAATCAACTCTGCTAAGGACTGCTGAAAGAACAAGGAAGCAAGGAGAGAAGCACAACGATTTATTGAATGTATCACAGTATATGCAACTGCATATTGGGTGCTTGGAGTGAAATATTTAATTTTCTGAGGTTTTCAATTTTGTTTAAAATGAATCTTGGTGTCTTAGAACTAAAATCAAAGTCAAAGCGATTTGAAAGTGTGAAGAGAAGGCTTTTTTGTGCACTTGGAGCTGTGCAGAGTGAGTCAGGATTTTTGGGAACCTGCATTTAAACCTATGCATTCAAGCTTGTTTAGTCTAATCTTTTGCCTTCTCTCTGGTCTTCGATTCTCTTTCCATCACAATCTGAACCCTAAACTTTACCTCTCAGATAAAAGAACTAGTTTTAATGGTAAAAAAAGGAAGCATTACTCATCTTCCAGTGCTCTGGTTAGAGTCATGTGGGGGTTTCTCCTTTTGCTAAATTAAGATTCCCATCCTGTAAATTCAGTAAAAAGAAACTTGTGATTTTACATTGGAAAATTAAAATGCAGACCTTTGTCTAAATGCTTCCAGAGGAGCTATTTCTACTTCAGAAGCACACATAATGCCTGTTATCCTGAAAACTCACCTTCCATCCTTGCTCCTCACCATTCTGGAGGCCCACCAGGAAATTGAGCAGGGGGAAATGCTCACTCCTTCTTGTAGAGGGGTTGCCCTTTTGCTCTTATTTGAAACAAAAATATTCAGAGTTGTGAAATACTCTCTGGCAGAGAAAGACCACATCTGTGTGATTAAGCCATCAGCAGCGAAGTCAGTATTTCCTTCCTATTGAGTGTTTCCTGTATTTTATTCCTATCTTGCTCTTTAGATTTATAGGGCTTTTTTTTTTTTTTTCTTTTTTTCCCAGAAGAACATAGCTAGTAACAGTGGGCATCTGAAACAACAGACTCAAGTGACGTAAGAAATTGCAGCACTCAGTTGGAACATGCTTAAATGGGAAAGATGCACAGGTGGCCTTTCTGGGGAAAACGTTTCTTGGAGATGGACGTGGTCAAATGACCATGCTGAAGTCATATTTGCTGCTATTTATAATGCTAAACTAAGTTGAAGGCTCGTCGTAGCATGAATTGTGGTGCAGATATTTAGTAAGAATTGTGTAGCTAGAAAGCAGTGTTTTGTAGGGGAAAGTAAATAAATAATTAACATCAACTCGCCCAAAAGATTCAGCAAAAGTCTTGGACACTTAAAAAAAATCTGCATTTTGAAGCACAATATTACAACCCAAGGAAAGGCAGCAGTTTCTTCTGTTGTATAAATAAGACTGTATCACAAATACCACACATTCATAGATCAAGATGTGTCATTGTTGAATGTGGTGGTTCCAGTTGCATCCCTATACAAAATGCATATAGAAAAATGTGTCAAATTTCTAGTGAACATAATGTATTACGTGGCACAAGAATATATCAAAATACGTTTTCCAATTTGTCCACTCAACTGAGATTTCACAACTTGATGTAAAGATCTTAGAGTCACTTTCAAGCTTGGAACAATAGCAAGGGGATTTTTGTAATTAGTGTCCCCACTAAAAAATGGCAAGGACGATTAAATTGAGCACTCCATATGAACACGGCCACATCGGTATCATACAGAGATTTTATTGACTAGTGTCTAAAATTTGAGCTCTTGAAAATACACAGAATCACCAAAGGTTGAGGTTGAAAGGTACCTCAGATGAGAGGGCTAGAAGAGCTCTCCTATGCATGTCCAGCTTGCTTAAGACCTGATCTTCTTCCACTATGGATACATCTTCCTCGCTCCAGACTTTTCCCTGGCCTCTGGGGCCTGGGATTCCTGAAGGCTGGTCTTGCTAGTAAAGACTGAGGGAAAGATGACACTCAGCCTTTTCCTTCTCCTCTGTCACCAGGTCTCTGGTCTCATTCAGCAGTGGGCCCATGTTTTCCTTAGTCTTCCTTTTGTCACCTATGTACTTATAGAACCCCTCCTTGTTGCCTTTGACACTCCTCACCAGATTCATTTCCTTTTGGGCTTTGGCTTTTGGACAGTATCTCTGTGTTCCTTCCAGGTTACCTGTCCCTGCTTCCGTCCTCTGTATGCTTCCTATTTGTGTATGAGTTTAGCTTGTTTATCCACGTAGGCCTCCTGGCATTCCTGTCTGACTTCCTACCCATTGGGATGGACCAGTTTGGAGGACTTAGTCCTTGAATATTAACCAACTTTCTTGGTCCCCTCTTCCCTTCAGGGCCTTATCCCATGGGACTCTTCTAAGCAGATCTTTGAAGAGGTCAAAACCTGCTCTCCTGAAGTTCAGAGCTTTGGGGTTGCTGGTTACCTGCCTCCCTCCCTTCAGGATCCTAAACAAGATACACCAGATAAAATTACTGAGATTTAGAAAATAATCCATTAAAAAATAATTCAATATATAATAACAAAACCACGTGGCTTCTGATACATTGGAAAATCCAATTCCTTACTCAGTATTTAATACTTTTCTGAATGGTGTCACAGCATTCCAGCTATCAGTGCAGCTGTTCATGCCACATACCCATCCTTTCATATGATGAGATGCGTTAGGTAAAGGGATGAAAACATTCTGTGCTAGCTGATGACTAATGGCCCTCAGATGGCGTTCTTAAAAAAAATACAAACATTATTTCCATTGCCTTTGCATAACTGCAATGTTGATTATGATAATGGCGTGTCGTTTATTAAAACTCATTTAACACTGAGTTTTCTTGGAAGATCCTATTATTGCATGTAAAGAAAAAGCATCATGATCTGGAAGTAAAATTAGAACGTATCTAAAATTCATATACTATGCCCCGTCAAAAAGAAGATGAGGATGCCAAGTGATGCTTCACTGCCAAGCAGTGAACAAGGAAGTCACGTGTCTTTGAGTAGTAAAGGAGAGAAAAGCTTGCCTTGACATTTTGGAGTAATATAGAATAACTGAAGGGGTGTGTGTTGAAGAGAGGGCTGGAGTTAGGTAAGGGTATCAGAAGTTAACATATCTCATAGAAGTAAGAGGAGACTCATCCCCTGAATAAGGCCAAATGAGCTAAAGAGAAAGCCTCGGGGTTGTTGTGAGAGAGTTGGGGGTTCTTCAGCCTGGAGAAGAAAAGGCTCTGGGGAAAGCTTACAGCAGCCTTCCAGTGTCTGAAGGGAGCTACAGGAGAGCTGGGGGGGATGACTCTATCAGGGAGTGGAACGTCAGGACAAGGGGTAATGGTTTTAAACTGAAAGAGAGGAGATTTAGGCTAGACATTAGCAAGAAATTCTTTACTGTGAGGGTCGTGAGGCACTGGAACGAGTTGTCTAAGGAAGTTGTGGAGGCCCCATCCCTGGAAGTATTTAAGACCAGGCTGGATGGGGCTTTGAGCAACCTGGTCTAGTGGGAGGTGTCCCTGCCCATGGCAGGGAGGTTGAAACTTGGTGATCTTCAAGGTGCCTTCCAACTCTGGCCGTTCTATGATTCTAGAAATGGATTCACATGAAATTCCAATCAGAGTGACATGAAGTGGCCCCGCGGACTTTTACATTTCTGATTTCTTTGGCTAAAAGTAATCCTTGAGATTGTCAGTATCATTAAGGTAGAAGTTTCTGAACTAGGACAATGAGACTAGTAACTCATCTCTGGTTTGTGATGTTTATTACAGCTGGTTCTCGTTACCTGCAAAGGCTTTCCATCTCTTTGCCGTTTTTGTGTTTGTGTGAATACAATAAGAAGAAAGGGTTGAATCTCCTCGGAATCTGTATTTAACATTATTTTACACCCCTTCTTTGAAAAATCTGAACATTAATATCTTTTCATACTCTTCCAGTTCTTTTTCTACTGATAATCTTTTTAGATCAGCTGGAATGCTGCCTTCTCACAGATCCAGGGATATTTCATATTACAATTCCCACTGTAAACTCTTGACTTACGGTAAGACAGGTATGCACAGTTTTGCTCAGAGGACAAATCAATCCTGGAAAGAAAACCATACCATCTTGTTAAAAACTCACATTACAAATTTAGAAAATCCCAGCCATAAAGCCATTTTGGACAATCAGGCATTATTACAAAAATTGCTTAGTCATTTTAAGGTTTATAAAGGATTATACAAAATACTGAAGAACACAACAGTTCGTATAATTCAAGTCTGAAGGATCATTCTCCCCCCTGCCTTCAGCTCAAAGATGCAAAATTGAAAGCCTACTTGTGCTGCCTCATCAAAACAAAAAATAGCACCTGCTTCTTATGTCACTCCAACCATTGCTCTGGGCAGTGGAAATTTGGGTCTGAAAACTGAAAGGCTGCCCAAGCAGAAGCTGGATCTTGCCCGATGTCTACCAGCCACGGTAAGTGTAACAGCTCACAAGACAAAATGAGCATGTTTTCAAGGAGGTGCTGGAGAATCTTAACTCAAAGAAGGTTCTCCAGACCCCGAAGAGGACTCTTGTATTACTGCATACAGTGATAACTTCACACAGAACTGATTGGGAATTCAGTTCTTTTCCCCATGGTTAGAAATACACCGAGTAAGCTGATGAGATTTTATAGGAAAAGTAAACAGGTTCTCTCCGCCTAATGTTGATCATTTTTGTGTAATAAAGCTTTCAAAATGTTGATGGAAGAGAAAAATGAAGTTGGGACATTTGTCGCTGAATAGAAGAAGAGGCAGGTGCAGGCAGGCTTTTCAGGAGGTCGGCTGTCTTGAAGGAACTGTGAGTTGCTTCGTACAGAGTCATGGGATGTTTCATAAAGTGAACGGGTTTGAATAGTGAGAGCAGTCACTGCTTGCACTGGTTTGCTGAGTCCTTCCCCTACTCACACTTGCAGTATTCTAGGACTCTTTCTCTATTTCAGGGACTCCACACCTAAAAGAGTATTTTAACTCCAAGTATATTTGTGGCTGTATTCTGTCTTGAAGCTTTGCCATTAATGGGATTTTGGTTTCCTCCTCCTCCAGTGCAAGGATATTGTGCAAGAGGAGATTAAAAACTACCAACTATTTAAGTTCAGGAAACTTACCAGTCCATTCTTTTTGTAGAAAGTTTTGTACCATCTGTCCAAGACCAGCCATCAACTCCGTATAATAATCCAATCCAGTAAGACTGTTTCTGTGACATTTGAGATACTGTAATCTATAAAAAATACAAAACCTTTATCAGCAAGATGCTTGTGGTATTTTTCTTTTTTTTTTCTTTTTTTTTTTGGCTGTACCGAAACAACAACAGTTGAGAAAGGAGGTGATCAAAAGAACCAAAGGAGGTAATTTGGCAGTGATTCGCTGAACTCCTCCTCAGGCCCTCATAATGATTTTCAGAAGACAACATCTCTATTTGGCATACAAACAGGAATACTTTGTGTTTGGAATCTCTACTACATGTAAGACCGGGGCAACAATTCTTTTTAGAGCTCTGTCTATCAGAGCATTCCAAGAGACTTCCTGAGTGAAAGACTCAGCGCATACAAATTTCACAGGATCCGTGACACTCATGCCCACTCTTTGGCTGAATCATACGCTGCGTTGCTAGCTACCTCATCATTGCACATCTGTGGTTAAATGTTCTGCAGTCTGCCTTGCCTCTGATGTCGGGGACAGTACCTCTATTCCTATGAAACACCAAGAAGTACTCGCTGACCGGTGAGGAGTTTTGACTAGTTGATAGCAATGGAATGAAATGCCATCGTGATGGGAACCATACCAGCTTGCTTTTCCTTTTCACCGTAAGAAGGGTGGCGTTATGGGAGAAGCAGAAATCTTCACTTTCCTGCCATGTGGCCTCCTCTTCTGACAAGTAGAAACAAGTGTCTCCTCCAAACCATTTCCAGTTTACAGGGCAGAGTGCACATGCGGGTCCTAGAACAGAAAGAAACCATCAGTCCCTTATAAACGGCCAGAGGAAGAGCAGTCTACATATATTTAAGGTCCCTTCCAATCCAAACTATTCTATGATTCTATGATCCATAGGCCTGGAAAGTCAAAGTTATGCAGAGCTGAAATGAATAAGACACTTTATGGGTCACACCTACACTCATTGGATAATTTTTTTTTTAAACTGATTATTTCATCTGATACAGCATACAACACCCTTGTTTAATCTGATATAAGGCCTAACACATAGATTTAAGGCTGTGAGCAGTCATTCTACTTACTATCGTTCTCACTGTTGGCGTCACCCATCAAGCACAAGCTCTCCTTTAGTCCTTGCAAGCTTTCATCCTGTCCCGCTGGTGTCTTAGAACCTCTGAGACCTGGAGTTTATAAAGATGTTCTTCATGAGACAAAAGAGCTGTGATAACGCTTCTGCACAATACATGCTTCATCATATATTGCAAATTAACTTTTTTGCAACAGTGTGCCTATGTACAACTCTGATGTTACAGTGTCACATATTGTGAGCAGTACTCAGCACTGGTGAGACCCCACCTCGAGTACCGAATCCAGTTTTGGGCCCCCTACCACGAGAAAGGGGGTCCTGGAAATTGACCCTCTTTGAGGTGCTGTAGCGGGTCCAGAGAAGGGCAATGAAGCTGGTGAAGGGTCTGGAGCACAAGTCTTATGAGGAGAGGCTGAGGGAGCTGGGGGTGTTCAGTCTGGGGAAGAGCAGACCGAGGGGAGACCTTCCCGCTCTCTACAACTCCCTGAAAGGAGGGTGTAGAGAGGTGGGGGTCGGTCTCTTCTCCCAGGTCACAGACGATAGGACAAGGGGTAATGGCTTCAAGTTGCACCA